>JAOEGL010000009.1:2065951-2800951 GCA_034509955.1 Urosaurus nigricauda | reverse complement strand
CATTTCCCAAAAATGACCCCCCCATTGCCCAAAATTGCGTGAGATACTGTAATACTCAGTTACGTGAAACCCCATGGTTGCATTTGGATTGACTTCCCTTTTGCCCGAAATTGCATGAGATACTTTAATTCGCAATAACGTGAAACCCCATGATTTTGTTCGGATTGCCATTGGATTATACTCCCAAATTCCATCGTATGATAAACTATCATGAAATGCTCGGTAATTTCAGCCCCTGCTTTGAAAGTCCAAAGTGAGACAAGAATCCAAAACACTGCAGAAATAATCCAGTTTGAGAGTATTTCTTCTTCTTTAATCGTTAAAGAATTCCTGTGTAAAATCCTAAATTTGGACTTGCTTGTATTACTCTGAATATAATACATAGTATTTCTTTTTCTTTAATCTCTAGGGAGCTCCTTTGACAAACCCAAAATTTGGATTCCCTTGTATTACTGTGAATGTAATAAACAGTATTTCTTCTTCGTTAACCTTTAAGGAATTCCTTTGTAAAGTTCAAAAATTGGATTTCGCATGTGTTACTGTGAACACACAGAACAGTGTTTCTTCTACTTTAATCTCTAGGGAATTTCTCTGAAAAATCCAAAATTTGGATTCACTTGTATTACCGTAACTGTAATACATATCCAGCCACATTGTCCATATAGGAATTCTAGTAACAACAAAAAATCCACCAAACCATGATACCTTTATTGGGACAAAAATGCACAATATACATGTTGCAAGCTTTCAAAGATCCACTGGCTTCTTCATCAAGGAAGGTGTTACAAACAAAACAGGAGGAAAAAATTAAAGATATTATTTATAGGCTTGCATTTGGATGTTTCTCTTAGTTAAGATGGTATGGAGGGGGCAAATCTTGCAGGCTTGCACCTCTTCTTTCTGGGAGATTCTCAAAAGTCCAGTCAATTTCACATCCATTTGCAATATTTAAAAAAAGATACCATTTTAACTAAGAAGAGAAATGTCAAAATGCAGGCCTGTGAGCAACATCTCCAATAGTTTTCCTCCTGTTTTTTGTTTGTAAGAGACAAAGAAGCCAGCGGTGTGCCGAAAGCTTGCAACAAGTACATTGTGCGTTTCGGCTGGCCAATAACGGTATCGCTGTTTGGTGGATTTCTGTTTGAATTTTTAAAAATTTGGAACGCAATAACCCAAAGCTCTGCTCCTCTCCAAACCAAAGGGGGAAGAGGTCTCCGAAATGTCCGCGAAGGAGACAGCAAGGCTGAACCGAGTGGGTTCTTCCCAGCCTGGGACTTCGAGGGATGCGTTGATGGAGACGGCCCAGGGCCAACCTAGGAAGCCCTCCTACAGCAAAGAGCTCTTCAATACCTGGAGGGACATCCGCTGGTTCCAGATCCCGTTGTCTTCTCTGAGGAAGCCCAAAGCCGGGCTCTTCAGCTTTACCTTCCAGTCCAGCCTACAAAGGTACCAGCAGCTCCGGAAGACCAAGAGGCTGAAGGTCGGACGGCCTTTCTCTGTCTTGCCGTTTTCTGCCTTACTTTCAACCCTCCGCGACAATTCTCAGGAGACATCGCTCAAGCAGGTAATGCAGCTGGCCCTCCTTATCCATTGGTTTGAGCATCCACGGCTTGGAAACGTTCCCCAAAAAGTCTCAATTCGAAACCGCAAGCCTTGATTTTGCCATTTTGTATATGGGGCACTGTTTTGTTGTAATGTCATATTTCATGGGACTTGAGCGTCCACAGATTTTGTTATCCGCGGAGGGTCCTGGAACCAAACCCCAGAGGATAACAAGGGTCCGTTGTAATTAAAATAATATCAACTACAACAGCAACAGTGGACTCTTTCACACGGGAGGAATTTCTCCCAAACTTCGAATGGAGCCAATGCGAATTCCTGTAAATTCGCTTGTTTAGCGAATTCACAGGAATCCCCATTGCATTCGGAGTAACGTTCCATTTCCCGAAAATGACCCCCCCTTTGCCCGAAATTGCATGCGAAGCTTTAATTCGCAATAACGTTAAACCCATGATTGCGTTCGAATTGACTTCCCTTTTGCCCGAAATTGCGCTTGAAGCTTTAATTCGCAATATCTTCAAACCCTATGATTGCATTCGGATTGCCCCTAGATTATACTTCCAATTCCCTACGTCTGAAAGAGTCCAGTAATAATGTGAAGTCGAAGGCTTTCACTGCCAGCGCGCAAGGCGTTTCTGCTAAAAAATATGGTATCTTTTCCGAGATGAAACCTGTGCCATCATAAGTTTGTCCCTCTGACGTTTGGCCCAGCAGGCATAAAACGTCTCCTGCAAAGTCAGCCTTGAGAAAGCAGCCCCAAGCCTTGATGCAGTTACAGCAAAGAGGTGCAACGAACTTTTTCCTGGTTGCAAATGCAGTCTCTAACTGATGTCCGATTTATCCTACAGAACGACAACCGCAGATGCTTGAATGCTGGGAAAGCTAGCGGCAGGAAAAGCCACTCATCTCATAGGAAAGGTAATGATCTAAAACATCTCCGGTCACTTTGACGATGCAAGAGGAGGGAAGGGAAAAAAAGCTTATATGGCTGCAGGTAGGGCAACCCCGAGGAGCATCCGAGAAGGTAACTGAGACCCGTATCCTTATTTAATAGCCAGGACTGAGTAGTGGTTTGAGTGTTGGACCGCAATTCTGGAGACCGGGGTTCGATTCCTAGCTTGGCTGCGAAACTCACTGCCAGGTCACACTCTGTCAGCCTCAGGAAAGTTGCATGAATGAGGCAGGGAGATGACACTCCAGAGGCTTTGTCTGGAAATGGCCCTGAGAGAGCGGAGTGAAAGGAAGGGGAAATGTGTGGTTGCAATTGCGGCCTGAGCTGTCAGACAAAAGGGCTGCGTAGGACAGGGAGGGAATAAAAATACACAACCACACACTTATGCATTTTAAAGTTCTGCAATGGATGCGCACCCAGGAGGTGGCAGTGTTTCCTTTAAAATGGGAGTGCGGCATTGCACGGTTTTGTGAAAGTTGTATTTTTCCACAGGTTTGCAAGAAAAGCCTCCTTTGCAAAAACACGTCCCTGTCCTTAGAAACACAGCTATAATAACAAGGGGACAGATGCGCGTGTAAGGCAGTCTGTGGAATTTATCACACGAAGGAGATCAGGGGTTTATCCTGTGAATATCCCGGAAAAATTGTGTAATTACGGGTAACGATTTCACGCGTCGTCGTGCAAAACCCGCTGTTAAAGTGGTCACAGAGAAGCACTAAAGCACATCTTTTCACTGATAAACTCCTATGCCATACTAAACACCAAAGTGGATTCCTTATCCTCCTGACATGGGATCTAGGTTCCAGGTGAGGAGATGGCCATTCCTTCATCAGTGCTGCCATCTCTTTCCCCGATGAGATCCGGCCGAGAGAGAACCTGCCGCAGTTCATGCTACATTTTGAACATTGTCGCTCATGAGTGTCCCCGATCGTGGCGTTATTACTGGAAGGGAGAGTTCCTTGTTATTTTTAATGAGCGTTTTAGCAGTGCCGGGTAAAAATGTGATGATCAACAACGACGAGAACGAAACAAAACAAAAAGTCAAAGGAGCAACGTCCGCGAGCAAAAGGAATGCCGCCTGTTTTCCGTCACCCTTTCCAGGTTCTGTATCCGTTTGCTGTCCCTTGACACCGGCTCATTTTAAGTTTCAATCCGTTTTGCAGCCTGAAAATTGATCAGTTTCCAAGTGCTGTGCTTATTAGAAAGGGTTTCTTGTGCTTTCGACACCCGAGGGTGCGTGTCCGCGGGCAGCCGCTTATTATATCCCAAATCTAATTGGAGGCACACTTATGTAGTCAAAAAGCAGACAGATAGACAGACAGAAGCAGTATCACCTTTCATATCCATGGATTTTTTTTATCCACCAATTCAGCCATCCACAGCTTGAAAATATTATATATATACATATATATATATATATATACCCAAAAGCAAACCTTGATTTTGCCATTTTATATAAAGGACACCTTTGTTCATACCCTGCTTTCCCCGCAGGATTGTTACCCAAGACAGCTTACGCATTAAAACGATTACAATGTAGTTCGTCATTCAATTACAAATTAAAATGGTTGCAGTATGATTAAAAATATTCCAAAATTTATTTAATTTTTTTTAAATATGCCACCTTCCTTCCAGTAAAAAGTTTACAATAAAAATTTAAAAGACCGTCAGAATCAGCTAGCTAAAAAATAGTGTAAGATTACAAAAATCTTGTTTCAAATTGTGAATTGTCTAATTTCATTTTAGGGAGTGGGTGGGATACTGAGATGTGGAACTGTATTGTTTTAACTTGTAAGCCACCCTGGTTGTGTTGCATAGAGAGGCAGGATATAAATTATTATTATTATTATTATTATTGTTATTATTAAAACATACAAAAGTTAAAAACCCAGCTAAAACACACACACTGTATAAAAGCCTCCATGACACTATTATACATTAAAAGCCTATTATACATTATGCTGAAAGCCACGCAACAGAAGAGGCAGTACACCACAGAACCTACATTCTGCAAACGGTATAAATTTTGCAAATGAGCCCATGTGCACTCTTTCTCTTAATTTGTACAATGCAACATTTTTTTTGCTGTTTTATCTAATTTGCTCTGCTTTGTAAAGTGGCAAAGTGTGTGTGTGTGTGTGTGTGTGTGGGTTGTAGCTCTCAGCCCACCCTGAGTACTGAAAATTGTACCCCCGACAGAATTTAAACCAAGGCTGAGACTCTTAGGAAGTTGTTGTTTTCTGCGCTCCCTACTTCCACATTCTGCGAGTTTTCTGTGCTCCTGTGCAATTGCAACCTGCATGCAACCCTGGCTATAAAGGTCTCTTCTGTCTCTTTTCCAGGACATCAGGCCTCACGAAAAGGGGAGATTTCACAGTTGCAGAAGTGCAGATCATCCACCCCCCTTTTGCCCAAGAGCTATATCTTCCGCCCAAGAATTCCTCAAGAACAGGGAAAGGAGCCTGACCGCTGTTCTCGCAACGATGCGGAGCACCTGGCTTTGGAAGGTCATAGCCTCCCTTGTGTGCCGCCTCCCGCTTGTCCCACAGCAGAGGCCTCCGGAAGCAGTGATGACAAACTCAAGATTTGGGACGGTGCCCGCTCTCCATTGGAAGACGGGTTCCCGCCAGACTGGACCCCGCCGCGGATCGAATTCCTGTACGACGACGAGGATCCTCCCCCTTTGAGCCCTGCTCCAAGACCTGCTTCCAGGTCGCAGAGCTGGGGAGAGATGCCAGATATCACCCAAGAATCTTCTGAGCTACAGATGGATGTTTCGACGAAGGACTCCGCTCCGGCGGAAAACGTTTTCCTGTTCCTTGAAGAGACCGTCGACATGCAACTGAAGGAGCATGAAAGTGGGGAAATGGCAAGTCCAGACCATCCCATGAGCAGTCCCTGTCAAGCGGTAGATGAGGAGCAAGACGGTGGCACGCTTGAGGAACAAACCCAAGCAGACCATGAGAGGGCCTTTGACCAGGAAGAACCGTCTCCCATCCACCCATTGCCCATCGTCCATTCTAGAAGCATCGTCTCAGCAATCTCCGACGAGTTTTCAGAGAGGCTGACCTGCGATTCAGATCAGGAGGGAGAATCGGGGCTAGAATGTCCCGCTTTATTACCCGCCGTTTCCCTACCATCGAGCTTGTTTGGGATGTCCTCCACACGCAGCATCTCAGCATCCATGGATGAGCTTTCAGATGACCCTGGAGGATTGACCGAAGCCTCAGACATGGAGGAAGACACGGACGACGATGGCCTCTTGTCCCTTGAAGAACTCCTTCGGACCAGCGACACCCAGCGAAGTTTGGAGGAATCGAACGCAACGGTAACATGATGTGTGCGGGGTACCGATATTATGACGGTGGTGTTTGGGATATAACTGCATATGTCTAGCTACCTTACCTGTGTCACACTGGATTGTGTTGCCAAGCTTCAGTGTGTTCAGCTGTCTCTAAGGGTTCTTTACTAATGACAGATATGTGGGGTTTGGTCGTGAATCAGCCCCATAGAAATGTACAGAAACAGTGTAGAAGCAAAATTGTGGATGGGAAGAATAGCCAGGAAGTGTGCTGAAAATGCAGGTGGCCTGCCATCAATGGATAGGGTTGTCAAATGAAATAAAGGGCAAGGTTCCTGAGCCTTTTAACCATTTAAAGAGGCAAGTTCATCAGGTGTTACTTGTATGACCAGCAGCACCTTCTACACAACAGGAGCCCTGTCTCTTGTTTCAACTGGCAGCCCAGTGGGTTTTTGGCTCAGACTTACAGTAATAGGATCTAGCTCTTCTATATTAATGGAAAGTCGATTAACTTATATTTTATGATCTGTGATCTGTGGCTGGTAATTGCAACCACCTACCATTTCCACTACTTACAATCCCACCTGTGCAATGTTGCTCTGGGTCAGCTGTGACAAATTAAAATGAAATAAAACCTCCAGGTGGTTATAGGTCACATCTCACATTGAGATGGTGGGACTCGCTCAAGCCACCCAGTGGCTTTCCTTGGCTGAGCAGGGCTTTGGATCCTGGCTTCCCAGAGTCCTAGTCCAGCACTTGAACCACTATACCACACTGATTTTCACCAACATGCTGTAATCATATATATTTTTCTGCCTCTGTTTGCTTCTAGTTTGTCTCGTCCGAGCAGAATTCTTACCTCAACAGCCTAGACACGCTTCTGGAGGAGAAAAGGTAAGGTTCCCTGTGGGTAAGATTTGTGGTCTGAAGCTGTAGCAAGTTGGGCGTGTGCCATGAGGCAGATGCCACAATCAGTATGAAAACAAATGTTGTAGCACCTTTGAGACTATCTATGTAGAAGTTGTCGCATTAGCTTTTGTAGACTTGCTTGCATCTGAAGAAGTAGAACAAATCTACAAAAGCTTATGCTGCAACTTCTTCTGCACAGTTAGCTCTAACATTGTTACAGGCTGAGTCTCCCTTATGAAGAAACCCCAAACTAGAAGTACTCCAAAATTGTCCATGTGGGTGGCTGAAGGAGGGACACCTTTGCTTTCCGATGGTTCAGAAAGTGCACAAACTTTGTTGCATGCATAAACTTATTAAAAATATTGACTATAAAGCTACCTTCAGGCTATGTGTATAATAAGGTGTGTATGCAACATATGTGAATATCACGTTTAGTCCCATCTCCAAGATACCACATTAGGTATATGCCAATATTCCAAAATCTGAAATCCAAAACACTTCTGGTCCCAAGCATTTTGAATAAAGGAGGCGCAACCTGTAGCACTTGTTGTTCAGAAATGAAACCTGTAGTCGATGTCTTACCTCCAAGTTCAGCCATTTTGGGGTTGTTGTTTTTTTGTCTTTTAAGGGAAGAAACCCAGAAAGATGAAGAGCTGGAAGGAGGCCTAGGGACGGAGTTGTTCCTCTCCAGTTCTCTCAGTTCCATGGAGGTGGCCGAAGAGAGTGAAGAGGATGGAGCTTTGGTTTCTGAGGCTCACAGGTAAAGGAAACATCTTCCTTACAGCTGGATAGGAAGGGATCAGCAAGATGGAAGGATTCAGCACTTGGAGATTTGTCCTTCCCCTGTTTGGCCTCACAGGTACTTGGTAAAATTGCCCCTTCCCTCCCTGGAGTAGCTGGAAGAACATGGACCTTTAAAAGGAGACAAGGGCCAGGAGGAAATTTGGGGCAGGTATGGTTTGAGTGTTGGACTCTGGAGACCAGGATTCTAGATTTGTTCAGGGGTGATTGCCATTGCTTTTCCCTGAGGCTGAGAGAGCGCAACTTGCCCAAAGTCACTCAATGGGCTTCCATGGATTCGAACGTGGTCTCCCAGGGTCCTGTTCCAACACTTGGACCTCAACAGTACACTGTCTGCGTAATACATCAGGTTTTTGCAACCAGCAGTCTTGCGCAACAAAAATATCACTCTAAAAACAGCCGTTTTGCACAGCAACAAAACGCACGGTTTACTTGTAGAAAACACAGGCTTTTGCATATTTAAAAGCCCAGCAATCCTGCACAGGAAAAACAAAACAAAACAAAATGCACGGCTACCTTGGAAGCAGTGGAATCTTTGCACAAAAGCCCCAGGTTCCCATCTAAGAAACAACAATACATGAAGAAAGTGTGAGGTGTTTATGGGTGGCAGGGAGGTGGGTGAGAAAGGAAAGGGGAGAGGGAATGTCATTCATTGTTTGTCCTGAAAGCAAGGGTGAGAAAATGTTTACACGGAGAGAAAAGCCTGCTGGCTGTTAACTTGTGTATTTCTGCGCAGAATAATTTCCTTGAAACACTTTAGGATGTGCTTCTCCGAGGCAAGGACTGCAGAGTGGGGAGAAAGCTGTGGCAATGACTTGTCTTCCTTGGTGAGGATAAAACAGCCAAGTGTTGACATCCCTACCTCCAGCCCCGCCTTTTGTGCTACAAACACCCCACACTCAGCTGTTTCCTTTTTGGCCTCTTCTTGCATCTCCTCCCTCCCTCCCTCTTTGCCAAACAGCCCCTTTGCTGATGGAGCTTCCAGAGCACTTAGAAGCCATGCCAGGGCAGGCGTGGCGACATCCTGCCCAGCTCTTGACATTGCAACGGTCCAATCTCCCCATCTTTTTGAGCGAGCAAATGGCTCCGCATCGGTTGCCACCCATTATCCCAGCAAGGGAGCAGGCAATTATCCAGAGACCTGGTGGAAAAGTTATTACCGTGTGTCAAAAGTGGGGATGTCGTGAAAGGAAAAGTGGCTGGAAGAAAGGGAGGCGAGAGGGGGAGACGGCAGGAAGGGCTGCTCCTTTTTTGACATCCAAAGCCGTTAACTCTTCGAGGGAGGGCAGCTCCAGTTTCTGCTGCATGCGTTCCCTTTACATGATCATCATTTTTATGGAGAACCTGGAAATGGGAGCAGCAGAGAATCAAAGATCAAGGAAGAAAGCGCAAAGAGAAAACAAAAATAATGATGACGGGGAATCTTGACAAATTCAAAGGACTTTCTCACATTGGGAAAATCGGGAGTTTCAACAGCGATTATCCCGTGAAAATCGCGCAACCGTGATTAACATTTTCACACACTGTCAGGATTAAAGAGCCGTTATCCTGGGAATAAACAAGCAATAAACAGCAACCCGAAGGGTTATATAGGTGCAGAGGTAAAGAAAGAAAAATTGTGGGCATGCAGTCTATCAACGTGACCCATCTCTGCCCTCTTAGCTATGAGAAAGCAGGTTAGGAACAGAAGAAAAGTCACTCCATCCTCAGCCTTCATTTCTCTTCTCAGCCTCAAACTGCCAAGCTAATGCAGAAAGGCATCAAACAAGGTCTCTAATGTAAGTTGACTCTTTCGTGCCACTGGACGGTGATGCTGGGCCAAGATGCCAACAAGGAGACCAGAACCTGCCTGACTGGTGACAGAGGCTCAGCTCACTGCAGGCCATTTAGCCTGGAGCTGGAGTAGTCTTTTTTTGAGCTGGAGTCTGAATTCCAACATGGGAAAGGTCTGCCTTTCAGCCGGGGATGGCACTAAGGCCAGGCTCAAAACAAAGTGGGCAATTCTATACTTCTGACCACCGGCAGGGCCATTCTTTCAGCAATGATACAAAACATCTTTCTATGCAAGGCTGTGCAGTAGTCACAGCCAGGTTCCCAGGTTCTTATCCGTACAGTGCCAGAGCTGGCAGGGCATTCTGGAAGTTGTTTTAAAAAAGGGTATTAATCCCATCCCAGCTGAGAATATATCTGGTCAGTGCCTCTGTCCATTTGAATCTGTCCTCTCCAGTCCTAACTAAACAGCACTGTTTTTCTTTAACTTCCAACTGCCCCCATTTTATCTCTCCTGTTTTCTTCTCTATTCCATCCAGCTGCATACAGAGAGGGATTTGGACTGGGAGCATAGAGCATTTGTCCCAATCGTGTGCGATGAAATATTGACTCGACTGTTCTGTTCTGGGCTAACGATAGTGGGATTACAGAGAGGCAGATCCTCCGTATTTCTACCTGCCTCCCTTCTTACACATTCATTGTTAATAACAGCTTTGGGGTAAGGACAGTTTACTAGGAATGGTAACCCATAGACATCCAAACCTGCTCTGAAGCGGAGCCTCAAGCCGGCACTCCAGTCCTTTGGTTAACACAAGGCACGGTTTACTCGGGATTTCTTTTGTGCAAGTCCTCTTCAATTGAGGCAAGGTCTGTACAAGGTGCGACTGAGTGGCATCTCACCCAGCCACCCTTATTGGCATCACTTACATGCCATCCTCACCTGGTGTCCTCTTCTTAGACAGGGCCAGATCATCCATGGTTCAGCTGCTGCAATCTTTCCCAGCCCTTTAATGTCTGGGGGACCCATTGCTGAAAAGGTGTAGCTTCCTTCCTTGCTTCCTTTGCCATTTCTTGAATCTCCTGTTATTCCTGTTTTGATCAACATTTCAAGCATCACTTGAGTAAATTATTAAAAATGCACAGGATCAGGCTGCTACTCTTACTGAAGGCGCAGGGCTAAAAATGGGTTACTGCATGAAGATGTTTGTGCCGCTGTCTTTTTCCCTTGATGTTTTACTTATTCGTTTATTGATTTAATTTCTGTGTTCCTCCTCCTCCAATAGCTCACACCAGGGGTGTTCCTGCGGGATGCAAATATGAGGGCATTGCCCTGCAAATAAGGGTTGTGGTCTCCAAATGAATTTTTCGTTCAGATCCCAGATTTCTAGCATCGCATTAACTTGAAAGATCAACATGCAAAGAGATCTTGCAGCATCTTTGAGACTAAGGACCTTATCAGACGGGAGGAATTTCTCTTTATTGCGAATGGAGCCAATTGGAGCCAATTCAAATTCACGTGAATTCAGTAGTTTAGTGAATTTATGTGAATTCTAATTGCATCCGGAATGCGTTCAGAATG
Source organism: Urosaurus nigricauda (assembly GCA_034509955.1). Classification (NCBI taxonomy): domain Eukaryota; kingdom Metazoa; phylum Chordata; class Lepidosauria; order Squamata; family Phrynosomatidae; genus Urosaurus; species Urosaurus nigricauda. Next base: position 2,790,079 of record JAOEGL010000009.1, on the reverse strand, counting down.
ACTTCCCATTTCCCCAAAATGACCCCCCCCCCATTGCCCCAAATTGCATAAGATACTTTAATATGCAATAACGTGAAACCCCATGATTGTGTTCGGATTGCCATTAGATTATATTTCCAATTTCCAACGTCTGATAAGGTCCTAACTGGCAAAAGAAGTTGTAGCGTAAGCTTTTGCACACTAGGCCTACTTCCTCAGATGCATGGGGTGAACATCTGAGCATGGTTTGCACCATGGAAATAGACCAAGTTGTAGCTTATGCTACAATTTCAATTGCACAGTTAGACTCAAAGGTGCTACCAGCTTCCTTTGCATGCTGACTACTCCAGACTAACTTCTCTGTCCAAGAGCTCTGATGCCACAACAAGCTACAGTTCCCAGAATACCATAGCACTGAGTCAATGGTGTCAACTTGGATTATTTCTGCAGTGCAGATATAGTGCAGGTTAAAATCACAATCATAAAAACAGGTATATGTACATTTAAAGTAACTAAGCCCCAAAAGCTTGAATGAAAAGCCATGATTTGACTTGGCATTGGAAAGAAGTCAACATTGGTTCTGGGGGGGGGGGGGACCTCTCAAAGAAGGGCCTTCCACAGTGGAGAAGGTTTTCTTCCATGACCTCCTTGCCATATCTTGGGTTTAACTTGGATCTGCAGGCGCCGCATGCAGCCAGAGCTGTTTTCAGCGTAAGGTCGCTGTACCATTTCTCCAGCGAGCGTTGTTTAAAAGTCCATAAGTGGGAGCGTTCAAGAGCCCTGCTGGGAACAGAGATTAAGGAAGAAATCAATCCAGTGGTTTGCTCTTAATCTTCCCCTCTTGCTCCAGCCACCGAAATGCCTCTGCAAGCGCATTAGAAGCATGCGAAGGCAAACCTGGCAATCAGGACCGTTTATCTGTATCATTTCCTTTCACTGCCTGGGCGCTTTGGATCCTTTCGGCGGTTGTCTGTTCGCAAGTCCTCTTGCTCCCAGCGTGGCTTGCTTCCAAGCAAGTGTGTCCGATTTAATACTTCTGTTTTTTGCAGTGGGACTACTGAGGCTTAAAGGACTAAACTGTGAGGGGGGACAATTGTGGCACCAGAGGTGTAGCTGTGGTGGGGAGCAAAGGGAGATCATTGCCTCCCGATAGGAGTTCTGCCCATCCACAGAATTTTCCTCCGGTCCCCAAATTCCCAGCATTTGCAGTAACTTGCTTCAGTTTAGTATGCTTGTAGCATCTTTGAGACTATTTGAAATAAAGCAGTTGGCAGCATGAGTTTTCGTAGGACCTTACCAGATGGGAGGAATTTCTCTTTATTGCGAATGGAGCCAATTGGAGCCAATTCGAATTCATGTGAATTCGCTAGTTTAGTGAATTTATGTGAATTCCTATTGTGTTCGGAATGCGTTCAGAATGACTTCCCATTACCCGAAAATGACCCCCCCCATTGCCTGAAATAGCGTGAGATGCTTTAATTCACAATAATGTAAAACCCATGATTGCATTCGGAATGACTTCCCTTTTGCCCGAAATTGCGTGAGATGCTTTAAAAGTGAAACCTCATGATTGCGTTCGGATTGCCATTGGATTATGCTTCCAATTTCCGACATCTGATAAGGTCCCTAGACTTAAGTCTACTTCCTCAGATGCATTCAGATAGAATTTGAACCCTGGTTCCCTGAAGTCTTACTCCAACGCTTAAACCACTGCACCATACTGGCTCATCCAAAGACTAGAAGCCGGCAAAGCCACCAAGGAGACATCAACACGATATATTTAAGAGTTCTCTCTAATAGAAATTTGGGGAGTGAAGTAAAAATACATTGGGGGCAGGATTTTCATGGTGGGAGCGATGCCCTCAATTTGTCCCCCTTATAGCTACAACTCTGCCAAAGGTTTATCTAGTCCAGCATCCTACTTACACTGTGTTTCCAGTTTATTGTACCTGCCTCCCCATTTCAAATGCTCTCTGAGCAGAGTAAAGGCACCAAAAGAGCATTTGAAGGGTGTATCCACGTGACATAATTATAGCAGTTTGATCCCACTTTAACTTTAACCTAGAATCAGTACATTTCTACCAAATCCGAAACCACCCAAACTTGCCGTGTTAATCTGTAGAATTAGTACGTAGAGAGATCTTGTAGCACCTTTGAGACTGACTGAAAGAAAGAAGTTGGCAGCCTAAACCTCCATCCCTTGCGGATAAGGGGGATTTGGGGTATGGAGACTTCAGGCATCCCTTCCCTAATTCTAGGTTAAAGTTAAAGTGGGATCAGACTGCTATAATTGGTCTTTTTCTCTCTCTTTCTCTCTGGGTTGCTTGTAAAAGGCTACTTTTTCTCCTCCTCCTAGGTTGTTCCTGGAGAAGTTCCCTATTAATCGGGGCACCATCCCAACTCTCCACCCGGGCGAAAGCATTTTTCGGTTCCCACCCCACACGAGGACCACTCTACCTTTGGACACTATTGGATTGGAGCCACAGAACCAGATAGAAAGACTTTTCTTCAGGTGAGCTCCCTGTATTAATAATTCGAATGAGCCAAAGGGTGCAATGGACCACTTGCCACTGAAATCTTCGTTCTCTCCTGCAGCCAGTGAATGGCTCCTACGAATGAATGTCCTCCCTAGGGAAAAGATCCCTACATATATACAAATATATAAAGGAAGAGCTTCTCCTTGATCTGCTGGTGGCTGTCTTTCTCTTAGGACCTTATCACACTAGAGGAAATCCCGAACAGAAACGGGATATTGAACGTAGGAGAAACCTGCAAATGCGGGAAGTTTATCACACTCATTTCTGCAAAAGTGAAATAATGCGAAAATAAAGCGAATGTAAAAGGGACAAAAACAGCAGGTTTTTACTTTCGGGAAGTTCCCCAAAAGCTGCTGTTTTTGTCCCCTTTACATTCACTTTACTTTCACGTTATTTCTGATCTGGCGAAATGTTGTGTGATAAACTTCCCACATTTGCGGGTTTTTTTCTGATTTACATCTCCTTTATATCCCGTTTCTCAGCAGGGTTTCACTAGTGTGATAAAGTCCTTACAGATGGGGTGTGACCAATTGTGCAATTCTCCACTTCGGATATTAAACGGTGCAGCCCAGACCCTGGTTTCTGACTTTTAAATTATCAAGTCATCTTGCCCATTCCCCAAGAATTGTGCAATTCCACTTGTGGAAAACTCAAAAATTAATAAATGAATCCACTTCTCTGTGTATGTGTGGCTGCTGCATAACACAACACATGAGGGGGATTCGAGATGTTACTGTTGAAGGAGAATCAGGAGTAAGCCACAAACAATTTGGGATCTAAGCTTGAAATCTTGGTTGAAAAGCTCTACTTACAGGACCACAGCTATCTCTCCTTCATTATATCTCCCAGGGGTAAGGCTTTTTATTACAACTGTTGTAGCTGAAATCTTCGGAGTAACAAGAGGAACACTCTCCTAGAGATGTAAATCTTGCCTGTGTTATCTTTGCATTCAAGGGTGGTTAATTCCTATCGTTTTCTCCTTGCTGCAGGAGAGAGCAAAGATTTCTACGAAGGATTCCCCCAGTATTAACCACTTTGCAAAGTCTCCCAGGGCATTCTTCTGCATAGAAATACACGTTATTTTGTGCAGAAATGACATGTGGCTATTCTACGTGGAAACGCGTGTGGTTTTTCTGTGCAAAACCTCTACATTTTCTGCCCAGGAAACAGCATACATGACATAAATTCCACTTTTTGCAGTGCAAAAAGAGTGTCTCGTAAGCATGAAAACCACCAGTATTTCTGTACAGAATCATTTTCCAGAACGCTTCTTAACGTATGATTGCTGGCAGAGACTTGCGCAGGCCTCGTATGGCGGCATCATTCTTCCCAATAAGGTTTCATGACGCTTTTTTTTGTTGGGGAAAAAGGTAGGCGCTAATACGCTTTCCATCCCTGTACACTCCATGTCCCATTTTTCCTTGCAAAATTGCTGAGATTTGTGCATCAGTTTCTGCGGTGGTGAAGGATGAGTGCAGCTTCCAAATGGTTCAGTCTGGGGAATTGCATGATTCTTGGGCCTCATTCCCACTACCTTTTAAACTGGATCGCAATTCAGTTTGAACTGGTTCCCACTTGAACCAAATCACTGAAGTGATTCGGAGGGGGGGGGCATGCACCAGACCCATTTAACCTGCATCTTTTTGATGCTGATTTTTTTCCACGTCTTTTTGGATAAATTGATTCCGCCCAAATGTGAACCAAATGCAGATCAGAATCGATTTAAATTTGCCCTTCGGCTGGCTGGAGCGGGTCCATTTTGAATCGATTTGTGCATGGCAGGGGGTTGGACTGGATGGCCCTTGTGGTCTCTTCCAACTCTAAATTTCTATGATTCTATGATTCTATGAATGTGAATTATTTTAGAGGGAAAAATGTGATTGGGGAAAATGTAGTGGGAACCACGCACCCACTGTTGAATCGGTTCATCAATTCGGATCACACACTGATTTATCTGTAAGTGGGAATGAGGCCTTGGGGGATCAATCCGAGATCAACCTGCACCGTCCTCCCCATGCTAAGAAATTGACCGTCCCCAGTGCATTCGTGCCCTGCAGCTTCTTCTAGGGCATAACCTGATCTGAGCTTATGAGACGAAGCTCTGTGCCCCTCTGCTCGCTTCATCCACCGCCTGCCACTTATAGAGCATTTAACTGGCTCCAGTAAGTGAATTGAACATTGTGGACATAGTAGATCTCTTCCACCCTTGTGTTGCTTTCTCTGCTGTTGCTGGAAATGGGGGACCTGCGGGCATGAAGGTAATTGGCTTAAAAACAGCTTAGGTTTGCTTCCGCTGCCGCTTGCCTCTGTCTCCCCTGCCAGCGTATTATTTAATAATAAGAATTAATAATTAATGGCACTTTGCATTACTGGAACAGTGTCGAGTCGGGGATCCTGCGAAACATTATGGAGGCTGATTAATTAAGCCTCTGTGAAAATTGGAGGCCGTGGAGATGTGGGTGAATGCGCCTGCGCCTCTATGGCGAGGCTGTGGGAGCCATGCTGTGTGTTGGAAGGTAGAGCCAGCCTTGCAGTTTAAGGGTAATAATCTGAAGGATTTTTTTTTTCCCTTTCTTTCATCAGCGGAGGAGCTAAATCATTGCAGTTCAGTTATTAAACTGTGGTCAAGGCTCACTAGAAGGGCTTAGTCCACTTTCAGGCAACTCCCAGGGCCATGAGTTAAAAGACAGCATAGGAAAATGCTAAGAAATAGGATAAAAATGGGGTTGTGTTATGAGAGGTAGGGCTTTGTCACCACATGCAGGAGAGACACGGTTTGAAAATATTTTTAAAATATATAAATTCTGAAAAGCCAGCCTTTTATACAAGGAGCACCATCTAACTGTGCCATTGTCTTTAATGAGATTTGAGCATCCACGGATTTTGGTATCCTTGGGGAGGGGGAGTTTTGGAACCAAACTCCAGTGGATACCAAGGGCCCACTGTATTATATTAAGATATAACTGTGTTAATCTGTAGAATTTGTATGTAGAAAGATCTTGTAGCACCTTTGAGATTAACTGAAAGAATGAAGTTGGAAGCATGAGCTTTAGTAGACTTCTACTTCCTACTATATGCATCTGAGGAAGTAGACTGAAGTCTACGAAAGCTCATGCTGCCAACTTCTTTCTTTCAGTTAGTCTCAAAGGTGCTACAAGATCTCTCTACATACTGTATTATGGCGTGTTCAAATTTCATTAGAGTTTGGGAAAAATTCCTTTTCTTTGGATTATCCTTTCCAGAATCCTCCAGCCAGCGCTGGCTAGGGGATTCTGGAAAGGACAGTCCAAAAAAAGAGAAGCTTTCCCAAGCTCTGGTTGAGCTAAATCATACCTGCACCTCATCCTTATGCGTCTTGGGTCCACGTCGTGCTTGTAGTCAGACGCACATGTTCCATGCGCCTTCCCTGCCTTGCCGCTCTCCTCATTTGTATGGGGGAGTGGCAGCGCACAGCTCAACCTTGTGAATATTCTAGCAGGCCTGCAAAAGTAGGTTACCTGTCATGCGTGGCATCCCTGTGATAAATGGCGATGGAGTGCCAACACACGCCCCACGGGAGTGTAGTGGAACCTCCCCCAGAATACCAACGAAGGGACTGGCTTTGCTTGGCTTCGGCAACGGGGAGAGAAGGAAGCCTCCGGGTCGTGCCAACTTCTGACAGTAATTAGCCCGCTTTGGCTCTGCTAATTGGAAGAGATACACGGCCTTGTAGGAAGTGGATGTTAGACAAGGGGAGGCCTGCGTTGTGGGTAGGCAGAGAGAGAAACACCGAAGCGTGAGGGATGTGCGTTCGGAAACAGGAATATCTGACAAGCGCTTGCCTAGTGTCTTCCCACCATCACCGGTGAAGGAAATGCTGGGTGTTTTCAGAGGAATCCTCTGGGAGGAAAAAGAAGGGTCTTGTTGTTGTTGTTGTTGTTGTTGAAGGAAGCCTCCAAGGTGACCCAGTTCCCACACTTCAAGAAGTTTGTTATTTTGGATTACAACTCCTAGAATGCCCCAGCTAGCATAGACGTTGCTGGTAAAGGTTGCATCTCCCTTCTCTGAAATGCCTGGGGCCAGAAGTATGTTGGATTTTGGAATGTTTGCATATACATAATGAGATACCTTGGAGGTGGGACCCAAGATGGGAGGTCTGTTAACTGCCCTTGAGTCTTTTGTGGGTTTTTCGGGCCATCTGGCCACGTTCTAGAATAGTTTATTCCTGAAGTTTTACCCGCATCTGTGGCTGGCATCTTCAGAGAATGCGTTCTCTGAAGATGCCAGCCACAGATGCCTGTGAAATGTCAGGAATAAACTCTTCCAGAATACGACCACATAGCCTGAAAAACCCACAAAAAACTATGGATGCCAGCCATGAAAGCCTTCGACTTCACGTTGCCCTTGTGTCGATCGCCGGTTATGGTGACCCAATGGATGAAACATCTCCAAGACTCCGTGTGCTCCTCTGCTCTGCTTAGTTCCTGTAAATTCATAGCTGTGACCTCCTTAATAGAACCCATCCATTTAACATGTGGCCTTCCTCTCTATCTACTTCTCTCCCACTTTCCTAGCATGATTATTTACTCAAATGAGTTGTCCCTTCTCATGACGTGACCTAAGTACAACAGCCTCAGCCTAGTCATCTTGGCTTCCAGGAGGTTTCTGGCTTGATCTGTTCTAGGACCCATTTGTTTGTCTTTTTGGCTGTTCATGGTATCCACAGTACTTTTCTCCAGCACCACATCTCAAATGAATTGATTTTCTTCTTATCCGCTTTCTTCACTGTCCATTTCTCACAACTGTACATGGTGATGGGGAATACAGTGGCTTGTATGAATCTGACTTTAGTGCTCAAGTTGTATTTCTTTACTTTTGAGGATCTTTTCTAGTTCTTTCATAGCTGGCCATAGTCTTCTTCTGATTTCTTGACTGCAGTCTTCTTCCTGAAAGATATTTGAGGCAAGGTATGGGAATACAATATAGCAACCTAAAAAAAACATAACTGCACAGCATTAGAAGCCCAATTCTAGTTATTTTGTAAAAGCCTGACGGTGCAGAAGTGGTTTGACCTGCCTCAGAAGGAGAGCAAGGTGAAATTGTAAGTGCTATAACTGTATAGTGAGAAAGGGACCATTATCTGGATAGCCTCTTAAGTGCAGCAAATAAGATAAAGTGATGCCACGAGCAAAGCTTCTCCTGAAAGTCTAATCTTAGCTACCCTTCCAGACTCCATTCTTGCTTCTCCATGCTCCAAGTTGCTGCCTTGAGTTTTGCTAGCCGCTCTTGGCTTCCTCATGAGCAGAATTGGCCTCTCTCAGAGTTTGCTGTCCTAAATCAAATTGCTTCCACGGACTCTCCGTCACCACATTTAGTTTCTGACCTAGGCTATATTTAAATGCCCTCTCAGTTAATGGACAAAGCTTCCTTGGTTTCACACAATACATGGCAAGCCCGACACTTCATCAATCTCCCCTTTCTGTCCGAATCCAGCCTCCATCCCCTAAGGGGCTGGGACAGAGACAGATGGGACATACAGGCGATGCAGTGAAGAAGTCCAGCTCAAGGAAGATGATGGCTCTTGAAAGAGGCACCACAAACCCCTGGGCAGGAATTTCAACCAAGGCACTCGACCCACTGAGGAATGACCCACCACCAGACAAGGAGTCCCTGTTTTGGTGACCAGCTCATCTGCCTTTGGGCCATCAAGTGGAAGGTTGCAGCTGGTTGACCCTGCGATGATGGATACCCGGCAGAATTTGACTGACTCCTTGTCTGGGCAAAAATAAATGTAGTATTTTAAGAGCGGTGGAGCCCCTTTGAACATCCTCTCCTTCCCTCCAGTACAATCCAGTGCCATAGTCTGGATCCAGGGCAAGACCTCAACATCCAGTCTTGCAAATTCAGGACAGAAGGGAAAACAAATTGCAGCCAGTTAGTATTGGCTAGTGTCTGAGACCTCTATTCAGTCTGTTGTTCTTGAAGGCCCCCTTCACCCATGGATTGCTTGGCGCTGGTGACAGAAGGTTGCATTCTTACCGCTCTGAGTTGCCCTAGCTTTCTCTCTTTCCCCAATCCTCCTGATTCTTGTACATTCCTGCACCGGAGAAGGAAATATGTTTGCGTTTCACTTTTGCTTGTGTGAGTCTGAATGCAAACTCTGCCTTTCAGAAAATCAACTCTTTCTTCTAGCGAGCCAGCACCGGGAGCACTTTTCCTCGACCAAATTTGTAGCAGATCCTGCTGAGGAGAAATTCATCAAATTGCCCAGACGCAGTCAGGGAGCGGAATGACAGCCTCGAGGCCCAGGGGGGAAGCATCACTTCGGATCATTATGTTCCAAGCAGCTTAAATATATTTTGTCCCAGAAAAATATGGCATCAAATGCTCAGGGAAGGTTTATTTAAAAACGAGTTGCTTTCAGCAGGGCTGCCGGGTGTCTTTTAAAATTGTGTTTTCTCCTTAATGCACAGGACTCCTTCCTGCATCTTTTATTTTCACTTACTGAGCTTGTATAGAAATAATGCACCGAAGAAGCCGTCAGCTTATTTTTGTTCTGTTCTGGGGTTGTTTTTTTGTTTACTTCGACGAAAGGATAGAACAGAAATTCACCAGACTTGTTCTTGCTCTGGGAAAGCCCAAGGGAAAGGTTTCCATTGAAAACTCAGAGAGTGTCGAACGATGAAGTCTTCAAATCAAAAAGACTTCACAGGTTGGAATCTTGTTGGCATCTGAGGCAGACATAAGTTCCCCTATAGTAGTGGTTGGATGTTTATGTCTTATGTGGACTGTCCACATTCAATTCATGGTTGTGCGTGTGCACTGGTTGTACATTCAGCTACAGGTCTGACGTCTTGGTCCAGTTGTCCAACATTGCTATTCAAGGGGGTGTTGGTGCCTTTGTGCTGGGACAGGTGGTGCCATTGGACACAGAAACATGTTTAAAACATGTACATATGTGTTGCAGTTGAGTGCATATTGATGGATACATGTTGCAAGTGGATGCACATGTGTGTTGAGAGCAGTGATTCCTAGTTGGGCTGAGAATCCAGACGTTTTGGTGGAAAGCAAAGTTTTAACTTGGAGTCAGAATGAGGCTGGGGGCATTGCCCCTTGGACCCCCCCCCCCAATATCCATAGCTAAGCCCACAAAGCTGGTCCTGGTTGCAACGCCAGTAGCATCCCACCCTTGGTTTCCAGAAAGTGTAGAGGTGAGACCACCTCTAATACTAGGAGTAATACATAACTGTTGTATAGCTACATCCAAAAAATAAACTAGATTGAGTGCACCATCAAACTTCTTGATTAAGGATTCAGACCCAGGCCTTCCCTGGTCCATGCCTGGCATTTTTTTTCCCTGAGCATCTAAATAAATCAAGGATTCCTCCTTGGGCATTTTTGTGGAGCGCTCTGTATCTAAGCATAGGATTTGCCAGACCATGCAGCCTTGCCAATTGCATTCCAATCTGTCTGTAGGTTGATTTCACTGGCTTTGATGTGGGTCCCATATGGAGACCTTCCAGCCATATTTTTTTTCCTAGTTAGATCTGAAAACAAAACCCTGAACTTTTTCCATTGTAGTGTGGACTCTGGATGTCAGTATGCCTCCCTGTGTGTTTGCTTCCTGCTTGGTCCCAGCAGGATTTAAAATTTTTGTCATGCACACTGGCAGCTGGTAGGGTAGAGAATTCGCTCACGGGTTTAGTCCGAATTTAAGAGGAGACGGACTCCTGCATAATCTGTTCTAATATTTTTGTTCGGGTGGAGATCAGCCTGATTGGTCTGTAGTTTCCTGGATCTCCTTTCTTGCTCTTTTTTCTTTCTTTTACAAAACATTAAAGTTTCTGCTGTTAAATCCATAGGTGGTAGTAGGAGGGATGAGCATGCCATTACCCTATTGCTCCCCCGTACAGTCAACTCTCCAAATTTTGCGGATTTGGTTATTTGTGGATTTGATTGGTATGTTCTCTCTAGGAATCCCTAGGTCCTCCAGTGTGATTCTGTGGCCAGTTTTTGCCAAATGTTCCACTGGAGGACCTAGAAATTCATTTGTAGGTCCTTCAGCACAATTTTGGGGTCAACCTCTAGTGGATGTTGACCATACAGTTGCACTGAAGGACATAGACATTTCTACAGAGAACACTTCTCTAGGCATTTGTAGGTTCTTCAGCACAATTCTATGGTCAACCTCTAGAGGATGTTGACCATACAATTGCCCTGGAGGACTGAGAAATTTCTAGAGAGAACACTTCTCTAGGCGTTTGTAGGTCTTCCGACACAATTCTATGGTCAATGTCTGGTAGATGTTGACCATACAGTTGCACTGGAGGACCTAGAGATTCCTAGAGATATGTTCTTTCAGGGTTTTTTAAAAGGGGGGTTTGTGTGTGTTTTTTTCCAATTTTACAGGGGTCCGGCGCCCCAAATGCCAGCAAATTTGGAGGGCCGATTGTATTGACTCTGATTCTTCTTTTGTGTCTCCAGTTCCCAGTTCCCCCGCCAGCTGGCGCTCCTCCATGATGGCCTCATCAGCTCCTTGTACCGGGGTCAGTCCAGGTGTCCGGATGCCGTCCTGCGTTGGCTGTTCCAGGTAAGCCATTCCAGTTGCTTGCAGGTAGAATGCCTTGCCATTAGATGGCAACAGCACACAAAGCATGACGGAGATGGTCTCTGTCTAGGGTGACCAGATGTCCTAACCACAAAGGAGGACAAGGCACAGCAAAATGTAAGATATTAAAGGAAAATGTTCTTCTTCTTGTTGTTGTTAGCTGCCCCTAAGTTGGCTCCAACTCATGGTGACCCTATGGATGAGACATCTCCAAGAATCCCTGTTTTCCACTGCCTTGCCTAGATCCTGGAAGCCCTTGCCCATAACTCCCCTGATCAAATCTATCCGTCTCGTCTGTGGTCTTCATCTTTTTCTTCTACTCTCTACCTTTCCTAACATTATTGCTTTTTCTAGTGATCCATGCTTTCTCATTATGTGGCCAAAGTAAGATGCTCTCAACTTGATCTTATAGTTTCCAAGGAGAACTCTGGTCTGATCTGTTCAAGGGCGCATTTATTTGTCTTCTTGGCTGTCTGTGGTATCCTAAGTACTCTTCTCCATCACCACATTTCCAGTGAATTGATTTTCTTTCTGTCTGCTGCCTTCACTGTCCAGCTCTCACATCCGTACCAGGGGATGATGGGGAATAAAATGCCCTGTCCGATTCTGACTTTAGGGCTCAGTTGTATGTCTTTGCTCTTCAGTATCTTTTCCAGTTCTTCCATAGCTGCCCTTCCCATTCCTAGTCTTCTTATTTCTTGACTGCAATCTCCACTCTGGTCAGTGTTTGATCCTAGATATGGGAATTCTTTAACTATTTCAATTTCCTTGTTGTCTAGATTGAATTTGTGTATGCATTCTGTGGTCATTATTTCTGTGTTCTTTATGTTCAGCATCAGACCTGCCTTCGCACTTTCATCTTTGACCTTCCTTATTAACTGTTCCAGTTCCCTAACGTCTTCTGCTAATATTTTGGTGTTGTCCACATATCTTAGGTTGTTAATGTGGCTTCCAACACGCAAGGCACTACATTATGCTTGCTCTTTCTTGCTGCCTTCTAATATTGCAGCATTGTGCTCTAGCAGTGACTGTCTACATTTTGGGCTGTCCAACAGACTTGCTAACTTTTCTCCTGTGCTTTTAAGCAGCTGCTTTGCAGACTGAAATCCACAAAGGGAATTTTTGTCATCTGTGTAGGCCAATGCGGCATTGCAGAAAGCTCCACCTGTTGAATTTCTCTCTGCCTTTAGCATCAGCAGTAGAAGGCATTCTGCTCTGTTGAGATAGCAGCGCAGCAGTCATGTTCCAGGACAGGCTGTCATCCTAAAGCGGCTCAAGACGCTTTTCAAGGCTTTGCCTGTTTTGCAAATTTGATGAACAGAATAAAATAAAGCACGAAGACTGACATCTCTTTCTGGAGCAGTGAGGCTGCTCTGAAGTACTCTTGCTGGGTTCAAAGCACAGCCATTTCTCTTCTGCTCTTGAGTCCCAGGAGGCGGAAGGAAAAGGAACATGGAAATCTGAAGCAGAAATTGACTGCGCACAGTATGGAAGGGCCAGACATTGTAAAGTCATCACACAGTTCCTCCCTGGCCCATCCCTTGTGGTGTTTTTGCACTTAAAACAACAACTTCTTTTTTTAGGAAGGGGGAGAAATGAATTATTTGTGGCTCTCTATGCTCTTGCAAAATTTGGAGGGTCTAAGGTAGAACAGAAGAAAAAGGCAGCCATGGGATCCTGGGATTAGTTCCTGATGTCTTCTCCCTTCAAGGGCCTTGGCTGCAGAAGCCCAATGTCTTCTTGATATTTTGGAGTGCAACTCCCATCATTGCCAGCAGTACAGAAACTTGGTAAAATGTCAGAACTTATACAAGTGACTTATTTTGAACCTGTTGCGCAATCTTCCCCACCCCACCACCTTGTACATTTGTTGGACTACATCCCCCATGGTCTCTGACCAAAGTGGCACCATTCTGGGGGTGATTGTGCTGGACAAATGGCTGTAATAAAGTTTGATTGATTTATTCTGGGGGTGATGGGAGTTGTATTCCCGTGCATATAGAGGATGCCAAGTTGAGAAAGGTTGCTCTGACATTGCTGAAGTTGACAAAGTTTTAGCCTTTCCCAGAAGATCCAACAAAGACTTGGGGAGAAGCTAAATGCCTGGAGAGCTGGGTATGTTTAGCTTGGAGAAGAGAAGGCTGAGAGGTGACATGATGGCCATCTTTAAATACCCAAAGGGATGTCATGTACAAGATGGAGTGAGGTCCAGAGACTGGAATTCAAAACAGTGGATTCAAATTACAAGAAAAGCAATTCCACCTAAACATTATTTACTGTAATTGCTATTCAACAGTGGAATACTCTTGTCTCTGAGAGCGGTGAACTCTTCTTCTTTTGAGGTCTTTAACCTGAGGTTGGATAGATGTCTTTCAAAAGTGTTTTAGTTGTATATTCCTGTCTGGCCAGGGGTGTTGCTCTTCAGTACAAAACTTGCGTAGTGGAAGCATTACATAAATCAGCTGTTGGATGTGTATGCTATGCTGATGCAATGTAAGATCCCACCCAGGCTCTCCTGGACGCCTCCTATTCATAAGGTCACCATATGTTGGAATTGACTTGATGGCATATAACAGCAGTGACAACAACCATTTGCTGTGCCACCTGAAGCAGCAAAACATCTTAGGCCGCTCCTGTTTTTTCCGCGAGGATGGGTTGTGGATGGGTAAGCTAATGGCAAAAGCAACCAAGACTAATTCACTTTGCAAGGGTTGTTGTTGTGTACCCTTCCAGCTGTTTCCAACTTATGTTGACCATAAGGCAAACCTATCTTGGGGTTTTCTTGGCAAGATCTGTCCAGAAGAGGTTTGCAATTGCCTTCCTCTGAGGCGGAGAGAGTGTGACTTGCCCAAGGTCACCCAGTGCGTTTCGTGACCAAGCTGGGATTGAACCTTGGTCTCCAGAGTTGTTGTCCATCAAGGAGACCACTATGCCACGCTGACTCTCTTTGCAAGGGTTAGCTCCCGTGATTCCCCCACATATACTTCCCAGTGCTTCCACCAACGTCTGGCTCACTTCCAGTTCTCCCTGGCTGGGGATGATCTCTTAACAATATTCTACACCTCCCTTTCCTTCCTGCCTCACGTCCCACCAGATAATAAGGCCGTGCATTTACGGAGTACTCTTCCTTCCTCTCCAAGCACTTTAGCATACTCTGATTCTTTCCTCTCTTTCTCACTCTGTGCACTCCAGGGATCTGGGCAAGTTGCATTTTTTGATTATAATTCCTTTCATCAGCATGGGAGACTGTGGCACGTGGCTCAATGTGTCATTCCTGTAGAAGTCAACCTCATAGAAGCAGCAGCCATGGATGCTAGAAGAAGGGGAAGGACAAAAAGGGATTGACCATTTCCAGACTGGGATTTTTGGGGGTCGACGTACCCCTGAAACCATCTGGCAAAACTGGGCCGCCAAGATTCCTGTGTAGTTGAGCCTCCTCTGCAATAATCGATCAGAAGTGTATAACTGGTCAAGTACTGAAAATATATGGAAGCCTATCCAGGGGTAACAGGGGTAGCAAAATACAATAACATCCAAAATCCACAAGACAGTGGTACCATTTTTGGGCCAACCAAAATGTCCAAAATACATGTTGCAAGCTTTGCAACGATGGAGCTTCGAAAGTTTGCAACGGGTATTTTGTGCACTTTGGTTGGCCGAAAGAAAGGTATCATTGTGAATTCTAAGAAACATGAATAAAGAAATTGCCCTTGAGCCCTTCCAGGAGTAATAAAAGTTCCCTGCTATCTCCTATCGTCAAGTCAGTAAAGACTGCCTTCCTTCAGTGCGGTTTAACCATGAATCAAAACTCGATAAATTTCAGTTTATATCTAAGGGGCTCCCTGTGAGAAAGTATGGTGGGTGGAGGGGTGGAAATCCTGCAACCCTTGAACTGAACTATAACTCCCAGTATTATGATTGAACTACAATTCCAAGCATTCTGCACCATTGTGATGCTGGGATTGGGCTGATGGTAGTTGTCGTCCAGTAACATCTGAAGGTGTCGCCTGATTCTACCCCTTCCTTAGAGTTAACATATTTATATACTTAGTAATTGTTCACAAATCTTCATGGCCAGGTACAGTTCAGTTAAGGAAAATTAGATCTGCTGGCACCAAGGACTTCACCCTGTCAAGTGAAATACCTAAAAACGCTCCTATGGCAGAATAAAATAAAAACCACCCAATACGGCGGGCCCTTGGTATCTGCTGGGATTTGGTTTTAGGCCCCCCTCCCCCCCAGTGGATACCAAAATCCATGGGTGCTCAAATCCCATTATGTACGATGATAATAGTAAAATGGTGTCCCTTGCATAAAATGGCAAAATCAAGGTTTGCTTTTTGGAATTGCAATATTTGCAAGCTGTGGATGTTTGAATCCATGGATGCAGAATCTGTGGGTGCGGAGGGCTGACTATATATGGTGAAAAGTAGAGGGAAACTAAGTATTAAATGTGGAGGAAAACTTTGATAGAGAGGGTATGCTAAATCCCCCCCCCCCCATATCTTCAGGGGCGATAATAGCACAGGGCTCAGAGGATTATGCTATGTGTTCTTCCCCAGTGCTTGACATCTCTGGCGAGTTTCTTCTCATACTCTGTTTCTTGCAGTTATAAGTAATAATTCCTGTAATGTGTTTGGTGGGCAAGTAGCTTTTTTTAAGTTCAGAGCGTAGGAGTAATTTATGTGGCTGCTGTGGGTTCATACATCTTAATCGAGAAGGGGCTGCAACCATGATCTTGTTTCACCTACACGACTCCAGGCAGAAAAATGCCCCTGCTGCTCCATGTATTGAGACTATTAAACCTTAATGACTCAAGAGGTGAGCTGCTGCGCGCAAGCCAGCATTTTCCTCCTTGGACAGATCAACGGTGAAAGGCTCAAGGTCTTGGGAACCAGCCTTCGGATACCTTCCTCCCACATTGGAAGAAGTGGCAAAGAGCGAGCGCCAAAGTATGCCCTGATACACTGATTTTTCACAGCTCTGTCGGATCAAGGACCCTGCTAAAAATAATGAGTCCACGTAACCTGAGGCTGCATCCGCACTGCAGAAATAATCCAGTTTGACCCCACTTCAACTGCCCTGACTCAATGCTATGGAAGTCTGGGAACTGTGGGTTTGTGAGGCACCAGAGCTTTTTGACAGAGAAAGCTTCTTCTTCCTCTTCCTCCTCTTCCTTCTCTGTTCTTTTTCCTTTCTTCCTCTTCTTCTTCCTTTTCCTCCTTCACTTCCTTTTCTCTTCTTCCTCTCTTCCATTTCCTCTTCTTCCTCTTCCTCTTCCTCCTCCACATCCTCTTATTCCTCTCTTCCTTTTTGGAAAACTGCTAGCATGGTGATGGGAGCAGGGCAATCTTTCACCCTGCAGACCAGGTTGGCAACCTTAACCGCATCGTGCCAGCAGCCTGGCACACTCATCCACATGTAAACAAGGGAAGAAAGAATGTATAGGCATTAAAGATTGCTGCCATAGGGCTTCCAAGTAATTGGCCATACGGACACAATCCACCCTTCTCCCTAACCTGGCTTTTCTCTGCCGCCCCCTCGCTTGAGTTTTAAAATGGAGCTTCCTAATTGTCGTAAGGCAGCAGCACAGAAAAAGGCGCCCAGGTACTAAATTGCAGGTTAGGAGCAGAGCTGGCAGCCAAATAGCCGGACGAAAAACCCGGCAAAGCGGCGTCTAATGAGCCCAGCCAGATGTGTTTCCCCATAGCAATGTGAATCCAAGCGCAAGGATTTGTGAGTGTGTGTTTTGGGATGTGTGTGATATGGAAAGGAGCCTCTGCTTTCCTCCCCACCCACATCAGAGGTTTAAATGTTGTTTTGATAAACCTGACAGGTTGGGTGAGGGGAGAAGAAAAATTCAGAGCAGAGGCAGCAGGAAAGTAAAAAGCAAAGGGTCAACAACAAAGCCAGTCTGAACAGAAACCACAGAGGAGCTGGATGTGTTTTTATCGCCTCCGGCAGTATATGTGAGGAGCAGGGGAGCAAAGAGGCTCCGTACTTGCCCCGTTATACATGTTGCAACTTGTCTAATGTGTCTTTTAGCTGGTCTGATAAAGATATCAATGTCTTGTGGATTTTGGATGATACTGTACTTTGCTGTGTGGCCAACAAGGCTACCCCTGGATATATTTTCTCCATTCCCCTCCAGGTGCCATTTGGGGGCTGTGCCGTCTGGAAACCACTTCTTTCTGTCCTAGAATGTGGATTTTCTCTCTGATTCATTGCTTGGCAACCTCCAAATTAATCTGTGAACAGGCTCCGTTGGGAAGTCTTAAAAGATGATGAGAAAGTGCTGCTTCTGGTTAGTGGTGGCTGATGGGTATCATGTTGGCAGGTTGTTGATTCTGCTCTTGGTTTTAATCCAGCCTCCCCAAGGTGCTAAACCTATTTGGAGATAAGGTTTAGACTGGAATCCAGAGTGGATTTACAGCCCCAATGGCATAGGAGCCGCCAGCTGCCAATGCTTCCAATTTCTGGTCAGCGTTCATGGCAGCCATCGAGCAATGGTTCTGCTCAGCACCCTTCTTCAGTGTGCAGCAGTACTGTACTTCCCTTTATGTTATTTTAGAAATTTGTACCACAGCCTTTTAAGGTAGGCCAGTACGGTTACCACACTGTTGCAGAAGTGGTGAAGCTCAAGACTGGCAGGGAGTAGCTCTGTTTAATATTTCCTACTAGTTAGTGAATGGCTGGCATGAGATTTGAACCCCAGAGATGTCTTTGCCCACAGTTTGTACTCAGAGCTATCAGGAGACCAAGGAGCTCAGCTGTTTTTCCCTTGCTGATTGTACTCTCCTTTTCTCTTGCAGCTGATAACTTTGAACCCGGACGTTTCGGCAGATGCTTTCCAAGCCCTCTGGGAGATCAGCACTCATCAGATTGCCTCGGCTGGTTAGTGTGAAGGGTCCTGTGAAGGAGGGTGGCCCAGTAAAAGAGGTGGCACTTAGAGCTTGTACCTGTAAAAGGGGCACACATGCATCCTGTATGGGATCTAGGGACTCCATGATTTGACCTATGATTCTATGGATTCCTGCACTGCCAAGATGTTGGACTAGTAGCTTGGGGGGGTCCCTTCCAACCCTGTGATTCTGTCTCAGGTCATCAAACTCAGGTTCTCTCATGTTGTCCAGGATCCTGTTGGTGACGCAGGTAGGTTGGCACTGTGCTACACATGTGGAGTTACTTTATTTGGACAATGTGGAATGGATGTGTATCCAGTTGGAAGTGGTGAGAGCGAAGTCCCATAGATGGAACCGTTACAGATGTGTAATAAATCCCCCAGACTATTATGCAGGCGCACATTGCACATTTCACGCTGCCTCTGCACAATGTGTTTTGTGCAGTGAGGCAACAGCTGTGCACATGAACCGTTCCTCATATTCACTAACATAGTGCTAGTGTAGCATTAGCTCCTCTGGTGGCTGTTTACCCTAGGCTGAGTTGATGTTGAATTTTGACTATAGGATATGCTCAGGAGGAAGCCACCATCAGTCCCAGTTCTCTCCTGGTGGGGATGCCTGTATGAGAGACATCTTAGGGATATGGGTGGGACACCCTCCCTTCCAAATAAGAAACTTTGCTTGTTTTGGCAAAACTCTCGGCTACCCTCCCGTTTCCCCCATTGTTTTCACTGGAGTGGCAAACATCCGAATCCAGGTCAGAGATTCACTGCAGATGAAATGTATTAGCAACCACTTTGGATTTAAGGAGAGCCAGGGAGGTGTAGCATTTCTTGCAAGAGACGGCGCGCACCAGAAGGCTGAAATTACAGGGAATTGTGGGTTGGTTTTTGGTGCCTGTGCAGGCAGCCACAGACAAGGCAGATTTCTGACGGAGCTTTAGATGTTCTGTGTTTTCTCTCTCCTCCTCTGTTTCCAGGGAATTTGCTTACTCTAGAGAGCGTCTCATCTGCGCTCTCCCCCTTTTCTGCTTCCCTTCCAAGCTTTGAGGGGGTAAAAGAAAAAAAAACAAAACAGAACAGAACTTCAAACAGAAATAGACATCTAAGCTGGCACCAGACACTGAGGGAGGAGGGATCTTAATCTTTGGTTTGCTACCTCCTCATCTTCTTCTCAGCGGCAATTAACTGTGGTGCAGCAAACAAAGATTAGGATTCCAGGTGAGGAAGGAACAGCAGGAGCCCAAAAGGGTCTAAATACCTGAGATTTGGGTGCCAAGGATGGAGATGTGAGACAGAAAGAATCAAAGGGAAAAAGAAGACAGAGACTCCGGTGGCATCATAAATATTTATCTGAGCAGGGTTGGGGAAGGTTCGGCCCACATGCCACATGCATAAACATTTTTCTGTGGGCCCCGATGTCTTCCCGGATATCCCCAGCTCCTGATTTTCCCCAGTTTTGGAAGTTAAGAAGTTACGTTTTACCCCAGATCAACTAACATGCCAAGAAAGGACACATCATGAAGTAGTTTGCCCTTTGCTGGTCCCCGCTAACCAGCCGAAATACCTCCGCCCCGACACAAACAGGCATTTGGAGACTTTAAAGAAAATTTTATTGGGGGAGAATTTTCATGGGGGGCAAGTGCCCTGATTTTGTCCCCCCTATAGCTAAATCCCTGTGTTCAAGCAGGTATGGTATTTTCAACAAGTAGGACAGCACGCCTGTTGCGCATAGTGTGCATAGTACCTCTGACCAAGCTCCTGGATACAGAGACACAGCATCAAGTTCTATCCAGGCAGAACTATGCCAAGTCTTCCTTCTCCCCTTCCAACAAACTCACCTTCCTTCTGTGGCAGCCCACCCTCGATGGCCATTTAGTGACCAGTGGAGGGCAAGAAGCATCAGAGAAGCATCTGATGTGTCCCCGTAGTGAGATGTGGAGCCAAAATGTCATCAAGGAGCTCAAGAGTCCAAGAGATGCCAGAGGACGCTCTGCCTCTGGCTACAGGGGTATAGCCAGCCACTTCTCCTCGTGACCCCTGCTACCCACCAGCCACTAAATAGCTCTGTAGTTTGGGCCCTTGTGGAAGGAAAGTGAATCTTGAGGGAGCAGATGGCAATTGCACAAGAGAAGTGGCGAAATCTTCCCTCGACAACAACCATAACAAGATATGCGCGGGCATAAGTTGGACTGATGCCTGCGTGTGTCGCTAACAGGATGCCAGGCTGTATTTCAGGCTCTCCGACTGATACCGGAGACCGTTGAATGAATTCATCAGATGTAAATAATGATTGTTAATTACACGTTTAATTGGCTTAGTTGCACAACAGCTTGTGCACCACCCGCACCTCATTGTTCCTGCTGGATGTTCAGGACACGTATCCACAGAATTCATCATTCCACGTCGGGAGGGGAAAGCAGTTGATATTTGGGGCATTTCTTCCCTGAAATACTGCAAGTCCCAATGAAAGACACAGAGAGAGTGAGAGCACCCCGTGCCTTTACTGAAATAAGAATCGCAGGCCTGCTTGGAAGAAAGTACCAGTAACACATGGTTTTCTAAAGTTGGTTTAAATCTGCCGTGCAGACATGTGCTTTCACCAGCATAAGGTATATATAACCTCATCCACCTTGCAGTGCTTATCTCTTGATGCAACACCCAGTTTCTGGCCCCAGACTTACTTTGGAAAGTGAATTTTCAGGGGGAGAAAACTGGTGAACTCACAGCCTGATAGGTCAGGCTGATGCTTTGGGAAAAGTTGACAGCATCCTCCGCTTGGCCTGTTCCCATTTCCTTTGATGCCTCCTGTCATCGCCCCTTCCCCAGAGCCAAGCAAAGGCTGTACTGCTTTCCTTCAAGCCCAAGGATGAAGGCTGCAAGCCCTTCTCTTCCCCTTTGAGCCACCCTCCCTGCAGTAGACCATGTTTCTGGTCTCCCGCCTCTGCCTGCAGCTAGAGGTAAACCTGCCCCCTACAAAGACGTCTGGATTACAGAACAGTCTTTGTGTTCAAGCAGCCTCTGGCTCAGCAGCTGCCCGCAGGGGAAAGCGAGGCTTGGGCTTGGGTTTTAATGATGTGTCAGGGCCTCTCTCGGCCGCCTCTGTCCCCATCTCCCCCACCCCAGCAGAGAGAACAGCCGGGGCTTCTGTGCAGCTGCTTTTCAAGGATGGCCTGATGCAGAGAAGGCAGGGCAGAGAGCCTCTTTGTCCGGCTCGGCTGCCTGCTTGTGGGGTGCGACAGATGCTGGCGGTGCGTCACCTCCCTGAGTCCCTTTGGGCAAAGGAAAGCAAAAGGGTTTATTAACAGTGCGGCCAACACTAGGCTCTTCACCTGTCCTGTGGGGCTGACCTCAGCCTGGCTTTGTCGATGGCATTTCACAGCTTGGGCCAAGTGCTAGACATCAGGCTTGACTCTCTGCCAGTACTTTGGGCAAAGTGCCAGCTCTTTGAAGAGGATGGTGGAGATGGTGATGATAGTGCAACAGCTGCAGAAGATGGCAGTGCGGAGAGAGGAGTAGGAAAACAAATTGGCTTGGGCAAATATATCTATACATCCTCCATCTTATAAAAACAACCAAGGACAGGAGGTGTAACCATGTTAAGTCCATTGAAACAAACGTGCCAGAGCCTTGTGACACCTTAAAAGACTGACAAGACTTGCCTTTGCTTTCCTCTGAGGCTGAGAGAGTATGATGTGTTGAAGAAGTGGATTTCCATAGCCAAGCGGGCATTCGAACTCTGATCTCCAGAGTCATATTCCAACGCTTAAACCACTACACCATGCTGGCTCTCTCATCCATTCATGTGTGTCACTAACTCAGATGATGAGGCTTTTGGCTACCTTGAAAGGGTACCTTTGAATTAAATGCAACATGGACACTTTTCATCCATCCTGACTGTGAAGCCTGTCAACACTTCCAGTCTTCCTGTTGCTCCCTTCCTTCTGTTGCTGCTCCGTGTCAATGGGAGACAGCTCAAAGCAGTCCAGCTGGAATAAAAAAAGAATAAGGTCTGTCTGTATCATCAAACACTCATATGCTCTGTGCAGCCCAAGCACGATTGTATCCAAGGTGGATTGCTCCAGTTCATTGGTAGGGCGCTGTGGGGAGCATGCAGCCACTGCGAACATTAAAAACAATCAAACCCAAGAAGCCTGAGGCTAAAGTTATCAATAGCTAGATTTATAGGGAAATCACGGTGGGGAGCAGATTTCTCTCTCTACCATTTCTCCACGTATCCCCTTTTGCCTCTGGATTGGCGACCGGTCTAAGAGTGGGACAGATTTTTGTCAGCCTTGCTCAGATCTGGAACTTGAGGTTTCCTCAGAAGAGGAGAAGGGAGAGGCGGATCTCCATCGGATGTCCACCTTCACAGCAATCGTCAAGAACCTTCAAGAATACTTCAGTCACAGAACTAGAGAGCTTTGTAATTTGGTTTTCTGACTGGTTCTCAGACCTCAAGCCCTGTCTCCTCCAGGGCCACAGGAGAGAAGAGATGGTGCACTACACAAAAACTTCAGAGCCACTGGTGAAATACTTGCCTGGAGACATACATGTCTTCTTGGGAGGAGAGAGATACAGTTGGTCCTCTGTATCCACAGATTCTTTTTCCACGACTTCAACCATCCACGGCTTGAAAATATATTTTTAAAATGTATAAATTCCCAAAAGCAAGCCTTGATTTTGCCGTTGTATATAAGGGACACCAGTTTACTATGCCACTGTATTTAATGGGGCTTGAGCATCCATGGATTTTGGTATCCACAGAAAGTCCTGGAACCAAACCCCAACGGATACCAAGGGACCACTGTACTTATGTAAGCTCTTTTCATGTGCTTCCATATTGCTTTCTTGCAATGGGGAAATGGATCAATTTTCACCTCCTGATTCCTGCAACAGGAAGACTCCATCTTTCCTTCGCAGCTCATCCCAATGGACATCTTTCCTTTCTTAACAGTTTTCCTTTCCTTCTCAGGCTCATATATGTATCCTTGCTATCTCTTCCCCCTGTACCCCCCATTTTGTTGTTGCTCAGAATGGACCGTTTTCCATTTTCCAGCACACTTTCGATGGAAGGAGAAAAAATGAGCCACAGAAAAGAGCCTTGTTTTTCTCGCTGTTTGCGGAGCTGGGGAAAAGAAAATCACTTCCAGCAGAGCGCACTGGCTTTCCCACTGATGCCACCAGTGGAGCGTATACTTTCTGACATGCGGGAACCGGGAGGGTTGGAGAGTCCAAAAAAGCTTGGAACCAGGAGAGAAAGAGAGAGCGGCAAGGCCTCACGCAGCTCTAGAGAGGAAAGGGAACATCTGGCGTGAATCAGCACTAGGGAGGTAGAAGAGCAAAGAACACAAAGGGGTTTGAGAGAGGATTTGGACAAGGTCAAAGGCTGGGATCTGGACACACTGGGGTGGGGGGCAAGGGAAGGGAAGGGTGGGACGTGAGGTTTGGGGCAGCAAAAAACAGCCGCGGCCACTTCCTTCCTCCTCGGCATGTGTGGGCCAGATGATCCCCAGGTGGTGGGAGTGAACCGCCATGTCTTAGGCGGCGTGGGGTGAGGGACGTGGCCCTTTGGCTACTGCTGAATTTCTGCACTCCTCGGGGACCTTTTCCTTTAATGGCCCATTTATACTGAGAGCTATAAAATAAGCAAAGGAAGATGTGTAATATGCTGCCTCTCCCTCAAATGCTTCAAAGTGCCTTTGTGTGACTTGGTTGTTTTGTTTTGTTTTAAGGCCCCTGAGAAAGGAAGCACAAGTCCCTCACTCTCATTCGTGTGCAGAGCAGAAATTTCCCATCTTTGCTGCCTGGAAGATTTACGCTTCCTTTGAGCTTGGCCATCTCCTGTAATGTTTAAAAGGAGAGAGAAAGAGAAAGGTTGTCCTTTTTACCATAGGACCACATCAGGAAAACCACAAGTTAGTTTAGAAAAACCTTTGGAAGAGCCTTAGTGCAGATCCGAGGAACTGCTGCAAAAACCCCTCTCTCAAAGCTTTATTGCAAGACCTTATATTTGCTGTCAGAGGACTCTTTCAAACGGGAGGAATTTCTCCCAACTTCGAATGCAGCCAATGCGAATTCACATGAATTCACTTGTTTAGCGAATTTACGTGAATCCCCATTGCATTCGGAAGGCATTCGGAATGACTTCCCATTACCCAAAAATGACCCCTCCTTGCCTGAAATTGCGTGAGAAGCTTTAATTCGCAATAATGTGAAACCTATGATTGCATTCGGAGTGACTTCCCTTTTGCCCGAAATTGCGTGAGAAGCTCTAATTCGCAATAATGTGAAACCCCATGATTGCGTTTGGATTGCCCTTGGATTATACTTCCAATTTCCCACGTCTGAAAGAGTCCAGAGGCACATCAGCCTCCTATAGCTTCCCAAGAGAGATGGCCTGCTCTGGTTAAAGCTGTGTGGGTGGACACTTGGACTCATCTATCAGATGTGAATGTAGCTGAGAGGCACAGGGACCATTGGATGGCTTTATCAGGGGAAGAAGGAGGGTCTTTCTTTCCTGCTCCTGTTCTTTGGTTTTGAGAAAGCATCTTCCTTTCCTCCAGCATATCGGGAGGAGTGGGCACGCTGCTCCTTTTCTGGCGTTCATAAACTTCACTGTAGGGCTATCGCTCTTGCATAGAATGAGGAACAGTGGCAATAAACATTTGGAAAATAATGGCTTAGCACAGCTGGGGAAGCCATTAGAGCCAGCCAGAACGCTTCAGCTCAGAGCCACCCGTGTGGCTTGCAAGTTGGCTCCATGCGGATGTCAAGGCCCGAGGCAAACTTCGGGCGTAATTTTGGGGCAGCAGAGTAGGATGACGTACTGTCCCCGATACGTCAATCGATCCATCGTAGGGCCTTATTTGGCCATAGTCCAGCTCCCTACAGCGCAGAAGCAAAGCTCCTCAAAGGTGGTGCTGCTGGGGTTCTTTGCTGCTCACAGGCTTTTCAGAGGGTTCCTTATAAGAGGCAGCCATCTTCTCCAAGATGCTACTACCTTAGAAGACAACGTGGTGCTTCTCTGTCTCTGGAAATTGGAAGCCACACACATCGCTCGCTATTTATTGCCAGAGCTGGTCTCAGTTTTCTAATCTGATTGTACAGTCCGCCCTCCATATCCACGGATTTTTTTTATCCGTGGCTGCAAGCATGCACAGATTGAAAATATTCCAAAAATATAAAAAAACCTTGCTTTTTGTCATTTCATGCAAAGGACGCCATTTTACTCTGCCATTTTATTTAATGGGACTTGAGTATCCATGGATTTTGTTACCCACGGAAGATCTTGGGACCAAACCCCAGTGGATACCAGGGACCCACTGTATTTAATTTTTGTCCCAATATGTTGAGGTTGCTTCTAAGCATTTGTCTAGGGCAGAGTATGCCCTGAAAAACCTTTTAAAGGGGAGATTGGAAGTGTTTTCCCTTGTATCTCTGCTTTCGAAGGGGGAAAAAAAACTCTCCTCCAAGCTGAAATCAGAGGGGGGGTCAAAAATGTAGTCAAACTACCCCCCCCCCCCAGCAACTAGAGGACATAGGGGTCTTTTCCAGTTTTTTTTTTTAAATGGGGCATATAGGGACATGCATCTCTGTCAGGTTTAATAGGGCCATGTGCAGCCCCTAGTATTGGATATTGCCCATCATGGATAAGGATGACATTCTTCTGGGTTCAGCTTCCTTGTTATAGTTTCTAAATCAGTAGATCCTTCCTGAGACCCCTCCAGATGTGTCCTACTACAACATCCATTATCCCCAAACCAGCAATGACCATGCAGACCAGGGATAACTGGTGCACTCTGGAGGTTATCAGGTGGGAGAAGGGTGCTTTTCTGTTTCTAGCACATGTCTTTGTAAATACAGGCGCACTGTGGCACCAAGCCGTGTTCAGGCTGCCACTTCACATCCTGACGTATGTACATTTTGACCTTTGGATAACATGTTATAGGGCAATTTATGTTTCCCCAGCCCCCCCCCCCCCATCTATATCTTACCAAAAGAACAAATGTTGTTTGGCTTTCCAGTATAAATGGAGGGCAGGCTAACACAGAGTAGATAAATAAAGTATCCGGCAGGTAGAGCAGAGCTTTCGGCAAAGTGTAGTAATAGAGGGCAGTGACCCTCCTTGCAGAAACAGGGATATTGCTAATATGCCCCTATTTCCCTCCCTGATATATTGGAAGATATGGAAGGTGAAACTGGGGTTTGAAGGTGATGTACGTCCTATGAGCTCTGTAAAACCTTATCACTTCAGTGCTATTCTAGCCATCCGGGCCTCCCTCAGGGATCTTGGGTATTGTGTTATTTGGATCAGTGAGGTATGGAGAATGGTTCCTTAATGATCCCTAGCACACCGTGAGTCATATCGGACCAATTTTTCAGCTTCTGTTGTTTTTGTTGTTGTTCTGGGAAGAAGGCGTGCCTTTTAAAAGCAATCTGCATTGTAGATAAAGCCTTAGTCTTCATTTGAAATGTCAAAAAAGGAAAATGGAAAAGAGGAAGGAAGGAAGGAAGGAGAGAGAGAAGTGAAAGTTTAGGGGAAAAATTCTTTGGCATATGAGTGTATGTGCGTGCATGCATGCCTTCAAGTCACCTGTTGACTTATGGCAACCCTATTGATTTCCTAGGGTTTTCTTTGGCAAATGATACTCAGAGACGGGTTTGCCAGTTCCTTTCTCTGAAATATATCCAACAGCACCTGCTGTTCTTTGGTGGTCTCTCATACAAGTACTAATCAAGGCTGCCTCTGCTTAGCATCCGAGATCAGACAGGATCTGGTTCTGTGTGCGCACCTTCAAATCACTTGTCTTATGGTGACCCCATGAATTTCATGGGGTTTTCCTAGGCAAGGAATCCTCAGACGTGGTTTTGCCGTCTCTTTCCTCTGAAATCTACTCTCCTGCACCTGGTATTTGTTGGTGGTTTTCCCTCCATGGACTAACCAGTGCTGACTCTGCTTAGCTTCCAAGATCAGATGGGATCTGGTGCCTTTGCGGTACTTGGGTATCCCCACAATCCCTTAGTTATCTTAGCCACCTGGGAGTTGTCAACCCATAAAGGAAATTTTCCGAGCTCCAAATAAACTCCTTCCTGATATGGCTTCCTAGGCCTCATTCCCACTACCTTTTAAACCGGATCGCAAATCAGTTTGAATCAGTTTAAACGACCATGGTTCACACTTGAACCGAATAGTTGAAGTGATTCAGAGAGGGGGTGGCACACGCTAGACCACTTTTAACCCCCATCTTTTTGATGCTGATTTTTTTCCATATCTTTTTGGATAAATCGATTCCGTGCAAGTGTGAACCAGTTGAGGTTCGGAATCGATTTAAATTTGCCCTTTGGACAGCTGAAGCGGGTCCATTTTGAATCGATTCATTCATCAATGTGAACCTCAAGTGGGTTAATTTATTTTATTTTGCAGTAGGAAAATGCAATCGGGGCAAATGTAGTGTGAACCATGCTCCGCTGCTAAACCGATCCATTGATTTGGATCACAAAGCGATTTTATTTGTAAGTGGGAATGCAGCCTTATAGGTTCTTCAGGTGAGCTACATTTGAGAGGGCAAGAGGGTCCTCCACACTGGACTCATCTCTGCACGAATGCCCCATCATCCTGCAAACTGTCCCTGTCTCCTCTCAAAGCCCCAGCGCCTCCCGGTCCAGCCATCTGCCTCGCAGGCCCACAGCTGGGACAACCGTGTCTCCTACATCTGGCTCCGTCACTCCTTGATCTCTTTCCTTTGTGCCAAGCCTCCCACTCGCACCACAGCACACAAGGGCTCTTTTGTGTGCATGCACAAGCACTGGCAGGTCTCCCTCCCATCCTCTGCGCTCTCTCCAGATTCCCAGTTGCAACACACCCTCTCCTTGCCGAAACACTCTCACTGCCTTTCTTTGCAGCCGACCTCACAACCAAATTGCTTGGGACATGGCCCAGCCAGGCGTCAGGTAATTGTGAGGTGAAGAGGGAAAAGCCTGTCTTCTTCCAAAACGGAGTTTCCTTTCCCTCTTCTAAGTTGTAATTAGGGGAGCAGTTCAGCTTTCTTTTTTCGGTGCAACAACAGCTGCAAATGGCTTACAAAGAAGGCTGTGGTTTTGGCTGACGATCAAGATATGTTTTCTTTAGATGATTATGAGATGTGAGCAGGATTTGAGTCACTCACTCTGCCCACCCGCTTATCTGCTTGCACACCGGAAGGGCAGGAGAAGGATGGACACAGGGGACCCTCCGATATTGTGTGTGTCATTCAGTCGCACAGCTGCAGTTCGGTGAGCTGCTGGTCAGTGGCTAACCAGGATGGGGAATATTTATTTGCAGGTTGAGTTTCCCTTTTCCAAAATGCTTGGGACTGGAAGCATTGTGGATTTTGGAATACTTGCAAATGCATGATGAGGTCTCTCAGAGATGGGACCTGAGTCTAGACGTGAAATTCATTTATGTTTCCTAGAACACCTTGCAGCCTGAAGGTAATTCTGTGCACCATATTTGAAATCGTTTTGTGCATGAAACAAAAGTTGCGTACACTGAACCATCGGAAAGCAATGGTGTCACTATCTCAGCCAACCGTGTGCACACTTTTGGAATTTGGAAGAGAGAGTCAACCTTTATTTACTCACTTATTTACCATCTCACCTCTCCTCCAGCATGAGATCCAAGGTGGCTTATAACAAGGCTGAAAGGAAGAGCCAGCATGCTGTAGTGGTTTGAGCATTGCCCTACTAGCTCCTGCTAGTAATAGCCTCCTTGCTTTGAGGTCTTGGTCACATTACTTCTGCTCTCTTTCCCACCTAAAAGTACCCTGTCCAAAAGCACCCCTATTTTCTGGAGCAAGAAGTGGAGGTTGCCTAGTCAAGGCTGATGGCTCTTAGGTCATTGGGGCAGTGAGTCTGCTCTGGGTTAAAGTCTGAACTTCAGAAGAGCCATCATTGTGAGCCTTCAAGCTGTTTCCAATTTATGTAATTTATCATGGGTTTTCTGGGGCTGAGAGTGTGTGACTTGCCCAAGGTCACCCAATGAGTTTCCATGGCTGAGCAGGGAATCCAGCTCTGGTCTCCAGAGTCATAGTCAATGCTCAAGGCACATGCTGGTTCTCAAATGCTGCTGCTGCACTGCAGAATTCATGCAATTTGACACCATCCTATGGATTGCTGAGATATGTAGTTGGGGCACCAGAGCTCTCGGAAAGAGATGGCTAAATATCTCACAAAATTACAAATCCCAGGATTGCATATCCTTGAGCCATGGCACTAACTTTGCAGTGTAGATGGAGCCAAGGGAGCCATCCAAGATGCTTAATCCCATCCCTACTTTGGACAGCTCCTTTCAGTTTTGGATTAAAAGGGAGCTAACTCAGATGTGCAAACCTACCACCGAAATAGGTTAAGTACTTTAGATAGTTCCTTTAAATTTTGTATTAAAACCTGTAGTGGATTCACCACCCTGCTGGGATGATATCTGTCAGGTTTCACTGCTGTTAAGCATCATCTGCACCATCTGTTTTGCACACATATGTAGACGCAATTTAAGCATGATCAGGAACTGTTTCTATATTTTATACTTGGTCTACTGTGATACTCTACATGGCAGCCACACGTTTAATTTTTTTCCTCTGGGGCAATCCAAGGTTTCCTGCAGACCATATTCCTGCAATAGGGGCTAGGGACCTTGAATGCAGAATTCTCAGTACTTTTGACAAATGGCCATTTGCAAAACACTTTTCAAGAAAGTCGCAGCAGCTGAACCAGAGTAAACGTGATGCGAGTTTGGATGGCAGATCTGGCCGTAAAGAGGTGCCCTCGGCAGTGTTTCTTGCGATGTCTAGGAATAAATTGCAAAAGACGTTTGACCTCTCCTGGCTTGTCACTTGAAACTGCATGTCAGAGCGCTTATTCACAAGTGGATTTCGGGTGCTTCAGGATGAGGCATTGATTGTGAAATTGCCCAGCCCTGCTCACATAATTTTAAAGATGTACATGTCCAGATACTGCTAACTTATATTCATAACTTTCCAATGTTTCCTGGATGAGTAAGGTTTTCCAGTACTCTTTTAGCACAAGAGAATAGATATTAAGATCTACTCCTGCCTACTGCAATCTGGTGGTCTCAAAAGCCTTTTCTTCTCATCCACAGATAAGGTCAGCACAGCTCTTTGGTGCCCAGCGCTGAAAGACATCACCCAAGTCTTCTGCAATTTAGGAGCCTCAGCCACCAGCTTGTACCCTGCTGGGCTTTTTCATCCAGACTTCATCTCTAAAAACATGGAGTGAGTGTCATTTTTATCTTTCTGGAGCAGGCCTGAGTTTAATCCTCTTCTGTCTTTCCAATCTATAAATGTTAGTTGATCTGTAGAAGGGATCCAGGGAACCTCAGGCTCTGGGGCTGAACCTCACCCTCTTGAGGTTTCCAGCCCTCTGTGCATCCCTAGATAGCCACGTCTCATTGCCAGTTTCCCAGATTTAATACAAATTTTGCTCCCCGTTCTAAAGGTTGAAATGTCTCCCCTAAGGCTGAGAGTGAATTTGCACTATGCATTTATTGCAGTTTGATACCACTTTAATTGCCGCACCTCTGTTCTACAGAACCCTAGGATCTGTAGTTTAGGTGAGGGCTTTAGAATTGTCTCTTAGGCTGCATTCGCACTGCAGAAATAATCCAGTTTGACACTGCTTTAACTGCCACGGCTCAGTGCTATGGAATTCTAGGAATTGTAGTTGTGTGAGATATTTAGGCTTCTCTGTCGGAGAGCTCTGGTGCCACAACAAACTACAATTCTCAGAATTAAAAAAGCCCTTTCATGCATCTTCAAATGGTGGTAGCCTGGTTTACCTGTTACCTGGTGGCTTGACAAGCAACACCCTTTGGCAACCTCTCTCATAAAAGTCTTTTTGTGTTCAACCATGTTTTTGACTAACTAGCAACTTCTTTTTCCTGAGAGTGAACCTGTGTTTTAACAGCTATATGGCAAACAGGCACAACATGGCCTTCTTCATGATGGAAATAACCATGCGTATGAAATTGGACCAATGTAGATGAGGAAGGATGTCTTTGCACTTTGCTTTGTTTTGTCAAGTCTAGCAGTCTCTGCCATTCATATTTAAGACAGGGGGGGGGAAGCATGAGGTTTACAAAACTGTGTAGTAGAGAAAGCAAAACTGACAAATTTCCACATCCTTGGCCTGTAGATCTTTAGAGGATACACAGGTAGTGCAGGAAAATAAATCTGCAGATAGGAAAGTGAAACCGACAAAGGAACAAATTGAATCCAATCCAGAGTAGAAGGACCTGGATTTCTGTATCTTTTTTCATTAATTGTCTACACGTTCACAGAGGGACATTTCTAACCCTGAGATCAGGGCTGCTCCAGCCAAAAGTCTGTTGGATCATTGGGAATAGTATAAGCTTGTCCTTGCTTCAGAATTGGTTTGTACTACTTGCCCGGCACAGAGCCATTATATGGATAATATACGGGTCTGTCAATATCTGTGGACAACGTGTTGTGACATAGTTGTGCTCCTTTACAAAGGAAAACTTTTATCAAATGTGTAATTACATCACGGGAATGGTTGGGCAAAGGGACAGGTTTCCTTGTGCAGATGAAATGTCATACATAGAGACTAAGGGGCTATTCAGATGGTGAAAATAATCCAGGATGAATCCAGGTTGAATCTCTGTTGTTCACATACATCCTGAATGCACCTGATTAAGTTTTTGGGGGGCTGCCAAAAAAACCACTTACCCGGGATAATCGATATTGGGGTTTCCCCCCAAGTTTTTCTAAAAGATTCGCAGTGTGAATAGCCGATGCAAATAGACCTGGGATAATTTGGGATTAAGCTCTGCGTGCTTTGAACGCATTTTGAATACATTTGCATCGTCGACTCCATGTTTATTGGAGTGCTTGCAGGTGGGAGCAACCAAGATGCACCGAGATCAAAACAATAAAATGTACAGCAAAACCAGAATATGTGGGTGAGGTTATTTGAATTGTTCTGCTCAGAAAAAGATGTCTGAATGATCCCTTAGAGAAGCATCCCTTCGAAACTGTTTCAATGCTACCAATTTTAATTTTTTAAGAAATCTTCATTTCCACCGCTTATATTCTATGGCCAGCATAACCTCGCCAGGGACTGCTGGTTTTTGTTGGTGCCACCACTATATCCTCCTCTTCTTCTCCTTCCTCTTCCTCCTCCTTTCCCTTCAGTCCTTACCTTATTGCAAGGTGAAAACAATTTTTGAAATGGTATGCACAAACCCAGGGCATCCGCATTGAAATTCCGGGTGTTCGCTGGGAAGGGAATACATTATGCAGATCACGCACATGATGCCGAGATGATTTGATTAGCTGATTGTGAGCACTTAACACCAAGCAGAAGTAGTAACAGTTTATGTGAGGATATGCTATCTGTGTTAGGTGAGGTACTCTCTGGGCTAATTAAATACTCCAGAGCAATGACAGAAGGGAGGAGAAGATGGCATGGAGTAGGGGATGCAAGGCTGAGATTCAGCAGGAGGTGGGAAGAAAATATCTCCACCTTCTATACTGGGGCCAGCCTTGAGTCCAAATCGCATTGTCTGCTGAGAGACTAAGGATTATACTGTACTTGGAAAATTACTTTTTCCTAGAATCCCCCGACCAACAAGACAACTAACATCAGCTTTTGTGCGCTTCGGTGTCTGTCTCCCACGATGACGTTTCAAATCGTTCTTCTGTTGCCATTTCTTTTCATGTACGAAAATACGCAACCCATTACTGAGACTGACTGGCTTCCATACCAGAGGACTAGAACGTAACCAGTATAACACCATTATTTTAAAAAAAGGATTGGGGATACGGAGGGGGTGGAGAAGAAACCACAGGCCATTTCACCTTTATGTCTGTGCCTGCTAAATTGTCAGAAGTGTTATCAAAGATGAAATTGTCAGGCATCTGAAATGGGTGGGTAGCCTTTCATCCCCTTTTTTACAGCTCGTGCAGAACTTACTGCCACAATGCTGAAATTGCAACCAATATTTGGGGGGCAGTTTTCCTTTCTTCTACTTCCTTTGCGATGGAAGGGGAAAGTTGCTCAATCCTGTAGTCTCTATGGTGCTGGAGGGGGCGCTCTGGAAGCCCCTTGAACCGTGGAACTCCAGAATTTTGTTGCTAGATTGACTGGCTGCAAAAGTGGGGACAGGAGAAGGAAGGATATAGCTTCTGAAGGATTTCAGGCGCTTTGCAGTACCCCAAAGTTGTCCACCCCTGATATGGAAGGACAAGCTGTGCTGAAAAAGAATCAGCATGGCTTCCACAAAGATAAGCCTCAGCTTGCTAATCTTTTAGACTTCTTAGAGAACGTCATTGTGCATAAAGGTGGTCTGTTAGACATTGTTTACCTAAGTTTCCAAGGACTTTTGTCAAGGTAGCTCACAAAGAGCATCTGGGCAAACCTAGTTGTCACAGAATGGGAAAAGGAGAGCTCCTCTTAGCAGAAGTGGGCAAACTGCAGTCCAAGGGCAACACCTGAACCCCATTTCGGTGATGAAAACAGAAAACAGGCAGCATTGTCTACCACTTCTGTGCTGCAGATCACACCTTCTTGACCCTGCTGTGCAGAAGAAAAGGTGCAGCCAGGCTTTGAAGACACAAGTTTGGAACAGGACATCTTGTTCCACCCTTAATGCTCAGTGTGGGAATTCTTTTAGTGCAAACCAATCGGTGTGGGATGTGTACAAGTTTGGTGCCTCTCAGCAGGGTTTGGCATTAGGGAAAGCGATGGCAAAGTTGCTCCACTGAGTAGCGAACTTGATTTTCAGCCTCCTGCTCACCGCAGCATCGGTAAGCTGCCAAACGTGGGTTGGCAGCATCGCAAGTGCAGGCTGCACTGAGCCTGGTGTGTTGAGAAGCAATCACACCGAGTGCTTCTCTCACCTGCCAAATTGGATTGCATGAAGTGGTGCTTAGCATTTTCTACCTTCCCCTCATTTAATCTTTTATCCGAAGCCTTGAGGGCTAGAAACCTGTTGCTGTTCACTGCCTTGAAGTCGTCTTCGATCAATGGCAACCCTATGAAATGAGACACCTCCGAGTCACCCTATCCTCCACTGCCCTACTTATCTCTTGCAAATTCATGGCCATGGCCTCTCTGATTAAATCTATCCATCTGGTACGCAGTTTTCTTCTTTTCCTATAGCCCCCAACTTTACCAAGCATTATTGTCTTTTCTCTTGAGTCCTTTCTTCTCTCATAATATGGCCAAAATATGACAAGCTCAGTTCAGTCATCTTAGCTTCTAGGGAAAGTTCAGGCTTGAGTTGCTCTAGGACCCATTTATCGGTCTTTTTACAGTCTATGATGTCTGTAAAACTATCATCCAGGACCACATTTCAAATTGAGATGATTCCTATCAGCTTTCATCCTTATCCAGCTTTCACAGCCATACATAGAAATGGGGAACACTTACAATGTGAACCATCCTAACATGAGTATTCAATTATATATTTTATATAAGGATATAAATCTTGTCCTGTTCATTCCTAGCTGCCCTTCCCATTCATAGTCTACTGATTGCTTGATGGTAGTTTCCGTTCTGATCACTATTTGATCCAGGATGCGGGAAATCTTTGACTATTTCAATTTCTTCATCACCTAGGTTGAATATACGTCGATCCTACCTTTCCACTTGGTCACCAAACATCCCTTTCTCCAACCTCAAAAGCCATCTTCAAGGGTCTAGCCCACCTTTAAAAGGTAAAGGTAAAAGTAGTCCCTTGACACAAATGGCTAGTCGTAACTGACTGTAGGGAGCAGTGCTCATCTCCGTTTCTAAGCTGAAGGGCCAGGGTTGTCAAAAAAAACCAATCCGGTGGTCATGTGGCCAGATTGACTGCACCGAATGCAGTTACCTTCTCACCAAAGTGGTACCAATTTATCTACTTGCATTTGCATGCTTTTGAATTCTAGGTTGGCAGAAGTTGGGACTAGTGACAGGAGCTCACCCCATCATGTGGCACCTGGGTCTCGAACTGCCAAACGTCCGATTTTCTGATCATCAAAACTGGCATCTTAACCACTAAGCCAGGGGCAAATGAGCATCCCTGTAGCTACCAAAGAGCTGAGTGATACTGGAAGGATGGGGTATACAAGGATGGCCAGAACCCTAGGCTCCTAGGCTGCTATGTTCAGCCAGGATGGAAGCAGGATGAGCAAGACTGTGAAGTGGGAAGCCTTTCCTGGCATCTGTCTCCAGCTGGCTGCTTTCAATCCTTTGCTTTTATTAGCTGCCAGTTCCCGAACATTGTTTGAACCAGAGTGGGCTGTAAATCCCAAAGGTGGAACCGAAGCCCTCACGGGGGAGAGAGGATCACTGCCGATGTAAATCATCCTCTTTTAACTCACCTCTTCCAACTCTTAATGTCTAGCAGGGGGAAAGAAAACAAAAGCAGTTATCCAGCTAAGTAATCCCTCTATACGCACACAGGCGCACATACCCAGGCACACACACATGCTTGACGTTCAGCCACATCAGGGCGCTAATTAAACAGCAAAGAAGGAAGAAAATTACAGGAGGCAGCTGGAAGGAGAAGATAACCAGGTTCATAATGCCGGCCACAAAAGCCAGCGAGGAGAGGATGAGCAAAGGGCTTGGATGTGCTGAGAGGCCATTGTGGTTGCGCCTGATCCCGAGGTTAGTCAGAAGTTTCTGACCTAGAAACCATACTGCCCAGATGGTGCTCATGGCTGTAGTCCAGGACCTGGCCCATGTCCGGGTGCAGTCACAGCTGGAAAAGGCCATTCGCTTTTGGACGATGCTCTCAGAAACCTGCCTCCACTAAAAAGCATGTCCCGCAGCCATGCTGGCAGAGGGAGTCTGCAAATCCTCATCCACAGTGTTGGGTGTACTTGATGTCCTCCATGTTTCTGTGAGACCAGTGAGACCAGTCCTCTTCAATGGGAGGCAAATGGTTTCTTTACAGAAAGATTGTTGACAGTGACTGGGGACGGGGTAAAGGAGAAGGGCTCATGGAGGTCCACTAGTCTACCCCAACATTTTCTTCTGGGAGTATTTATTTATTGTACTGTACTGTACGGAGCGGGTATAGCATAGTGGTTTGAGCATTGGACTATGACTCTGGAGGCCAGAGTTTGAATCCTGGCTCAGCCATGAAAGCCCACTTGGTGATCTTGGGTAAGCCACACTCTCTCACCCTCAGAGAATGGCAATGGTAAACCCCCTTTTAAGAACCTTGCCAAGAAAATCCCATGATAGGTTCG
Organism: Urosaurus nigricauda; assembly: GCA_034509955.1. Lineage (NCBI taxonomy): Eukaryota > Metazoa > Chordata > Lepidosauria > Squamata > Phrynosomatidae > Urosaurus > Urosaurus nigricauda. The sequence continues at coordinate 2,753,818 of JAOEGL010000009.1, read as the reverse complement.
CTTTAGGATTGCTATAAGTCAGAAACCACTTGAAAGCTTACAACACAAAAACAAGAACTGTACTGTACTGTAGGGTGCCATGGGTTTTGTTTTGGGAGAAAGGAGGGCAATAAAATAGATACATCCATATACACCAGAGGTGAGCTGGATCATTCCTTTTCTTTGCCCTCACCCTCCTTCTGGCGCCCACATTTCTGCCTTTTCTTTTTCTTCTTCTGATATTTCATAGCTTCGCACGCCTTCTTCTACTTTCTCTTTCTCCTTCCCATCCATGTTACTGCTGGGGAAAGGATAGGGCCCTCTTGCTTAGTGGTCTGAACCAATATCTTGAGGAAAACTTCTAAAATTAACACGAGGACCTCATCCTATTCTGTGGTCAGGCTTTCCCCTGTATGCTTTTTAGTATTTTGCTTGCTTTTTAGTATTTTGCTTCCTCTTTGCAAGGCATCTGGGCCCACAAGTCATAGAAGGCATTGCCCAACATCAGACTTGGAGTTTCCCTTGGACTTCCCTGTAGCTTCAGAGGTTACTTCCAGATTGGTCTAAAATAAGTGTGAGTTCTCACACTTATAGCTCTCTGGATTTTGTCAGGTTTTGCCGGTTGTCACCTCCTCATCTATTTGATCCATTACTTTTTAGGAGATTATTTGCATCTGCTCTAAGGATCTTCCATAGCTTTTTTGGATTATTATCTTTTAACTGGTTTAAGAGAGGATCCTGTGCTTTGAAGGTTAGTTTTTTCTCCCTCCTCTGTGGAGTAAAAGCTACTTCTTATCATAGTGCAAAAATGCTGTTCCACGAATGCACTAGAACATGGTAACACTGAATGAATTAATGGAGAGAAGTGGCGAGAAGGGAAGAATGCTTTTTTGTTCTAAATTAAAAAGAAATCCACTCAAGGGTGGGAATAAAATGTGGCAGCTGGTGCTAGGAATGGTCGGAAAATAGTCCAAGATGACAAAGGCATCGCTTGGATGTTTGAACATAGAACTTCAGCAACAAATGCCACAACCTCTAGCAATCTGCTGACACATCTTCTCCATCTGAAGAGTCCCTATGTTTAGCTGCATTCGTCTCAGCAGCTGGAGGAAAAATGTTTTTTTCTGAGCAATATTATGTTGTTAAGAACTAACTCTGTTGTAATCCAAAGTTATTTTGGCTCTTGTGAACGGTCAGGAGTCATTAGCTTTGCAAAAGGTCCACTCCTGTTAACGACGAAAACGGAAATATATATTCTTTAAAATATATTGCAACACAGCTACCTTGTATTTTTGATTCCCCTTGACAGTACCGTTGGTGTTGAATCTCACAATGAGGATCTTCAAAGTTTAGAACTACTCCACCGTTATACATTACAGAACTTGCAGTTACTTTGTCTTCACTATCAAGATGGAGGATGATGCCTTTTCCACATGAACCTCCTGCTAGTTTCCACCTCCACTGGAGAATGCGATGTAGCTCAAACGGTTATAGAAAATGAAGCTGGACTCAGGAGTTTCTTCTGCAACCACCAAGTGATGCAGCCTGACAGTGGGAGCAACGGAGGAAGGTTGTCCTACCTCCAGTTGAGCCAGGATCCAGGATGCTTTGGGTACCAGAGACACACTCCTCTTTCCCACATCTGCTGCATCAAACAGCTACCTTGATCTTCCTTCCATACCATACACCTTCCTAGCTGCTGGGCATGGTGTGGGTGCCCACTAACAGTTATTATTATCATTATGTTTATTTATATTTGTACAGGGACTCAAGGCGGCTTGCAAATCTAAAACAGTCCAAAGTAAAAGACTGTAAAATGTGCAAAATACAAGTTTAAAAAAACAATTAAACAGTTTATCCCAGAGATGCTTATCTGGCTGCTGGTAAACAGCTGGAAAGAGAGTGTCTTTCTGGAAAATCAGAAAGAACTCAATGGGGCCAGAACCCACTCATTATAGCACTCATTGATGCCATTTTCACTGCCATGGCTCCATCCTATGGAATCGTGGGGTTTGGAAATTTGCGAAGGAGCATTTGAAATTCTCTGCCTATGCACTAGAACTCTCTAGCAGAGGATATTAAGCACCTCACTAAGCTACAAATCTCTGGCTTTGCATTGCACAGAGGGACGACAGTATCCAAGTGCTATCTATGTGCGTTGTGGATGTACCCTGGTGCCTGATTCCATCCTAGCTGAGGTTTCTCAAGCTCAGAGTGGCAAAAAAAGTCATTTTCTGCTCCAGCCAACAGAGAGGCTCAGAAGCTGGACCTTAAAGCCGTTCGATTCTCCTCCTCAGCGGCCATGATAATTCGAGCGAGCAGCTTCCAAGCATCCATGGCTGCACACCAGCAGTTTTTATAGGAAGAAGTGCAACCCTTCCGGGGCAATCAGGAAAAAACATTGCCCTTCTTTTCCAGGCAAGAGCTCTCTCTCTCTTTTTCTCTCTCTCTGTTGCCCAGTGCTTACAACGCAGTCTTGCTATGTTGGACCAACCAGATTCAACAACAGCAGGAACAACAACAAAAACCTTGGAAGCAGATGGAAATAAAATTATACTGTTAAGATTTTTTTCGTAGGACAGTGAAGCAAGTTGACTAAACAGGATTAAACACATTTGAAATATGCTGCTGGAAAAGAGTTCTGGGGGTTCCAAGACAAACGGTGTGTCCAAGAGCAAATCAAGCCTGGCACTGTCACTAGAAGCAAAGATGACCGAACTGACAATGTTGTGCTTTGGCCTGGCTTGCTGAAAAAGACTGTAATACTTGGTAGAGTGAAAAGCAGTAGGAAAAGAGCTAGAGGCAGCATTGTGTAGCGGTTGGGTGACGGACTGCGATTCTGGAGACCAGGGTTCGAATCCTTGTTCGGCCATGCAAACCCACTGGGTGAACTTGGGCTAGTCACACTCTCTGACTAACATCTCCAATGGTTTTCTTCTTCTTCTTCTCCTGTTTGGCTTGTAACATCTTGCCTGATGAAGAAGCCCATGGTGCTTCGAAAGCTTGCGACAAGCATGTTGTGCATTTCAGTTGGCCAGTAAAAGATATCTCACTGATGGGTTTTTGTTCATCTCTGAGCCTCAGAGGAAGGCAAAGGCAAACCTCCTGCGAATAAATCTTGCCAAGAAAACCCAGTGATAGGTTGGTTTAGTATTGCCGTGAGTCGAAAACAACCTGAAGTCACACAACGAAAATACTCAAATCGCGGGAGCTATAGCCCTGGGTTTGCAGGATCTGAGCAGGGCAGCTGATGATGGGGCTCTTGGCGGTCTCTGAGTCATAGGGTTGCCATAAGTTGAAGTCAACTTGACAGCAAATAATAACAACAAACCTGTTTGAGTGGATCTTCCCTCCTTTTCGCCCCGGGGCCTGAACTTACCACCCCATGAATCCCTGAATGAACTCTCAACCTCTAACCCAGCAGTGTACGAAATCTCGCCGCTGCTGTCACGAGTAGCACCAGCAAGCAACCTTCTCCTCTCTGTTCCCTCAAACTGGGGAGGATTAAAAACCTTTCAGAGCCAGGTGTAGCTGCCGATGCCGGGCAGCCCATAGGTTTCACACCCACGGGGGGATTATCGGAGCAGGTTTGCTTTGTTAAACCTCTATTGTCGCCAGAGAAGCCTGGGTAGGCTGCCAGCAACCCTCCTGCCACGTTTGGCCTTTGGCGATTTGCGCTGTGCCAGATTCCTGGCCGCCTCCACTTTGCTCCCGCACCTGTAAAGGAGTGAATTGAGCTGTTTTTACATAAGGACAAAGCACTGCGTTCAGTGATGTGTTTATACCGACGTCTCTCTCCTTTCCATTTTTTACCTCTAGATAGCTCTGGGAATGGAGGCTCTGAACAGGTGTTGCAAGGGCTGTAGCTGAGCTCCTTGGGATCACCAGTCCTACGGTTGACTGAGCCGAACACACAAGAGGGTCAGATTCCCTGCTCACCTTTTGTCTCATTTATACCAACCGAGGTGTTATCGGAGGTCCTTTCAAAGCCTCTGGTAGCAACGTAAGAGACTTTGCTCCCTCCGAGGGAATGTGCTTTTCTTTAAAAGAAACCAAGAAAACAATTCGAGCAGGGGATTCATGCAGAACTTGTTGCTGTGAGATGGGATTTCTGGCTGTAAAGGAAGCAGGCCTGCCTTCTGGAAACATATCCCAGGGTAGTGATACAGCAAAATACAATCACATCCAAAATCTACAAAACAGCGATACCTTTATTGGGATAACCACAACACACAAAATACATAATGGAAGCTTTTGAACCTCCAGTGGCTTCATCGTCAGACAAAGGGGTTAAAAATCATACCCGCTGCCTAGATTTTACGACTCTTTGGAATTTATCACACAAAGGGAATTGGAAGTATAATCCAATGGCAATCTGAATGCAATCATGGGGTTTCGTGTGATTGCGTGAAAGCTGATCACACACATTTTCGGGCAAAGGGAAATCCTTCCGAATGCAATCATGGGGTTTCACATTATTGCGTGAGAAACTATTGCACGCAATTTCGGGCATTGGGAGGCAATTTCAGGCAGTTCCGAATGCAATGCAGCATCAGTACGCAGTCATGTAAATTCACTGAACTAGCGAATTTACTCATTTCCGAACTGGCCTCACTTCCATTTCTTTCGAACTTGAGAGAAATTCCTCCCGTGTGATAAACTCCATAGACTCCCAAAACCTATCCGGCTGAAAGGTGGAGTGACCTCCGCCTGCGTTGATATCCCCCCTAGACCATTTTAACTGACAACAAAAACAACACCTTGCCTGTGACTCTAACATCAGCACGTTTAGTTTTTTGTGGGTTTTTCGAGTTATGTGGCCATGTTCCAGAAGAGTTTGCTCCCAAAACAGATATTTTTAAAAGAGTGGAAAAAGTGGGATGACAGATTAATTCGTCCCTGCAAAATCAGGGCAGTTGGATTTTATGGGAACCTAGCTAGGCCTTATCTACATAATCCCGTTGTGATTTCTGGTTCTTGGTCATGCTATGGAGTCTGGAGACAGAATTAGCTCAATTTTTTGGATTGGGCTAACGCAGGATAGATAAGAGCCGCACTCCAGCCAAATGTGAGCTTTAGATTCCTATTACACACTGATTTAAGACTCATGTGCGAAAATGCCTCTGCTCTTTTACAAATCAAAATTAAATGTGTGTGTGTGCGTTTTTTCCCCCAGAGGATGCAAAAATAGTGCATGTTTTGATCAGAATTCCCTCTGACAGGGTGGTAAGAGTTAAAAATGTGGTATTAAGAAATGAGAGAACTTTCTTTCATCCTGATTAAATTATACAGTCTTCAATGTAGGTCAGAGTTTTGAGCTGAAAGCCATTTAATAAAAAAAGAGAGAGAGAGAAAGAGAGAGAGCGCGCCCTTCTTATATATATAAAAAAGTCACTTTTAGTTACGAAGCAAGGGGAAGGAATAAATAAAAGAAAAGAAAACTGGTGGGGGAAGTCGAAGCCCCATCTGATCCCGTGTGTTCGGTTTCAGCCCTAAGCAGTTTGAGACAGCTGAGAAATTGAGCCTTGAAATTGGAGCTTTCTAATGGGAATGAAGGCAGGGGGAGCTGAGAAGTGAACCCCCCCAGTTAGATTAGCAAAGCCGAATCTGGAGCAGAGCGTGAAATCGCCTTTTGCTCCACGATGCTGTGATGAAAGCGCATGTTGGACGTTTCCCCCCGTGGGGCTGGATGGAGTTATTTCTCAAAATAGCAGCCGGGCGACATGCCAAGTTCAAGTGCTTCCGGGGCGGACGGCGGGTGCAGGGAAGGAAGACGACAACCAAAAGCACAAAGTCATCCCCAGAGACTCCCCACAACTGTGGCCTCCAGAGAAAGAAGGGGTTCAGACACGGATGCAGCAGGATTCAACGCTTGGCGGCTACAGAAAATTGAGGTTCTACCTCACAAGAGTGTGATGCAGCAGTTAACAAAGCCAATGCGAGTCTAGGCTGCATTGATAGAAGCATAGTGTCCAGATCAAGGGAAGTCATAGTGCCCCTCTGTTCTGCTTTGGTCAGGCCTCACCTGGAATAACACTGTGTCCGGTTCTGGGCATCACAGTTCAAAAATAGCTCCTAAATGCAAGCACTTTCCGTTTTAATAAGTGTGCACTTAAAATAAGACTATCCACTGCTTGCGTTGTCTTCATGATACCCATTTGTTTGCTAGATAGCCCATTTTCAACTTCATCCCTGAAGGTTTACAGCGCATTATGGTCTTTAGCACCCAGGGCTTCTCTGTGCTGCAGTTTGACAAGGCACTGAAAAGCACTGTTAATGATCCTTGGTCCCTCTGTCTTCATGGCACGGCGGTTCCTAAAGTGCCCCATTAAAGCAGTTTAAAAAGGCTGTAATACAGGCCAGAGGCTCGCACCCCATGAGACAGAACATGTGCACAGAGAGGCAATGACCTTATACTACATTGGACTATTGGCTCATGTAGCCCATATTTATTCTGAATGGCAGTGTCTGTCTGGCAGACGTCTTGCCCACCACTTACAACCAGATCCTTCCTTTAAAAAACCAGCAATGCCAGTGATTGAACATGGGACCTTTTGCATGCAAACAGATTGAATATAGGACCTTGTGCTCCACTGAGTGATGGTTCCTATCTGTTTGGCCTTTATTAGATTGTTTGTGGAACTGTTTCATCGAAGTCTGATCTTCCTGAGCCACCGTGCAATTACAAAGCAAATCTTATTCTAAGTCAGGGGCACTTCCAGACAGAAGTGGTTCCTTAGTGGCACCAAAAATATTGCAGTTCTTTTGCATCTTTTCCTCCTGAACTGGTTATTGTTGGGGAAAAGGTTTCAGAAGCCATGGGGAAGTTTAGGCAGATGACTAGTAGAAGGCAACAGTTTCTAGATCCCTTCCTGAAGCTAGAAAATTGCGTGGAAGAGATAGGGCAAATGCAGATTAAGGTTACAATCCTGTTGGTGACTTTGCTGGCATACAGCTCAGTTTTTAGCATTGGACTCTTTCAAACGGGGAGGAATTTCTCCCAACTCCGAATGGAGCCAATGCGGATTTATGTAAATTCGCTTGTTTAGCGAATTTACATGAACCCCTGCTCCGTTCGGAATTACTTCCCATTACCCGAAATTAACCCCCTCCTGCCCGAATTTGCATGCGAAGCTTTAATTCGCAATAAGGTAAAACCCATGATTGCATTCGAATTGGCTTCCCTCCTGCCCGAATTTGCATGTGAAGAGTTAATTTGCAATAACATAAAACCCATGTTTGCATTCGAATTGACCTTAAATTATACTTCCAATTTAGCCTTGTATGAAAGAGTCCATTGTGCAAAAGGGACCCTGAGCAGTACCTTTTCCCAGGTGTGCATTGGGAAACAGAAAGCTCCTGGGTGCAGCTTTGTGCAACCACAGACGACGACGACGACGACGATGATGATGATGATGCTGTTTTATAGTTTTTTGTGGGTTTTTCGAGCTATGAGGCCATGTTCTAGAAGAGTTTATTCCTGACGTTTCGCCAGCAATCCCTGGTGGAGATTGCTAAATAATCTTGCCTACATTTTGACTGTAGGACAGATATCTGATGGACTGTGTCTCAGGTTAATCCATGAAGGGAGAATACGGTTTGAATGTTCTGCCTCCAGTTCCACAAAACGCTTAAGGCTGCCTTTGGTGTCCCTTCGCTGATTTCCTTTTTCCATCTTTGTTTGCTTGTTTCCAGGCTTCCCAAACACCTTTGTGGATCAGCAGCAAGAACTAATAGCGAAATAATCTCTGCCAAAGCCCCCTTCCAGCTCATCTTAGCAACCATGCTGGGCAACATATTTAAGGTAGGCACCAAGCAGACATGGATGCAGACATTGAATCATAGCATCATAGAATCATAAAGTTGGACGAAACTTAGCCATGTCCCAGAGTCAAATATATCTTCTGCTTTGGTGACACATGTATTGTTTTCTCTCCTCCAGATAAAATGTATTTGTGCAGTGCTGACAATTACAAAGCCTTTCTTGAGCATTTTTTCCAAGCAGGCAGAAAGGAGTTGGGTTTGAGTCTCCCATATCCAGCATTCTGAAATATGAAATATTCCATAATCCCAAACTATCCACGTGGGTGTCTGAGATAGTGACACCTTTGCTTTCTGTTTATTCAATGTATGCAAATTTCCTTTCATGCTCAAAAATTATTTAAAATGCTGCGTATAAAATGACCTTCAGGCTGTGTATATAAGGCACATGCGAGACGTAAATGAATTTCATGATTAGACTTGGGTCTCATATCCAAGGTATCTCATTATGTATATGCAAATATTCCAAAGTCCAGAGTCTGAAAAACTCCGAAATCCAAAACACTTCCGGTCCCAAGCATTGCAGATAAGGGAGACTCAACTGGTACTAAAAATACCAAACTAATGTACCATTAGAGAAACACACAGGATGCTTAAGGCAGAGGAGTGAAGGACAGACAGGTCATTTGGCTCATGAAGCGGGACGCAACGGAATGGCAGTCTGGGTTGGATTTGAAAGTTGCATGTCTGTTTCTCAAGGAGGAAAAGCAGGGCAAATAGAGCTCATCTAGACTTGCTCCTTTGTGCAAGTCAGTCTGTATTTCCAAGCCTGGAAGTGTTCCTTCTTTGGATTACAACTCCCAGAATCTCCCATGGACTGATTCCTCTTAGCCAAACTGGGAGATTCTGGAACCTGTGGTCCAAAAAATGTTATATTCTGAAACTATGGTGTTTCGTCATCATCTACTGAGACAAAGCTGTTGAGAAAGGAGTTTGGATGCTCCTCAGCAGAAACTGGAAACAAGCATTATATGTAATACACGGGGAATGTAACAGGTTCTGCAGGCAGGGGCTGATACCAAACCAGATTCTGGATAGAGTCTCCTTACAATTAATTTCAGAGGCCCAGAATCCTTTGAAATTAAGCCCTGTCTGAACCATAGCTGTACAGTCTTGTTCTGATTTTATTAAAACTAGTTCCATTCATGTTGTTTGCAGATTAGCTCTTTCCCCATCTCCGCTGCTGTCAGTTTCCCTGCCTTCCATCTTTCTAATCCCCTGTTTGTCACACACTACAATCATCTCTGCAGCAGTTAAACTCTGATGCCTCTAACTAGGGGATTAGGATTTTCAAGAGGGGGGAAACATCGCCGAAAGCAGCGCGCCGTAAAGTGTCAGAGTGGTTTGTTAGCCAGAAACATTCCCACTACGAAAGTCTGAACCTGTGATCTGAAACACCAAGGGAAAAAAAATACTTGGGAGAAGGACCAGTTTTCAAGGGTTTGCGCAAGATGCTATTCAATCAAAGGCTGAGCTTGGTTAAAACTCGGAAATAGGAGCTGTTGAATAAAGTGTGAAGTAAGGCAACATTCAGGGGGATGTCATTTTGCCTGTCAGTTTGAAACCGTGATAGGTGGGCAGCTGTGGGGTATAAATACTAATAAATAATAATAAATAAAGATGTCTGCAATTGATGTGCTAGTTGTGGGCACAAGGATCACCTTTCCCCCAAGACAAAGTTGTGGCAGTTTTATAGCTGGGTGCAAAGAGCCATCCTCTTTCTGAGAGTTGGGAAGGAATGCTTATGTATAAGTTCTCTTTTGTTTAATGTGGGGTTTGTGATCAGAAATGGGGGTGCCTAAGAACCCCAGCCATGATAGGTCTGTGGTATTGCCCCTTGCATCAAAAGGAAAGCCAAGTCACAGAGCGAGCGTTCCTCTGCTTGAGCTCATATCTGAATCTATGTCTAAGAAATCACTTTGCACCTGAGGTTCCCTCTGTTACACTCCTTCCTTCTCTAACCACTTAGGCAAACTGATTCAAAGTGTATAGTAAATCTTCCTTCCCAGGTGTGAATAATTCATTACAATAGTGATTTGCATCATTTCTTTCATTCTGGCCCATTTCAGGGCAGCTTTTGCAGTGAGATTTTAGGATGAAGCCAAAGCTGGCAGATCCGCTTGCCTTGTGCCTCTTTTACTCTGAGGGGGAAACATTTAGTTAGACCAGTGCTACTCATAGCAGTGATGTTCCCTGGGCTGGTTCCAGTCCATGAACTATCAGCTACTGGTGATTTTTCAGAAATGAAGCAACTGTGGCTAGCGGACACAGACAAGGTACCAGTTCCTGGCATGTTGGGGAAGAAAATAAATTGCTGGTCTCCGTCATCACATAGTTTAAGAAACACAGCAGCTAAATTTGGCTGCAAGAATCTGCAATCCCTCTTTGCATGGCATGCCATAAGATAACTGTCTAGTTCAGATGACACCATCAAGTCCAGGTCATGGAGCTAGACCCGGTCTTTCTGATGCAATCAAAGCATGTGGCATGGGCTGGCACGATGCTGGATTCAGGTTGGAGGCGAGGCCGGGCGAAGCCTCAGACAAGAGTTGAGTTGGGAATGGGTCCAGGGACACTGGGTCAAAGAGGCAAGAGGCAGGACCAGGGGACAGGCATTATGGGCAGGCTGCTGGCTCGGGCAAAATTTTGGCAGAGTACCAGGAGAGGCAGGAATCTGCAGTCTGTTCTGCCAACCGATGTGTGCTGCCGCCGTGCTATTATTCATTCATGTTCTTGGTGCACTTTCAATTAGCAAAAGGCTAATTCAATTAAGCAAAGGGCCTTTCTGCCCTGGTTGCATAACTGGGCACAGGGTGACGAAGAGTGTGACATAACAGCTGACCTAATGCCATAACTTGGAAAAGTTACTTTTGTTTTAGAATACAGCTCCCGGAAGCTGTCATCCAGCAAGGCTTGGGGAATTGTGAGAGTTGTAATCCAATCCTCCCGACACACACATTTTTCCTCAGTTCTGCCTAAGGCAGCATTTCCCAAACTTGGGCCATCTGGGTGTTTTGGACTTGAACCCAAGACAGCTTAGCCAACGTTCAAGGAGCTGGAGCCCAAAACATCTGGAAGATCAAAGTTGGGGAACCACTGGCCTAAATTTTCCCAACTCCATGTGCCGCTTAAGGACTGTATCCAACTATAGTTGGAAGAGGAGCTTGGAAAAGGTGCTTGAGGGAGGATGATAATTCCTGGAAATGACAGCTGGGGTATTCTGAGAGCTCTTTCAGAAAAAGTCACTTTTTCTAGAAAATCTGTGAGGAGAGTTAGTTTGGGACCCCGGATATCTGTTTGCCTGCAATCCAGTGTTCAGTTCCAGACTGATCCATATATTTTATCCAACGGATGTGTAAATTAGAAACATCTCCTCCCTTCTCCAGGCTGCAGCTGCCATGTGGCTCTTTGTCCTGGGCAAGGCTGGCCTACGCAGCAGATGCTTCACAGGAAGAAGCATGCAGATGTGGAAATGAGGACATGTCACCGAAAAGCTTCTCCTTTGTGACCTTCCAAGCGGGTCGGGTTTGGGAAAGAAGTCCCCCCGCTGGCCTCATTGCCACCACACCTTTCCTTTTTCCTGCCCTGGCACAGTTCGCAGCCTTTGGGGGGAAGTTGTGGCATATCCTCTTGACACCGTGTGGGTTTCTCCTTTCCTTCCTAGTTCCTGACATTGTGTATGGCGTCCCATCCTCACTGCTACCCGGACCAAGAGCGCTTGATCCTCCTCAAACTGCTTTGCCGGATTGGACTGGACCAGAACCTACGGGGGCAGCCAAATGTGGAGTTTCAGCAGCTGCTGCTGGCCCTGCTTGAAGGCATTCAGGAATGGCCAGAAAAGGTAGCCACTTCTTTGGCCGGTACACTTGTCGACCAAGTTGCCACCATATCTGTACAATTAATCTGTACATTTAACAGCCACTACTTCACTCAAGGTGATGTCCATAGCTCTGGTCCTATCTGTCCTCAGAACAAACTCTGCGGGAAAGGGACAGTGGAGAGAGGTTTTATAACTGGCTCACAGTAACCCAGTGAGTTTCGAGACTGAGTGAAGACTTGAACCTGGATTGCCAAAGTCCCATTTCAGTGTTGTAATCCCTAAATCACAGCTGTCTTTGGAAAATAAAGTTTTCCCAACCTCCCTGTTTCCATGCAGGGAGAAGCGTCATCTGGATTTCTCCCCCTGTGGCTGCTGTTAGGTGCAGTGAAGCAAAAACAGTAAAACAACAACAAAAATTGGTCGTTTCTCCTTTAGTGGCAATCAATCAATCAATCAGTCAATCAATCATTTATTTATGGTCGTAGACCAAATATAAAATAAAATGCATAAAATAAAAATGCACACAGGTACAACTAAATACAGCCAAAATTCATAAAACGCTAAATACAAACGGCTCACTGTTTCTGCCAGTATCCCTAAAATTTAAAGCTTAAAATCATAGAATTGTAGAAAGGTAAAATGTTAATATTGCATAGCTGAGACTAATGTTTCTGTGTTAACCCCCCCCCCCCCAATGTGTTTTTTGTACTAATAGCACAGACACAGAACCTAGGAGGGAGAGATAAAATCTGTGTAAAATTGGAGTGATTGATGGCTAAAGAATTGTGGAGTTTGTAGTTGTGACACCAGAGCTCTCTGACACAGAGGAGGCTAAATATCTCACAAAACTACAAATCCCAGATTTCCATTGCATTGCATTGAGCCAGGGCAGTTAAAGCGGTGTCAAGCTGCATCAATTCTGGAGCGTAGATTCTGGAGTGCAGCCTTCGTCTCAAAGATGCTGCAGAATTCCTTTGAATTTTTTGAATGCTGTAACAGACTAACACAGCTGTTTCTTTGAATGCTCTTTGAAAATGGTTTGTTTTGAACAGAGAATCTGTATGATTACTTTTGATTTTGCAGGTTTGACTGCCCTGCTTGTGCAGTAGCAGTGGTAGTAGTTGTAGTACCAGTAATAAAAGAAGTAGCACCAGTATTAAGGAAGAGGAAAAAAGAACAAGAAGAAGATTTTAATAGAAATATTCTAGAATAAAGTTAAACAGGGGGAGCTCCTGCCCATACTCATAGGTTCTTCTAATCACTCCATTTTGTATACCAGTCTGACACTGCTTTAACTGGCATGCTTCTATATTACAGAATCCTAGGATTTGTAGTTTGTTTGTGGCCCCAGAGCTCTCTGATACAGAAGGTGAAAGACCTCACATTGCAGATCCCAGGGTCCCATAGTATTGATCCATGGCAGGTAAAGTTGCATCTGTAATTCTGTGCCGTGGAGATTCGCCTTGGCAGCTTCAGAAACATCATGCAGCAAAAGGGAGCAAACTATCTCAAATTGTCCTTCCTCTCCAATATAGGAGGGGAGCCCACTTAGGAGTCTTGCAATCCACTACTAGTTCAGTATCTCCCAGTCCCTGGCTGTGTACTGGAGCCTTAATGTCACCAGTTTGCATCTTGCCTCTCTGCTGAAGGCAGCCATTTAGCTGCTTAATTAATTGCAAGGCTTAATGAAGCTCTGGCTCAGGCTTTGACTCCACAATTCCCTGCAGAGCCTGGCAGACCTGCTGGCATTGTGTGCTTTTGGCTGGGACTGTCTTGCCTGACTTGGCCGGGGTCACTGCAACCTGCTAAGCAAAATCAGGCACCATGTTTTGACTATTTAGAAGAGCTCTCTGTCCTTGATCCAATCTAGCCTTGATCACAGTCCAAAACGGGGAAAAGAGTTGATAGGAGTTGTTTAGACAATATAGGAGGCGAACTCTTCATATCGCCCAAGTACCCTGGTGCCAACTCTCCTGCACACCAATGTGCAAACTTGCCCAAATGTATGAAAGTCAGGAGTACTTAAAGTGCAGCACATGTTGGTTGTGTATTGCTGCCTGCTGCAGCCTGCTATCTGTGCTAAAGGCTTCTGCAATCGGTTCAGTGTTCATCATGCTAACATTGGCTCTGGACAGTTTTTATATTCATATTTATATGAAAGGTTAGACACGTTACATTTTTTTGGAAAACAGTACAATTCCCACAATCTTGAGCCAGCATGGCCAGTATTTTACCATCTGTGTTACCCTTCATTACTTGCAGTGACTGGAGAATTTTAAACAGGGCTCTTTTTAAAAAGTTCAGTCCAAGAGTGGAACTGGTGAAATGCTATATTAAAAACCCAAGAGTCATTTGACTGGTCTTGGTAGCCAGTGAAACTGAGATCACTACAACCTTCCCCTCCACTTTTCCATTGGGAAGGGAAGAGAAGTTGCCATTGACATCATTATTAATTCTGGTGGTGTTTGGAGAATCTTAGAAGTGCGTTGCAAGATAAAGGAGACTACATTTCATGGACCCTGGTTCAAGTCCACAGTGAGAGCAGGTCATCTAGGTATTATGCTAGGTATTACGGCAAGGTTTGGGCAAACTGTTCCCACAGTCGTCCTCCAGTTTCAAAATCCTTAGATAACTTCATAAAAGACATCACAATTGCAAGATCCGTCCATGTCCATCACTCCAGTTCCGACATTGGAAGGCAGGCTGGGGATTGTTTTGCACTTTGGAAGTGCTTCAAATGTGCATCTCCACTAGAGAAAGCATATGCCCTTGATAGTATGAAAAATGAATACCAGTGTTGCATTTACCCTATAGTAAAAGAGGAATGATGTGGTAGCATTATGAGCTATATATCTGGAATTTATTTTCGCACGAAGACTTTGCTTTAGTGTCTAACTCTGAATAAATTCACAAGCGACGCATCTTTTCTTTGACAGCTGCCAGAATTGTGTGAGTCCCTTTGCCACGTGTCTTGCCATCATCACAACTTGGTAGCTGTCATGCACTCCTTTCCGGATACCACAGCCAGAGGACGGTGAGTTTACCCTTGTGCGTTAAGAAACTTGGATTAACAGAAGGAGTACTAATATACCCAAGAAATCCTGGAGTTGCTATGGCTCCTGTCGTCGCCATTTTGACACGTACCACTAATAACACAAATGCATGCTATGCTTAATTATTTGCTGGGAGGGCATGCTACTAAATGAGAAGTTTAGTGGGACATAGCATTATCTGAGAAAGTCCTTTTTCTTCCTTCTATCTCAGTCGTTCTGTGCTCTCAAGAATCTTATCCTATCTAAATTACCTAAACAGAATGCCATTTGCTTCATAACCTCTGTCTAAACAGATTGCATTATTTGCTGGAGAGGCTCTGAAGCAATTGGTAACATGCAAACAAGCATGTTAAGAAATGTGTGTTTGGTCTAAAAGGTGCGATGATGGAAGAGTGTCCTATTTCAGGTGGCATATTTAGAATGGCAGGATCGCACATGCCAGAACACCAAGTTGTGGTTTGTTGAGTTGAAGTTTAATGTGTTCAAACTCATCCTTGCAAACAAACCATGGTTTGTTAGCCTACTGCAAATCACACTTGGAAGCCATGGCTTGTTGTTGTTGTGAAATCTCGTTTGTTTATGAAATCTAGTTTGTTCAAACCATAGCTTGTTGATATACCTCAGCTCAGGTCTATGTCTTGTCCCTGGTTAGTTTACCAAGCCAACCACCCTGGAACAAGAAATATCAGAAGGTTTATGAGAGAAAAGGCTAAAAATGGGGAAACCTGACTGGTTTGTTGTGTTGGCTGGGTGCCAGTCGATTAAAGAAACAAACTATGGCTAACATAAACCATGGTTTAGCATGACGTGCAAAGGTGGCCAGTAAGAACTATACGCAACTTAGAATTAATATCACGGACTGCCAGAAACATTAACAAGAAGGTCTACTGCATTTTCTGTGCTTTATCCTCGATGCCAATGGTGAGCAAAGTGTGATCTCTAGACCACATGTGGTGCCCAGAATGTACCCCTCCAAAAAAGCATCTGGGAGTGTGATTTGCCATTTAAATGCAATCATCAGTAGCCTATTTTAGGCCAGAAAAGGGGAGAGGGCTTTAAATTGGCAGCCTGAAATTACTTTTAAATAGCGAATTGCACCCCTTTGAGTCTTCTGGGTGGGACAATTTGCAATGGGGGAAACATTTGGGGGGATTCAAACAAGTATGCAAGCCCACCAAGCTCTTGGTGGGGCAAAACAGTTCTCAGGAAATCAGTGGTAGTGGTCACAGTAATGATAAGTAGCTATTGATGATCAATTTCATTGACCTAACTGTCTCAAGGAGTGCAACGGGGGGGGGGGGGGGATGATCTGAAGGAAAAGACTGAGAAGGAAAAGGAATGATAGGAGGAATGAGGACCTATGAAAGCAAGAGGCACAGATCTGAGAAAGCAGCAGACCAAGGGAAACAGCAGAGTGCTGAAGAGTCGTAGGGCTGGAAGATGAAATGGTTCAGGGGAATGAAGGGAAGATCAGAAGAAAGCATTGGAGTACCATAATCAAAGAGAACAGGTGGGGATGGGAGGCATAAATGTTCAAGAAGTACAAGGGGAGGAACGACAAAGCTTGTTTGAAGTAGCCACCCAAATGTATGGCAGCAGCAGAGTTTTATTAGTTTTGTGAGAAAGGGATTCAGAGGATTCAGCCCCAAAGATTGTCTGTTATTCGAGGCACAACCTCATGGGGGTTAACCATCTCTAGCCCTTGTATTAACTTTTCAATTAAGTCAGAAGGTGAACTCGCTACCACCATACTGTGCCATGGTATCCCAGAAGCAGCACTGTTAAAAATAGTACAGTGCATCTTATAAACACTTTGTTGTTGTTGTTAGTGTGCCTTCAAGTTGTATCTGACTTATGACTAGCCTAAGGCAAACCTATCACAGGGTTTTCCTGGCAAGTTTCTTCAGAGGGGGTTTGCTATTGCCATCCTCTGAGGCTGAGAGTGTGTGACTTGCCCAAGGTCACCCAGTGGGTTTACATAGCTGAGCCTGGATTTGAACCCTGATCTCCAGAGTCATAGTCCAGTGCTCAAACTACTACGCAACCAATGTCTGAATTGCGTCTTCTGTTGCAGGAGTGAGCAGAAGGCAGATCTGGGGAAAATTCTGATCTAGTTAAATTCTGCAGCAAGTAGTGAAAGCAGCAGCAAAATTTTCCCCCTCTTTAAAACAAGGTTCCTGGTGCACTTTGCTTACAGATAGAATTTGTTGTTGTTATTTGCCATCAAGTCAGCTTCGACTTAGGGCAACCCCGTCATGCCTAGAAACACAGCTCTGCTTGGAAAAACCATGAGCAGGGATTGTGTAACCTTTGTTTTGCACACTATCAGGGACAGAAAAACTATCAGGGTCGCTTGTGGCCTTTGCTGCAACAGCAAATTTGTCAGCAGGAGCTGCAGGTTTTGGGATGTGGACCTCCTGCCTCCCAGAAGTTGCCCAGCCCTGCTGTAAATCAGGATTTCCTTGTTCAGGAAGGAGCTGTTGCTGCAGCTTTTGTAGGTTCGTTGGCTTATGGCTTATATAGGAATTGTGTTCTGTGTATCCCTGGGGTATTTACCATCTTCTCTCTTCCACATGTACTCTCTCTGCCTGGGAGGCTTATCCTGCAAATATGATGGAGGCATGGCTTCTGGGATGGAGCAGGAGAGACCAAAAGCCCCATCATCTCATGCTAGGATTTCCTTTCCTTTCGGAAAGGTGTTGTTCTGGAGAGAGATGGGGAGCGGGGTTCTCATTTCGTTTTGTAGGCAAGGGGGTGGAAATTTCCCACGATTTGCTTTTCCTTTGCACATGGCTGGAGAGAGGAAAAGCATTCAGGCCTCCTATTCCTGGGGCCAAGAGTTCAAGTCCTGGGGAAAGGAAGGGGAAGCTGAGAGTGGTGATGGGTGGAATGAACTCCCCTGTCGTCGTCTTCCTCCTCCTTCCTTCCCATTGAAACTGAGACATGAGCTCTCAAGAGCTCAAGGCCAGGCCCAGCATAGAGAGAGAACCTAAGAGGATTTATTTAGCCTTGGCATGAGCAAGGTTTGGCCGACAAGAAGAGGCATCCGTTTGCAGGCCAATGCTATGCGCATCCACTTAGAATTACTAGCACTGATATTTGGAGAGATCTTGTAGCGCCTTTGAGACTAACTTGAAAGAAAGAAGTTATGAAGAAAGCATGCTGCTAACGTCCTTCTTTCACTTGGTCTCAAAAGTGCTATAAGATCTTTCTGCATACTGATCCTACAGACTAACATGGCTATATCTTTGAATTTTAGTACTGCTATTGAAAGTATTCGGAGTGACTGGAGCTCTTCCTTCTGGGACAGAGATGCCATGGACTGCTGGCTTTCTGCAGAAACCCAGAGGGTAGTAACCACATGCCGGTTTTAAATATTGCTCTGGGAGTCAAGTTAGGAAGAAGTGGACAACTGGATGAGTTTTGTGTGTGTGTGTGTTGTGTTCAGGCCCAGTAAATTTACTGCAACTCCCCTTCAATAGAACCCAGATCCCAGACTCTCCCTTCCCTATCCTTGTCTGATGCCCTCCATATTTGTTGGACTACGGCTCCTATCGTCTCAAATTTGTCATTCTGTGCAATTTGTAATTTGAATTGACATCCTCACATATCAGTGGCGTATATAGGCCTGTGCCTGTCTTCCACTCCACCAAGTGCATCTAAGGAAGTAGCCTCAAGTCTAGCAAAGCTCATGCTGCCAATTTCTTTCTTTCAGTTAATCCCAAAGGTGCTACAAGGTCTCTTTACATACTACTCCTATCATCTCAGAGAGTTGGCAGTTGGTGGTGGTCAAGCCGTTGGCCTGGTGGGTTTTGGACTGAACTTTCAAGGTGCTGTTTAAACTCCATGACGCTGAACCAATTTAAAGGATGGGTTCAGCACCTTGGATGTCTCTGACTGAGATCATCACACTATCAGTTATAGCACAAACCAATTGGCATAGTTCTGATTTGGCAACGGTCCTGACCTCATGTCGTAGTGTGCAAACCGCTGTTATCCTGCATTAAAGCTGCCACTTTCAACTCACTACAATTACGTGATAATACCGCATTTAGCAACCAATGCTATCACTGGACGTGCTGTCAGTGCGCAATCTTGCAAGCTTCTAATCGCAAAACATCACAGCTCCCTCCCTTCTAGTGATGTTCAAGTCGTGCAATTACGCATGCACAGCTTTTCTTTTAAAAAAAGTCACGATCTCAAAAATGTGGTCAGTTCCTGCCGCTCTTATCATGAATACATCTCGGTTTTCAAAGAAAGGTATGATCTAATGCATGACTGCAGCGCTAAGGTACTGGTTCCATTTACTTTGGGTTGCCAATGGATTAGTGTCTCCTAAGATCCAGAGTGGAGTCATTGCCCCGCTGACTTAAGAACCCACCGGTAGCCAAAAAGTATCTTTTCCTAAGTTTTGCCTCTAGAAAAACCTGATTTTCCCCATTCTATCTCCTTTAAATGCACCTGATGGTGCCCGTGCCCTCCAACTTTCATGGCAGGACTGCTTGTAATCTCTCTCGCTGTCAGGGTGGGAGCAAGGTCCCAACGAGACCTAAGTTTCTTTTCTCTCTTTGAAAAGTTAGGGCAGACCCAGGGGTTAAAGCAGGATAATAACTTTACTTAGCTTTGTATAATCCTGACAGCTCTGAACAGGCATTAAGTATTTTATCTCTTTTTTACAGCCACAGAAGGGTGAAGTGACTTCCTTATATAATGAGATAATAGTCTGGAAAGTGACTTGACACCTCCTGGCTTCTAACAATTTGCGCTGATTCCCTGGCAGCGGCCGACAAATGCCCAGGGTTTCTATCTTGTGGTTTAACTGAAATAGAGGACATTATCACACAAGCCCCCTTCTTGCAGCAAAATCACATCAGTTTTTAAAAATGGAAACATACTGGTTTCAGAGCAGCCATTATTACAAGTCTTTGCAATCGTGCAACTGGGGCTTCTGCTACCATTTCACTCTCTTCCAGACTTCCCCTTAACCCCAGCTCCCTGCCCTTTTGGGGTATATTTTATTTTAATTTTAAGTTTTATTTACAGTGGACCTTTGGTGTCCTCTAGGGTTTGGTTCCAGGACCCGCTGTGGAGACCAAAATCTGTGGAGGCTTAAGTCCTATTAAATACAATGGCATAGTAAAACGGTTTCCCATGTACAAAACGACAAAATCAAGTGATGTCATGGTAATTCTGGTTTTGTTTTTGGCTGGTTTTGGAGATGTGTTTCGGTGGTAACTTAAGGAGTGGGGGTACTGTGGGAACAAAACCACTGCCTTTTCCAGTGGTATGAAGCTGTTTGTGGTTTGAAGGAAAATCCCCATTAAATAATATGTTTCTGAGCTTTTGGGGTCTGATTTGGGTCCCAAAGGTCATATGCAGGAAGAGAGTGAAATGGCAGCGGCAGCCCCACTAAAGGAACTAGTTAACACTCTTGCCTTCATCCGCAGAATAGATTTATCCTCAGCTTGGACAGCTCCTTGAAGTGCACATTAAATCCCAAAATGGATTCTCCACCCCATTGACACGGAAGCCATCATCTGTAACTGGGATCTTCCATAGCTTTCACCTTTTAGGATGTAAAAACAGCACGGAAGAGAGGGTTGAGCCGTTTTGATTAGGAAAGAAGGCTGCAGAGAAAGGTTTAAGCCAAGGAATGGGAGAACCTATGGCCACCCGTTTTTGGACTCCAGCTCCCATCCACCCTGGCCAGCCCAACCCAGACAGTGATCGGGGATGATGGGTGCTGTTGTAGCCCAACAGTGTCCAAAAAGGAACAGGTTCTCCAGCTTTGCTTTAAGCGCCACCTCCACATGCGTTGCTGCACCTCAAATCAGATTCCCAGCTCCCTGTACTGGAGCTACATTTCAGGTTTGTGTAAAAAAGGGAGATTATTCTGCGTCTCAGCTAGTTTAGCCCTGGTTATCTCTCCTTCTAAACAATTAGATAGGGCCGTGGACTTGGAAGGCAAGCCAGAGGCACAGGAAGGGTGACTGTTTGACCTATTTCGATAAGAGCGTTGTACTTTTAATGAGGCATGGCAAACATTTCTACAAACAAATACTCTTTAAAAAGGCGCTTTCACTTCAGATATGTCCACGGTTGCAAGCCTTTAGACCTTTGCAAGAATTTTCCTTGCTTTTCTGGATTATCTTGAAGCCTCTCAAGAATCTGAAATGTTGCCCTTGCCTCTTTAAGCACCCTTCCCCTTCCGTACGCAGAAAAGTTATTTGCTGAACTACAACTCTCAAAGTGCCCAGCCGTGCAAGGTAAGGAGGATCCTGAGCCATGGGAGTTGTGATCCAGAAAAAAATATTTTCCTCCCTCCTGAGCTCTGCACTCAAAGACACAGAGAGAAATCTTTCTACTCTGCAAAAGGAGGAATGCATGATTTCAGCAGCAAAGCATTTGAAGGTTAACCAGTTGATGATAAAAAATGCCTTCCATGCTGCAGAGTGCCAGAAGCCATGGAGGGTGTGCGTGTTATTTCCATTTGAAATCTCGCTGTTATGATTATCATTCCAGTTCTTGCTTCGTGCGTACGCATTTCTCTCTCTCTCTCTCTCTCTTTTTTTTAAAGAAAGAAAAGAACCTTCTTAATATTACTCCAAAGGTTACCAGAATCTTCCCGGCTCAATCCCCCATTGACAAGCCCTCTGCAGGCATCCGTATTTATAGAAAGGCGGGTGGGAGGGAGACGAGGAAGAGAGAAGAGAGAGGGCTTCCAATTAGCATTTTAAAAAATGCCAGATGAATGCAATAGGAGGCAATTATAGCTCCCTTAAAACATTTTTTTGCCTTTTTTTTTTCCAAGGCTGGCCCATGACATTTTGAAGGCGCAAAAACCCCAATGCACAGATGAGCACGGAAGGCAATGCAAGGGGAAGTTCTCTTGCATGTCCCTCATTGAAGTGAACAGGTACTTTCTGCTCATTTCAATGGGAGCATCTGCAAGTGACACAGGTACAAGAGTCCCACTTGAGTCTGGGTCGGATCCGAGGCCACCGGAGTCCAATTCTGCCTTGCCTATTGGCATCCAGCATCTTTTCCTCCAAATCAGTAGGCGCATGCATCTCCATTGTAGAAATAAAATACCTCTTTAACTGCCAATGATCCTGATATTTGTAGTTTTATCTTTTTTAAAAAATGAGTTTTCTTTCCATTTTTACATTACATTAAAAAACAACACTTCGAATATTGATCTTGAGAAACATCTACTTCCATGCATGCTTCTTTCTTGGTAATTTAACACTCTTTGGGAGAGAAGGTTGAAGACCTTGTAGAAACTACAAATCCATAGGGTTCCATAGGATGGAGCTACAGCACTTAAAGTGGTGTCAAACTGCATTATTTCTACAGTGTAGATGCACCCAGTGCCTCCTTTTAACTTGTCAGCAAGACATGGCATGCCTGCTCTAGTTGTCAACTGCCTGCGAGTCATTTCTAACTTATGGTGACCCTTTCACAGGGCTTTCCTGGCAAGATTTGTTCAGAAAAGGTTTGCTGTTGCCATCCGCTTGCCCAGGGTCACCCACTCGGTTTCTGTGGCCAACTAGGAATCGAACCCGGGTCTCCAGAGTTGTAAAATAATACACCAGTACTCAGCCCGCCATATCATGCTGGCTCTAAAGAGTGTATATTCACACCACACAGTTATCAAGCTTTGGTCCTACCTCATTCCCTTATAGACTTACAGTGAATCTAAGGAAAACCTAGCATCATGCAATTTTCTTGGCAGGATTTGTTCAGAGGAGGTTTGCCATCGCCTTCCCCTGGGGCTGAGAGATTGTGACCCATCCAAGGTCGCCTAGGAGGTTTCACGGCCAAGCTGGGAATCGAACCCTGGTCTCCAGAGTTGTCGTCCAGCACTCAAACCACTGTGCCATGCTGGCTCTTAGCAAAGCAATATCGGATGGTTCAACCAGCCCCATGGAAGGGTGAGAGCTTGGAAAAGTTACGGTACCCCTTTTAATTTTTTTGTATTTAAAATTCAGTCAGCCTTAGCTGGTTGACGGATTCTGAAAACGATAAGTCCCAAAAAAATGGCCCCTTGGTATCTGCTGGGGTTTGGTTCCAGGACCTGCTGTGGATACCAAAATCTATTGATGCTCAAGTCCCATTAAGTACAGTGGCATTGTTAAAATGGTGTCCTGTGTAGAAAATGGCAAGATCAAGGTTTTCTTTTGGGAATTTATATATATATATATATATTTTGGAATATTTCCAATCTGTGGATGCTTGGATAAAGAATCTGTGGATATGGAGGGCCAACGTGTAACTTCTCCAAACTCTGGGCTCGGCTGTTGCTGCTTCTCCCATCCGCTACACCAAACCCGAAGTCTCCTTTGCTTTTGACTCTCAGTTCCCAGCCTTCTCCACTCTCTCGACTGTGGATCCTCTTGGACGGCCGCCCAGCTGGCTGTGTATAAAACTGCTTTTGCCAGAGAGGTTACTTGGAGTTGAGTGTTATTTTTTTTCCCCTTCTCTCCCTCCCTTTGGCAGCTGGGACACAGCCCACTGGCCCAAGGCCAGCTGGGTTCATGGAGCAGAGAAGGTCTGACGTCCAGCTGCCTCTTAACTCCCTCATTCCAACAGGCTGGACCTCGGCTATGAAACCTCCCTCTCCGGCCGGACTTCTGCAAGTTGGAGACATTGCTCTCCCTTTTTTCAGGGGACTTAGCAAATGTGCAAACACTGGGAGCAGAGGGACCAGGTTGCTGCAATGACAGTGGCGCAGGGAACTTTAGAGAAACTTTAAAGTGAACTTTAAAGCACAGAGCCTATTTCAAGGGTAGGGTTCAGCGCATTAGATATCTCTTTTTTGTGCTGGCCAAGTGCCGTAATAAATATGTGTGATATCTCTTTTTTTATTAAATGTTTATTAAATTTAAAACATGCACATTAAAACGTATCAAACAGACGGACAACCAAAATACAGTTTTCCATACTTGTAACTCAATTAATTAATTTCTTTTCCCCTTATCAGTTACTGCCTTCCCCATTCTTTCAATTCATTCTGTCTTTATTGCTCTACTTATTCCTTCCCTTCTCAACTTTCCACCTTTCTTTACTCTCTTCCCTTCCCTTTCTCACCTCCTTCCTCCTCCTCCTTTCTATAAACCTTTCCTACCTCTTCCATATCTACCATCCTTCTCCTTTCCTCCCCTTTCCTTTCAGTAATTCCTCTTTATAGCCTACAGCACCTTGTATTTGTTGGTGATCTCCCATCCAAGTAATATCCAGGGCTGACCCCACTTAGCTATCAAGATCAGACAGGATCTGGTGCTTTTAGGGTATTTAAACATACAGAAAAGGTGATGATGATGGTAGGAGGCAGTATAAAACCACATTACAGGTAGATGTACCCAAACAAGAAAGCTACGGCCCTGAGTTTGCAACACCTGAGCAGGATCCAGTGCCTTTAGAGGAGCATTGAGCCTGTAAGACCCTGATTCAAATCCGACTAAGCCACTATGGTTGGCTTGGAGCAAGTCACTGGCCAAGGACCTCCATTAGAATAATGATAGCTACCACCTTTCTGGCTTATGGCAATGATGGATGGGCCACATAGCAATTTAAAACAGGTTAGGCTATGAATCATACGTCCCTTCTGATCCATTAGATACTGGGCTGCTCTCTTCAATTTATTTCTTGGTTCTTGGCCAAACCAATAATGCAGAAACCCATAATAAGGAATCCATATAGGCTGAACAGCTCAGTAGGCAACAAGCCTCTTTATGGAGGCACTGGTGGCAGGAGGTATTGGTAATAGGTAGCGAACCAGTTGGAGTTCCCTCATCCCAGTTTGTTGGATGCCTTGACAGAAGCTGCTGCAGCGCTGCCGAAATAAAACAGTTTGACACCACTTTAACTGCCACGGCCCAATGCGGCGCAGTGCTCAGTGCTCAATGGCTCAATGCTATGGAAGATGGATTTGTCGTTTTGTGAGATATTTAGCCTTTCTGCCAGAGTGGTGCGACAACTCTATAACATCAGACATTGTTTCCCATCACCATGTGCATATGCGAGAGCTGGACAGTAAAGAAAGCCAATAGAAAGAAAATCAGATCATATGAGATGTGGTGCTGGAGGAGTAAGCTTGGGACTTAGATCAGGTATCTTGGATCATGAGAGGACAGGACTCACTAGAAAAGACAATAATGCTAGGAAAGGTGGAGGGAAGTAGAAAAAGAGGAAGACTGTGCAGCAGATGGATAGATTCACTCAGGGTGACCATGGTCCAGAGCCTGCAGGACCAGAGCAGAGCGGTTGAGGATAGGGTTTTTTGGAGGTATCTCATTCATGGGGTCACCATGAGTCGAAGTCAAATCAAAGGTAGTAAAGAACAAGAACATCAGATGGGACTGAGGAGTAGGCGGTGCAGTTTGAGTCCCATGGGTTTCATGAATTATCCACTTTATTTTCCGGAGTGGTAGACTTTTTGAAGACTTGAGCCTATTTTCTCAGATGCATTTGGTGGAGTGGAGAGCCCAGGGACAGGCCTTTGTAGCACTCTAACCCACCGAAAGCATTTGAGGAGGGAGGCTCAAGTCTACAAAATCACATGCAACCAACACCTGTCTTTAAGAGGTTATTCAGATGGTGAAAATAATCCAGGTTCATAGGCATTTCAGTGGGCATGATGCATCCGATTAAGTTTTTGGGGGTGGGCTGCCAAACAAATCCCACTCGATATAGGATGATCAATGTTGGGTTTTTTTCCATGTTTTTCTGAAAGATTCACATTGTTGGCTGTGTGCAAATAGACCTGAGACAAACCAGGATAAAATTGATGCAAATAGACCTGGGATAAACCAGGATAAAACTCTGCGTGCCTTGGATGTGTTTCAAATACATCCGCATCATCGACTCCATCTTTATTCTCAGTCCTGAGCTTCTGAACTCGCAGAGATGTGCATAGATGCAGTTCCGGAGTGTGAACAACAAACCCGGAATGTGCGAGTGAGATTATTTGCATAGTTGCACTAAAAACAGCAACATGTGAATGACTCCTCAGTTGGTCACAAAGGTTCTGCAAGATCCCTTTGTATATTGATTTTCCAGAGAATCACTTTCTTTCTTTTTCAGTGTTCGGTAATCAGGCATCTTAGAGATTTTGCTGGTCTTGCTTGCTTCTTGAGTCTGAACAGGATTAAAGCCTATGCTACGCGCATCATGCGGAGATGTGGGACATGAGTCCTGCCAACCTGAGCTTGCCAGGCAATGTGTCGCTGGAAAAAAATATGCAGTGTGAAATCATTGCGTACCATTTTTCTGCCCCTCCTTGCTTAGCTGGCTGCCGCTGATGGCAGAAAAGAGACAGGAAAACCCGAATGTGGTGATGTTGTGCGTTTGAGGTTCCTGGCCCAAATGCACATCACCACCAACACATAGGCAGAGCTTGGAAAGATAGGGTGTTTCGTTAAAAAAGAAGAAGATATTTGTTCCTATAACTCATTCAGTGCTTCAAAAATTAATCCTTTGCCATTACTCATTGCATTACTCCCTGCGTTGCTTGTCATTTTTCCATTACTTTCGACACTTCTTTTAAAAAAGGAGGGAAAAAAAAGAAGACATGGGTTTATAAGAATGGCATAAAGTGTGAATGCTTCCTGCCAAAATGCTTCTAAAAATGCCCTTTAAAGTGACTTTTAAAAGTAAGTAGGAAATGTTACTCATGAATACCAGTAGTGTTGACTTTGAATGCAAGAATTTAGCTGTAGGAGAAAGGGGGGGGGGGAATGAAGGCATTGCTCTTCCCAAATAAAAATTCTGTCCCCCGATAAAAATTCTGCAGCCCCCAAATTTCTAGCGTTCCAGAATGTAAATTTTCAGTCGCACATTTCAAAATGCAGTTAAGGAATCCAAAGCAAAAGGGCATGTGGTCGCCAAGGGAGTGTGCACACAATAGATCAGTTCTAGGTCTGAATGATGTCCAGTGCTAAAAATTGGGGACTAGAGGAAAAATTCATTTTGGGGAGCAGAATTCTTATTTGGGGGAGCAATGTCCTTGTTGTGCTCTTCCGCAACTGCGTCGCTGTGCACACAAATACACACGCCTTCCACTAATTCACATTGTTGTGGTGAGGTGTCCCTGTGTAATGCTCTCTTACACCAATGGAAGGCATTTTTGGAGCTGTGTGGAGGGGACAGAGGAGAAAGGTATCTCTGGATGTAGCTGCACTGCAGAAATAAAGCAGCTTGATAGCACTTTAACTCTCATGGCTCCATCCGGTGAAATCCTTGGATTCGTAGTTTGGCGAGGTATCCAGCCTGGGCTTTCAGAGAGCTCTGGTGCCTCACCAAACTACAAATCCCAGGCAGGGGTGATTCCCTCTGTTGTCTTCTCTGCCCCATCAGCATTCACACACATCCTTCTGTCTATGCCACCCTGCTATTTACACTGGCATAATTATGCCAGTCAGTAGGATTGCAACCTTTCTCCTTGCATATGCACACACTCATTGCATCACCTTGGAATGGGATTATATTATGCTTTGCACACTTGCACACTTGTAGCATTTTAATTCTGCTTTAACTGTTATGGATGCCTCCTATGGAATCCCGGGATGTGTAGTTTTGTGAAGCACTAAAGCCCTCTGGCTGAAAATTAGTAGCACCTCTGTCTAAAGTACGTGGTGTAGTGGTTTTAGCGTTGGACTACAACTCTGGAGACCAGGGTTCAATTCCCAATTCGGCCATGAAACCCACTGGGTGACCCTGGGCAAGTCACATTCTCTCAGCCTCAGAGGAAGGGAATGGCAAACCTCCTCGGAACAAGTCTTGCCAAGAAAACCGTATGATAGGGTTGCTTTAGGATTGCCATGAGTCGGAAACAAAGGCACACAGCAACAACCACCGCCACCTTCCACCCCACTAAACCTGCTTCCACTAACTTGCAAATCTCCTTGTAAACACATGCTCCATTCTTCAGAGAATGTATTTGCAAGGCTAGGTGAGTACGATTTCTAAACAATTCATCGGTACACAAAGCTTAAACTGCAAGTCCCAGGATTTCATAAAGACGTTGCCGTGGCAGTCAAAGCAGAATCATCGCACTGTAATGCTCTAGTGTGTTGGGGCTCCTTCCCTTTGGGTTTCTGACTTCTGGTCTGAACCATCCTTTTCTGTTTGTGTCAATTTTACTTGCGTAGACATGAAGGATAAGTGGGGTAGGGGGGGATTGTTTTCCTTTTCCAACCGAGGCTTGCTCCAATCTGCTCTGACACATTTTGATAAGAGGCAGCCTCCTGCCGAAATGTTCCCCTTTAACCTCTTTCCACACTGCACACATCTTCTCCCAAGCTGTAGGAAAGCTCTCACTCCCACATTTTCCATTCCTTGGCAAAGGAAATAAAAAATTCCCCCCAGAGCTTGCCTAACTGCTGGAAGGCATTGCTTTCTCCTTGCCCTCAACTGCCCCCCAGCCCTTTCTTTCCATGCACACATACAAACATATGCCTTCCAATAATTCCTCTGCCGGGGCCTCACAACCTTATAAATCTCTGCAGCAGGGTTTTCTCCATCCTACTATTAGGCACGTGCCTGGCTGAGTTTTCCTACCCGCCTCATATTAAATTCAGCTCGGTTTTCTACTTTCCTGCAAAGTCTTTGAAAGCAGCTGCGGAGGGATAAAGCCCTGCCATATCTCTCCTCCAACTTGCTGGCGGTTTGCATCCCACAATGATGCTGATGATGGGGAAAGATAGTGCCGCTTTGCATTTTGCCTTGCTTCGCGGCAGTTTTCATAGCCTTCCCTATTGTGCTTGACAGTGCGCACGGAACGCATCGAGGCTCTTTATTTTTAACGTGCGGTGCATCTTTCCCCAATTCTCCAGGCTCGAACACAAAACTGCAAGGAGATGGATGGCTTCCAGATAAACGCATTGGACGGAGTGGAAGCATGACCAGGCTGGGATGTGCGTGCATGGATATATGGATGCATATTCTATACAGATTGTATACGTACCGATATGCATGCATGCAAACACGTACTCCCCCCATATAATGAGTTTACCTGATATCCTGGCCAGCTCTTAAGATAAACCCCCTGGGAATAAAGACCAGAATCCGGTTAGTTCTGGGTAAGTCACAATAGGAACAATAGCGGGATAAGCGCATATCTTTTGTATGCGCCCTGCCGAGGCACTGCAGCGGTTACACAACAATGGAAATCTGATTACAAATAGCCCAGCCACCTGATAATGCTTGGCACGGCACCAGTCAGGATCCAAGCTCAATGCGGCCGTCCAGGAGCAAACATGCCTCTGTTTTTCGGATGCTAAAGAGGTTGCAATGGCAGCCTGCAGTTTTGTTCCACTTAGACCTGGTGCCCAAGGAGGGGTGTACGGTTGGCCCTCCATTTCCATAGATTCTGCATCCACGACTTTAAAATAGCTGTTAAAAAACCCCAAAAGCAAACCTTGATTTTTGCCATTTTGTGTATGGGAGAGCATTTTACTATGTGTGAGCCAGCGTGGTGTTGTGGTTTGAGCGTTGGACTATAATGTGCAATGTGAAGCTCCAGATTTATTTATTTTTCGCAGTCTTTGGTGCCCCTTGGATGGTCCTAGTTGCAGAGGAATTGGCCCCTAGGCCTTCCACAATTGTCCATCCCCGGCTGAGGCTGCATCTGCACTGCAGAATTGATGCAGTTTGACATCACTTTAACTGCCATGGCTCAATGCTATAAAAGTTTTGTGAGACAGTTAGCCTTCTCTGTCACAAAGCACGGGCACCACAATAGGCTACATATCCCAGTATTCCATAGGATGGAGACATAGCAGTCAAAGAGGTTCCAAACTGCATTAATTCTGCAGTGTGGCAGCAGCCTGAGTAGCATCCCATCTTTATCCAGGCCACTTTTGTAGCCATGCACCAGGACACAACATTTCATTCCCTCGGGGACATGTTTCACTCTTGAATCCATGTAGAACCAGACCTAGAAAAATTTCAGCCAGTGTTAACTATTGGAACAAAAATGTCTCATGCCATGTTTCAACAAACCATGATGTGTTCAAGTTGTCAATAGTTTGGCCCCATGTAGTGTGTTGGGAAACTGTTGAATTCCCAATAGGGTTAGCAAATGCAAGGAGTGTACATTATACCAGACCACAGCCCTAAATATGGTCCTAACTTTCCGTACATTGGAATTCTAATTGCGGTCAGAAAATACACCACAATTTACGCAATGCATTTTCTTTAAACAAAATCCTGGTGCACAAAGGTTAAGCGAACAGATGGGCACTGTTTAATTTCATTTACAAATTTATATTCCACTCGAGAAAGGAATTTTGTCAGTTGGTTTTTAATCATCAGGCAACATAGTCACCCACAGACAAAGCTTGGAATGGCATTTAGGATTTATTAAACACGGCATCTACTGACAAAACTGAATTATGCATTCATTTTCACATTATGCAGCTTTCGGATGCTCCCACGCAGCAGGCGCACACCGAGTTCCCTATACGGCCAATGCTTTTGGCAATTCCCCACAACTGCATCTGCTACATTCCTCAGCAAAAGCCATCCAAATGTCATAATCCCACGTATGTTCATATATGTACGTTAAAGCATTTCTGTTTCACCTTCCCACTCTCAAGCCTTCGCAGCAGCTTATGGAAAATGAAGCATGAACAATAGGTCCAGGCAGATTTTCTCTAAGGCCACAATGAAAAGCAAAATTTTAAATTTGAAAATAAAAATGACATAGCAACAGCATGCAGCTCATTGGTTCGGTAAGAGAAAATAGTCTGTTGGATGCCGAAAATGATAAAATTGTTTTATTTTGACACCCAGACCCAACATTTCTAGGATGCCAATGCACTCACTTACTACTCCAAATGTGGTCTTAAGGAATAGGCAGGTTTTGGGGGGAGAAGATGGGCCTTCAGTAACAATAAAAATGTATATGTTTTAGTAGTGCCAAATACGACATTTTCATGGTGTATCATTTGCATTATTGTATATACTTGACGATAAGTCGACTTCACGTATAAGTCGAGGGCAAATTTTGGGTCCAAAATTATGGATTTTGTTATGACCTCTGGATACACCAAGGGTAAAACTCTTGCTTTTCACCAGGGGATGGCTCCTTCTTTTAAATAAGAGTTAATATACAGTATTTACATTGACCCGTGGATAAGTCGGCTCAGGTTTTTTTTTTGGTCAATTTTATGACCTAAATTTCTAGATTTATACATGAGTATATACAGTAAGTGTACTTAAGCTCAGAGGTGAAGAACCAGTGCTTGGAGACTATAATTCCCCAAAACTCCCCAGCCACCATGGCCAAAATCATGTATTTGCAGAGTTATAGTCCAAAAAAGTAATTTTTCCATAATTTGGAAATAGCAACCAAAGAAAAGCCTTTTTTCACCATCTTTGGCAGTGCCCTGATTGTGAAACACATCTCTCCAAAGTAATTCTGGTGCCCACCTTCTTATCCTATTATCTCAGGTTAAGATGTTCTCCTTCCCTCGGGCTTTTTAATGCTTTTATGCTTCATTAAGTAGCAGTAGTTTTAATGAGCATTCCACTCTGCTGTTTTAATCTGTCTTAATTTGTTTTAACTTTCTGCCGCGCTTATCTCTACTACTGTTGTTTTTGTGTCTTCGCGGT
The DNA here is from genome assembly GCA_034509955.1 of Urosaurus nigricauda. Lineage (NCBI taxonomy): Eukaryota > Metazoa > Chordata > Lepidosauria > Squamata > Phrynosomatidae > Urosaurus > Urosaurus nigricauda. The sequence continues at coordinate 2,722,528 of JAOEGL010000009.1, read as the reverse complement.
GAACTGTGAATTGCCCTGGGGATACGTGATTTTATGCACACACATATAGTATACCAATACTCTAGATCAATGCATGATTAAAACGAAGGCTTCACACATTGCAAAATGTCTTTGGTGTTGCAGGGGAAACCCTGAAGGAAAACAGATCTAGAATATGTGTGAAATCTCTCCATGCTGGCGATAGCTTGTTGTACATTCAGCAAAGACCTGTCTGTAAGAGGAATCCTGTAGTAAGTGAACCTTTGCCAAGTTGCAGGATTGCACATGCAGTTTGTAATATTTATACATCACAGAAGACAGCTGGTATGGACACACCCTCAGCAGAAGGAATGGAAAGGGCACTTGCCTTCTTTACTCAGCAAAGAGGATACCCAAGCTAAAAGAAACAGACGTTGGTGTATTTGGGAATTAAGCGTCTTGTTGATAGTTCAATTCCCTTAAAGATCTACTATGGAATATTTATTCTTTTAAAATAGGTCAGGGCTGAAACCTGAAACCTTGGAAAGAGTAGGAAAGGACTGAAAAAGCCATCTTGTACAACAACAGTTATACTCCACTAATGCACTTCTTAAAGATATCCATCCAATCTCCAAAGAAGGAGAAGACAGTCTACTCCATAATCAAACAGTTCTTACCGCAAAGAAGTTGCAGTGTTTAAATCTCAGTTCTTGTCTTTCAATTCATTGGTTGGTTTTCTAGGACTACTCTACCACCATCTTGAAGGGAGAAAAAGGCAGGCCACCTCCTGCTGGAAGCAAGAAGAGCCCTCCCTTCAACCACCATCTTGAGGGGAGAGAAAGGCAGGCCGCCTCCTGCTGGAAGCAAGAAGAGCCCTCCCTTCAACCACCATCTTGAGGGGAGAGAAAGGCAGGCCGCCTCCTGCTGGAAGCAAGAAGAGCCCTCCCTTCAACCACCATCTTGAGGGGAGAGAAAGGCAGGCCGCCTCCTGCTGGAAGCAAGAAGAGCCCTCCCTTCAACCACCATCTTGAGGGGAGAGAAAGGCAGGCCACCTCCTGCTGGAAGCAAGAAGAGCCCTCCCTTCAACCACCATCTTGAGGGGAGAGAGATGCAGGCCACCTCCTGCTGGAAGCAAGAAGAGCCCTCCCTTCAACCACCATCTTGAGGGGAGAGAGATGCAGGCCACCTCCTGCTGGAAGCAAGAAGAGCCCTCCCTTCAACCACCATCTTGAGGGGAGAGAGATGCAGGCCACCTCCTGCTTGAAGCAAGAAGAGCCCTCCCTTCAACCACCATCTTGAGGGGAGAGAGATGCAGGCCACCTCCTGCTGGAAGCAAGAAGAGCCCTCCCTTCAACCACCATCTTGAGGGGAGAGAGATGCAGGCCACCTCCTGCTTGAAGCAAGAAGAGCCCTCCCTTCAACCACCATCTTGAGGGGAGAGAGATGCAGGCCACCTCCTGCTTGAAGCAAGAAGAGCCCTCCCTTCAACCACCATCTTGAGGGGAGAGAGATGCAGGCCACCTCCTGCTGGAAGCAAGAAGAGCCCTCCCTTCAACCACCATCTTGAGGGGAGAGAGATGCAGGCCACCTCCTGCTTGAAGCAAGAAGAGCCCTCCCTTCAACCACCATCTTGAGGGGAGAGAGATGCAGGCCACCTCCTGCTGGAAGCAAGAAGAGCCCTCCCTTCAACCACCATCTTGAGGGGAGAGAGATGCAGGCCACCTCCTGCTGGAAGCAAGAAGAGCCCTCCCTTCAACCACCATCTTGAGGGGAGAGAGATGCAGGCCACCTCCTGCTGGAAGCAAGAAGAGCCCTCCCTTCAACCACCATCTTGAGGGGAGAGAGATGCAGGCCACCTCCTGCTGGAAGCAAGAAGAGCCCTCCCTTCAACCACCATCTTGAGGGGAGAGAGATGCAGGCCACCTCCTGCTGGAAGCAAGAAGAGCCCTCCCTTCAACCACCATCTTGAGGGGAGAGAGATGCAGGCCACCTCCTGCTTGAAGCAAGAAGAGCCCTCCCTTCAACCACCATCTTGAGGGGAGAGAGATGCAGGCCACCTCCTGCTGGAAGCAAGAAGAGCCCTCCCTTCAACCACCATCTTGAGGGGAGAGAGATGCAGGCCACCTCCTGCTGGAAGCAAGAAGAGCCCTCCCTTCAACCACCATCTTGAGGGGAGAGAGATGCAGGCCACCTCCTGCTGGAAGCAAGAAGAGCCCTCCCTTCAACCACCATCTTGAGGGGAGAGAGATGCAGGCCACCTCCTGCTGGAAGCAAGAAGAGCCCTCCCTTCAACCACCATCTTGAGGGGAGAGAGATGCAGGCCACCTCCTGCTGGAAGCAAGAAGAGCCCTCCCTTCAACCACCATCTTGAGGGGAGAGAGATGCAGGCCACCTCCTGCTTGAAGCAAGAAGAGCCCTCCCTTCAACCACCATCTTGAGGGGAGAGAGATGCAGGCCACCTCCTGCTGGAAGCAAGAAGAGCCCTCCCTTCAACCACCATCTTGAGGGGAGAGAGATGCAGGCCACCTCCTGCTGGAAGCAAGAAGAGCCCTCCCTTCAACCACCATCTTGAGGGGAGAGAGAGGCAGGCCACCTCCAGCTGGAAGCAAGAAGAGCCCTCCCTTCAACCACCATCTTGAGGGGAGAGAGATGCAGGCCACCTCCTGCTGGAAGCAAGAAGAGCCCTCCCTTCAACCACCATCTTGAGGGGAGAGAGATGCAGGCCACCTCCTGCTTGAAGCAAGAAGAGCCCTCCCTTCAACCACCATCTTGAGGGGAGAGAGATGCAGGCCACCTCCTGCTGGAAGCAAGAAGAGCCCTCCCTTCAACCACCATCTTGAGGGGAGAGAGATGCAGGCCACCTCCTGCTTGAAGCAAGAAGAGCCCTCCCTTCAACCACCATCTTGAGGGGAGAGAGATGCAGGCCACCTCCTGCTGGAAGCAAGAAGAGCCCTCCCTTCAACCACCATCTTGAGGGGAGAGAGATGCAGGCCACCTCCTGCTTGAAGCAAGAAGAGCCCTCCCTTCAACCACCATCTTGAGGGGAGAGAGATGCAGGCCACCTCCTGCTGGAAGCAAGAAGAGCCCTCCCTTCAACCACCATCTTGAGGGGAGAGAGATGCAGGCCACCTCCTGCTTGAAGCAAGAAGAGCCCTCCCTTCAACCACCATCTTGAGGGGAGAGAGATGCAGGCCACCTCCTGCTGGAAGCAAGAAGAGCCCTCCCTTCAACCACCATCTTGAGGGGAGAGAGATGCAGGCCACCTCCTGCTGGAAGCAAGAAGAGCCCTCCCTTCAACCACCATCTTGAGGGGAGAGAGATGCAGGCCACCTCCTGCTGGAAGCAAGAAGAGCCCTCCCTTCAACCACCATCTTGAGGGGAGAGAGATGCAGGCCACCTCCTGCTTGAAGCAAGAAGAGCCCTCCCTTCAACCACCATCTTGAGGGGAGAGAGATGCAGGCCACCTCCTGCTGGAAGCAAGAAGAGCCCTCCCTTCAACCACCATCTTGAGGGGAGAGAGATGCAGGCCACCTCCTGCTTGAAGCAAGAAGAGCCCTCCCTTCAACCACCATCTTGAGGGGAGAGAGATGCAGGCCACCTCCTGCTGGAAGCAAGAAGAGCCCTCCCTTCAACCACCATCTTGAGGGGAGAGAGATGCAGGCCACCTCCTGCTGGAAGCAAGAAGAGCCCTCCCTTCAACCACCATCTTGAGGGGAGAGAGATGCAGGCCACCTCCTGCTGGAAGCAAGAAGAGCCCTCCCTTCAACCACCATCTTGAGGGGAGAGAGATGCAGGCCACCTCCTGCTTGAAGCAAGAAGAGCCCTCCCTTCAACCACCATCTTGAGGGGAGAGAGATGCAGGCCACCTCCTGCTGGAAGCAAGAAGAGCCCTCCCTTCAACCACCATCTTGAGGGGAGAGAGATGCAGGCCACCTCCTGCTGGAAGCAAGAAGAGCCCTCCCTTCAACCACCATCTTGAGGGGAGAGAGATGCAGGCCACCTCCTGCTTGAAGCAAGAAGAGCCCTCCCTTCAACCACCATCTTGAGGGGAGAGAGATGCAGGCCACCTCCTGCTGGAAGCAAGAAGAGCCCTCCCTTCAACCACCATCTTGAGGGGAGAGAGATGCAGGCCACCTCCTGCTGGAAGCAAGAAGAGCCCTCCCTTCAACCACCATCTTGAGGGGAGAGAGATGCAGGCCACCTCCTGCTGGAAGCAAGAAGAGCCCTCCCTTCAACCACCATCTTGAGGGGAGAGAGATGCAGGCCACCTCCTGCTTGAAGCAAGAAGAGCCCTCCCTTCAACCACCATCTTGAGGGGAGAGAGATGCAGGCCACCTCCTGCTGGAAGCAAGAAGAGCCCTCCCTTCAACCACCATCTTGAGGGGAGAGAGATGCAGGCCACCTCCTGCTTGAAGCAAGAAGAGCCCTCCCTTCAACCACCATCTTGAGGGGAGAGAGATGCAGGCCACCTCCTGCTGGAAGCAAGAAGAGCCCTCCCTTCAACCACCATCTTGAGGGGAGAGAGATGCAGGCCACCTCCTGCTGGAAGCAAGAAGAGCCCTCCCTTCAACCACCATCTTGAGGGGAGAAAAAGGCAGGCCGCCTCCTGCTGGAAGCAAGAAGAGCCCTCCCTTCAACCACCATCTTGAGGGGAGAGAAAGGCAGGCCACCTCCAGCTGGAAGCAAGAAGAGCCCTCCCTTCATCCACCATCTTGAGGGGAGAGAAAGGCAGGCCACCTCCAGCTGGAAGCAAGAAGAGCCCTCCCTTCAACCACCATCTTGAGGGGAGAGAGATGCAGGCCACCTCCTGCTGGAAGCAAGAAGAGCCCTCCCTTCAACCACCATCTTGAGGGGAGAGAGATGCAGGCCACCTCCTGCTGGAAGCAAGAAGAGCCCTCCCTTCAACCACCATCTTGAGGGGAGAGAGATGCAGGCCACCTCCTGCTGGAAGCAAGAAGAGCCCTCCCTTCAACCACCATCTTGAGGGGAGAGAGATGCAGGCCACCTCCTGCTTGAAGCAAGAAGAGCCCTCCCTTCAACCACCATCTTGAGGGGAGAGAGATGCAGGCCACCTCCTGCTGGAAGCAAGAAGAGCCCTCCCTTCAACCACCATCTTGAGGGGAGAGAGATGCAGGCCACCTCCAGCTGGAAGCAAGAAGAGCCCTCCCTTCAACCACCATCTTGAGGGGAGAGAGATGCAGGCCACCTCCTGCTTGAAGCAAGAAGAGCCCTCCCTTCAACCACCATCTTGAGGGGAGAGAGATGCAGGCCACCTCCTGCTGGAAGCAAGAAGAGCCCTCCCTTCAACCACCATCTTGAGGGGAGAGAAAGGCAGGCCAACTCCTGCTGGAAGCAAGAAGAGCCCTCCCTTCAACCACCATCTTGAGGGGAGAGAAAGGCAGGCCGCCTCCTGCTGGAAGCAAGAAGAGCCCTCCCTTCAACCACCATCTTGAGGGGAGAGAAAGGCAGGCCACCTCCTGCTGGAAGCAAGAAGAGCCCTCCCTTCAACCACCATCTTGAGGGGAGAAAAAGGCAGGCCACCTCCTGCTGGAAGCAAGAAGAGCCCTCCCTTCAACCACCATCTTGAGGGGAGAGAAAGGCAGGCCGCCTCCTGCTGGAAGCAAGAAGAGCCCTCCCTTCAACCACCATCTTGAGGGGAGAGAAAGGCAGGCCGCCTCCTGCTTGAAGCAAGAAGAGCCCTCCCTTCAACCACCATCTTGAGGGGAGAAAAAGGCAGGCCACCTCCTGCTGGAAGCAAGAAGAGCCCTCCCTTCAACCACCATCTTGAGGGGAGAGAAAGGCAGGCCGCCTCCTGCTGGAAGCAAGAAGAGCCCTCCCTTCAACCACCATCTTGAGGGGAGAAAAAGGCAGGCCACCTCCTGCTGGAAGCAAGAAGAGCCCTCCCTTCAACCACCATCTTGAGGGGAGAGAAAGGCAGGCCACCTCCTGCTGGAAGCAAGAAGAGCCCTCCTTTCAACCACCATCTTGAGGGGAGAGAAAGGCAGGCCGCCTCCTGCTGGAAGCAAGAAGAGCCCTCCCTTCAACCACCATCTTGAGGGGAGAGAAAGGCAGGCCGCCTCCTGCTGGAAGCAAGAAGAGCCCTCCCTTCAACCACCATCTTGAGGGGAGAAAAAGGCAGGCCACCTCCTGCTGGAAGCAAGAAGAGCCCTCCCTTCAACCACCATCTTGAGGGGAGAGAAAGGCAGGCCGCCTCCTGCTTGAAGCAAGAAGAGCCCTCCCTTCAACCACCATCTTGAGGGGAGAAAAAGGCAGGCCACCTCCTGCTGGAAGCAAGAAGAGCCCTCCCTTCAACCACCATCTTGAGGGGAGAGAAAGGCAGGCCGCCTCCTGCTTGAAGCAAGAAGAGCCCTCCCTTCAACCACCATCTTGAGGGGAGAGAAAGGCAGGCCACCTCCTGCTGGAAGCAAGAAGAGCCCTCCCTTCAACCACCATCTTGAGGGGAGAGAAAGGCAGGCCACCTCCTGCTGGAAGCAAGAAGAGCCCTCCCTTCAACCACCATCTTGAGGGGAGAGAAAGGCAGGCCGCCTCCTGCTGGAAGCAAGAAGAGCCCTCCCTTCAACCACCATCTTGAGGGGAGAGAAAGGCAGGCCGCCTCCTGCTTGAAGCAAGAAGAGCCCTCCCTTCAACCACCATCTTGAGGGGAGAGAAAGGCAGGCCACCTCCTGCTGGAAGCAAGAAGAGCCCTCCCTTCAACCACCATCTTGAGGGGAGAGAAAGGCAGGCCACCTCCTGCTGGAAGCAAGAAGAGCCCTCCCTTCAACCACCATCTTGAGGGGAGAAAAAGGCAGGCCACCTCCTGCTGGAAGCAAGAAGAGCCCTCCCTTCAACCACCATCTTGAGGGGAGAGAAAGGCAGGCCACCTCCTGCTGGAAGCAAGAAGAGCCCTCCCTTCAACCACCATCTTGAGGGGAGAGAAAGGCAGGCCACCTCCTGCTTGAAGCAAGAAGAGCCCTCCCTTCAACCACCATCTTGAGGGGAGAAAAAGGCAGGCCACCTCCTGCTGGAAGCAAGAAGAGCCCTCCCTTCAACCACCATCTTGAGGGGAGAAAAAGGCAGGCCGCCTCCTGCTGGAAGCAAGAAGAGCCCTCCCTTCAACCACCATCTTGAGGGGAGAGAAAGGCAGGCCGCCTCCTGCTTGAAGCAAGAAGAGCCCTCCCTTCAACCACCATCTTGAGGGGAGAAAAAGGCAGGCCACCTCCTGCTGGAAGCAAGAAGAGCCCTCCCTTCAACCACCATCTTGAGGGGAGAAAAAGGCAGGCCACCTCCTGCTGGAAGCAAGAAGAGCCCTCCCTTCAACCACCATCTTGAGGGGAGAGAAAGGCAGGCCGCCTCCTGCTTGAAGCAAGAAGAGCCCTCCCTTCAACCACCATCTTGAGGGGAGAGAAAGGCAGGCCGCCTCCTGCTTGAAGCAAGAAGAGCCCTCCCTTCAACCACCATCTTGAGGGGAGAAAAAGGCAGGCCGCCTCCTGCTGGAAGCAAGAAGAGCCCTCCCTTCAACCACCATCTTGAGGGGAGAGAAAGGCAGGCCGCCTCCTGCTTGAAGCAAGAAGAGCCCTCCCTTCAACCACCATCTTGAGGGGAGAGAAAGGCAGGCCGCCTCCTGCTGGAAGCAAGAAGAGCCCTCCCTTCAACCACCATCTTGAGGGGAGAGAAAGGCAGGCCGCCTCCTGCTTGAAGCAAGAAGAGCCCTCCCTTCAACCACCATCTTGAGGGGAGAAAAAGGCAGGCCGCCTCCTGCTGGAAGCAAGAAGAGCCCTCCCTTCAACCACCATCTTGAGGGGAGAGAAAGGCAGGCCGCCTCCTGCTTGAAGCAAGAAGAGCCCTCCCTTCAACCACCATCTTGAGGGGAGAGAAAGGCAGGCCGCCTCCTGCTGGAAGCAAGAAGAGCCCTCCCTTCAACCACCATCTTGAGGGGAGAGAAAGGCAGGCCGCCTCCTGCTTGAAGCAAGAAGAGCCCTCCCTTCAACCACCATCTTGAGGGGAGAAAAAGGCAGGCCGCCTCCTGCTGGAAGCAAGAAGAGCCCTCCCTTCAACCACCATCTTGAGGGGAGAGAAAGGCAGGCCGCCTCCTGCTGGAAGCAAGAAGAGCCCTCCCTTCAACCACCATCTTGAGGGGAGAGAAAGGCAGGCCGCCTCCTGCTGCAAGCAAGAAGAGCCCTCCCTTCAACCACCATCTTGAGGGGAGAGAAAGGCAGGCCACCTCCTGCTGCAAGCAAGAAGAGCCCTCCCTTCAACCACCATCTTGAGGGGAGAGAAAGGCAGGCCACCTCCTGCTGCAAGCAAGAAGAGCCCTCCCTTCAACCACCATCTTGAGGGAGAGAAAGGCAGGCCACCTCCTGCTGCAAGCAAGAAGAGCCCTCCCTTCAACCACCATCTTGAGGGAGAGAAAGGCAGGCCACCTCCTGCTGCAAGCAAGAAGAGCCCTCCCTTCAACCACCATCTTGAGGGGAGAGAAAGGCAGGCCACCTCCTGCTGCAAGCAAGAAGAGCCCTCCCTTCAACCACCATCTTGAGGGGAGAGAAAGGCAGGCCACCTCCTGCTGCAAGCAAGAAGAGCCCTCCCTTCAACCACCATCTTGAGGGGAGAGAAAGGCAGGCCACCTCCTGCTGCAAGCAAGAAGAGCCCTCCCTTCAACCACCATCTTGAGGGGAGAGAAAGGCAGGCCACCTCCTGCTGGAAGCAAGAAGAGCCCTCCCTTCAACCACCATCTTGAGGGGAGAGAAAGGCAGGCCGCCTCCTGCTGGAAGCAAGAAGAGCCCTCCCTTCAACCACCATCTTGAGGGGAGAGAAAGGCAGGCCGCCTCCTGCTGGAAGCAAGAAGAGCCCTCCCTTCAACCACCATCTTGAGGGGAGAGAAAGGCAGGCCGCCTCCTGCTTGAAGCAAGAAGAGCCCTCCCTTCAACCACCATCTTGAGGGGAGAGAAAGGCAGGCCACCTCCTGCTGCAAGCAAGAAGAGCCCTCCCTTCAACCACCATCTTGAGGGGAGAGAAAGGCAGGCCACCTCCTGCTGCAAGCAAGAAGAGCCCTCCCTTCAACCACCATCTTGAGGGGAGAGAAAGGCAGGCCACCTCCTGCTGCAAGCAAGAAGAGCCCTCCCTTCAACCACCATCTTGAGGGGAGAGAAAGGCAGGCCGCCTCCTGCTGGAAGCAAGAAGAGCCCTCCCTTCAACCACCATCTTGAGGGGAGAGAAAGGCAGGCCGCCTCCTGCTGGAAGCAAGAAGAGCCCTCCCTTCAACCACCATCTTGAGGGGAGAGAAAGGCAGGCCGCCTCCTGCTGGAAGCAAGAAGAGCCCTCCCTTCAACCACCATCTTGAGGGGAGAGAAAGGCAGGCCGCCTCCTGCTGGAAGCAAGAAGAGCCCTCCCTTCAACCACCATCTTGAGGGGAGAAAAAGGCAGGCCACCTCCTGCTGGAAGCAAGAAGAGCCCTCCCTTCAACCACCATCTTGAGGGGAGAGAAAGGCAGGCCACCTCCTGCTGGAAGCAAGAAGAGCCCTCCCTTCAACCACCATCTTGAGGGGAGAGAAAGGCAGGCCACCTCCTGCTGGAAGCAAGAAGAGCCCTCCCTTCAACCACCATCTTGAGGGGAGAGAAAGGCAGGCCACCTCCTGCTGGAAGCAAGAAGAGCCCTCCCTTCAACCACCATCTTGAGGGGAGAGAAAGGCAGGCCACCTCCTGCTGGAAGCAAGAAGAGCCCTCCCTTCAACCACCATCTTGAGGGGAGAGAAAGGCAGGCCACCTCCTGCTGGAAGCAAGAAGAGCCCTCCCTTCAACCACCATCTTGAGGGGAGAAAAAGGCAGGCCACCTCCTGCTGGAAGCAAGAAGAGCCCTCCCTTCAACCACCATCTTGAGGGGAGAAAAAGGCAGGCCACCTCCTGCTGGAAGCAAGAAGAGCCCTCCCTTCAACCACCATCTTGAGGGGAGAGAAAGGCAGGCCACCTCCTGCTGGAAGCAAGAAGAGCCCTCCCTTCAACCACCATCTTGAGGGGAGAGAAAGGCAGGCCACCTCCTGCTGGAAGCAAGAAGAGCCCTCCCTTCAACCACCATCTTGAGGGGAGAAAAAGGCAGGCCACCTCCTGCTGGAAGCAAGAAGAGCCCTCCCTTCAACCACCATCTTGAGGGGAGAGAAAGGCAGGCCACCTCCTGCTGGAAGCAAGAAGAGCCCTCCCTTCAACCACCATCTTGAGGGGAGAGAAAGGCAGGCCACCTCCTGCTTGAAGCAAGAAGAGCCCTCCCTTCAACCACCATCTTGAGGGGAGAGAAAGGCAGGCCACCTCCTGCTTGAAGCAAGAAGAGCCCTCCCTTCAACCACCATCTTGAGGGGAGAAAAAGGCAGGCCACCTCCTGCTGGAAGCAAGAAGAGCCCTCCCTTCAACCACCATCTTGAGGGGAGAGAAAGGCAGGCCACCTCCTGCTTGAAGCAAGAAGAGCCCTCCCTTCAACCACCATCTTGAGGGGAGAGAAAGGCAGGCCACCTCCTGCTTGAAGCAAGAAGAGCCCTCCCTTCAACCACCATCTTGAGGGGAGAAAAAGGCAGGCCACCTCCTGCTGGAAGCAAGAAGAGCCCTCCCTTCAACCACCATCTTGAGGGGAGAGAAAGGCAGGCCACCTCCTGCTGGAAGCAAGAAGAGCCCTCCCTTCAACCACCATCTTGAGGGGAGAGAAAGGCAGGCCGCCTCCTGCTGGAAGCAAGAAGAGCCCTCCCTTCAACCACCATCTTGAGGGACTTAATTGTCTAATTAAGAAATTGTAAGCCGCTCTGATAGCTTTGGCTGAAGAGCGGGGTATAAATAAAATGTATTATTATTATTATTATTAAGTGTATTATGCAAATTGCAGCAGGTTTTTGCACACTTGCATCAACACTTCATTGCTGTCATTTTCCTGCACAAATGTGTATCTGTTCACTCTCCCTCTGTTGAAAATACGCAACCGTGCAAATTGGATGGACAGCTACATGTTCGATAATGTGCATCCTTGTGGATACTCCGGTAAAAACCATGAATCTTTTTTCATTGGCGTTTATGGAGATTTTTGGGGTGCTCCCAATTTTTTGTGGCCGGGTCGTGGTCTATTTAATTGGAATGAGGAGTGTTTTAATCATGTGTATAAGCCCCTAGGCTCTGGAGCAACCTGTTTTTGCATGGCATCACTTTATATATTTTAAAATGAGCATCATGCCACATCTTCTCCAAGCTTAAACACACGCAGATCCCTAGTAATCTAGTAACCTAGTAAGACTTGGCTTCCAGACCTTTGTTCATCTTGGTTAACCTTCTCTGGATACGTTCCAGCTTGTCTTGAACTGTGATACCCAGAAATGGACTCAGGATTCTGGGTGAGGTCCAGCTAAAGCAGAATAGCATGGCACTACTAATTCCCTTGATGTGGATACTAAGCTACTGATACAGACTAGAATTACATTGGCTTTTTTGGTCACCCTGTCACTCTACTGACTCATGTTTAGCTTGTTCTTTGCTAAGATCACTATATCTTTTTCACATGTACTGCTTTCAAGCCGGGTGTCATCCATCCTGTATTTGTGCATTTCATTGTTCTTACTCGGATGGAGCAGTGCAGAAGATCACACCCTGGCAATATGCTAATAGCAAAGCTGATCAGTGCCTTGGAAATCTAAGGGAAGGCCGACGTACTTTGTTGGCTGTTGGAGCCAGTTTCAAAGTGGCCTCATGCCATTCATTTCAAAAATGTATTTTTTTTTCATCACATCAGGGTCAAAGTCAGGATGTGGAAATTGGGAACATTTTGCAAGCGTACAGCTGCGGCTGGCGCTTGTGACTTCATCATCACCCTTCCTCCCGAATCTTCAAAGCAGATTTACAATGTTTTGTTTAATTTTATTTTAAATCTTCCTTTTTTATTCTTTCCTTTTAAGCAGGTGGTGTGAGTGGTCATATATACAACTAAGCAGTCAGGTTGACCCTTTAAAAGTGGTGGCCAGATCAGTGACTGGTTTGCTGTTTGATTTGCTAGCATACATTTCTATCATCTATGATAAGTTTTTAAATTGGGAGGAAGCCAGGTTCGTGCCATGACTACAGAACTTGCCTCCAGCCTCCCTTTTTATATTATGTCAGTCTTTTCCTTAAGCCAAAGGTGGACACCTGTGACAGGTCTAGGGACCTCAGGACCCTCAAAGGGCTGCATGTAATGAAAGTTGTTGTTGTTGTTATGTGCCTTCAAGTTGTTTCTGATTTAGGCCTACCCTAACAACAATAGCCACAGGAGAATCAGAGACAGAACCGGAAAGGTTACAAAATGTCAAGACCCACAAATTCCATGCATCCAGGAAAAGAAAATGGTGGTTCCGGTGCTGAGAAGTGCTCTGGGAGCAATTTCAAAGGGGTTAACAACAACACAGTAACACAATTGTGGTCACAGTGGCATAACTACAAAAAGGAGCCGTACTTGGAACATGCCCCATTGTCCAATGATATCTTAATGATTCCTAGATTCTTGAACAGGATCCAAATCAGTGATGGATCAAAACCCCGGTCGGTAATACTCAGTAGCCTGCGAAATGGAGAAATGAGAAAGAGGAGGGAATGGGAACCATTTTGGTGCAGGAAAGACTTGCGGTTTCAAAGAACACATGCCAGAGGAAGGATAAAATTATGGGGACTCTCATTGGTTTATTCAGGTTAAGAGCTCTATGAGTGCTCTACAACATGTTGGCATTAAGTACTCTACAGCATGCTGTGAGTAGAGCTCTTCGTCGGGGGCAGAATCTGCCTAGTGCTTGGCATATTTGAGCGTACTGCTTCTCCAGCCTTGGATGTTTTCAGCTTAGGTTTCTTTCTTTCCATATAGATATCAGGGTCACACTTTACTTCCACCCTTCAAAATGTATATACATAACACGAGTTCCTAAAACAATAGATATCTGCCAGACAATCATTCCATCTGTGAGATAATCCCATTCAGTGGTGTAGCTACAGAGGGGATGAGAGTGCCCCCCTCCTCAATATCAATCCTGCCCTCTCAATGAAATTTTCCTTCAGTTCCTAGATATCTAGCATTGCAGAGGGTGAGACAGTGAAAACAGTTCACATCTAGAACAGATTGTTGTTGTTGTTAGCTGCCCTCAAGTCAACCTCAACTCATGGTGATGCTGGTATCATCCATGGTCTCATGATGGTTTGTGGTCTCATCCATGATGGATGAGACATCTCCAAGACCATCCCCTCCATCCTACACTACTCTGCTTAGGTCTTATGGATTTGGACTCATGACCTCCAAGATTGAGTCCAATTATTTGGTGTGTGGTCTTCCTCTCTTTCTGCTGCCTCCTACCTTTCTTAGCATTATTGTCTTTTCCAGTGATTCATGCCTTCTCATGATGTGACCAAAGTACAACAGCCTCAGTTTGAGATCATCTTGGCTTTCAGGGACATTTCAGGCTTGCTCTGTTCTGGGACCCATTTCTTTGTCTTTTTGGCTTTCCATGGTATCCTCAGCACTCTTCTCCAGCCCCACATCTCAAATGAGTTGATTTTCTTCTTCACTGTCTAGCGTCACATCCATACATGGTGATGGGCAATACTATGCCTTGGACGATTTCTGACTTCAGTTGTTATGTCTTTACTCTTTAGGATCCTGTCTAGTTCTTTCATGGCTGCCCTTCCAGATTGCTCCCCTGTAACGGTGGTTCGTTGAGTGGTCATCTGGGATCCCACACAAATTGATCTCCAGCACCTCCATTGTTTGGAACTTCCTATAGCTGAGAAGCGAGAGTTTTGGTGGTAAACCCAACCAGTGCACATGCCCAGCGTGATTCCCACTCAGACCCCAGTTCTCAGGCCACCACAGCAGCAGCCAAAGAGCTAAGGAGAACAAGACACCATGAATGGAGGATGGATAGAGTTGTGTTGGGATGAGGACAGGCACTACTGAAGATCGAGGCTGAGAGCAAATGCCAAATACAGGGGTCTACTCTTGGCTGCACATTCATTGTCCTGAAGGGCTCTTTCCCAAAGGAGAGCCTTATGCTGAGAAGACCTGTTACAACATGAGGTGTGTGTCTCTCTCTATGTTAATGCTTGACAGCATGAGCAAGCCTCTACATTGTGCTGTTCACCCAAACATAAGAGGCACTTAGAGGAGCCGTCCTTTTCAGGGATCTTGCCCTCTCAGGATGAGCATCTCTTAAAACTGGCCTGTAGAGTCTATAAAGCCCTAAAAGTTAATAGGGAGAAAATGCAGGGGCAGTCAGAGCAGTCCACATCAAACCGGAGATGATTAATCCGAACAGAGAAGTCAAGATGGGCCACAAGTCCATTACTGAAAGAGATCTCAAAAAATGGGGAAAAAAGAAACTCATAAGGAACTGAGGGATTGAATGGGGAATTGCTCTGGGTTACCACCAACATGCTTACTTCTAAGATCTGGAAAGTTCCCAGTGATGCATTTGCACAAGTGCCGGAGATTCATTTGTGTGAGCCACTCCATAGTGGCGCTATCTTCCACTTTACCAAACATTGTTGTCTTTTCTAGAGAGTCTTGTCTTCTCATGATATGGCCAAAGTATGACAGTCTCTGAAAATGCCAGCCACAAATGCTATCGAAACGTCAGGAACAAACTCTCCTACAACACGGCCACATAGCCTGAAAACCCCACAGAAAACTATGGATGCCAGCTGTGAAAGCCCTTGACTACACATATGACAGCCTCAGTTTAGTTATTTTGGCTTCCAGGGAGCTCTCCGGACTAATCTGTTCTAGGACCCATTTGTATGTCTTTTTTGACCATCCATGGTATCCTCGGCACTCTTCTCCAGCATCACATCTCAAATGAATTCATTTTCTTTTTATCTAGTTTCTTAATCGTTCAACTCTCGCATCCATACATGGCAATGGGGAACACAGTTGCTTTTAAGATTTTGACTTGCGTGCTTAGTTGTATGTCTTTGCTCTTGAGGACCTTTTGTAGTTCTTTCATAGCTGCCCTCCCCATTAGTCTTCTTTTGATTTACTCTAGGACCCATTTATTTGTACGCTATATTTCAGAGGGAAGGGAAGGGCAAAACACCTCTGGATATTCCTTGCCAAAGCAACCTTGTGAAATTCGGGGGGGGGGGGGGGGAGTGGTGGTGGTGGTGGTGCACTAATTCTTGTGACATTAAGGCCACCATTTTATCCCAACCTTTTGGCCCTTGGCCCTGTCCACCACTTGAATGCTGCTAAGGACTTTTCTGAAAGTGAATTCAGCCCTCAGACTAAAAAAGGTTCGCCTATCCTTGGGCTAAAGTTTTCTGCAACAAGCAAACAGCAGCATGTGTTTTTGATTTACATCTGGAAAAAAAAAAAAGCAATCCACGGGGGGGCAGGCATTAAGCTTCCCGGGGTGTTAGCCTTCCTAGCCTCCTCCACCTGCGTTTAGATCTTGCGTATCTTGGCCTTTTGGCCGGTGGAGGCTGGTTTAATATTTGGTCCAGAGACGCCAGATTGCCAGCCTTGTTTGCCAGTGACGTCACCGTCATCCGAGGGGCGCCGTGCCAGTCTGTGTTGTCGGAGTGCAGGAAAGCCGTTTTAATTAAATTGCTGCTGCTTGGGGTTTGGACACCGGCAAGGTGGCTTAGGTGACTTTGGTTCTAAGCAGGTGTCGGTAAAGAGTCTAGCGTCCCCAGCTTCTGCTGGGGCTGATTAAAGAGAGACTTGTTGGTGCAGATAGTTTTTGATTCACAGGCTGCTGCCAGAGGCCTCCTGGAGCCCTGGGAGCAATATACAGAAACAGGATGCATCTGTGGTGCTGGCATAATAACAGGATAAAAGTCTGAAACAGAGAACTGGTGAGAGACTGAATACAGGCTAATGGTTTGCAAGAGGTGTGCGATTCGCTCACACCTAGAGATGTAAAGGCCCAGGAAAAGGAAAAGAAAGGAAAAAATTCAAAGGGGAGGGGAAGTTTTACCCTGTTTCTTTATCTGCAGCCTCTTTTTCCTGGGAAAAATTGGAAGAAATTGAAATTACAGAATATTTTCTGTTTCCAGATGGAGCTTGGCTTCCATAACCATTGACCACACTGGCTGGGTGCAGCTGCCTCATTCCCATTACCTTTTAAACCAGATCGCAGATTGGTTTGAACTGGTTTAAATGACCCTAGTTCGCACTTGAACCGAACCGCTGAAGCGATACGGAGAGGGGGGCCAAGCACTAGACCCATTTAACTCATGTCTTTTTGACGCTGCGTTTTTCCTCATCTTTTTGGACGAATCGATTCCACACCAGTGTGAACCAGATGCGGATCAAAATCTATTTAAATTTGCCCTTCGGCCAGCTGGAATGGGTCCATTTTGAATCAATCCATTTGTCAATGTGAACCACAAGTGGGTTATTGTATTTTATTTTGCAGCAAGAAATGTAGTGGGAACCATACTCCGATGTCGAATCGATCCATCGATTCAGATCACAAAGCGATTTATTTGTAAATGGGAATGCAGCCCTGAAGGCCCCAAATAACTTTTCCAAGTTCTACTTAAACCCCACTGAAGTGAACAGGACCCAGGCTAAGCAGCTGGGAGGCTCTAAGTGTGTCTCTGCCCTGTAGAAATAATGCAGTTTGACACCACTTTAGGTGTTGTAGCTGTATCCTGTGCAATCCTGGGATTTGTTGTTTTGCAAGGTCTTTAGCCTTCTCTACCAAAGTGTGCTAGTGCCATGCAAAACTACAAGCCCCAGGATTCGGTAGGATGGAGCCAGGACAGTCAAAGTGGTCTCAAACTGTATTATTTCTACAGTGTAGATGGAGCCAAAGAGAATTGCAAAAGAAGGACAGTCCTAGGATTTGGCCCAACATGTTTTGTTACTGTAGTTCAAGCATAAAATCCAGTGGGACTCCTTGACCCTCAGAAGCAGGAAAAACGAGGAATACAAAATTAAGAAAAAGGATGCTTATTCTTTACCCAACGGATGGAATGGAAGCAGTGGCCACTGTGAATCTGTTTCAGGTTTTTATTTAAAGAAGCTGTCCAAATCGGTGAAAGCCTCTCCCCAAAAATAGTTTCAGCATCTGATGTGGAGTTTATCACACTGGGGCTAATTTTGACATTAAAGAGAGATTAAAGCGCATTTAAAGCATCCCACAAATAAAGTGAAAATGGTGAGTACAGGCTTTGTGCGACGTCATGTGAAATCATTTCGTGTAATTACAGGGTTTTTCCGGGATATTCACGGGATAAACTCCCAATCTCCTTTGTGTGATAAACTCCTATGCGAGCCACCAGCCGCTGCTGAATGGCACAAGCATTGGGACTGGAAAGTCTAATGCCTCTCTCCCTTTCCCTTCCAGAGAACTACGAAGAAACCTGAGCCTGTGTTTCATCACAAAGCTGCTGGGAAAGACAGGAATGGCACGGAGCCATTGGCAGGAAGAGAACCAGGTTAGTGGGGAGGGACAACATGGGAAGACAGTGCTTTTATTCCCATCTGGGTTGAGTGATCTTTTGCTCAGCCATTGTGCCTATCTATGTGTACAGTTTGAATGCATACAATATGAACTGTTGTCCGTGGGAACAGAAATAGTATCCGACCCTTGGAGGCACATGGAGGGGAAAAAAATCCCCGCTGTTCCCCTGCGTCAGAAAGATTAAGAAGAATACTGGGCTGTATTGCTCTCCAAGGACCTTAGCACACTAGCTAAATCCCGCATAGAAATGGGATTTTGAAAGTAGGAAAAAAAAAAACCCTGCAAATACGGGAGGTTTTTCACATGACGTTTCGGCGAAACTGAAATAACGCGAAAATAAAGCGAACGTAAAGGGGACAAAAACGACACCTTTTTACTTTTGGGAAGTTCCAAAAAGTTTTGGTCCCCTTTACGTTTGCTTTATTTTTGCATTATTTCATTTTTGCAGAAATACCATCTTAGTCATGGTCCATTGTTTATTGTATATTTTAAAAAATCTTTGTAAGCTGCCCCGATTGCATTTTGTAGAGGGGCGGGATATAAATAAATAAAAACCTCCCACATTTGCAGGGTTTTTTTCCCCCCTACTTTCAAAATCCTGTTTCTGTGCAGGATTTAGCTTGTGCGATAAGGTCCTAACCTAACATAGGACTCTTTCAAACGGGAGGAATTTCTCCCAAATCCGAATGGAACCCATTTGGATTCATGTAAATTCGCTAGTTTAGCGAATTTACATGAATCCCCATTGCATTCGGAAGGCGTTCGGAATGTCTTCCTAGTACCCGAAAATAACCCCCCCTTGCCCGAAATTGCGTGAGAACCTTTAATGCGCAATAACGCAAAACCCATGATTGCATTTGGAGTGACTTCCCTTTTGCCCGAATTTGCGTGAGAAGAGTTAATTCACAATAACGTGAAACCCCAAGATTGCGTTTGGATTGCCCTTGCATTATACTTCCAATTTCCTACGTCTGAAAGAGTCCATAGATCGAACTTAGTATGGAATTCCAAGACTACAAATCCCAGGATTCGATCATGTGGCGCCGTGGTAGCGAAAGTGGCGTCAACGCGCTACAACTGTGTAATATGAACTGTGTAATACTGTGTGATACATAATATGAATTGTGCAATATGAAAGAGACTATAGGAGGAGAAGGAGTGAGGTCTAGATGGGCTGAGAATCTCTTGGGCTGCTTTGTGACCATTTTGACACCGGCACACACACCCGGGTGGCCAGATATCCTAACCACAAAAGAGGACACGGCACCACAAAATGTAGGAGAGTCAAGAAAAATGTAGGCCATTACAAAACACTCATATAATGGACTCTTTCAGACGTGGGAAATTGGAAGTATAATCCAAGGGCAATCCAAACACAATCCTGGGGTTTCACGTTATTGCGAATTAATTCTTCTCACGCAAATGCCGGCAAAAGGGAAGTCACTCCGAATGCAATCATGGGTTTCACGTTATTGCGAAATTAAGCTTCTCACGCGATTTCGGGCAAGGGGGGGTTATTTTCGGGTAATGGGAAGTAATTCTGAATGCCTTCTGAACGGAGCAGGGGTTCAGGTAAATTCGCTAAACAAGCGAATTTACATGAATCCGCATTGGCTCCATTCGGAATTGGGAGAAATTCCTCCCGTTTGAAAGAGTCCATATAAATTCATGCTTCTGAGTCGTGCTCTAAATGGAGGATCTTTTGAAATTCCTCTTGGGCAGAAGGTTGAAATGTAAGACACGTCCTGGAAAAAAGAGGAAAGGTCTGGTCACCCTGACACGCACAAAGTGATAGCAAAAGGCATCCAACCCTCCCCTTTGGAAATCCCTAAGATGGTGCACCCAAAGACATTTGGGAATCATCTTCCCACCATCGCTGGTAGCTTTTCCATCTCCATCTGGGTCCCATTGTCTCCCAGGGTTGGAAGAGAGGAAGGGAAAGGAAGGAGGTGTATCTAGTGATTTTTTAAAGGGAGGACAGACGCACCATGTGTGACTGAGCTTCAGCGCCTTCCTGGCTTTGATTTCCCAACTTTGATCCTAATGCCAGAACCGTCTTTTTGTCACTTGCATCTGGGTCGGATAAATGCTGGTGAAATCATGGCACAGACAAAATCTGTCACTAAGGAGTCGTGCTTTGAGCATCTTTATTTTTTATCAGCATGTACATGTTGTCAGCATCTTCCATGTTCATATATACTTCCATGTAGGCAGAGCTTGGAAGGGTTTATCTTTTTTGCATGACAGTTCCCAGAATTCCCCAAGCCAGACGTGTATGTGTGGCAGCTGTAACTCAAAAAAGTAACTTTTCTCAGCTCTGTATGTGGGTAAGAACATAAACAATTCAGTCGACTGGTGAGATGAT
Organism: Urosaurus nigricauda; assembly: GCA_034509955.1. Classification (NCBI taxonomy): domain Eukaryota; kingdom Metazoa; phylum Chordata; class Lepidosauria; order Squamata; family Phrynosomatidae; genus Urosaurus; species Urosaurus nigricauda. The sequence continues at coordinate 2,702,758 of JAOEGL010000009.1, read as the reverse complement.
CCAGAACAGATAATAAGGGGATATGGTTTTGATTCCTAGTAATCAATGCAAAAGTTTTTACCTTCCTTATTTATTTATTTGTAATACTGTAGTCATATAGTTTGCCTAAATATAAGTTTTTAAATGGGATATGTTATGTTTTTATCCTTTCGATATGTTTCAGTGTGTTTTTGACTGTTTTAATTTAGCCTTTCTTAACAGAACTGTTTATTTAACATGTTTTAACTTTTGTTATCAAATAAGTTTTTAGTTTATTTTGTTCTTAACTTGACGCGAGCCGCTTTGAGTCTCATCCTGGGAGAAATGTGAGATACGAAATAAATAAAAGGATAAATAACCCCGAAGGCACAAGATCCCATCTGATCTCAGAAGCTAAGCAGGGCCAGGCCTGGTTAGTACTTGGGAGAGAGGCTGCCAAGGAATATATTGTGCTGTAGGTTTTATTTCGGAGGAGAGCAGCGACAAACCACCTCTGGGCATACCTTGCCTTAGGCTCCATCCGCACTGCAGAAATAATGCAGTTTGATACCACTTTGACTGCTATCATTTCTCACCATGAGATATACTACACAAGCCCTCACAACTTTGTTGGTCTACAACTCCTATCACCACAACTGGTACTTCTATCATATGAGCTAGCTGTGGGTGATGGGAACTGAACACTAGGAACATCTAGGGGTGCCAGGCCCTTCCCCACCCAACGAACCTGGCACCCCTAGATGTTCCTAGTATTCAATTCCCATCACCCACAGTTCATTCATACGATAGAAGTACCAGTCGTGGTGATGGGAGTTGTAGTACAACACATTTGGACGGTTCAGAACAGCTGCTCTAGACCCATGAAACTAGATCGATGGAAGAGTTGTCCAGGTTGCAAAATCTTTTCTGGATGGATATATATTGCTTGGAAGTAAAACGCCAGCCCTTTCCAAGTTCCGGCACATCTCTTCATATTGTGGATGGCAAAAAGGTGGCCCAGAGGCTCAACCCAGAGGCATCCTGCCCATCTGCCTCCTTGCATTGTCTCCAGTCCCATGGGCAACTCCCAATAAACCCCTTCCAGCTTCAGATGCAGAACAAAGGTCTCTTCAACCATTTTCTCTCCCGACTTGGATGAAGTTCAGTGGACTAAACCAAAGCCCTCCCTTTATTATGGGCACCAGCTGCTCATTCCAGTTCACCCAGGGCTTGGCTTACGGGCAAAGAGCGAGAACCTGACATGTTGGAGGTGGTGCGTACGTGTGTACATGCATGCCCATGCATGCTGCAAAACCCTTTGTTGCTACATACAAGAGGTGGGAAAGCTTTTTCATGTCAAAGGCCACATTAATTCAGGGAAAATCTTTTTGATGCCACCTCTTTGGGGCAGGGCAAGGCCAGGGTTGGTAATAAGTAAGGTTGAACTCAGAAATAGAAATACAGAGGCCCTTGTTATCCGCTGGGGTTTGGTTCCAGGACCCTCCGTGGATAACAAAATCCATGTATGCTCAAGTCCCATTAAATATAATGGCACAAAAAAATGGTGTCCCATATATAAAATTTAAAAAAAAAATCAAGCTTTGTTATTTGGAATTTATACTTTTTTGGAATATTTTAAAGACATGTATGCTTGAATCCATGGATGAAAAAATCTGTGGATAAGGAGGACCAAGTGTAATATACAAATAAAGCAAGGAAATAAGCAAGCAGGACCAGAGCTGGCAACGAGGACAACCATTTTCCCTCTATTGTCTTACATCTCTCTCTTCTTCACCTCCATTTCCCTTCTTTCTTTCTCCCTTCTTCCTCCAGATTTGTAAGGAGGTCTCACTGGGTCTATTGGCACCTTTCTCCCTTTGCAGTACTACTGTATATACTCATGTATAAGTCTAGAAATTTAGGTCAAAAAATTGACCCAAAAACCTGAGTCGACTTATCCATGGGTCAATGTAAGTACTGTATCTTAACTCTTATTTAAAAGAAGGAACCTGGTAAAAGGCAAGAGTATAATATGGGAAGCACTGACTCCCTCTATTCTCCCATCCATCCAGCCTTAAGAAAAAGCACAGAGTTATATCTGCTGGAATTTTGTAAGTTATTTGACATTGTTTTGTTTTGCTTCATCCTTTAGATCCACTCCTATATGCCCCCAAATTTTACCCACAACTTATCCACAGGTCATAGCAAAATCCATAATTTTGGCCCCAAAACTTGCCCTCGACTTATACATGAGGGTGACTTATAGTTGAGTATATACAGTAACTGTTCTCTCCCCCATAGAGAGAAGGATGGGTCCAAGGACCCATATCCGTCCCACAGTTCTTGTGTTTTGCTTGCAAGTAATAAGACAATAGACGGAGCTAGTTCAGGCCTTGCTGGGTTCAAAATCAAGCCCCCGTTTTTGTTTAATAATACTAATAATACAAAGGTAGTTGTCTACTCGAGCTGTAGACGTTTTTTTCCCCCCTGCTCCAGCAACTGAATGTAATTTTGAAATTGCCGACTTGGCTTATTCTAAAGCCCATCACAGCAGAAACTCCTCTGGCTTCGCCTCGCTTTTGCACCGAGAGGGGAAAAAAAGCCCATGCAGGTGGGCAAGTTATTTCTGTATATTTAGCTCTATATATGTTTAGTGATTCATCCCGGCAGCTAAGCTATTGTTTAAATATTCTCTGTGGCTTCTTTTTAAGGGAGAAGAATAAGCAATCAGGAGGCACAATGGGGAGCAATGGGGACGGACGTGAGCAGGGAGGAGATCTGACAGATTGCTTTCACTCCCCACCTCCCTACCGTGCCCCCCCTCCCCTCCGGCACTCTGTCGAAATGAAATTTCTGCTGATTTGTTAACATTTCAAACCCACAACGGGGTTATGCAGAGTTGGAATTGCTCTGGAGGCTGGAAAGGAGTGTCGGCATAAGGAAGAAATTTTTTTTTTAAATCTAGGGCAAGTCTATACAGGGTTGTTTTTGGGGGTGGCAAGGGGCGGTGGAGGTGGGCAGGACTGCCAGCTCAGCCCATGCGATCTGTTCAAGAAAACAAGGGCACCATGCCAAGGGCAGGGCAAGGTAAGGTGCCACACAGGAGCCAGGGGTTATTCACACTGTGCAAATAACCCTGGATGAATCTGGGTTGAATCTTTGTTGTTCACACACATCCCGAATGAACCTGATTAAGTTGCGGGGGGGGGGGGGCGGCTGCCAAAACCCCACTTAATCCAGGACGATATAAAAGATCTGCATCGTGTGTGTATAACTGATGTGAATAGACCCGAGTAGACCTGGGATAAAGCGCTGCATGCCTTGAATGTGTTCCAAGTGCATTCCCATCGTCGACTCCATCTTTATTCGAATGCTTGCACGTGTGAGCAACTGAACTCACAGAGGTGCCCATCAAAGTGGTTCCATAGTGTGGATAACAAACCCGGAATGTGTGAGTGAGATGATTCACATTGGCACGCTAAAAAGAAATGAGGTCTGAATGACCCCCGATCCAGAGTTGGTGTTTTCCAACCTGTGGTCCCTGTCAATCGGTGGCTGAAAGCAGAGTTCAAGGGCCTGAAGTACAGCATTGTGTGTGGTATGTGCCTTCAAGTTACTTGAGGACTTAGGGTGACCCCCTGAATTTCATAGGGGTTTTTTTGGGGAGCAGGGAATACTCACAGATAGTTTTGCCACTTCCTCTGGTTTTCTGTTTCTGAGTTGTGTTCATGGGGAGCCAGTGCAGATAAAAACTCACCTGTAAAGAAATGCAATAGCCACGCGTTAGTCATCCTTTTCTCAATATGTCATTTACTAAAAGCCTGGCTGAAGAAGCTGGAGAAGGACAACAAGGAGGGAGCTGGTTGAGCTTCCTTTGGAAGGGAATTCCACAGCCTTCGACAACAAATTCCTGTGCTATCCTCTCATGCAAAAATTTTGTTCAACACCATACAATACTGACTGCTTTGTCTAATGGAGAGCAGCAGTGATGATGGCCACAGTCTCTGTGAAGCTTGATCTGCTCTGTGGCTCTCCTCAAACCATTTCTCCCCATATCTTTCTTTTTCAACTTCTTGCGGATTAAATGTGCAGCCAGGCCTAGCCATGCACAATAATATAGTTTTGCGTTACCCTCCCTGGAGCCTTGAGTTTGGAGAAATTCAGGGTGGTCTTTGCAAGTCAAGTCCAAAAAAGCAGCAGTCCTGACTTATAGTAGCGATGCAATCGATATTTTAGGGGCGCAGAAGAAAGTAGACGGCATGCAAACTTGCATGCGCTATGGGTTGCTGGGTGTTTTATTTAAAACCTATTCATCAACATGGGTGGATTATAGGCTGAGCAGATCAAAGACTTGCAGTTAAAAAAAAACCCTCCTCTTAATATCTGGATGGTACTTAATTTCTGACTGTTCAAAAGCCTTACACTTTTCCTGTGTACGCAGCAAAGTCTGGGATCTAAGTGACAGTACAAAGACAGGGCTCGGGGTATTGAAAAGCGTGATCAAACAGCTGTGTTTTGCCAATGGGCCCAGAGAGAGTATATTAGTCTCATCAGCTTCTGCAAGGCAAGGGTCTTCAGCTCCTTGCACCAACAACGACTCTGTCATTTTTAAAATGAGAGTCATCCCCCTTCTCCTGAGGAGCTGAGTCTGACACCCATTTCTCTCTCTGTGTGTCTCTCTTTTTCTCGTGCCATTTCTTGATGGGAAACAAAGAAGTGGTCAAGAAGTAACTGTGGCCCCGGGTCAGTTTCATGTGAATCGCTCCCTTTCAGCCGAAACCCACATCCTCTCTCCTACAGAAGGTCAGGCCTGGCTGGGAACAGAGGCTGCTTTTCTCAGTGGCCTTTTTCGCTCTCTTGGGGGCTGGTGTTGGCTCCCATCCATCTGCTTTGCTCTACCATTTCCTTTTTAGGCTCGAAAACCCAAGCGGGCAGAGACTGGAGCCAAGCATCAGCGATGGCAACAGGTTACACAGAGGGGTTGCCTGGGAGCCCCGCGCAACACAGTTTGGGACAAACGTGTCCAAAACCTTAACGGATGATGGGGTTGTAGCTCTCTGCCAGGCCCTTATAGGGACTGAGAAGTATCCTGGGTGGTGTGTTGTGTGTGTGTGCCAGTGCTGTTTGCAGAGGAATGAGAACTCACCGAAGTGCACTCTTGCTGAAGATGGAGCCAATTTCCCATGGAGTTTGTTCTCTCCTTGCATGTCTCTGTTTCAGAAAGAAACACATAGGCAGAACTGGAAGAAAGTTCCTTTTGGGGAGGCAACAACTCCCAGCATCACCCAACCAGGGACTCTGGAAGTTGCACTCCTCCCCAAAATAGCTTTCCCAAGCTCTATAAGAAGAGTGATAAGTAAAAGTTGGCATTTCTTACGCATCTGCTCTTCTGTCCCCAAGGCAATGACTGGTTTTGCCTGGGCTGCCCCAGATTAAAGGAGAACCTGCCATCAAGTTGATTTTGACTTTTGGCAACCCTATGAATGAGAGATCTCCAAGTCACCTTGTTTTCAAGAGTCCTGATCAGGTCTTGCAGACTCAAGGCTGCGGCTTCCTTGATACAGTCCATCCGTTTGACGCACGGTCTTCCTCTCGTTCTTCTTCCCTGCACCTTACCACTGTCTTTTCTAGTGAGGCCTGTCTTCTCATGATGTGTTGAAAGTATGACAGTCTCAGTTTCGTCATCTTGGCTTCCAGGGAGAGTTCAGGTTTGATTTACTCTAGGACTCATCAGCCAGAGATCACTGGCCATGCTCAGTGGAAGTTGTTTGTATTGTGTGTTCCAGCTTAAAGCAGCCCTAAGATGAACCTATCATGGGGTTTTCTTGCCAAGATTTGTTCAGAGGTGGTTTGCCACCATGGCCTTCCTCCAAGGCTGAGAGAGTGTGCCTTACCCAGGGTCACCCAGTGGGTTTCCATGGCCGAGCAGGGATTCAGACCCTGGTCTCCAGAGCCATAGTCCAACTCTCAAGCCATTACACCATGCTGGCTCTCATGGTTAGTTGTATTCCCCTCCCTTCAAGAAGTTCCCAAGCCTTGGGAAAAGCTATGTGAACACTCTGAGTGCTAGTAACATTATGTAGTATTGCTTTTTATTGTTATTGCATAATGGTTTTGGCTTATAGATGATGACTGAAGAACCCACTGCTCCATCATCAGCATAAGCCTACCACTGTTTCTATTCATCCTGCCCAAGTTGGTCACCAGCAAAGAACTGGGTGCCTCTCCTCTGTTTGTCCCGTCCAAGGAGTGCTTTGGGTGGCAGCAGAAAAATTGCACCATGCCCATGACGCAATGGCACACCAAGCCACAGTAGCCAAAAAGTCCCTTTGTACGATGTAGCTTAAGCCAGTATTTCTCACACTATCTGACAGGGTATATTGGAAGGAGGGGAATCCCCGTGTGTCAGGGATTGATGCCTTATTTACGCCACATTATTATCGTATTTACGTTACAGTATATCTCTCTGCAGATTGGGAACCATTGGCTTGCAGGCTCCACACTGACCATCAAATGACTGCTTTGTGTAGCACTGGTTTTGGGGAGCGCTGGAATTTCCAGCCTCTTGCATGTTTTCAGTGGGATGATGCCCTGTTGTTTGCTGGCAGAATAGTTAAATTTCACTGCCAGACATGAGCTGCATGGGCCGCCTGAGTCACCAAGCCACAACAAACTGGTCGGTCAAGGACAGTGGGAAACAAGCAGAGGCATAAAGGGCAGGCCTGCAAGCCGCTACTTGTGCAGGATCTTTGGCTGACTGGCAGCTGTGTTGCTTCAAGGACCCCTGGTTTCTGCAAACAGCCTGGGAGTAATCCAGCACACCTCCCTGGTATGTTTTTAAATTCAAGTTCCCACTGCCCGTGATTGTTGGTGGGTACTGGGAATTCTCATTCACAGAAAGCACTCTTCCAAGCTCAGTGAGTTACAGCGACTGTCCACAACTCTGTTGCTTATACTCTCCACTTGCCTTGATCTATCTCCTGTTGTTCCATTTTTTCATCTGCTTTTAAAATGTTTTCTTCCTTTGTCCACAGCTTATTTTAATGGCTGGGAACTGAGTTCAGAGTGCAAAAGTAGTTCACATTCATTTAACTTATGTAAGGAGAGATGGGGCAGAATCATGACCTCCCCAGTTGACCCAGACAAAAGCAAACTGCTGCAATATCTCCTCACTCGTGTGTTCTTCCTCTTGAATAACTTTTGCTATCTTTACCACACTCTAATATAGTCTGGCCATGAGTGTCCTAGTTTTCATCTGTGAAATACATTCATGCGAGCATCTGTCTGTACTCTGTTGCAAACACCCGCAGTTTGTGAGAGCTTAGCCCTAAGCCTGGAAATGGTAATTTTGGAGACCAGCCTCTTCCAAAATCCCCCAGCCAGTATCACCGTGAGCCATGAATTTTGTGTTTGCCTGACTTGTTGGTGTTAAACTGTAGCCTTGATATCTTTGAGAGCCTTTTGGATATGTAGTGAGCAGCAGCACATGGCACTGAAGGGGATGCAGAGTCTAGTCCTGGACCAATTATTAGTTTGCAGCAAAGGACAAAGGCTTCTAGCAAGGCTAGGTGTTGCTGAGACAAAATTTCCAGCCTGTTTTCTCCCAGTGATCATGCTAGTCCCATTTTGTTTGTGGAGAAAGAGACTTGATCCCTGTCGTCGTTGTGTTGTGTGCCTTCAAGACATTTCTGACTTACGGTGACTCTTAAGGTGAACCTATTGTGGGGTTTTCTTGGCAAGATTTGTTCAGAGGAGGTTTGCCATGGCCTTCCCCCGAGGCTGAGAGTGTGTGACCCACCTAAATTCACCCACTAGGTATTGATCCCTGCAAAGCATGGGATTCCATGAGCCTGAGGCTGTTGTGGCAGTGGCTAACCATGCACTCCTCTCTTCTTTCCTCCCCAGTTGCAGCAGCTTGGTGATCTCCTTCCACTGATGAAGCCTGCCGCACTGAAGCAAGGCCTGCAGAAAAAGTTGATTCTTCCAGAGCAGCAAGAGAAAGGCCAGCCGGAGGTGCTTGCTCAACTTGACCTGGAGGTGAGACTAGTGTGTATCTGGTTGGGCAGGTGGAGTGTGTTATGGTCAATGTTGCATTGGTGCCAGGGCTGACAGGGTGGGAGTGGAAACTTACAGTTGATAACTGAGAGATGGGGTTAGGGTGGGATGTGAATGGATTTTTTCCAGGAACATTACATTGTCACAAGCTGTCCTTGTTAGAATGCAAAGTATTCGTGGACTGGCCTAGTCTTCAATTGGTAATGAAGATGTATGAACTTTAATAACTGTGGCACAGTGGTTTTAGTGTTAGACTACAACTCTGGAGGCCTGGCTTTGATTCCCTGCCCAGCCATGAAACCCACTGGGTGACTTTGAGCAAGTCACATGCTCTCAGCCTCAGAGGAAGGCAATGGCAAACCTCCTCTTGACAAATCTGGCCAAGAAAACCCCATTCTAGGTTCCCTTTAAGGTCGCCATAAGTCAGAAATGACTTGAAGGCACACAACAACAACAACAACAACAAGCTTTATAAAGACCTCTTCTTTTGTGAAGCAAAAAGGGCTAAAACCAATATATTTAGAGTTGGCACAGCTGGCTTTATTTTTGGATTCTAGTTCCCTTCTTCTTCTCTCTATCTTTCTTTCTGTCTCATGGGCACATGCACACATGTTTACCTTTTTTATTGCTTGTAGTGCCATTAATTTAAAGGGTTTTTCCCCCCTAATCATTTTTTCTCTAACCAATTGGGAAATGCATAAGCAGAATTGCATCATTACACGCCCATCTATTGTTCTTACTCTTTACAGGCTTTCTGAGGTCATGTAGCAGTATAGCGGTTTGAGTGTGGGACTGGGAATCTAGGAGAACAGGGCTTGAATTTAGCCACGAAAACACCATTGGGGGTGGCCTTGGAAAAATCCCACTCTCTCAGCTTTAGCGAAATGCGATGACAAACCTCTTCTGAAGAAATCTTGCCAAGAAAACCCTCGGATAAGGTCATCATAAGTCAGTCAACTTGAATGTCCATAACAGCAACAACATAGCCAAACAGATTTGACCATGGAGTTTATCACACAAAGAAGGTCGGGAGTTTATCCCGTGAATATCCAGGAAAAATTGCATAATTACATGTATCAGTTTCACAAGATGTCGCACAAAACCTGCCATTTAAGTGCTCACCAAGAAGCATTAACGCACACAGATGAACACAGTGTCCATCCAAAAGAGAAAGCAGTGTGAATTCGAATGAAATCATCTCATGAGTACGTACCCATCAGCTTCTTGATTTTGAATTAGCATGTTTGCGCATGCGCAGGGAGGACAGGATCCCATGGCCGATACTAATCCCATGGCCGAACTGGAGATGCATTTCATACTAACGCAAATGCGAATTGACTGCAAATTCGCAGTGGGAAAGAATGTAAAAATTCAATATTTTTCTGAATTCAGCTATTCCTAGAATGTCTGACGATTGCACTTGGATTGCCTTCCATTTGTGTGCGATGTCGTTTGAATTTTATTTGCGAAATTATGTGAAATACCTTGGACAACCCCGGATTAACCTTTGGCTAACCTTCCAATTTTCCTTGTGTGAAAAAGTCCTAAGAAAACCTATGCAATTCATGGAGTCGACAGGTGACTTGAAGACTTCAACACACACACACATGTGTGTGCACCATTCCTCCCTGCAATGTTTTGCCAACCTTGCAGAGAAAAGTCAGGGCATCTTTTGGGGGGGGGGGGGTGTTGGGGAATAGGAGCAGGAAGAGGAAGATCTCTCCCAGCTGCAAGAGTTTTGTTATTGAGGCGTTTATTTTTACAGGCCCTACAAACGGTTTCTTTATTTCTCTCCAACATCAGAAGGTTGGAGAGAGGAGGCCTCGTGGTTTGGGAGCCAGGGGATTCTGCTAGGAGGCATCAAAGGAAGAAAGTGGGGGTTGGATCAGAGGAGTCAGAAGAAGTGCCTCTTTATTACCAACCGCTAGGGCTTGTTTGCAGAAGGAAGCGGGGAGGAAGGGAGCAGAAAACCATTCTTTAATGTATGTGTTTTAATTGCAAGATGAAGGAAGAGGGGAAGCTAGGGAGAAGTCTTCCAGGGCCCTCAAATGAGAGCAAAAGACAGGCTGATGAGAAGTCAGAAGGAGTCATGGGGCAAGAGAGCAGCCGTGGAAGAATGGCTGACTTGCGCTCCCACAGTTGTGCATTTTGGTACCTTGGCATCCCAAGGCCTGTTGCCTTGAGTTGCATTTGCGCATACCTTTCCACCAAAGACGCAGGCGTTCCAAATCGAATCCCATGCTAACTTGCACATTAAGCATTCACTCTGTACTCGCTACAGATCTTGAAGGAGTGATTTATTCTCGCTTTTCCCTTGCTTCTCTCCCAATGCACATTGAAGGCTGGGAGCCTGTTATGTCCTTTCCCCGCTTGTTCTTTCCTACCCATTCCTCCAAAGCGGAGGGCAATAGGCATAAAAGGGATGTTCTGTCCATGAATTTTCATGATCCAGCCGGCTGCATTAATTGATCTCCAGCGTCAAACTATCTGGTTCGCTTTCGCAGTACCTCCTGTCCCCTTTTATATTGTAACAAGAAATTACAACACAACGTATAAAGTGTGGGTTTTTCCTCCTCCCTCTTTTCCTTGCAAACTTTGCATGTGCGTTTTCCTAAATGTTGAAAGCGTCTTTTGAACTGTTGAAAATCCCACTACCACCGCCTCCTTCTTTCATGGCCTTCTGTGGGCCTTGGTTCTCATCTTTTCAAATGAAAATAATCTCTGCTTTCTGGAGAGGTTGTTTTTGGGGTTTTTTTCTTCTTCTTTTTTTGGCTGTGCAGAGATCCTTGAACCCAGAGTGTGCTGTCTATTGGCAGATCGTTCCTCCTGTGTAAATTATTCCATAACCTCACACTGAAATATCAGCACTTCCCCGGCCAAGCGTGCAAGAGAAAAGGAGGACGGTGGCAAGTAGGTTGCAGTGGGAGACGAGTGTCAGACACAGAAAATGGATGCAAGCTACAGGAAAAGAGATTCCATTTGAACATTAGGAGGAACTTCCTGACAGTGAGAGCTGTTTGACAGTGGAGTCTTCTTCTCTGGAGGTCTTTAAACAGAGGCTGGATGGCCATCTGTTTGGGATGCTTTGCTTGTGAGTTCCTGCATGGCAGAATGGGGCTGGACTGGATGGCTCTTGGGGTCTCTTCGAACCCTATGGCCTGATTCCCACTACCTTTTAAACCAAATCGCAAATTCGGAGAGGGGGCCATGCACTATACCCATTTAACCTGTGTCTTTTTGATGCTGATTTTTTCCATGTCTTTTTGGATACCGGTAAATCGATTCAGCGCAAATGTGAACCAGATGCAGATAGGAATCGATTTAAATTTGCCCTTTGACTGGCTGGAGTGGGTCCATTTTGAATCGGTTCATTTGTCAATGTGAACCACAAGTGGGTTATTTTACAGGGGGGGGGGAAATGCGATCGGGGCAAATGTAGTGTGAACCATGCTCCGCTGTCGAATTAATCCATCAATTTGGATCACAAATCAATTTATTTGTAAGTGGGAATGAAGCCTATGATTCTATAATGTTATAATGTACACACATGGCCCTGGCTCTTACACAGGTCCAGCTTGCTAGCGCTGGTGCATCCCTCTTTGGCATTTGCCTGCGGAGGGTCTGACTATGAGCTGATCAGGGACTTGGTCTTGGATTCAAAGTTGGAGGAGAAGGACTAATGGGGCAAACAGCTGGAGAAAAAGCTGTTCCCTCTTTCCCAGCTCTGGGAAGCTCATCACTTCAACCAGCCCCTGCAATACCTAGAGCTGGCTTATGTTGAAAGGAGTCGGTGCACAGGCAGACAGCTGTGGGACTGGGAACTAGATGATGCCGGGCAGGAAACGCAGGTGTGTGGCATCCCTTTGGCTGAAGGGAGGTTTTCAGTGCAAGCAGAGGACTAGAGGATGATCAGGGGTGCAAAATGAGGACATTGCCCTACAGGAAGAATCCTCCCCCCTCCGTTAAATTTTCCAACTTTCAAGCTTTTCAGAGAGCGGGGCATGGAAAAATCTTTCCCTCAATGACCTCATCTATTTGCTGCGTCCGCATTCTCTTGGTCCATTTGCCTGCCCCCTTTTCTTTGGAGGCCTACACTGTATTTCTCAATGCTCAGCTCATTATTTTAGGAGATTGCAAAGCAGGAGGTTTTGGGGACTGAAGGAAAATTTCGTAGGGGACACAGAATTCTTATTTAGGGGACCAATAAGATTGCTGCATCTTCAACATGATATCCCTTCAAGTATTTAAACAGGGCTATCATGTCACCTCTTAACCTTCTTTTCTCCAGGCTAAACATCCCCAGTTCCCTAAGGCGTTCCTCATAGGGCTTTATGGTTTCCAGACCTTCCACCGATTTGGTTGTCCTTCTCTGGATACGTTCCCGTTTCTCCACATCCTTCTTGAATTGTGGTGCCCAGACCTGGACACAGTATTCCAGGTGAGGTCTGACCAAAAAGCAGAATAGAGTGACCATGGAGAATCTACACAAATTCAACCTAGACAATGAGGAAATAGGAATAACAAAAGAGATCTCATACTTGGCATCAAACATCGATAGCAACAGAGATTGCACCCAGGAAATCATAAGAAGACTAAGGAGTTTATCATACGACCGAATTTGAGGGTATAATGCAATAAGATCGAGGTGGCTTACAGCGGTAAAATCCATACAGTATAATAAAATAAATCCCACTATCCCCTCCCTCCTTAAAACAAACCAACTTAATAATTCCAACATGACCATGATTTTTGTGGGGTTTTTGGACTATGTGTCCATGTTCTAGAAGAATGTATTTGTGACGTTTCGCCAGCCGTTCTCTGAAGATGCCAGCCACAGATGCTGGCGAAACGTCAGGAATAAACTCTTCTAGAACATGGACACAGGGCCCGAAAAACCCACCAAAACCTATGGATGCCAGCCACGAAAGCCTTCGGCTTCACATGACAATAATTGTCCCATCCATAGAGTCAAGATCTCCCCAAGGGCAGTTAGCAACAAAGAAAAATTCCTTCCTGCCATCTATGCCAAAGCAGAGGTGGTGGTCCTTTTTCTTTTTCTTCCGTCCTCTTCCATCTATTTTCCATGCATTCCCCAAATGGTGACGGCAACAGCTCCTTAACACTCTCCACAGGGGCACCACCGAAAGAGGCAAGGAAGAGCGTTCCCATTAGCTAGCAATTGTCATTAGGTTTTCTTAAGATCCAGATAGCTCCAGTGGTCTTCTTAATGGTCTAAAAATTTGCATACAAACCAAACACACAGAAACCCAGAAGCAGAGAGAGAGAGAGAAGGAGAGAGGAGCAAAGAGGGACCCTGATTGCTTTCTTAACATTCTTGAGTTCATTATATGTCCGCATCCTTGATGGATTCAGAAGCAGAAGGAAGCTGGAATCTTTATCATTACTAGACTGCGTGAGGTTTTTGCGGCTTCCTGTGCCGAAATAGTGACCTGCATTTCGAATTTTAAAAACGCCTTTATCCAGCCTCCAGCAGTGTTATCCGAAAGGGCCGGATAGATTAAACTTCTCATGTTTCATCTCCTTGTGACCATGCTACTACCCCATTAGCTTGTGCTCCTGCTTTCCTCTTGACTTACTCCCCCCTAAAAATGGAGGTCAGCAAAAAAAGGGAAAAGGAAGCCAGCCACAATAGATCAATCGTGTTTAGGAGGGAGAATTGCTTCTCTAATTCGGTTTGGTTCGGCCAAATTATCAATAAATTGGACTTCCGCCGGTGCTTTCCAAATAGCAAAACTCTGGGATCTGGATTGTGGCGGTGAAAAGTTAATGTCGCGTTTTTTAATTGGAAAGGACAAATGGTTCTTTGCTTGCCGTCTCGCGATTTAGGAAGCTGTTGTAGAAGGTGTGTGAGTGTGTTTGTGTGTGTGCTATCGTTCCTTTCGACTTATGCAACCCCATGAATTTTTATAGGGTTTTCTTAGGCAAGAAATACTTTTTAAAATGTGGTTTTGCCAGTTCCTTCCTCTGAAATACAACCTGCAGTACTTCGTATTCATTGATGTTGCATTTCCAAAATAACGTAAGGCCCAGGAATGATTTTATTTGTATAATGAGCATTGATTTCTTATCAATGTGAAACGCTACTTTTGAGAGCCATTGGTGGACTTTTTAGAGGCATTTCTGAACCTTTCAAGATCTTTGCCATTTTCTAATCGATTCTAAAGGTTCGCCTCTCAAACAAAAGTAGCAACAACAAAATGAGCAGCTCCAGCAAGAAGTACAAAGTTGCTTCCTTAACATTGGAGCAGCTGCAAATTACTTTCTTATCAAGAACAATTTGATTTCCTTAATGGTAACTTAAACACATAAACCCATACAGAAGTCACACATCTTCCAATTATAGTCACGCAGTCACACAGCTACAAGTACCAGTATGACAGTATGACTGGGATTTGTAGTATTGCGAGATATTTCACCTTCTCTCGCTGGTATCACAACAAACTGCAAATCCCAGGATTCCATAAGATGGATCCATGACCGTTAAAGCAGTGTCAAAACCGCATTAATTCTGCAGTGTGGCAGAAGCCTATGAGTATAGGGTTTTTTGTGGCGTTTTCGGGCTATGTGGCCATGTTTTAGAAAAGTTTGATTCTGATGTTTCGCCAGCATCTGTGGCTGGCATCTTCAGAGAATGCTGGCATGGAAGAGAGTGGGATATATATACATATGTACTGTGTGATTTCAAGTTGGGAGGAGTGATTTACATGTTAATCTGTGTATTGTTCTGTGTATTGTATCATTCCTCCCGACCTAGGGTCACCCAGTAGATATATACCCCACTCACTTCCATGCCAACATTCTCTGAAGATGCCAGCCACAGATGCTGGCGAAACGTCAGAAGCAAACTCTTCTAGAACATGGCCACATAGACCGAAAAACTCACAACAAACTATGGATGCCGGCCATGAGAGCCTTCGACTTCACCGCCTATGAGCACTTTCTTAGAGAGCCAGTATGGCATGATGGTTTGAGTGTTGGATGACTCTAGAAGCCAGGGTTCGAATCGCCGCCGGGCCACGGAAACCCACTGGGTGATCTTGGGCAGGTCACACTCTCTCTCAGCCTCGGAGGAAGGCAACAGGGAATCTCCTCTGAACAAACCATGCCAAGAAAACCCCTGTGCCACCGTTAACTCAGACATCTCTGCACTCGGCTCCACGCGCTCCATTCCTGGCTGCGCAAACATCCCTCCAGCTCTTCCAAAGCCAGTCAAAGTGCATCTTTTTAAAAAACCAACCCAGAACTGACTCAGAGAATCTGCCTTCCTCCTCGCACCCCTCGGGATGCTGTTCTGTTGGTTGCTCAACTGTGCTGTTTAAGGAAATTTGCATCTTCTTCTGCTTCTTCCTCCGC
The DNA here is from genome assembly GCA_034509955.1 of Urosaurus nigricauda. Lineage (NCBI taxonomy): Eukaryota > Metazoa > Chordata > Lepidosauria > Squamata > Phrynosomatidae > Urosaurus > Urosaurus nigricauda. The sequence continues at coordinate 2,687,371 of JAOEGL010000009.1, read as the reverse complement.
TGCTGCTTTTCCACTCCCTGGTCTATCTTTATTCCCTTCCCTTCTCCGCTGTCTAGTCTTGCCCTTGCCTTTGGTGCCAATTCCCAGTCTATGTAGCGCGCACACGGAAAAAGAAAATCTCATTGGTGCTAATGAGGCTTCCCCTGCTAACCGTGCTTTGAGGACTGGGCCCGGTAGTCTTATCGGTTAAAAAAAGCCCTACAATACATGTCCTTGATATATCCGCCGAGACCGGCTGCAAATCAAACTTCGCATGCCCAGGAGAGAATTGTAATAAGGTCTTGCAGAGTATGTGCATAACTCGGATCGCAGCGCAAATAATGAAATCGCCGTTCCCATCGGGGCATACCCTTCAGAGACAAGTTTCGGGCCCTCATGGTTGCGTGAGAAAAGATAAGCAAACTCCTCAAGGACCAAGTCACGCAGGTCTTTTGGTACCATTACAATTTGATATTGAATCTGCACTGCAGACGTAATGCATTTTGACACCACTTTAATGCCGGGGGGGAAGAGAATTTACTAATGAATGCCGGCATGGCACAGTGGTTTTGAGTGTTGGGCTGTGACTCGGGAGACCAGGGTTCGAGTCCCAGCTCAGCCATGAAACCCACTGGGAGACCTTGGGCAAGTCACACTCTCTCAGCCTCGGGGGAAGCCAACGGCAAACCTCCTCTGGACAAATCTGGCCAAGAAAACCCCATGCCGTGTTGTCTGGTGTGGCACCATAGCTCTCTGAGAGAGAAGATTAAATATCCCACGAAACTACAAATCCCGGGATCCCATAGCATTGAGCCATGGCAGGTGAAGTGGTGTCAAACTGTGTTGTTTCTACAGTGAAGATTAGGCATCATTATGATTTAATGTTTTGGATCAGGATGGTAGCACTTGAACATTACTTATTATTTAGGCATTTATGGTCCTAAATGCAGACACTCAGACAAGATCTTTCCACCCCATAAAGTTTTACAAATGGCTTTTTTTGGAGGGGGTGCCTTTTTGGAAGGCGCATGCCACAAAGGCAGCCTATCAAATAAATAAATATGGTTGTTAGGGTTCCAAGTGCAAATATAAACTTTCCACAATCGACTTCAAAGTACGTTTCTTTTTCCATATCTAATCTGATGCCACTCATTCAAGATTAAAATTAGTGGGAGATTTATTTAACTTTGAAGCAACTGCAAATACTATAAAGACGAGAGGGCACTATAAATAAAGAACAAAGCTAGAAAATATTGCAAGGGATAGAGAGGGAGCAATGGAGATAGCCTTAATCCAGGATTCTCCTTGTTGTGTTCATGCCAGGCCTATAGACAGCAAAGCGAAAGACAAGAGGCTGTTTCCCACTCCCCAGTTACAACACTGAGTCCAATTTTCCATATTAATATTATTAATAATAATAATCTGCCATGGTTTTGTCCTGAGAAATCCTAGGACTTGCAGTAAGGAAGGATATTTACCAATGAATACCATCATAGCATGGTAGATTGAGTGTTGAACTACGGCTTTGGAGACCAGGGTTCGATTCCCAGCTCAGCCTTGATAGCCGCTGGGTGACATTGGGCAAGTCACACTCTCTCAGCCTCAAGGGAAGGCAGTGGCAAACAAATCTTGCCAAGAAAACCCCATGATAGATTTGCCTTAGGTTCTCTAAGCAGAGAAGAACAGGTAGTCTTGGAGATGTCTCGTTCATGGGGTCGGCATGGGTTGGGATCGACTTGAGGATAGTTAGCAACATCAAGAAAGGAATACCCAGAATATTGGGGCAGTTGCTGGGATCCACATGCCCTTACAAGACTCAAAGGACTGAGTCCCATTGCATTTGGGGGCAAGATAGTAGTTGCCCAACACATAGTGTTGCCAGAGTGGAAACTGGAGAGGGCTCCTGTAACTTTAGCTAAGGAGTCTATCATACGACAGAATTTGGGGGTATAATGCAATGGCAATCCGAACGCAATCATGGGGTTTCACGTTATTGCGAATGAGTGTATCTCATGCAAATTTGGGCAACGGGAAGTCATTCCGAACACAATCATGGGGTTTCATGTAATTGCGTATTAGAGTATCTCACGCAATTTTGGGCAATGGGAAGTCATTTTCAGGCAATGGGAAGTCATTCTGAATGCATTCTGAACACAATCAGATTTCACGTAAATTCGCTAAACTAGCAAATTCACGTGAATTCAAATTGGCTCCATTCGAAATTGGGAGAAATTCCTCCCATGTGATAAATTTCCAAGGGTTTTTTCCCCCAACAGATTCCGTCTTATACACATCAGTGTAAGGTACAGGAGCCCTCCCCAGTTTTTAGCCTGGCAACGCTACCAACGCGGCTGCTTGGCGCTCACCCAAAGGCCCCGAGCCGCTACTCAGGTGAGGATGCCTTGGAGGAGTGACTGGCAAAAGCCGTGCCAAGCAGAGTCGCCAGCGATGGTGGAAGGCTAACAAAAGTGCCCGTTGGGAGGCTAGTAAAACCTGAAAGCCAGCGCTGGCACATGAAGGAAGAAGAAAAAGATTATTAGTGGAGATGGTTGGAAAAGGCTTTGTGGCTCAGCAGTTTGTGAGACGGAGACTTGGAGAAGTGTCAGGCAGACTTAATTAAATTTACTTTGCAATAAAAGCCTCATTTAAAAACCTTGTAAAACCTTAATTATGTTTTCCCTTTTTAAAAAAGAAAACTATGCTATCAATACACGTGGCCCTTTCTCACTGTACTCAAAGCAAGAAAAGAAAGGTCTTTATCCCCAAGGAGCTTACAATCTAGTATTTGATCAAAGTAATAATGGAGGTGGAGAAACAGAAGGCGGCGGCGAAAGGGTGGAACAAATTTGGGGAATGAGAACAAAGAGCACTTTGCTTAGGCTTTGGGTATATCCACACTACAGAATTATACCACTTTAATACTACTTTAGTAGAGCTAGCTGGTGTCAGGCAGCGGAAGATATGTTTAATCAGGTATACTGGGATTTTAAAATATATTTTAAGATGTTTCAAACTGTTTAAATTTTATGGTTTTGATAGAAATGTGGTTTAATTATTTTTAAAAATCTTTTTTTACCAAGTTTTCTTTTCAAGCTGTATTTTGTTTTAGAGTTTTGAGCCTTTGGCTACAGCTTTGGAAACCGGACTTTGGTGCCCTGCTCAGCCATGGAAACCCATTGGGCGAACCTGGCTAAGTAACATACTCTCAGCCCCAGAAAATACCTTTATAGGGTCCACCTTAGGGTTGCCATAAGTCAGGGACGACTTGAATGTGTACAACAACAACACTTTGTTTTAACTTATAAGCCACCTTGAGTCCTGGACTGGGGAAAAGGCTGGATATTAGTTAGTTAGTTAGTTCAATTCCAAAATTGAGGAGTTCTTTTGAAAGATAATGAAAAGATTCCAGGTAACTAGAGCTGTGTCTGCTCAGTAACTAATGTATGGGAAAGTTGCTTGCTTAAGCGCCTGAGTACAAATCCAGATATTACGGAGACGCTTTTTCCGCAGAGTAAGTACGTAACAATATGGCATGGGAGAAATGGGAATCGGCCGCATATTCTCTGGCCGTGGGCTTGGTTTGCCCTACAGAGTGTCCTTCTGGCGTTGTAGACTAGCAAGGAGCCAAAGTAAGAGGATCACCTCGAAACCACTTCAGGGGTTAATCCAATTGTGCAGAGAACATCCTTTCTGGAGTGACAGCTTTTGACACAGAAAGGAAAAAACATACGACTTAGTTAATAGCGGAAGGCAGAACTTGGGATACAGCATACAATATATGGACAATTTTCTTTTATAACATCATCCCTCCCCACTTCCCACTCTTTCTCTTTTAAAAATACTTCCCGATTCTCCCCGATTGTGACTTAAAACATATCTATACCTCCATGTCTTCATTCTACTTTTTGCTAGTCAAAGATTATTACCTATGATTTACCTTTGTTTTATATATTTAAATTAGATGTAGCTTGACCCTATTTAACAGCAGTCGAATCTCATAGTACTGACAACCCCTTTGTTTGCTTTAAATACTCTATAAAAGGTCTCCCAAGTTGGTAAGTTTTATCTGTATTGTATGTTTGCTAATTTGTAAGCTGCCTTTTCTCGGCTTTTAGGGGATTCTGGAAGTTGTAGTCCCCCAAAAGTCTCATTTTTCAAGCTCTGCTCTTTGAGTTCATTGTCGTCTGCATTGGGCTGGCAAACCTGTTTCAACCATCTGGGAACTCTAGTCCAAGAAAGTCACTTTCTTGATCCAAGTCTAGGGTCGCCATGTTTTGAAAAGCAAAAAAGAGGAGCCAGTTATCGACTTGTTGGCTTCAAACCACCAACGGCTCTGACAACTATCTCCCGTTTTAAATATCTCTACTATATCAGCAGTGATATTTGCTACTAGAAATATTCCTATCATTCATTGAATTTAAATAACAACCATGTTTTCATTCTTTTTCCCTCTTCCCCACTTCTTCTGTTAGCCATCTCACTTATTCCACCAAATCAAAAATCTCAAAGCATTTTAAAAAATTCTTTACTTTCAAATTAAAAACATTTACATTCACACATCCATGCTTTCTACGTTTACAATAACATATAAATTAACAAACATGTAATACATATTTACAACAACAAAAACCTATACTTACTACCATACAAATGGGTGATTTGTTCTATTTATTCTTGCACACCTTTGGGCTTCCACTGTCTCCTTTTTTGTATATTTGTGCATGTGGTTACCTTGAATCTTTTCACCCATTTCATTCTATCCTTTGGGGGGGGGGGGGGGGGGGAACCAGCATTTTAAAAATTCATCCAGACAGAATTTTAGCTCTGAAAAAGAGGACATGCCCAGGATAAGGCAGGCGTATGGTAACCTTGCCCACATCCCAAGTTTATCCATCTCCAAGTTCATACTATCTTATAGTATCTCAGTGGTTGGAAAACGTGGAATTTGGGGCAAAATATCTTCCTATGTAACTCCATGGCCAATCAGTTGTTTTCATCCCAATCTCTCTGGCCCATGTCCAGTTTTTCTCCTTTTATCATCACCCTCTTTCTCTGAGTTTCGGAGACGCAGACAACAAGATATATATTCTTAGCTTACAGGCAAAGAATGCATCGACAAGGCAGCCTGGTTAATGGAAAGAATTAACCTATAACGGAGACATGCCCCTTCATTAATAGATATTGATGTTCTCCTCTTCCATGCTCCTGGGGAAGCTACGGGCGGTTTCAGGAGCCCTGATTTCTTCTTTCCGCTCATGAAAATAGTGCAGCCTTTAGAGGGCCATAAACAAAATAGAAAAGGGCTCCCGCGTCTCCGCTCAGAACAGCAAATTTCGGCATATGCTACTATTTATCTACAGCTCTCCAGATATAACTTTTTTGTTCCAAAATGGCAGAAATGATTCAAGTTCATGTGCCTATAAAATGCATGGGCATCCCCCCCCCCCCCCAATTCTGGGACAGGTTTTCGGAGAGCGGGGGGACGAGGACTGTTTCTGCAGATTTTCCGGGTGTTTCAGGTTGAACCAGAGGAGAGAAAGCACCAATAACAGGGAAGAAATGAAGCTCCAGGAATGCACAAAAATATAGATGGTATTGGGCCAATAAGATAGCTTTTGTGCATCTTTGAGGACCAATAAAGCCTTTATTTCTGTGCACCTTTAAGACTTCATCCCACGGGTCATATCAAAATCCGTAATTTTGGGTATATAAATTCCAAAGAGCGAACCTTGAATTTGCCATTTGGTATAATGGACATTGTTTTACTGTGCCATTGTACTTAAGAGGACTTGAGTATCCGCCGATTTTGTTACCCAGAAGGGATCCTGGAATCACACCTCAGCAGATACCAAAGGTCCGCTGTATGGGGTTCTGTAGTGCTTGTGGGGATGAGGTGGGGTGTTTTTGCATGTTTTCAGGCATTTGGAGAGGAGGACATTTGCATCGTTTTAGGACAAAGTTTGCCCAAAAAATTGTGCCAATTTTTGTGCCACATATGTGGATCCCAGGGGCTGCATGCAGCCAATGGGCCACACTTTCCCCAGCCTTTAAGGCAGATGGGCCCATTATAGAACCATGCGTCCATCCAAGAACAACCTGTGAGGTTGGTGAAAACCGAACCGGAGAGAATTTGAGCAGGAGGAAAATGTCATGAGAAGGATCCTGCTGTTAACCCATAGTGATGGTTGGGTAGGCAGATCTGGGGGCAAGGCAGGCAGGGAGTCATTTCGATGCCCATAAATAGGGATCCACTTGATCCGTTTATCACTGCGAGGAGAGGTTGCACAAATGCAGAAACAGCAAGAAGTTCTGAACACTGAGGGTTTCATCACATTAAATCGTTTTTTAAAAAATAAATAGACACATTATTCACTTTTCTAACAAGTACTATATATACTCAAGTATAAGTCTAGACATTTTAGTCAAAAAATTGATCCAAAAAACCTGGGTCAATTTATCCACAGGTCAATGTAAGTACTGTAATTTCACTCATGTATATATATATATATATAAGCCATACCTTTTCTCTGAATAAAGTGGTAAAAGGCTAGAGCTTTACTCCATCCTGGGAATACCAGAAAGAAGCATGGATCCCCTCTTCTCTCTCATTCATCCAGCCTTTAGGATGAGCACAAACAGTTGTGCCTCCCAGAATTTTCTAAGTTCTTTGACATCATTTTCCTTTGCATCATCCTTTACATCATTTGTTACATGCCCCTAAATATTATCCTCGACTTATCCACGGGTCATATCAAAATCCATAATTTTGGCCCGGAAACCTGCCCTCGACTTACACATGAGATCGACTTATAGTTGAGTATATACGGTACTCAGAGCAACGCGTGTCATTTTAAACAATCAAGAATGAAAACAATATTTCTGGAACAATTGCATGCTGTGCGAAAGCAGCCCCTGAAAAGTGCGACTTAATAAAACGGGACAATTGGCACGACTCCAGAGAAATGAGCTTCGCGGGCCCTTCCTCCTCGCACCAGATTTCCCTTCCTTGCTGGCAACCCAGAAGGAAATAACTGAACCCAGCAGGATACTCCAGCCTTCTTCCAGCAGGACTTTGTATATGCACCGGTCCAGATGTTTGTGAGGCAATTCGGTTGCAGCCTAGTAGCGGATGTTCTTCCTCTTCTTTGTTGGGAGCAATGAGCCAACTCTTTTAAGCATCGCTCAGTGCTTCGTGGGGGCAAAGAGGAGAACATAGAAGCAATTTTGGCAGCGAGCTGGAACCCGACATGCGAGAAGGAGGCATTGAGACTTGTGGGTTCACGATCAGCCCCAGGGATGGGGGGAAGGGGGTGACTTTAAACTGGGACCTAAAACCTTCGCCAAGCAGGAGTCCTGTTCCTGCATGTTCCTCTTTCACTTCCTTGCAGACAGAACTGAGACAGCAAGTTGCTTCTTGGATCACGTTCAACAAGATTTGCAAAACTTTTTTTGGGGGGGGGGGGGAATGTGTGTCATTCTTGTGAGTCCCTGCGGCTTTAGGGACTGGAGGCAGAAAGTACCGAAAACGTTGACTCAGCAGGTTGCTTGATCCTTGCATTTATTCTTCGGCTGCACCTGGAGAAATAGCACACGCCGAAAGAGGGAGGATTCTGGGTCACCCAGGATCTCGAGGCAAAGTCTCTAAAGGAGGAGGGAAGTTAATACAGGTCTCTAAAGGAGCAAGAAGTGCATCTTCCTTATGCTTGGGACCAGATTTTTGGAATACCTATTGTTTGTGTATGTTGTTGTTGTGTGCCATCAAGTTGTTTCCGACTTATGGCGACCGTATCATGGGGTTTTCTTGTCAGGCTTCCTCAGAGGGGGTTTGCTATTGCCATCCTCAGAGGCTGAGAGCATGACTTGCCCAAGGTCACCCATTGGGATCCCATGGCCGAGTCAGGATTCGAACCCTTGTCCTTAGAGTCCTAGTCCAACGCCCAAGCCATTACGCCACGCTGGCTCACGTTATGCTTATTTGAATATACATAATGAGATATCTTGGAGGCGAGACACAAATCTCAACACAAAATTCATTTGTTTCACCTTCTACACATAGCCTGAAGGTATTTTGCAAAATGTGTGTAATCATTTTGTGCATGAAGCAAAGTTTGTGAACATTGGATCGTCCAAAAACAAAGGCATCGCTATCTCAACCACACATGAAAAAAAAGTTTTGGACTATTTTGAGTTTCATAATTCCAGATAAGGGAGACTCAACCTGTAGCTGGGATCAGGACACAGCCTGCATTTAACCAAATGCATCTGAGGAAGTAGGCTCAGGTCTACAAAAACTCATGCTACCACCTTCTATTGGTAGAATTCAAAGATATAGCTGTGTTCGTCTGTAGAATCAGTATGTAGAGAGAACTTGTAGCACCTTGGAGACTAAAAGAAAGAAGTTGGTAGCATGAGCTTTCCTAGACTTTCAGTCTACTTCCATCTAAAGAAAGAAGTTGGAAGCATGAGCTTTAGTAGATTTCAGTTTACTTCCTCAGATACATTTGGAAATAGACTTAAGTCTATGAAAGCTCATGCTGCCAACTTCTTTCTTTCAATCAGTCTCAAAGGTGCTACAAGATCTCACCAACTTCTGCCTTATAGTTAGTCTCAAAGGTACTGCAAGATCTCTTTGCAGACTGATTTTGCAGACGAACACTGCCATGTCTTTGAGTCGTGTACCCTGCAAAGGCAACCCAGAGTTCCTCCAAGGGTTCATATTGTGCGTGACACTGACACATCCCTGCCAGAAGCACTAGACCTGGGTATTAGTTTAATATTTTCAAATGACTGTCACTTTTCCTGAGCCTTCATCCCAGTATGGAGTAAAAGACATTCACACACAGAGAGAGAAACTTGCTTTTGATGAAGCGGCTTGGGATCTCTGCGGCAAAATTTCTGCCTTCAAGTGAATCCTAAGTGCTAAAGATGTCCTCTTGTTATATGAGGGCAAACTAACCAAAGACTATTTTTGCCTTTGGCCTTCACAGTCCTTACAATTAATGGGTAAATGCTACTAGAAGCAGCATGTTAGCTAGTTTTCTCTTTATAGGAAGGGGTTGTGTCTCTCTAGGACACTTAAGCCTGATTCCCTGGATAGGTTTTGTTGGCAACCCTTCATCTGACATTTGTATTTTTTGCACTGGATGTTAGACCGACTAGAACAATAATAACCCAAAAAAGCACCTGTGGCAAAAATCAATGTGTTTCTTGGAATGTCTTAAGTCTCCAGTGTAGTTTTGGTGTTGTACTTGTTTATAAAAGAATACTATAAACGTGCAGGGGATGAAATGTGAGGCTGTTGTTTACAACTATTCAGATGACAATATTGTGGAAGGACAGTATTATAGGACTATTTCTGCATAAATTGATTTATTTTACTTACGTCTTGCCTTTTCCCCATAACGGGACCCACGACTGCTTATGGTAAAAAGTAAAAATAAGGTACGATTAAAACAATATGTAGTAGAAAATGTTTTTTTAAACTTTAAATAGACTATCATATTAAAATATTTAAATACAGTGGACGCTCTGCATCCACTGGGGTTTGTAGACACCAAAATCCTTGGATGCTCAAGTCCCATTGAACTCTTTCACACGGGAGGAATGTCTCCCAAGTTCGAATGGAGCCAATGCAAATTCATGTGAATTCGCTTGTTTAGCGAATTTATGTGAATCCCCATTGCATTCGGAAGGTGTTCGGAATTACTTCCCATTACCCGAAAATGACCTCTTCTTGCCCGAAATTGCATGAGAAGCTTTAATTTGCAATAACGTGAAACCTATGATTGCATTCGGAGTGACTTCCCTTTTGCCCGAAATTGCGTGAGAAGCTCTAATTCACAATAACGTGAAACCCCAGGATTGCGTTTGGATTGCCCTTGGATTATACTTCCAATTTCCCACGTCTGAAAGAGTCCCTCATATACAATGGCTTAGTAAAATGGTGTCCCTCATATAAAATGGCAAAATCAAGGTTTGCTTTTTGGAATGTTTTAAAAACCTGTTTATGGCTTAAGTCCAAACTAAATGAAAGATTGTGTCTCTTTATGGGAACCCATCAGAGCCTTTCACCAGCAGGCAAATATCTTCCTATTCAAAGAGCAATTTAATGATGAATTAGGATGGGGTGTGCTTTAATTTTAACTTCATTGTTATGTTTTTAGAGATGATTTTATGCTTTTTTTTAAAAAAAAATGAATGTCTTGTTTCATTATGTTCTACCATTTTTTGCAAGACTCCTTTTAGGGGAGTCATTTTTGGAGACCTGTAAGTTTTTACCTGTAGGCAGGGAAGCAGTTGAAGGGAGAAGGAGAGATGGGATTTAGAGGAGAAAAATAGCAAGAAAGGAAGATTAGTAGCTTCCCCTCTTGATGTTCTTTTGTTCCTGATTGCTCTTTCCAAGCCTGATCTTCACTTTAAAAGCATGTTTCAGGGGAGAAGAAAGCAAGCAATTGGGGATGGGGTGCAGTTCAGCCTAAAGGAAATGCAAGAACCTCTTTGTTCTCAGACTCCAGCTGGTGGAGCTCTGTGTTCTCTGTCCCATTTTAAATGTAAAAAGAAAATCTGTTTAGTGCTCTGAGCAGCAACATCTTGTTGGTGCGACCAGTTTTTTGGAGCATGTGCTCTTCTCCGAGAAGCCACAATCCGCCCTGCTCTTTACCATCGAATCCCTGGCACGAGATGTCAAACTGTCGTTTCGGTCGAAAAACCTTTTCTGTTTGGCATGGCTTTTTGGTCACTGATGCTCTTTAGGAAAAAAAGTAATTATGCTTTGTTCTTAATCCTATCGGCAGACAAAGGCTAGAAGAGAGGCAGCCCAGAATATTGCAAATACTTTGAAGGAGGGATTGCAGTTTGTCGCACACTCATCCCACCTTTGCCATTGGCAAAAAAGGCCTTGCGGGTTTCGGTATTGTTTCAAAATCTTGCCAAAGTGGTTTGGCTAGAGATGACAGGCAGGAAAACTGTGTGTGTGTGTTTGTGTGTGTAAAATGTATAACTGAGTGAATCTTCTCTTGAAACCACGTGTGTGTGCAAGTATGTGCCTTCATGTTCCCTGTCGACGTCTGGCTACCTTGTACATTTCATTGGGTCTCCTTAGGCAAGGAATACTCAGGAGTTTATCACACTAGCAAAATCCTGCTGAAAAACAGGATTTAAATTAGATTTAAATTAGGAAAAAACCTGCAAATGTGGGAAGTTTATCAAATGATGTTGCTGTTAAAGTGAAATAATGTGAAGGTAAAGCGAAGGCAAAAGGGAGGAAAACGGAACTTCCCGAAAGTAAAAAGCTATTGTTTTTCTCCCTTTTGCCTTCACTGTAACTTCACGTTATTTCACATTTGCAGGAATGTGGCATGATAAACTTTCTGCATTTAAATCTAGTTTAAATCCTGCTTTTCAGGGGGATTTCACTAGTTGTGATAAACTTCTCAAAGAAGAAGAACTATGTGTACTTTTATTGCAATTTTCAGACTATTGAAAGCTATTTTGAGTCCCTGTCTAGGAGGAAGTGTCTGGGTCTATGTGGCTTCAAGTCGTCAGTCGACGTACATTCACCCCATGAATTTCATAGGGTTTTCTTAGGCAAGGAATAGTCAGAGGTGCTTCAGCCAGTTTCTTCCTCTGAAATATAACCTACAGCACCTGATATTCCTTGGCAGTCTCCCATCCTAGTACTAACAGTGCAGACCCTGCTTGGCTTCCAAGATCAGATAGGATCTGGTGCCTTTAGGGTATACAACTCTCTTAAAAGCTGCTTCTGTAGTCTCATCTGTTCTTCCCCCAAACTTGTGATGCCCGTATTCACAATTTATAGCTACAACATAGATCCCGAAAGAGAATGACGCTGAGTAGCTGTTCATAGCGAAGCCAGTCTTGTGCACTCTTGTCTCTGAAGTATGGCCAAGAACATTCAGACAGTCCAAGAAAAGATAGGCAGGTCCATCTTATATTGGCATCTCTTTCAGACGACAGAATTCTATCACTTCGATATTTTATCTGCCATCCTGTGAAATTGTAGGTTTGTCGTTTGGGGACGCACTGGAACTTTTTGTTGGAGAATTCTAAATGCTACACAAAGCTACAAGTCCCAGGATTCTACCGGATGGAACCATGGTGGTTAAACTGGTGTCAAAGTGCTAAAGTTGTGCAGTGGGAAAGGGACTGTTATTTACACACTCGCTTTTGTTAGCAGGCATTCCCACCTCATTTTATGGAGTTTTATACAGGGGGTAACATCTTAAATTTCTAACTCCGGCATCTTTTCCTACGGCTCCTTTTGTCTTCAACCCCCGTATCCTTCAAGATGGGAAAGACAGAATAGTGGCAGAAGGTTTTTTGATCAGTAGCACAAAGAGTGGCCCATCGGGGAACTCTCCGCGCCTGCCTCTCCGAGAGCTTGGAAGAATTACTTTTGCAGGCAACAACTCCTAGGATCCAGCAGGCCTGGATGTTATCGTCCCCAAAAGTAACTTCTCCAAGTTTTTCCCCACTCTCTGCTGCTGAGAACCCACCCCCACACTTTCTGCCCACTCCCAGACCTCTTTGTGGCTGGGATAAATCGCCCTCCAAATGGTGCTAGTCTGGTTTCTAATCTAAATGGTGCAAGTCTGGTTTGTAATCTAATAGCCGGAGGCGGCAAAAACAGCTGGGAGCTTGATTCCTGCAGACTGCAAGGCAAGCCTGAACATCTGGTTCCACAATGGATGCTCTCCAGACTTTCTCCTTCCTCCTCCTCCTCCTTGCAAGAATTGGCTGCTGAGGCTGGCGAAGGGGGAAAGAGCAGGGCATGGAGTCACTCCACTCCCTTTTTCTGATGAAAACATACAAGGGGTTCCCCCCACCCTAAATTTGCAGGCAAAAGGGATTTTTGTCCTCCTGAATTTCCGCGTCTGAGTAAAAGCAAGCAAAGACTCTAACTAGGCCAGCTGCCCCGTTTCATAATACTGGTGAACTGTGTTTAGAAATCTTGCTCACCTAGCCTTGCAAATATATTGTCTGAAGAATGGAGGAGTGCCCAGAGGAGCGTGTGTTTACAAGCGGAGGCAGGGTTAATAGGAGTGGAAGGTGGCTGTTGTTGTTGTTGTGTGCCTTCAAGTCGTTTCTGACATACAGCAACCCTAAGGCAAACCTGTCAAGAGGTTTTCTTGACAAGGTTTCTTCAGAGGAGGTTTGCCATTGCCTTCCCCTGAGGCTGAGAGAGTGTGACCTGCCCAAGGTCTCCCAGTGGGTTTCACGGCTGATCTAGGAATCGAACCCTGGTCTCCAATGCTCAAACCACTACTACAGCATGCTGGCTCTGGGGGAGAAGGTACTAGACTTTATTTCTTGGGGTCCCTTCACACTACACAATTGTAAGGCTGTGATTCCACTTTGACCTGCCTTGGTTCTGTCCAAAGAAGTCGGGGGGGTTGCAGTTTAGGGAGGGGTATTTTCAATTCTCAATCAGAGGACTCTTTCAAACGGGAGGAATTTCTCCCAATTTCGAATGGAGCCAATGCGGATTCATGTAAATTCGCTTGTTTAGCAAATTTACCTGAACCCCTGCTCCGTTCGGAAGGCATTCGGAATTACTTCCCATTACCCAAAAATAACCCCCCCTTGCCCGAAATCACGTGAGAAGCTTAAATTCGCAATAACGTTAAACCCATGATTGCATTTGGAGTGACTTCCCTTTTGACCGAATTTGCATGAGAAGAATTAATTCGCAAAAACCTCAGGATTGCGTTTGGATTGCCCTTGGATTATACTTCCAATTTCCCACGTCTGAAAGAGTCCAGAGAGTTCTAGTGCCTCCCCAAAGTACAAACCCTATGACCCCCGAGGAGTCAGCCAAAGTGGAATCGCAGTGCTGTCGTTGTGTAGCGCAAAAGGACCCTCATCCCGAGAATTAGACCTTCACCAGAAAAGGCCTTCCTATCACAGCATCCCCGTGGCTACAAAAGCTTCGCCTGTTCATTTCTGCGTCTCGTACAGCTGTCCAAAGCAGCAAAGCTCTGCCAATAGGCAGCAAGGGAGTGTGTGTTGTGTATGTGTATGTGTATGTGTTACCACCCTACCCCGGTTCGACTCCCTGAATCCGCATTTATGTTTGGAAAGCAGGATGATCCATGTTGCCAAATTCATCTCAGAACAGATGCAAAGTGGTAATAATCGTGCTCCTGCATGCATGCAGAATTGCCAACTGAGTAATCACATTTACATATATTTAGGATTGGTAGGGAAAGGCGTCAAGGCAGGCCAGGAAAATGGATTCTTAAATCATCCCCCTTTATGTGAACAAATGGCCTAAAGACCCTAAAGTCACCAGACCTTCTAGGTAGGGTCAGCTCTGGTTAGTGCTTGGATGGGAGACCACCACCAAGGTGCTGTAGGCTACATTTTGGTGGAATTAGTGGGCAAAACCACCTCTGAAATACCCTTGCCTAAGAAAAACCTATGAAACCTGTGGGGTCACCATAAGTCGCCAGGCAATTTGAAGGCACATGTCACACCCACATATGTGGGCAAAGGTAATGTCAATAGTTGTAGCTCATCACACGAGGAAAAGATATCCTTCTTCAGTCCCCATCATTTGAATGGAAGAGGTCACTAGGGTAGACAGTTGTTTTCTGTGACTCCTTCTTCACATTAAGGCAATGTTGTTGTTATATATAGCAACATCGATGTACATGGCACTTTACAACAGAATAAATCATGTTGTATATACTCGACTATAGGTTGACCTCATGTATAAGTCGAGGGCAAGTTCTGGGGCTAAAATGATAGATTTTGCTATAATTTTGCTATGACCCTTGGATAGGGTAAATCTTAGGGCCATGTAACAAAGCATCTAAAGGATGAAGCAATAGAAAGCAATGCCAAAGAAATTACAAAATCCCGGTAGACATAACTGTTTGTGCTCAGGGATGAGAGATTAAAGGGGATCAGTGCTTCCAGGACAGAATTCATTCTTGTCTTTTTAGAAAATGGTTCCTTTTTAAAACATATACGAGTTGGTTCCTTTTGCAAAAATAAGAGTTAAAGTTACAATGCTTACATTGTCCCATAGATGAGTCGACTCACATTTTGGGGGGTCAATTTTTTAACTAAAATTTCTAGACTTATACACGAGTGTACGTATATACAGTAACTACTTCAATTTAACATACTAAAATGCAATCCTAGAATGCAATACTAAAAATTCAATATTAAAATATAATAGTAGGCCCTGATCCACCCTCCTGCTCCTGCTCCTCCTCTTCCCAAACTTTTTTTATGCATAAAATTTGCAGATGCGTTGAGTTAAATATTGAATTGACGTCAATAAAACGGTTCCAATTTGGACGACGTTATTTCCTTGCAAAAGGTTAAAATATGAATATACATGAAGGCACAAATGAAAATACACACACTAAAATAAACAAAATATTTTTATTCATACACTACGGTGAGTGGAGTGTGTGTACGACGGCTGCATGTAGATGGAAAGGGGAGTCCCAAAGGTAAAAAGGTTGTTGTGTGTGCGTTTGTCGTATGCCTTCAAGTTGTTTCCGATTTATGGCAACCCTAAGGCGTATCACGGGGTTTTCTTGGCCGGATTTGTTCAGAGGAGGTTTGCCATTGCCTTCCAGTGAGGCTGAGAGAGTGTGACTTGCACAAGGTCAACCAATGGGTTTCATGGTCAAGCTGGGAACTGAACCCTGGTCTCCAGAGTCATAGGGGCTATACAGATGGGTGGCACGCAGCTGCCCCTTTTCGCCCCAGATCGGTGCCGCACCAACCGCATGCAATGGCACTGATCTGGTCCCTGGAGGGTGCAAAAAGAAGCCTTGGAAAGCAGCTTCTTTTTTGCTCCCTGGAAGGAGTGTCATAGGCGCCACACTGTTTGGGTTCTGCACCACAGTGGCATCATAATGGCGCATGCTGTGTAAATGGGCACATGCCAAAACGGCGCCCTGGCGGCAGGTTAACAGCATCGAATGTGCAGATGCTACGCCATGACTGCCCACATGCTGAGTCTGTAAAGGGCCATAGTCCAACACTCAACCCACTATGCCCCACTGTTTGGGTAGCAGTACATTAAAGCGATGGGAGTTGTGATTTGGCAAAAATTGCGGGGAAGAGCCAGGGTTGTGGTTTATAGCTTTTGTAAAGGCTCTCCCTCCTACACATATGTTCAGTGAGTATCATGCCACTGCCTTTTGCCTGCCTGGATTCCCAATAGCCACTAAACATATGTATAGAGTCTCCTGACCCACTTCCACTGACCTCGCCACACAGCTCCATTAAAAACAACAACGCACAATCCTAATCCTGCCAGTAAGAGGATGAGTCGCTTCATCTTTAGGGTTGGCAGGCACCAGGCAAGCCTTGGGCAACCCAGGCTGGTGCCATCCTACCCTCTCTTTAATGCACACATACACCCAACACACAACCACACATACACAGCTGGTGATATGGCAGATATATCAGGATGTTTGGTTGGGGCAGTAACACGAACTTAGTTCCAGACTCTTTTGTCTAAAAAAAACAAAACCCCAGGAATTTGTTTTTTAGCTGTACAGACTCTTTCGCTTGATATGACCCTGGCCTTTTCTGTTTTCTGGGGAGGAAAGCGATTGCAAAGTTATGGGTCAGCATCTTTTTGTGGGTTTTGTTTTTTTAAAACTCCGCTTGGCTTTGAAAGAAGGCTGCTGCTTCCAGCAAAGAATGGGGAAGAAGCAATGACATTAGGGCTGCGTCTGCACTGCAGAAATAAGGCACTTTGACACCACTTTGACTGCAACGAGAGGAAGAGTAGCAACACTATGGGTGCATCCTGCGCTACAGAAGTAACGCACTTTGGCACTGCTTTAACTGCTATGACTCCATCCCAGGATATGTAGTTTATGGTAGCACCAGAGAAAGCAAAATGTCACACAAAACTAAAATCTCCAAATTCCATAGCATGGCACCATGGCAGTTAAAACAATGTCAAACTGTGTTAATGTTGCAGTGTGAATGAAGCCTGGTATGTGCCTCCAAGTAGCCTGTCGCCAGGAATTTCAAAGGGTTTTCCACTAATCTAGTTTTTAAAACTTCCCTAGCATAGTTTGAGGAGGATGGGGTGGTTGTTTGTGAATGGTATGAGATTGTCCTAAAGAAATCTTTGTGAGGTATGAGATAGTCCTAAAAGGTATGAGGTAGTCCTAAAGAAATCTTTAAGTAAAGGGCTTACAGTCGTAAGACTTGTGAGAAAAGGATGCGGTTTGCTTTTCATCTCTCTCTGGACATCTTGCTTCTGATCTTGTGATGTTCATAATCCTCCAACTGTCTTGGTTAGGAAAAGGCAGGCGTGATTAATCCTCTGCTGTCCCACTTTCGCAGCTGCTTTTAAAAAGTCCCAGTTTCTCTCTCTTTCCTCTTTTATCCTCTGCTTACTTCAGGTCCTGCAAACTGAGTTCCAAATGCAGTTGTTTGCACCCAGAAGGAGGGAAGGGAACAGACAAGGTCTTACCCTTCCTAAAGGCAATATCATACATAAATTCCAGCATTTCTCTGCTTAAAAGAGTAGTTTTGTGTGCATTTCTGCCTCACTGATAATATTTTCCCACTTCTTGCTGCCTGGCTACATCCTTGTGACCACACTCTGATATGGCTTTGGACATCCGTGTCCATTTTTTTCATCTGCAAAACGTCGAAGGCATGAGTGTTTTTGCTGCCAGCGTTTTCAAACTGATCTTTGAGACACGAGATCTAGAGGGATGAAGGGAAAGAAGGATGGCATTCCTAAGCGACAAGGAAATTTCTGTAGATGGAAGAAATAGGCCCAGGATAACCCACTGGCTGTCCAACCCACATACTGTCTATCTGTGCAGGCTCTCTTTCATGTAAGAGCCATTGCAGTGTTGATTTTAAGTTAATTAGAGTTGCTCCCTGTTCTTGGAAAAAAGCCGAGCCTAATCTTTTACTTTTGACTACAGCTTGCACAAAAGGCTGTTTCATGGTGTAGAATGAGCCCTTATGACTTGCTAATTTATTTACTGCTGAACGCCCCGGAGATAAACAAAACAAGTCAACAAAACCAGCGGCCTTAGTGGTCATTGTTTCGGGCGCAGTCCAACCCTCGAGTTGCCAACTCTTCCGTTGGCCAAGTTAGATCCGCATTTAGCAGCAGCTGGATGTTTAGACAATATTTACGCTGTTGAGCGTTTCACCTGCTGATTTCCGAAGATGATGCTGTTTTTAAAACACAAGAGCAAGCCGGAGGGTGTGGTTGTGTGTTTTCCCCGCTGCTTGCTGAAGTTTGCGGGGATACGAAGGACATATTTTCCAGTTAATGTCTGCAGACGACGCTGAGAGAGGCATAGGGGCAAGGGCTGGTTTAAAACTTGGCAGTGGTAGTGCGTAGAGGGTTATTGCAGCAAGGTTATTTTTTTTATTATTATTATAAACAGCGGTAGCAGCAGCCTCATTCTTCTCCTGAGTTGCTATTAGGATCCGATTCAGAGCTGCCAACTGGACCAGCTCCCGCTGCCTTTTAACAGCAGCCTGACACACAGAAAATTGACAGGTAATGCTTTCCATTCCTCTTATCTCCCCACTATGAAAAGCTTCAGCTCCTTAATTTCTATGTGTCAGGCTCCTTCTAAATGCGCAGGAGCGGCAGCAGTGAAAAGGTAGCAATTCTAACTGCATCCCAATGATGCTTTTTTTCCTTTTTGGAAGCTTTTCCATTTAAGCTTGCCAGATTGTGTGTGGTTTCTCACCAGCAAGCTTAAAGGGACGGAAATAAGGGAGTGAGGCTTTTCTGGAAAGTGGGAAGGAACATTATCATGTGCTCATGCCTGCACATCAAGGCTGAGCTACAATGGCGTGTTGCAAAGTTAGCGGCAGTACAGCCACAGGTCTTGTTAGGCACACCTTTGGATTACGTATTCAGTGGTGATGATGTTAGAGTCACAGAGCTACATCCTGACTTAGGGCTTGTCTTGTTGTTGTTGTTGTTGTTAATTGTTCTCGAGTCGGTCCCAACTCATGATGACCCCGTGGATGAGACATCTCCAAGACCCCCTGTCCTCCACTACTCTGCTTAGGTCTTGTAGATCCACGGCCATGGCCAGGATGACTAAACTGAGGCTGTCGTACTTTGGCTACATCAGGAAAAGGCATGGATCATTGGGAAAGACAATAATGCCAGGAAAGGTGGAGAGAAGTAGAAGGAGTGGAAGGAGATTATCAGACAGGGGGAAATTGCGGAAGAAAAAGGCATATTCTCAGGATAATTGTGCAATTGCGCTGAGGATTTTCAGATGATGGAGATTATCAGATGGGGGAAAATTGGGGAAGAAAAAGGAATACTCTCAGGATGATCGCGCTGAAGATTTTCAGATGACGGAAGTTATCAGATGGGGGAAAATCTGGGAAGAAAAAGGAATACTCTCAGGATGATCGCGCTGAAGATTTTCAGATGACGGAAGTTATCAGACGGGGGAAAATCAGGGAAGAAAAAGGCTTACCTCCAGCAAAGTCACGCGATTGCAGTGAAGATGTTCAAATGATATCGTGCTTATTCAGGACTTAATCCATGAAGATCCAGGAATGCTCTGGCAACAAACCATTCCCGAGATGTAACGTGGATTAAGTCCTGGATAAGCGCGATGTGTCTGAAAATCTTCAGCGTGACTGTGTGACTTTGCCAAGAGCATGCCTTTTACTTTGGCTTTTCCCCCCATCTGATAATCTCCCCTGTCATGCTTATCCAGGACTTATCCCAGGAACGACCAGGAATGCCCCAGCAACAAACCATTTCCAGGACTTCCTCATGAATGGTTTGTTGCTGGAGCATTCCCGGATCTTCATGGGAAAAGTCCTGGATAAGCACGATGTGTCTGAAAATAATAATAATAGTTATTATTATTATTATTTATACCCCGCCCCTTTGAGATCAATTGAGGTGCAGTCGTGTGACTTTGCCGGGAGTATGCCTTTTACTCCTAGCTTTTTTTCCCCGGGTCTGAAAATCACCGAAGACCACATGCCAAAGGGATAGACTCAGTTAAGGAAGTCGTGGGCATTGACAAGACTTCAGCGGAGCAGTGGCGGACATGAGATCTTGGAGATGTTTCATCCACAGGGTCACCATGTGTTGGGATTGACTTGAGGGCAGTCAACAACAAACAACAAGAGGCAAAACCCACCAACTGTGGTCCAATGTAAGAACAAGAGCACAAAAATCCCAAAGACCCAAGTCCGATTCATTTGGCTCCCCTTTGGATTGTATCCATCTTTGGATTGCTCTCCCTTTTAAAAATGTAATTAAAATTTAAAATTTAATAAGAAAGCCGCGATCATCATGGATGTTGAAATCGACATCACCAAGAGATGCACAAAATGCACTCCCTTCCTGTGTTTTTTTGGTTCTCGTTTTTTCCGCTCCTGGCACAAGGAGGCTTTTCATCATCTTGTAACTTTGAGTTCAGATAACTGAGCTCAGGGCATGATGGATGGCACTGAAATCTCCATCTCCATCTCCTCCTCGCCACTCCCAACCCAACTATCCAACTCATTACTTTAATTTGCCTCGGTTTTATATTTTTCTTTCATGCTTAATTAGAGCCTCTTTTAATTGCTCAGAGATTTTTTTTTGGCTGGAAGGCAACTGGGGAAGAGTATAGGATTAGAAAAAAGGAGGAGGAAGGAGGGGGGAAAGATACGTATTTATTAGCATTTTCCTCTCTACTCAACAACAGCAATAACAGAACAGGCTGCATTCCAGTGTTCTAGTATTGTGTATTTTGGTGTGAGCAATTTAAAAGTAACCTTCCTCCTTTTATTCCCAGCTGGTTAATTAATTAATTTCAATAACTGTACTTAATATTTCTTAAATCGTATCTGAATGTACGGTTCTTAGAGCTTGGAAACGTTACTTTTCTGAACTGCAGCTCCCAGGATCTGCCAGCCAAGGGGCTACTCCTTAAGCCGGTTAGAAGATTGTGGGAGCTGTAACCCCAAAAAGTAACTTGTACAACCCTTGAGTATTTTTGCATGAGAAGACGGAAAGTAACTTGGCGTGCGCTGGATCTTTAAGACCAAAGCTGCCTGAGAACACTGTCAAGAGTACAGAAGAAATATGTGTCACTCCAATAATGGGAAATGGAAGTACGGGTGCGATTCCACTTGGATTCCAAAATCTCAGGGCTGTCTCCAGTTCTCAGGGCAACGGGGAGGAATCTCGAAGTGAGATCACTGCCACGTTTCTTAGATTTGGGTTTTTTAAAGACATAATTGAATGGTATACTTTGCATAACTGTAGCTGAGGCTCGATTCAGCGCGACTGATGCCATCACCGGGGGCTGTT
Organism: Urosaurus nigricauda; assembly: GCA_034509955.1. NCBI lineage: Eukaryota > Metazoa > Chordata > Lepidosauria > Squamata > Phrynosomatidae > Urosaurus > Urosaurus nigricauda. The sequence goes on along the minus strand of JAOEGL010000009.1, from coordinate 2,666,070 downwards.
CTTTGTAGCATCAACCTTAGGAGCTCTTCCAACTCTGTGATTCTGTGATGCATTACAGTAATGGGACTGTTCTCGGTGCAGACTTTGCTCTTGGAATTCGACTTAAATCCTGCTTTGGTGTGAAAATGTGTGTGTGTGAGCGAGTGAGTGTGTAAAAAATGAATAGGATAGAACTTTGTTGGACCCTTGTTGCTGAAAAGTCAGTCTGTCAGCCAAAATTCATTGCAATTAACAGACAGCTATTATATAAATATATTACAAATGTCACTTTTGGTCTCTGCACGCAGGCATAAGATCAAAAACAAGAAATTAGTCATTCCAAAAGTTATACATTTGTTAAAATCACTTAATAAAAAGCACAGTGTTTTCAAAGAAGAAGACGCTGTCATCCAAGTCAGCAGTGAAGAGATATATCTCTCCCTAATATCAGAATAATTCCAGGCTTCCCCCGCCTTTTGACACCTTGCTTTCTGAGCCCTCGCTCTTTCGATAATTCCAAATTATACAGAAAAGTCCCATTAATTCAATGGGGTTCCGAACTTTTATGAATTCTTCATACTTACGAGGTTCACATGGGACCACTCGCACACACTTCCCTCTGTGTGTATGTTTGTGTATGTATATATTTTTAATCTATATTTTGCATACATTCAAAAGTGATATGTAGTGTGTTATTTACATTTCCAGTGACCAAAATCCATTTGCAAGCTAAAAAAAATACTGGGTTCCATTTTTCAACCAATTCTACTTTCTAACAGTCCTCCAGTCCCCTAACCCATTAGACAAGCAGGGCTTTCCTGTATTATATTGTAAACTAAAATGCACACTGTCTTCTATAATTAAGAAGTTACAAAAGCAGATTTGGGTTTCATTAGTGGTGTCTTGGACGTGCCCTGACAAATCTGCCAGGGAAAGGACATTTAGCCATGTCCGTGTGAAAGCCATGAATCAAAGGATATTACCATGGATGGATGTGAGAGCTAGACAGTGAAGAAAGCAGATAGGAAGAGAATCAATTCATCTGAGATGTGATGCTGGAGAAGAGTTCCGAGGATCCCATGGACAGCCCAAAAAACGAAACAAATGGGCCCTGGAACAGATCAAGCCTGAAATCCCCCTAGAAGCCAGGACGATTAAATTGAGGCCGTCATACGTTGGCCACATCATGAGAAGACACAACTCCTTGGAAAAGACAATAATACTGGGAACGGTGGAAGGAAGTAAAAAAGAGAGGAAGACCGCATGCTAGATGAATGGACTCTTATTTAAGGAGGCCACAGGTATGAATTTATAGGAACTAAGCAGAGCACTGGAGCACCGGGAGTTTTGGAGATGTCTCATCCACGGAGACACCGTGAGTCAAGATGAACTCAAGGGCGGTTAACAACAGCACAAACAAATGTAAAAGCCACATTGCTAAAAAAGGTAGCTTGTCACAGGTCTCTGTTTTACTTGTAACTCCTTACTGCCAGGGCTGGTTTGGTTCTCCTCCTGAGATCTCATCCCCCTCCCCTACCACCAGCATCACCACTGAGTCTAGCCTAGTTAGTCAAAGGAGAGGAGTGTCTGCCTGTCTGTCTGCCCGCGTGCCTGAGGCTTTCCCTCCGTTCCCCTACTTGGGCCAGCTCCAATGTCAGCTTAAGGCTGGCAGCTCCAGACCTGCTACCCTTTTCCGGCTTTGGAGGAGGGTGCGAAAAGGGGAGACGTCCATGCTCCAGCAGACGCGCACCTTTTCAGGAATCGAAGAAGACGCTCTGAGTCATGGGGAGCCTTGGGGCGAATGACGTTTGGGTGACAATCCAGGAAGCAGCCAGGCCTTTGTTTTCCCTAGTTGTGTTTTGCAAAGAAGCCTCTTTGCAGGCCTGCTTCGGCAAAGAGAGGTCCTGCGGGTCATGCGCCAGCACCCAGGTGGAGATAATCCCTTCTGGGAATTCAGCGCACACAGCCCTCCTCATTTCCCAGAGGCCTGTCCTTACTCAGCAGGGATGGAGATACCTGACAAAACCTTAGCAGTGCCTACTACGCGCGTAAATCCTCTTACCAAAGTAGTAGGACGTTCTTGTCTGGAGTGCAACTTCCACACTCAGTCAAATCACACAGAAGAGGGCTGCATGCAGTGCATTTGTGTGTGCAGACACAACACTGTGGCTGCATGTTCCATTGTGTATCTAGTTCCCCAATGTTCCCGTTCAACATAAGGGTTGCATAACACCATTAGCACAACTCTGCAAGCAAAGATTGATGCGATGCAATCCTAACGTCCTATGAGTGAGCATGGTGTAGTGGTTTGAGTGTTGGACTACGACTCTGGAGACCAGGGTTTGCATCCCAACCCCACCATAACAGCCCACCGCGGCATGTCACACTCTCTCAGCCTCAGAGGATGGAAATAGCAAACTCTCTCTGAAAAAACCTGACAAGAAATCCCCATGATACGGTCGCCACAAGTCAGAAATGACTTGAAGTCACTCAACAACAACAACAACAAATCCTAATATAAGATTTTGGCTGTCGTGTCAGAGGCACTCCCATTTTTATTATTTCTTCCCATCCCAAGGACTGATATTATGAGAACACATGGTTCTTTAGATCAGTCTGGAAAGAGCCCTGAATCTGCGTTTTGGCTCTGTTTAAGAAGAAGAGAAGAAATGGAAGCACATCGCACACACTTTTGGTGCCAGCTGTGGCAGGCTGGTGCCATCCTCGTCTGGCACTTAGGGGCTGGCAGGAGAACAGGGGATTGCCTCCCACATCTTGAGTCGGGAGCTTAAGCTGTTTGCCTTGCAAGCGCTTAATGCAATTTGCTGGCGTCCCCACAGCAAAGGGCTTACCTGCAAACCCCTTTACCTGCTGACCTCTTCTGCTAAGCTTGTGCAAGACGGTGTGTCACCCTTCCCTTCCCGCTTCCCTGATGGCAGTGGGATTACTCGCCGGGGGAAGGATCGTCAGCATAGGCTAAAGCTTCCAAGGATTTAGCAAGAATTGGGACACACGCATCACTTGGATAGAGGAGGAAGTTCCAGGAAAGAAGGGACTCCCCGGTTTGTTTGTATGATGCTGAGGAAGGGAAGGAGTAGGAAGACTGGCCTGGCCCAGCTTTACACATCTTTAGCCCACTTCAGAGGCTTCAGCCCCCTCCTTCCTTGCTTGCTCACTACTTTCTGACACGTCTTTCTTTCGTATTCCGGGTAATTCCTTCCTTGATTTCCCCACAGCATCGATGGTATCAGCCGCGGCGGCTGAGACTGCTGAATCGACAACAGCGAGCACGTATGCAAAGAAGTTTATGGCTCCTGAAAGGGCTCCCAGATTTATGGACAAGCTGCTACACGATGTTTCGGGGATGAAAGTCCCCCGTTTGTCAGGCGTATAAATGGTGTCCTCAGCGGAGAGACGGAGACGCACATGTAACGTGTGTGCATGGATAAAATAGTATAAAATAGTAAGGCTAAAATGCTATGCAGTATGAGAAGAAATGTGGCATTTCTAATCTATGCAAAGCTCATGTGTATGTAAGATAAGAACAGAAGCTAGGTAGATTGTGTTATCACTAATTACTCCCTTTGCCAAAGGCTTATCTTGTAGGTATATACATATACATATATATATAAGCTTTGCATAGAAATTATGCTGGCTGAATGTCTTGCATTGCATGGTTTTTGGGGCCTCATTGTCTACCTTTCCTTTCCTTTCCTCTACTAGTCATTTGACGATAATGCATCCCTGTATTTGAAAAAGCGGGCTCCTCTCCAAGAAAACATAAAACAACAACGCTTGAGTCTCCCTTATCCAAATTGCTTGGGAGCAGAAGTGTTTTGGATTTTGGATTTTTTCGGATTTTGGAATATTTGCATGCCCAAAATGAGATATCTTGGCAATGGGACCCAAGTCTAAATACGCAATACATTTATGTTTCCTATACATCTTGCACATGTAGCCTAAAAGTAATTTCATACAATATTTTAAATCATTTTGTATGTGAAACGAACGGTTGTGTACATTGAACTATCAGAAAGCGAAGGTGTCACTTACTCAGCTACCCATTAAAATGTTTTGGAAATATTTCAGATTTCAGAATTCTGGATGAGGGAGTCTCAACTTGTATATTTTTGGAGTGTACATTGCAACCAACAATGGATTGTTGTTGGGGTGTAGCCATCGGGGAGGAGAGCAAAATGAAGGCTCCCCAAATATGAATTCTGACCCCATTGGAAAATTATGCCCTTATTCCCTCCACCCCCAGTAGCTATATGCCTGAATATTTCCCCATTCCTGCCTTATAGGTTTTAACATCCAACCAGATGGACTGGTTGTCTTGAACCCTAAATAACAAACTTCCCATTGTAGAAGAAGATATGCTGCAACATTTTGTTGCAGATCCCTCCGTCTTGACATTATCTAGTCAGCTCGGTTGCATTTCCCTCTCCGTAACCTGGAAGGATTTTATTTCACCCCTATTTTGCTTCCATAACTATCCCTTGTAGTACAACAAATATGCTGCCGCCACACGGCATCGTTCCATTTATCACCTTTGCAATCTTTGCTCATTTCACGCTCAATTAAGTATTATATTTACCCCTTTACTCCGCAGTAAACTGTGTTCGAACCTCTCTCTGGTGGCCTCTCTGTGCCTTGCCTACACCGGGAAGACCTACGTTTAGTGTGGCTTTTCATTTCAAATTAAGGAAACAAATGAAAATTCTATTGAAACTAATGACAACCATTAAAAGATAAGTGTGAACTACACATTGCAATATTGCGCATGGTGACTAATGAGGTTAGCTGGGACGTTCTCCGTTTAAATTTCTGCTCACTAAGCAATGAGGGCATCATCACAAGGTGGCATTAAAAGAGGCACACGCTCGCTCTAGGAATCATTCACACACACACCATGTTTGCAATATGGACACAATAAAACATACTTGCTTTCTTATTATTCTGCAGACGCATCATGATTCGAGGGGGAGATTTCATCCCCAAAAGTACCTTTTCCAAGCTCTAGTTGTGCATAAAAAGCTCCATTTCTGATAGAAACAGGGATGGCAAAAGCCCAGCTCCCTAACCAGGGGAAACGCTACACAGCCACAACATTCATAATATCATACCCATACAGTCACAAATATCTCTTTCCAGCCTTTCCTAAGATCTAAGAGATTGCTTTAAAAACAAAGTAAATCTTGATATTATTAGAAAACCTGACAACTGAATCCAAGACAACACGATGGACCTTTTCATGTATGGAGTCAGGGCTTCAACCTCACCCCAATTCTCTGCTTCTTTGAAGTACCATCGTCCCCAATCTGTTTCTGAGAACAATTTCAACTTGTTGGCATTTCCCTTTGAAACTTTATCTGGCCAGGAACCTTTTCGCTCCCTTCCCTAGGAGACTCACATGGCTTGAGCATTGGAGTTTTGTGCCAGGCAAAGACCTTTCTGGTTTCCTGATATGACAAGTTAAGTGCTCAATTTCCATTTTAGTACTAACTATCTCATATACTCGACTATAAGTTGACCTTATGTATAAGTCGAGGGCAAGTTTTGGGGGCCAAAATTATGGATTTTGATATGACAAATGGATAAGTCGAGGGTAAAAGTTAGGAACACGGAACAAAGAATGTAAAGGAGAAGCAAAGGAAAACAATGCCAAAGTACAAAATTCCTGCAGGCATAATAATAATAATAATAATAATAATAATAAAGTTAAATTAACTGTTAAATTGACTGCATCACTGTTCATGCCCACCATAAAGGATGGATGGATAAGAAAGTAAAGGGGAGGTCAGTGGTTCCAGAAGAGATTATACTTTTGTCTTTCACCAGGGTTGATTCATTTTTATGACTTAAAGTACAGTCCCTATTTGGACCCATGGATAAGTCGACTCAGGTTTTTTGGGTCATTTTTTTGACCAAAATTTCTAGACTTATACATGAGTATATACAGTATGTGTTTCTACGCCTCCCCCCCCCCCATTGATTTATCTGCCACTTCTTTTCATGGGGTTTTCAATGGATATGTATTATCTGTTAGTGCAAACTGGATGATAATTTCAGCTGAAGGACAGTATATAATGGAACCAATTACTGGGGCGAGGGGTATTCTCTCTCACTGAAAATCTCCGAGCTGAGGCTGGACAGATTAATCTAGCAAGGTTAAGATCAATGAGCAGATGAAGATATATCTTAGATACATGCGACGTCTGCAGTTTTAAGCAAACACGGGCCTCTCGGGGGATTTGTCTCTAATATAGAAGCGTTGGTTTCTTCTATTGAGGGCTTGATTGTCGAGATTAATTTGATATTAAAAGTTTACAGAAAGGGCACACTCCAAATCCTTCCCTTTCCCCAACAAAACAAATGGGGAAAAGAAATACTGCAAGCGTGACCAGGAGAGGTTGGGTTGACAATGGTTTGGTGAAGATGTAGGAAAGAGCTTAACCGCAATGAATCTAAGGAAACTTAGGCCAAAGTCCAATCCTTATTCCAACTGGAGCAAAACCATTAAATAAATGAGAACTTGGCAAGCCACAATTTATTAGGTTCTCTTTGATTCATCGTGTCTACTTTAGGTAAATTAACAATTTACTGTGAGCTTTTCTTGCCAGCGTTTGGGCCAATGGTCACTTCCAGCATATAAGTAGATAATATGACCAAACATTCAGAGACAGCATGGCAAAGCGGTCTGAGCATTGGACTACGACTCTGGAGACCCGGGTTCGATTCCCCGCTCGGCCATGAAACCCACTGGGCGAGTTACACTTTCTCAGCCGCAGGGAAGGCAATGGCCAACCTCCTCTGAACAAATCTTGCCAAGAAAACCCCATGATAGTTTTGCCGCAGGGTCGCCCCAAGATGGAAATGACTCGAAGGCACACAGCAAGATAAACATTGGGGATGGTAAAATCAAATATGTGCATACATTTTGGCACTGTGCAAGAATTAGTTCACAGCTGAGATCTTGCAGTGGGAGATGTACATCTCCATGGCTACATCTACCTGTACTAACCCCGACAGTCCACTTTTTAAACACCTCCTCCACCCACAACATGGCTATTTTCACGTCATTGGAGAGCGAGGGCATCAGCGGAACAGATTTTTTGTGTAGCTGAACATGCTGCAGCAAACATCCACAGGATCTTCCCTGGGTTTTCACAAAGATCCCAGCAAGGGATGGTCTCCCACAGATCCTCCTGTTTTCCAGGCCATGAGCGAGGAGAGGTATTGCTTAACAAATGGGTTGGGAGGTAGAATTTGGTCACTGTGCGGGTGGTAAAGAGTTCTGAATTTTTGCAGATAGTTTTCAAGTTTTCTGCCACTTGTTGTTGTTGTTGTGCACCTTCGTTTCTGACTAATGCAAACCTGTAACGGGATTTTCATAGCAAGAGTTAGTTGCCATTGCCCTCCTCTGAGGCCGTGAGAGTGTGGCTTGCCCAAGGTTAGCCTTCATGGCCAAGCGAGGATTCAAACCCTGGTCTCTTGCAGTCCTAGTCCAACATTCAAAACATTATACCAGCTCACGTTCGAACCAGTCCTAATTCCCCCTCCTCACTTTTTTAAACAATGGAAAGTCATGCGCAACCTAAACCACTATGTCTTTAGTACTTTAAGGAGGAAGACCAATGAAATCATTACCCGTTAAGAACCATCATGAGTAATAGGAATAATATTTAATAATATTTAATAATATATTTAATAATATAATAAGGAGCCCTGGTGGCACAGTGGTTAAATGCCTGTACTGCAGCCACTCACTGACAAACCATAAGGTTGCGAGTTCAATACCAGCCAAGGGCTCAGGTTCGACTCAGGTTTATAGCCTTCTGAGGTCACTAAAATAAGTACCCAGCATATTGGGGGCAATTAACTTACAGTTATAAACTGTTTAGAGACTGTGTAGCAGTATAGAAATGAAGCTGCTATTGGTATTGCTGTATTTTTAACAAGTAACTTTCAAAGCTTTCCAAGGCAGTCTAATGGACCTGGCACGTTCCCTTTCTTTCTCTCTGAAGCTTGGTGGATCTTCCGGTGATGCCAGGTATTCTGGGAGCTATGCCCCACCCCAAAAGTAACTTCTCTAGGCTCTGATCCCTCTCATCCTGAGCAGTTTCTTTCACTCTCTCTTCCAGGCTTGCTACCTTTGCTATAGCCTCCTGACATTGGCCAATGTGGTTGTGGGTACCAAGGCTGTGCCTTCAAGACAACAGGTAAGTTGGGATCTGGCAAGGCAGGAGGCTAGGTGGATCTGGTCTGATGGCCAGCAGGCCTGAGCTAAAAGTGCAGATCCTTTGCTAAGGAAATGAAATCACACTGCGTCCACGAAATTTTAAGCTAGCTCGAACTGTCTGGCGGAGGAGAGAACTGGAAACGGGCCAGATTTGTGGGCAGCGTAAATTACAGCTTCACAGCTGCACTGGGGGAGCCAGCTCCCTCGCACAGCGCACAGAAGCAGAAAAGAAGTGCTGGGTCAGAACAATTGTGGGGCCAGGAAAGGCACAAATCGGAGATCCATTTCGCAATTAAAACCTGAATGGTAAAGACCAAAGTGCTGCGTTGTAGAGAAGGAGGCCATCCATGGCTATTAAGTCACTGTAAAAAGAAAAGGCGAGGAAGGAAGACTCGAGTAGCAGCTTGAAGACTAACTGATGTATTTCAGCATGAGCTTTTTATGGAGTTCAGTCCCTTCCTTCATACATACTGTTTGAGTGGACTGAAATCCTAGAAAGCACATGATAAAATAAACCTCTGCACATCTCCCATTCATTCCATTGGGACTAGCATACGTTCCCGGCAGAATATGCCCTGGAAAGGGAGATGCATAAATACAATTACCACGTTCATCTGTTGCAAACAAAGACTAGCCTTCGCAAAGACCAACAGATACAAACCTCTATGGACTAGAGTCAACTGCATGACATGCATAGCATGTCAGAATAAAATGCTACAAAATCCTAACTAGAAGAAAAGAAAAAGAAAAAAAGGAATCCCAGCTACTCATTCCCTCCCTTAAGAAAGAAGACTGAAAAGCTTTAAGAACTGGCTGCATTTGATGTAGAGAAGAGAGGGCTTGGGGTGAGACTTGTTGACACTTCGGCTTTCAGATTTCTGAAGCCAGAAGAAAAGGGTGATGAGGGTGAGATGTTATGAGGAGGGAACCATGCCGTGAGGAAGGGAACTGGGCTTAAATGACTTGCTGCCCGCTTTATGACTCCGTGGGGGCTTCTGCCCTGGCCGTTTTCCTGGAACTGATGTCATGCATGTGCAGAGAAGCCAGGCCAAGCTGGGGCCAAACTCTTGCATTTCATTCCCACCCTACTGAAGCCTTCCCATCTTTTCAAAAATATTGGCCAAGACCTTGCATTGGAGGCATAGCTGTGATATCATAGCTGTGTTCCTTCTCCTCTTCCAGCCCCTGAAACCCACCTTAAAAGCTAGTCGGCCGTCCCAAGCGATGGAGTTCTGTGGTGCCAGCAAGCAAACCACTCTAGGATGACATGGAGTCCCACATGCCTCTCGCTGGCTGCCAAATGGAATGCCTTTGCTCTTTCTTTGGGATGAGATTATATCTATACCCTTATATTTAAGAGAGATGTGGGGCCAGAGTTTGTAAAACTATCTCCCCCCCCCCCACAGTCTATAGCTACCAGAGTCATCCAGTGTCTGGACATCCGATGTGGAAGATTCTGGGGATTGTAACTTAATAAGTAACTTTTCCAAACTCTGGATCTTTCCTGTATTCTAAACTGGGACACAATGATGGATGTATCCAAGACAGTGGCTTAATTCTTTTTAGGTCCCTCTCATTGGACTCTAACATAGTGTGGAAAGCAGAATGATCTAGTCAGCGGATGCAAGTTTGCATGATTGATGCCAGTTTCCCGGGGTGTAATTCTCCTGGTGCAATTCTCCCATAAGTTTAGGCTTCACCTCATCAGAGCAACCTCTCCTGTCTTCATTTGCTGCATCCATACATTTGCTCTCATCCTGTCTTTCCATTACGCTTGACCCCATCCTATTCCCTCCCACAGGGACATCTCATCCACCTCTGCAACCAGCTGCAGGAGCACATCAGTTCCACTATCCGTGAAGACCCCTGCCTCATGTATCGGACGGAGCTCAAGAACCTGGCCTCCCAAACCTACCTCAAATGGCAGGAGTGTCTGTCTCGGGGCTGGCTGTGGACCACCTTCCCTGCAGGTAACTTCAGTGTCAACTCACCACCCGCCTCCTTCCCATCTAGCAGGAAGATCCAGGGAGAAAGGGAACACAGGTAGCAATACTAACTGTAACTGGTTCCACCTTTAGCTGGAGGATTTGGGCTTTGGAGTCTGAAAAGTCATTTCTCCAAGCATTTATGTCAGGGGTAGCCCACTAGAGGCCTTCCAAGGATGACTTGGAGTTCCACTAAGCTGAGGCTGGCTAAGACATTTTGAGGCCGGAGGCAAAGATCAAGATAGGATCCTTCCACTCCATGCACAGAACTAGACAAGTAGTTGAAACTTTCCTCTGGTGACGAACGAACATCCTCTATTGCACCTAAAAGCAGCAGGTTTCGTTAGGGGTGCGTGGCAAGCTGGATAGCATTGCAAAGCGGTTCTCCGCCACTTTGCCACCGTGCCTGAAAGTTGCTTCTTGAAGCAACCAATTGCTTTGCCCAGTGGGAAAGCTGGCCCTGGACAGTCTGGGAGACAGGCATGACAATACAAAGACAAAGCTGTGTTAGTCTGGAATATCAGTCTGCAAAGGGATCTTGCAGCACCATTGAGACTAACTGAAAGAAAGAAGCAGATAGCATGAGCTTTTGCAGACCTGGATCTACCTCTGAGGAAGTAGACTCCAGTCTACAAAAGTTGACGCTACCGGCTTCTTTCTTTCAGTTAGTCTCAAAAGTGCTGTGAGATCCTTTTGCAATCTCCTGGGAAGTTCTTTTGCCCAGTTTGCCTCCACATCCATTGTGCATTCATGTGGGTATCTGTCCATCTCTCTCTTTGTACAAGTTGCCATTTGGACATTCTGCCTCAGGCCAAAAACTATTTCGAACCAGCCCTGAAAGAAATGAGAACTTGGCAACCATGGCTCTATTTCCAGCTGTCTGTGGCTAATCATGTATTGCATGCCTGCCTCTCCTGTTGGCAGGAAAGCCACAGCTGGCAGAAGCCAAGCCAAGGAGTTGGAAAATGGGTCAGGCTCACCCGCGCCAGGCCTTCTTCACTATCGGTCAGTCAAGAAGCCTTCAATCCTAATGCAAAGCAAAAGGCGGCCAAGCTACAGCACTGGGAGGTCTTGAATACCTCCAAGGACCCCCCTAGATAGAAATACTGTCACCATCTCTGCTCACTGGACTCTGAAAAACAGGCAGTCAAAGAACTGGGATGGACCTGATACCTGTATTTGTATTGGGTAGGATTGCCAGAGTGAAAACTGGAGAGGGCTCCCATACCTTTAATGGTTGTGCCGAAGAGGAAATTTCAGCAGGCATGGCTTGTTACCTGGTTGCTTGCTGAAATGCCATCTTCTGTGCAACCATTAAATGATTGACATGATTATGAACCTCTCCATTCCTCACCTTGCAGTTTGCAGCAGTTCATCAAATGGGCACACGGCCATATGCAAAAGCTCTGCACACCCAAAAAGGTACCAACTGCAAGGAAGAGCTGGGGACGGAAGGGGTTAACCAGCTAGCTTTGGATCCAGATTCTCAGGAAAGGGGCCTCACAGGGGATAAGCTGCTTTTGTAAAGGGAATTTGGGAGCAAGCTTACCAGCCAGAGAGCTCGGTGATGCAAGTTCTCCTGGGGCCAGACCCACCCTTCCTCTCTCCCTCTTCCCTGGACCCCATAACTGAAGCTTCTGTGACCCACAGCTCTATTCCGGAAAGCTAGAAAAGGATGCCCAGCAATGCCACTCCATTATTCCAGTGTTTGATTTATAAAAGAGGCCGAAGTGCTAACATCCTTTTATGCAAACAGGATGGAGAGGAAAAAAAGATAAACACTCCTTCTGTTACTCTTCTCTTCCTATTACTCAAGAACTGACTCAGCCATAAATGTATGCTGATGGGATTTTCTTTTCCTGCAAATATGGTCTGCAATCGTAGGAAAGACCTAGAAAGACCTGGAGGGATGGAGGGAGAGGAAATGAGGACCATTAGAGTGGCTTAAATCAAGGGGACGCCAAACTCATATTGCCCAGTTAATGAGTAACCTGGATTTAATGAGTTGGCTTCTCTTCCTGATCTGGTGTCTGTGTCCTTTTTTAATCCAATCGGCCAGAGCTAGAGAATTGTTGGGGTTCAGCATCACTTTTTGCAGCGAGGAGGCAAAACTAGACGCTTGGATACCTTTTCTGCAAGCCAGAGCAGACACCATGTGTAAAGCGGACAAGCTGAGCACTAATAATAATAATAATAATAATAATAATAATAATAATAGTAATCTTACCTGCCTCTCCCTGTGGATCAAGGCATGGAACAACAATCAACAGACAAACAACAACAGTTAAAACACATGAGTTAAAAAACACATCAGTTTAAAAGGACAAGTAAGACGTATGCATACCTATTAAAACAATCCACATTTAAACATCATCCTTTAAAGTTCACGATTTGAAAATCATCTGGATAAACCTGCCGGAAGAGATTGGTCTTCAGTGCTGTTTTGAATTCAAACTCTTTATTCAAAAGAGTAAAAGAGGAATACAGAATAAAAGAAGGTGAAAACAAGATAAAAACATAGGTTATACGTGAAACCAGAACTATTCCTGGAGAGGAAACATACTGGAAAAGTTATGCAGTATGTGACAACTGCTGCAAGAATGACCTATGGAAAGAGAATTCTATATGGAAATATGAATTTGTAGAAATTGATAAATTCATTGCATTAATATATGAGAAATTATTCAATGACTTTAAAAAAGAATAGAAGCCTGTAAGATGGAAACAAAACAGGGATCCGGAAGGATCTTAGGTTTTTAAGTAAAAAGTGTCTTGTTACATTGAGGCTTATACTTTCTTTTTAAAGTTCATGTTAAGAAGTTTTTTTATTTTCTTTGTAGAGATTCTCTTTAGGATACTGGTTAAGATTTGACTAGTAAGAGGGCAATAGATGTATTTATTGTAACAGACAGTTCTCCTGCCCTTGTTTGTTTCTCTTTTTATAGTTTGCTTTTAATAGTTAAAATTTGTAGTTTAGTGTGATTTGTTTCCTTTATAACTTTGCACATGCTCAGGGGGTGCTTTGCTCGGATTGAATGTCGCATGCAGCCAGCCATCCACAAGAGTCTGGGAGATCTTAACTGTCTCCTTGTTTTTGTTTTTCTTAGGGCCAGAATAAAAATATCTGATGGAGATAATCGAAGGAGCCCAAGAGGATTTCTTTGCCAGCGGGGATCAAGGAGGAGAACCACGCAAAGTCCAGCAAAATGTGATGGAGCCAGATGAGGAGCGGTTGGGCTCCGTTATCATCCCCCCTAATCCTACTCCTCAGATCCCTATTTTTCCACCCCATTCTCTCCTCCCTCCCCAGCATTGCCATTTTGCCATTTTATCTTGGGGTTTGCCAACCCCTTTGTGTTTTTTTTCCATAAAAGAACAAAGTTCTCGCAGGGGCTAAGCCAGCACTATTTGCTATTTATTTAGACAACCTTGTGCCTTTAAGAAGCGTGCTTTCAAAGCAAACACTCAGGGAAGGAACATGCACCCCGCCCTGCACCGGCGAGGCCAAAATAAATGTCATTTTTAATGGATTTTATTTCTCTCTTCCTGACTGTTCCCTGAGGTTGTAACTGTAAGTGCTCAACTGCATAGAGATGGCCCCAGTTCAAGGGTGCAGAAAGGCACTCTTGAAACACACACAGTTCTTCGCTACGCTGGAGAGAGCAGGAAAAAAAGGTTGGAGGAATCCAGAAGTTGCATCTCCATGGAGATGGGTCAGTTTGGAGATGACCAGTTGTGGAAATCCAGAGCATTCCTTCTCTTGGGGAGGGAGCTCGGAGCTAACGTTGGGCATATTGCTGCTCCAGAAAGGCACAGGTTCAATCTCTGGCATCTCCAGAATGGAAAGATCTCAGCATGTCAGGGCTTGAGTTTGGGCTTATACATCTGGATGGGAGGGAGGTGGTCCTCTAGAGCAGTGGTTCCCACACTCTGGTCCTCCAGGTGTTTTGGATTTCATTTCATCTTGGCCAATGGTCTGGGTTTCTGGGAGCTGAGTTCCAGCACCTGGAAGAGCAGAGTTTGGGAATCGCTGCTCTAGAGATTGCCGAACTGCCAGTCTTCCTCACCATTAACTGTGCTGACTCTTGCTGATGGGAATTGCAGCCCAGACATATCTGGAAGGTCAACTGTATCCCATCCCAGCTCAAAGCAGTTCCAGCCACATTGATTCCATAGGAACGTGGTAAGTTAACCCTTATGCAAGTTCTACTGACTCCAGGAGGCTACTTTGGTTGGGACTTGGAGCTGGATTCAAGTTGGGCTGGAAACTGTGTAGCTCTTTAGGTGTTGCTGAACTGTAACGCCCAGCATTCTTTGTCATTAGCTATGCAGGCCTGGGCTGCTCGGAGACATCCAACAAAATTGTGGCATGAAAACCCAGCGCATGATATGTTCACCGTAGGGTCACTTGTATGCAGAAAACATCAAACCCAGAGCAGGTTTAGACTCAGGTGAAAGAGAAGTGAGGATCAGAGGAAGGAATATAATCGGTCTTAAGGAGTTTATCACGCTGGGGCTAATTTTGGCATTAAAGAGAGATTAAAGCGCATTTAAAGCATCCCGGAAATAAAGCGAAAATGGCGAGTAATTCTGCAAATGATTATCACATGCAATTGCACAAATAAAAGTGATATCAGAAATGCATTGTCACTGAAATCCTGAAAGTAAAATGATGCGTGTTAATGCTTTTTTGTGACCACTTTACTGGCGGCTTTTGTGTGATGGCATGTGAAAAGTTTTGTGCAATTACTCTATTTTTCTGGGATATTCATGATAAACCCCCAATCTCTTTCGTGTGTTAAAGTCCGAGGATATGCAGGTGACACCATACTACTAGCAGAAAACAATCAAGACTTGGAACGTTTACTGGAGAAAGTCAAGGCAGGCTTACTGGTGAATATTACGAAAACAGAAATAATGACCACATGGGATTTACATAAATTCAACCTAGATAATGAGGAATTTGAAATAAAGAGTTCCCATACCTTGAATCAATCATTGATTGGAACAAAGGTTGCAAAAAAGAAATCGGAAACAGATTTGGATTGGGAAGGGCAGCTGTGAAAGAACTAGACAAGATCCTAAAGTACAAAGATGTAACACTGAACACTAAAGTCAGGATCGTCCAAGCCATTGTATTCTCCATCACTATGTATGGATATAAAAGATGGGCAGTAAAGAAAGCGGACAGAAAATGGACCCATGTGAGACGTGGTGCTGGAGAAGAGTGCCGAAGATAGCCTGAATGGCCAAAAAAGCCAAACAAATGGGTCCTTGAACTGATCAAGCTTGAACTCTCCTTGGAAACCAAAATGACTAAACTGAGGCTGTCATACTT
This sequence comes from Urosaurus nigricauda, assembly GCA_034509955.1. Taxonomy (NCBI): domain Eukaryota; kingdom Metazoa; phylum Chordata; class Lepidosauria; order Squamata; family Phrynosomatidae; genus Urosaurus; species Urosaurus nigricauda. The sequence continues at coordinate 2,650,526 of JAOEGL010000009.1, read as the reverse complement.
TGGCCACATTATAAGAAAACATTTCAACTAGAAAAGCTAGTGCTGGGAAAGGTGGAGGGCATTAGAAAGATGGAAAAATCACATGCCAGATGGATAGACCTAATAAAGAAAATCACAGTCCTGAGCCTGCAAGACCTAAGAAGAATGGTTGAGGATGGGGAAACTTGGAGGTGTCTTTTACAAAGCTGCCATAACTTGGAGTCGGGGTGACTGGACATCCTCCTTTTCCTGGATCTGCCCTACATTTCCAGCCTTCTGTCCAGGAGGAATTACAAAATGTCCTCCATATGGAACAGGACTAAGAAGCATGGATTTCTGTTTCTATGGACTTTATCACACGGGGAAAATTGGAAGGTTAACTAAAAGTTAATCTGGGGTCAGCCAAGGTATTTCACATAATTTTGCGAAAGATTTCCAAACGGCGTTGCACGCAAATGGAAGGCAATCCAAACACATTCGTGAGACATTCCAGGAATAGCTGAATTTGGAAAAATATCAAATTTGTAAATCCTTTCCCACTGATTTCACAATCAATTCACATTTGTATTTGCATCTCCAGTTCAGTACTGTCGGCCATGGATCCTGCCCTCCCTGCGCATGTGCAAACACACTAATTCGAAATCAGGATGCTGATTTTCTTTGCATTCGCACTGCTTTCTCTTTTGGATGGGTGCTATGTTTGCATTTTTGGATTCCCTCCCCCCCCCCTTCTTCTTTCAGGATGGTGATACATTCCTCCGTGTGAAAAAGTCCTATGAGTGTCTTGAGCTTTGATTTGGCCATGGCCTCTGTTTTTCTTGAAGGCGGTATATTTTGCCGTGCCTTGTCCTCCTTTGCAGTGAGGACACCTGGTCACCCTGGCTAGGAGCAGACTTGATCGTAGTCGACCACAACAAACCAGGAGCAACTTGAAGGCAAGCAAGCAACCAGGCAGGTGCTTTAAAAGTTAAAGGCTAAAAACCCAGAAGAGCGAGTTGGCTGCTCTGCCGACATCTGAACCGGCTCAGCCTCCATTGCAGCTGGCTTGGCGAGGAATGAGCCCAGCAATCAGGGTGATCCATTTATGGGATTAGCTGCCTCTTCGCCTGATCTCTGACTTTTGTTTTGGACGCTGCAGGATTGCAAAGAACGAGCTGTAATTGGGGCTAATACTTCAGTTACTCGCTTGCAGCAACAACAACCTCCCACCGTGGTTCTCTGCCTGCGTTGGAGCATCCTGGGGGACGGATAAGGGGCTCAGGTGGCACCAGGCTGATAAAAAAGGCCCCTGCGGCAGGTGAGATAGGTAGCCCTTCTCCAACTAGGCCAGGATAGCCATTATTTGCCTTTTAAATATTCATGTGGGTTGCTGCTAAAAAAAAAGTAGGTTGCAGAGAAGGCCTTTATTCGGACCCATTCGTACTATGGACTTTATCAGACGGGAGGAATTTCTCTTTATTGCGAATGGAGCCAATTCGAATTCACGTGAATTCGCTAGTTTAGCAAATTTACGTGAATTCCTATTGCGTTCGGAATGTGTTCAGAATGACATTGCCCGAAAACGACCCCCCCATTGCCTGAAATTGCTTTAATTCGCAATAAGGTAAAACCCATGATTGCATTCAGAATGACTTCCCTTTTGCCCAAAATTGCGTGAGATACTTTAATTCGCAATAACGTGAAACCCCATGATTGCGTTTGGATTGCCATTAGATTATACTTCCAATTTCCAACGTCTGATAAGGTCCTATGATAATAATCCAAGATGAATCTAGGTTGAATCCTTGTTCACATGTGTCCCGAATGCACTCAATGGACTTTTGGGGGGCTGGCAAAAAAACCATTTAAGTTTTCACTTTGGGGTTTTCCCTCTTTCTCAGACTAACCTAGCAATCCAGATTCCTCCATCCCTCTCAGATTCTCACCATGCATCTCCATGCAGACATGCGGATGGGGAAATGTGCCCTGTACATGTGTGCAACAAAAAGACCATGCTTTTGGCCCACTGGCCGTAGCAACCATTGGATTTAATGAGCAATACATTTCACCCACGAAGAGAAATAATGCTGACAGGCCCAGTTCTGGCCCCAAGCAATTTCCACCAGGACTCCAGGGCAGCTGCAAGGAGGCAGGGAGAGACCAGTCGGACATCCTGGTTCGGTGACAAATGATCTCCTTGTTCCTTTGTCACGTCCAGAAAAACCACACTGCGGCAGGTGGGAGCCATTCTCCTTGCAAGAGCAACAGCAGCACGGTGGTTTCTCACCAAATCGTGAAATCTAGCAGCCTGGTTTGTCAGTGCCAGGATGCGAGAAACACTGCTCCGTCCCCTGGGCTCCATTGTTTGCTGCGTGGGAATTGGCGTCCTCACCTTGCAAAGCTTTAACGTTCCCACCTTTTGTGGTCTTGGGACAAAAGAGAATGGATTCTGGAAGAAGAAGAAGAAGAAGAATCAATGTCCTAGATCCGTTAAGTATACTTAGGTTGCCTCCACACTGCAGAAAGAATCCAGTTTGACACCGCTTTAATATCTATGGCTCAACGCTATGGAATTATGGTTTTGTGAGGCATTTAGCATTCTCTGTCAGAGAGCTCTGGTTCCACAGAAAACTGCAATTCCCAGAACCCCATAGCAAGCACCTTCGGTGTGTGCTTTTTATTACAAGCTAAGATAGGCTGCAGCAGTTTGCTTTTGCCTGAGCTTTTCAGGGAATGGAAAGATCCACCTCTCCTCTGCAAACTAACTGAGTGAGAACTGTAGTGTAATGGTTTCAGCGTTGGACTCTGGGAGACCAGGATTCAAGTCTCGCTTCAACTGAGCAGCTTTGGGCAAGTCACACTCTCTCAGCCCCAGAGGGAAGCAAGGGGAAACCTCCTCCGAACAAATTCTTCCAATAAAACTCTGTGATAGGTTTGCTTTATGTTTGCCGTAAGTGAGAAGTGACTTGAAGGCACACCGCGGCAAGAACAAACTACGTTTGGACTTCGAACCCAGTTTGCAGCAATTGAAGTGAGCTGAGGACAAACAGGGAAAGTGGGAGGAAGAGACAGAAACAGCGTAAAAGCAGTTGGATAAAAATGGATTAAAAGAGGATTAATCAAGCTTGTCCCTAGCAAATTGGAACAGTTGGAAGGTTTGCTGTCCCTATGATATGGGTCCATTAAAATTAATTTGTTAATTATTATTATTATTATACCTTCTGACAGTTGAGGATAGACTGGCACCTTGGCGGAAGGGGGAAAGCAAATAACCGGCAAATGCAACCAGGGCCCTATTTTCAACCTCGCTGGGAAAACCCAGAATGGGGTGTAATTGTCACGCAAGTATGAACAAGACACACATGCATGTGCGCGCCTTTGAATGATGTTTTATTGCAAAGAATACATGTGAAAGCACGGCTTCCTTTAGCACAAAAGAGTGCTTTGCTTTTGCTGAGAGTGGGTTGTTAACCATAGTCCTTTCTGTTAGCAACAAAGAGGCACATACAACGGTTTGTGACCAAAGGGCATTACGGCAACAAAATTAAAAATAATGGCACTTTTTCTACTCTGGAAAGCACCTGACAATTCCTATTTATTTGTTGAGATATCCTCCTGGAAGAAGAAACAGATGATTGATAGCTAGAGATCACTTATCTTTAGATACAGGGGACTTTCAAACTACCGGTATGCCGATGGCTGAAGCAAAGGTTGGCGGGTATATAGAAAAGCCCTTCTTTCTCCAGAAGGTACCAGGATGGTTAAAAGTATAAGCTGTGAGCCAAGATGTCTCCAGTCTCAACCAAATATTTCCAAAGTGACTTCAGATGAGGAACATCTGGAAGGCCAGAGTCTGGGAATCACTGGATTATCAGCAACCCCAGGAAATAAGCTGGGCTAAGAAACGGTGATCATTTTGGATCATCATTAGATCAGTCCAGTGAGATCCATGGCTGAAGAAAAATTCAAACCGTTGGACTTTTTGATTTGGCAACTTGTCTGCAAAAAAAGCCCATTGACACAGTGCACGGGAAGCTAACTTTAGACTCTGAATCCGGAGCAGAGAAAGGAAAGCTACAGATGGGAAGTGGGAAGAGGATCTTTCTCGGTGGATATTCGCACAGTGGGATTCCATGACACAGAGCGAGAATCGGTGGCGCTTCAGCCATATGTTAAGGCAGACTCTTTTTGAAAAGATCCCTGTCCACAAATAAACGTGGATTCCCAAAGCCGGCTTGCTCCAACTTGGCTCTCTGTTCTGTGCAAATAACACACACACACACCGAATAATTGTTGGGGCCCATCTGTTGCTCCAGCTGGGTGCGGCTCCTGGCCTTCTCTATGGACAGCTGCAACCTCTGCGTTTTTTGTGCCACAAAAACTTATCCTCATGCACACATTTTTCATGGAGGAAAAACTCTTTTCCAAATACAGATTGAGTTTCTTGCTTGTAGCACCTTTGTTGTTGTTGTTGTGCCTTCAAATTGTGTCCGATTTACAGCGACCCAAAGGTGAACCGATCACGAGGCTTTCTTGGCGGGTTTCAACAGTGGATGTGTGCCGTTGTCTTCCCTTAAGGCTGAGAGAGTGTGACTTGCCCAAAATGGGTTTACATGGCTGAGCCCGGATTTGAATCCTGGTCTTCCAGAGTCCGAGTCCAATGCTCAAACCACTGCAACACACTCCATGTTGTCATAGCACCATCATTCTGTTTTTACTGCTATGGCTGCCTCCTGTGGAATCCTGGGATTTGTAGTTTATAGGGAACGGCACTTAGGATTCTCAGCTCTTAGGCATCGGCAAAGTACAAACTCCAGAATGCCATAGGAGGCAACCATAGCAGTAAAAGTGGAATACTAGCGCTATAACAGTGTGGTGCGGTATTGGATTGCAGCTTCGGTTAAAAGCGTCTTTACCATCTGGATTCTTTGCATATTGAAAATGCCATCACTATATAAACTTAACTATCCAAGATGCACTAGTCTAGTTTTATCCTAGTTTAGATTTATAGAGTCTAAACCATTTGGCTTTATACCAGAGTAACATTCATTGCTTACTCCCAGAGAAACCTGGGGATTATAATTTTGCTGGAGGTGTTGCGCATGTTAACTGGAAAATCCTGAGCAATTTCTTCCCCCCCCAAAAAAAATTATTACAGTCGACAGGGTCCTGAGGCTTGGGAGGCAGCAGTTGTTAAACCGGTTTCAGTTTATGGTGTAGACTTGTCCATTGTCTGGAGAAATGGGAGGATAAGAAGGAGGGAGAACAATACAGCATTGTTAGAATGGGGCTCCTTTCTTTCCTTCTGTAATAATTTTGTCAGTTAATGCATTTGATTCTTGCAAAAACACAGATGTCATAAGGGAACCCAAAATCGTAATTTCTGGGTGTCTCTCTTGGTGGAGAGCCAGTCTGTGGGTTTGTCATGAGTCATAACCAAAGGCAGATGTTTGGGGAGCAATGGTGCAAACAAAAACCTTTTGCACCAGGTTTGGTGCACACACACACACACCCCCGCACCCCCCTAATGATGCCCATGAAAGAGAATTTGGGACATCTGATAAGCATTTGAGAAAGTTGGATGACTGAGTTCGAATCAGGGTTGTCCCTACCAAATCAGGACACTTGCAGGGTATGCTCGAGTGTGTTAGGCGCATAGTGTACATGGCCCCGAGGCTGGACTAGTTTGCTCTTGTGGCCACTTCCAATTCTATTATTTTAAGGAGGCCTTCACACTACAGAAATAACCCAGTGTGAAACCTGGTTATTTCCTTGCCATTCACACTCGCCTTGAATGCACTTTGCAGGGGAGTTACCCTAAAACCTACTTAACCCGGGATGTTCGAGACCAGGTTTTCCCTCGTGTCTTTTTGAAAGAACCGCATCAGTCTGCATCTTCGGCAGTGTGAATACACTACCGGATCGGTTCGGATCACTCTGCATTTATCCTGAAAACGATTGCATGCTTGAATACCAACAATAGGGGCAAAATGACTCGGAGAGATTCAGGAACACAAAACATAATGGGAACAACAATCCCGATAATGCATTGGCGCGATGATCCGCATATCCTCAGGGCGAAAACCTAGTGTGAATGCTCCCTAATTCTGTGAACCAATGCCATGGGTGCAATTGAATAACTCAGTTGCTTCTCCTTACACCTGCAAAGCCCAACAAGCCACTTGTTTAAAAAGAAGCTAGGCCAGAACAATAAATCGTCCAAGGACCAATGGATAGCCTTTTCTGTTGGTTGGTCCAGAAAGGGGGAAATGAAGGGAAAATTAGGTATTTTTTTTCATGGCACACAAGTAGTTTTCCGGAGACGCCCAGTATGGGAATGAGTGACTTACTTGGTTAGCAGGAAATGCTATTTCACCCTTGCTAGGCATAGTGTGGCATAGTAGTTTGAGGGCTGGACTATGACAATGTCAGTGGGGCGTTGAATCCATTGACACTGGAAGACAGTGCTATAACAGAGTAGAGACCAGTGTGGTGCAGCGGTTGGAGCATTGGACTGGGAGTCTGGAGGACCAGGGATCGAATCCCGGCTCAGCCATGTAAACCCACTGGGGAGTTTATCAGACGGGAGGAATTTCACTCTATTTCGAATGGAGCCAATTCGAATTCACGTGAATTCGCTAGTTTAGCGAATTCACGTGAAATCCCATTGCGTTCGGAAGGCGTTCGGAATGACTTCGCATTAGCCGAAAATGACCCCCCATTGCCCAAAATTGTGTGAGATGATTTAATACGCAATAATGTGAAACCCCATGATTGCGTTCGGATTGCCATTAGATTATACTTCCAATTTCCGTGGTCTGATAAACTCCTGGGTGCCATTGGGCAAGTCACCAGAGGATGGCAATGACAAGACCTCCCTGATGAAACTTGCTAAGAAAACCCCACCGTAGGGTCACATTAGGGTTGCCATAAGACAGAAATGAAGGCACACAACAACAACAACAAAATGTGTAGTGTGAAAGGGCTGTATTGGTGGAGGCAGTGAATCTGCTCCGGCAACTGTGCCCCCCATGGCTTAGACTGGGGGCAAGAATTGTTGTCAAACTAGCATTTGCTAGCATTCTTCACCTGCTGGCTGGGGCTGCTGGGAAGTGCAATCCAACCCCATTGGGAGAACTGCACGATTTCCACGTCTCTCTTAGAGATTGCAGTGTAGGCTACGGGGTGCACATAGCTCTTTCTTCCTCCTGACTCTCGCTTCATGCCCACCTCTCCATCTGTTTCATAATGCCGGACTGGCCCCCTGCGCATCCCATCACAGCATCCAGGAATGATTCACCTGGCTGATAATGAAGGCGCTTGCACGCCGCCTCCTTTTGCCCTTGTTCTGGCTCAGGTGTGTGCCTACCCAAGGGCTCTTTCCAATTGCAGGTTTGCAGCCACTCCGGGGCGAAGTTAATTGTAGCCCTTGCCAAGCAAGGGTCAGCAGCTCCTTCCAGGGAGAGGCAGCCCACGGGCTCCAGATGGGACTGCAAATTACTTTTTAGAAAAAGGAACCCCGAGTGGCGATGGTGACTAACCTGAGCGGCTTCATGCCTCCGGCAAGTATTGTATGAAAAGAGGGGGGGAAGCTGCACATTTTTCTATTACAACAGAGCTGCCCTTCCTTTTGCCTGTGCCCATCATCTACCTGGAGGTGAGCAAAGGTGAGCCTGGATTTCTGATTTAGAGCCACTGTATTCCCCCCCCCCCCCCCCGCTTCTCTCCAAGAAGAAAGGTCACCATTTCTCTACCTTGGAGATTATCGATTTCGTCCCACCCCTCAGCCCTGTTCTTGCATGCTGAGCAGAAGACATAAATCATGCCAAGTCTTCCAAAGAACTCGGAGACAGGAGCCAAGAGGGCTCCGGTGAAAACTACATTTCATCAGTTGATGGGATTGCCAATTTCTTTGCCCAGCTTGGTTTGCAATTCTTGGCCAGGGACGATGCTCATGCAATGGTATCCGGTGGTTTCCATTCCAGCCGGGCAGTGAATCCGTTCCAGGTTTTAATACAACCTTTAAGTGGGAGCTGTCCAGAGCGATTAGTCCTATTCCTAAAGCACATCTCTTGCAGCAATGCAAAACATGGAATGGATTCAGTGCCCCACTGACATCGTGAAACCCCAAATACCTATGCTCCCATGCATTTCAGATACGGGAGGCTCAACCTGATATGGGCTAATTGGATTTCTTTGGTTTGTGTGTGCATTTCAACACAAATACACATGCCTTCAAGTTGCCTCTCAACTTACGACACTTGCATAAATTGCATAGGGTTTTCTTAGGCAAGGAATACCCAGAGGTGGTTTTGTCAGTTCCTTCCTTTGAAATAGAGCCTATAGCACCTAATTTGCAGAAGTACAGAATAACCTGGTAGAAAAAGAGGGGAGGCTATCAGACCAATGAAGACTAACCAATCTATGCAGACTGTCGACTTAGGGATGGTTAGCTGGAAAAACAGGGGGTGAGGGATGGAACAGAGCTTCCTGGAAAAGGACACATGGCTTATTGGAAAACTAAACAGACTCTCCCCACCATTTTATTGCAGCCCGCAGGTGTGATAATACAAATATTTTCCCTGCCACCGTGGTAAACAATGGGGCGGAAAACTTCCCAGGCTGAATCTCTGCAAGGGTGCGGAGATGGCGCTGAAAAGGCGCTGGAGCAGGCCTGGTTTTCCAATCCGGCAACCATGCAAATGTGGGTTGACGATGAGGAGAGATGGTTTAGAAGAGGATTTCGCCAGGCACCAGATGGAGGCACATAAGCTGCGAATGAGGGTGGGAGTAGGAGCCTCGAAATTCTCCAAACGGTCCAACAATGTCTGTGATGAATGAGTTTCCTGTTTTGTGATCTTTGGGGGAGGCCAGGGATGCTAAATGTTTGCTTTGCTCATCAGAAAAGGTGGGCGTGCAACAGATGTAGGCCTGAAGGATTGATTTCCCTTCCAAAGCAAAAGAAAGGTGCAAGGAGAAGAGGAAGCGGTGGGATGGGTAGATCCTGGCTGCTTCCCTTACAACTAGCAGGATTACGGATTTATGTTATATCCAGCGTCTTCCATGTGTGTAAGATGCTCCACGGGAGCAGTTAGATCATTTTATTTGAATGCAGAACATCTAGGTTGCAGAAGCAGAGTTGTGCATGGGGATACCAATATGCTTGCAGATGCGCAGTCGCACATGAATGCATTGCAGAAGCAACACTTTATGGCAAGGAGGAAAAAATCTTTGCCCTTCCAGATATTTTGGTGATATACATAGAGAGCAAAGGTTGGTCCAGCTAATTTTCATGCTCTGTCGTATGCTTTCAAGCAGTTTCTGGCTTGTCCCTGAGATGGACCTATAATGTGGTTGTCTTGGCAAGTTTTATTCAGAGGACACTCCACTGCCTTTCTCTGAAGCTGAGAGAGTGTGCAGCTTGCCTAAGGTCAACCAATGGGTTTCCATTGCAGAAGGGGATTTGAACCCTGATCATCAGAGTTCTGGTTCTATGCTCAAACCGCTACACCACACTCAGTCTCTGGTGTCATAACAAACTACAAATCCCAAGATTCCATAGCATTGAGCCATTGCAATCAAAGCTGTGCCAAACTGCATTATTTCTGCAGTGCAGATGCAGCTCAAGTCCCAAGATGTTTGGGCTCTGAAGGTTATCGTCAACACCTTAAATGTGCATTTAAACCCTGGTGGCGCAGTGGTTCAATGCCTGTACTGCAGCCACTCACTCAAAACCATAAGGTTGCGAGTTCAAGACCTGCAAAAGGGCTCAAGCTCAACTCAGGCTTGCATCCTTCCAAGGTTGCTAAAATGAGTACCCAGATTGTTGGGGGCAAGTAGCTTACAGTTGTAGACCGCTTAGACACTGCTTGGGCGGTATGAAGCGGTATATAATTGAAGCTGTTTGTTTTATTTAATGTTTTTAAACTTGATATCCATTGTGTAACTGTAAAGTACATTTTTGTTTTAGGAGACCAACAGTTCCCCATCTGAGCTCTTGAAACACTATTTCAGCTAATTTGGTGACTTGTTCGGTTTTTCCTCCCACAAGCATAATTTTACCTTCAGACTTCATCTTCTGTTGTCTCTGCTTGACATGCAGAAGCTGAGCGGCTTAACTTCTGGTCCTAATCCTCCTGGGATGGCAAGGACAGTCCTACAGATAAGGATTTGTCTCTCTGAAGGAAGCGGAACTGTCAGGACCAGACGCTCTCCAGAGGCCATGACTCTAACTCCCAGTTGCCACAGCCATGGCCAAGACGGAGGAAACCTCTGTTTATACATGCAAAGCTCCATGATCGTCTGCCTTGGAGAGAAGGCAGATCTGCTAAAGCTCCATCCAAGGCTTTTTCGCTGAAAATAACCTGGAATGAATCTTTGGGGGCATTCACACTCTTTTTTTTGTCCTGAGGAGATATAGATCGCTGCCCTGATGCATATCAGTTTTGTTGGTTCCATTTTGTTTTGGGTTCGCAGATTTCTTTGAGTCATTTTAACCCTTGTGTAATTCACACATGCCATCATTTTGGGATAAAATGGAGCTGCCTCCATTCCCTTGAATTATATAGAGTTATCCAAATCTATTCAGAAGTTTATTCATACTTCCAAAGATGTAGATCGATGCAGATCTTTCAGGAAAACTCAGGGGGAAACTCGGTATCCCGGGTTCAGTGGGTTTTTTTGCCAGCCCTCCACCAAAGAAAATTGCACCAAGTGCATTCAGGGCACGTGTGAACAACAAGGATTCAATCTGGGATTCATCCTGGATTATTTTCATAATGTGAATGGAGCCTTTGTTGTTCACATGCATTTCAAATGCATCCATTTAAGTTGGAGACGGCTGCCAAAATCTCCACTTAACCCAGGATAATTTTGGTTTTTTTTCTGGATTTTCCTAAAAGATTCACATTGTCAGCTATGTGAATAACCGATGCAAATAAACCTGGGATCAAAGCATGCCTTGAATGTGCTTCGAATACGTTTGCATTATCGACTCCAACTTTATTCGAGCACCGACGCTTGCGAGCGAGCAACCGAACTCACAGAAATGCGGTTCCGATTTTAAAAAATAGCGTGAACAACAAAACAAAAAATGTGTGGGTGCGAATATTTGGATAGTCATGCGAAAACCCCCCCACAACATCTGAATAGGATCTGGGTGTTATTGTTGGGATTACCATCAGTGCTCAGGCCAAGTATAAGGCAGCATCCTATGGACAACTTGAAAATGTTAATTGTGGGATTGCAAGCTCCATGGCGATTCTGGAAGCTTGTAGGCCACAACTTTTCCAAACTCAGCTCCTAGTTAGGGGTCTTTTTCATGCAACACTTTGATACCTGGGCAAGGGCTACCTCCATGTCATGCCCTGACCAAATTGAGATTGGTTCTGTGATGGTGGACCTTACCGAATGCCCACTTCCAGAGCCCCTTGGCCATCAGGGGCCTGTGGTTGTGAGACGAGCGGATGTTGCAATCGGTGTGTGTCCTTCCGTGGCTGTGGGATGAGCTGAAATTGCAGTCTCTGTGTGTGTCTCCTTTGCCTCCTCTGGACATTGCTCTCTGGCTTTAATTCAATGCGGCACCGATGTAGCCCTTGCCCAGATTTCTCTGACAGGAGGCACTAGGCAACATAAATTCTTGCCTGCCTTCTTGGAGTAGGAAGACAAACGGTGCCTTGAGTTATTCCTTCTTCCCACCAGCTGCTGCAGTTTATTCTCTTATCACGGTATGCTGGGCCGACCCCCAACCCAACATAGCCGAGAGAGGGAATCCTTTGCTTTTTGCCCCAACCCAATAGCAGCAAAATTGCTAAAGCAAGTTTCAACTACCCACGGCTTCTCTCTGTCTCTGTCTCCCATCTGATGCAGGCAAAGCGGGGAACAAAAAAGGGTCCCCTTAAGAAAAAGCTGCCAGCAGCAGGGCTGTTGGATGAAGAAAAAAAGCCCAATCTGACCAAGGGAAGTTATAGTGCCCTCCGGGCTTTTGTCGTTGCTCCAGGGCTGGCCCTGTGCTGACTGCAGACTTGAGTTTCCGTGCTACACAGCAGTCCATGAAATCAAGGCAGGCCGAAGGAGAACAAAGGTGGATTAAGGTCAGCATCATTTTTTATCTCGCTCTCTTCTGTCCCTCTGGCAGAGTTCCTGCATCTTTAGCGGCGGATGTTCAACAGGTGAGGCTTGCTCAGCACCGAGAGGCAATGATGCTGTTGGCTTTGCAGGTGATTTCTCTGCCTGTGGCATCCCTTTTCATGGCTCAAAAAAGAAGGCAGCCCTAAGAAGGGAATGATTAGGCATATATATGTGTATGTGTATATGCGCACTCGTGTGTGTATTTGTAATACATACATTTGGAATACATATTTGAAATAGAAATATATAGAAATAGAAATATACAGTTGTTCTTCACACTATTTTTTATTTTCGGAAACGCATCTCTGTGAGTTCAGTTGCTCGCTCACACGTGTCGCCACTTGAATAAAGTTGGAGTCAATAATGCGAATGTACTGGAAGCACGTTCAAGGCATGCAGAGTTTTATCCCAGGTTTATTTGCATCGGTGATTCACGCAGCTGACAATGAGAATCTTTAAGGAAAACCCAGAAAAAACAACAACCCAAGATTATGGGTTGTCCCCCACTTAAATGGATGCATTTGAAATGCATGTGAACCACAAAGGTCCCACTACAAAAATAATCCGGGATGAAACCATGTTGAATCCTTGTTCACACACATCCCGAATGCACTTGATGTGAAGTGTGAACACATAACTCTGAACACCAAAGTGAGGATAGTCCAAGCCATTGTGCAGTGAGACCTTGTTATCTGTGTGGGTTTGGTTCCAGGAAACCCTGGGGATAACAAAATGCATGGATGCTTAAGACCCATTAAATACAATGCCATCGTAAAATAGTGTCCCTTATATAAAATGGCAAAATCAAGGTTTGCTTTTTGGAATTTATATTGTTTGGAATATTTTCAAGCTGTGGATGCTCCAATCCATGGATAAAAAAATATGTGGATATGGAAGGCCAACTGTATTCCCCATCACCATGAATAGAAGCAAGGGTTGGAGAGGGAAAATAAGTGTATATGAAGAAAATCAATTCATTTCAGATGGGGTGCTGGAGAAGAGTGCTGAGGATACTGTGAATAGCCAAGAAGACAAACAGAATGGGTCCTTGAGCAGAATAAGCCCAAATTCTTTCTGGAAGCCAAGATGATCAAACTGTGGCTGTTGCACTTTGGACACATCATGAGGAAAAATGAATGCTTGGAAAGGTGGAAGGCAGTAGAAAGAGAGGAAGACCACATACAAGATGGTTAGACTCGATCAAGGAGGACCTGGACCTGGACTTGCAGAGAGGTTGAGGAGCACTTGGAGATGTCTCATCTTTATAGGGTTGCCATGAGTTTAAGTCAACTCAAGGACAGTTAAGAACAACAAAATCCCTAAAGGAATGCCTCTCTTCTATCCTCTGACTCCTCAACTGTCTGCAGTTCCAGCTGAAGAATGCTTGCGCCACATATATCCGAATTCTGGATAACACTCCATGCGCCAGATGGAGGAGACCACAAAAGTTGACCTTACAGTACCTTGGTTGGCCTCGAAGGGACCACAGGGCTGTTTCTTTGTGTGTGTAATCTGGACGCTTAGCTTTTTAAAACCTAAGGTTGTTACCCTGAGACGAGAAGTCTGCCTTTGCAGGCGCCTCTTTGCAAACTCGTCTCCAGTAAACCAGAGTTCGCCGTTTTTCACCGATGAAACTTTGAACTCCAGCAGACGGAGATAAAGGGCCCCGGCTCTCCATTTGCGCAGCCGCCTGATCCTGGGGTGAAAGTGCAGCCAATGGACGGCCCTCTGATCTGGCCAGAAATTGATGCCGCTCTTTCGGGACCGCATTGTCTCGTAAGGTCTGGGTTCAGATGTTTGTTTGGCGAGGAAAATCCAAACGCAATCCAAATCTATCCAAAGGCAATCCCTCCCATTGTGACAAGAGACACGCGCTCTTAGTTTATTGGGAGGCTTCTGGGTCAGACGTCCCAGGTGCGGTCACCAGCATCTCCGCAATGGAAAGGTTCAGGTAGGAGGCTAGTACAGGAGAGTCTCTTCTCTGTTAAGACAACAAAGAACCCCCAGCCGTTGTAGGAGATAATAAGCTGGTTGTAGCAGGTAATAAATTATAAACTGTCTGCCGGGAGAAAGGAGAGGGGAGAGGGCTGTCGTTGTGTGCCTTCCACTTGTTTCCAGCTTATGGTGACCCCAAGATCTCTTCCTTGGCAAGAGTCCATCTATCTTCCTCTCTTTCTCCATCCCTCCATCTTTCCTAGCATTGTTCTCTTTTCGTATGTCTTCTCATGATATGACCAAAGTACAGCAGCCTCAACTTTATCATTTTTGCTTCCAGGGAGATTTCTGGTTTGATCTCTTCAAGGACCCATTTGTCTTTTTGGCTTTCTATAGTATCCCCAGCACCCTTCAGCACTTATATCCTGCCTTTATTCTCCAATTTGATCAACTGCCTTGGACAGAAAAGTCCAGTTTCTTGGAAAGAAGCATCTTTTGAGTTGAAATGCTGTACCTATAGTGTATTATTTAACATATGGCTACTGTATGTCCAGAAGGATCAAGGCAGGTTAGAATAAATACATTTGCAAAAGAATACATTGATAAATAAATTGATTTTCTTCCTTTCTTCTTTTTTAACTGTCCAGCTCTCGCATCCGTACATGGTAATAGGGAATACGATGGCTTGTACGATCCTAACTTTTTGCATTTTAGGATCTTTCCTAGTTCTTTCAAAGCCACCCTCCTCATTCTTAGGAGTTTATCATACGACGGAATTTGGGGGTATAACGCAATGGCAATCCGGACGCAATCATGGGGTTTCACGTTGTTGCGAATGAGTGTATCTCACGCAATTTTGGGCAATGGGAAGTAATTCCGAATGCAATCATGGGGTTTCACGTAATTGCGTATTAAAGTATCTCACACAATTTCAGGCAATGGGGGGGGTCATTTTCGGGAAATGGGAAGTCATTCTGAACGCATTCCAAACGCAATCAGATTTCACGTAAATTCGCTAAACTAGCGAATTCACGTAATTGCGAATTGGCTCCATTCGAAATTGGGAGAAATTCCTCCCATGTGATAAACTTCTTAGTCTTCTTGCATTTTCTTGACTGCAATCCCAGGTATGGCAACTCTTTTGCCACTTCTAGTTCTTCCTTGTCTGGGTTGAATTTCTGTAAATTCTCCGTGATCATTATTTATTTGGTTTTCTTTATGTTCGACTGTAAGCTTGCCTTTGCACTTTCTTCCCCGGTTTGCAGAAACGGTCCAGTCTGAGACCGCTTTGGCTGCTTTGGCTCAGCGCTGGGGAATCCTGGGAACTGTACTTTATTTTGGCCTCAGAGCTCTCTGACAGAGAAGGAATAAATATCTTGCAAGTCCCCAGAATTCCCTAACATTGAGCCAAGCCAAGGCAGTTAAAGCAGTCTCAAACTGGATTATTCCTCCAGTGTGCCTTGGACCTAAAGTCTGTGACGCTTTCTGCAAATTGTGTTGTCTGCAAACCTTAGATTGTTGATAATTCCTTCTCCACATTTTTTTATCCTCCTCCTTCTGTGTCCAAGCCTGCTTTTCCTATAATATGTTCTGCAAACCCCAATATAGAAAGAGAAGCATCTTGTCTTATTATTCCTAGAAATACTCTTTCTACAAAAAGAAAAGGTTTCTGATGAAAGGCAGGCTGTTCCCACTCTGTCCAGCAGAGGGCAGCGCTTGCAATGCCTTTTCCCAATGCAGTGAGCAAGAAGCCTTTTGTTTGCTTGCAAAAAGGACTGGACCTGCAGGAAAAAAAATAATAATAGTATTATTAATATTATTAATAATAATAATAAAATAAATATTTCTGATGCCCCAAGGAGGAGGAATTGCATCTCCAAGGAGTTTCTCCTTCCCCACCTGGTGCAAATCAATGCACCATCTGGGGTAAAAAAAGGGGGAGAAAAATAGCAAAAAAGGGCCACTCTTTTGGAAATGGGGGGCTACTGGGACCCTTTGGGGGGCTAGTGTTGGTTCAGTTGGAGTTGGGGGTCTCCTCCTCTCCCCATCCATCCCTTTCTTTGCTTGGTTTTCTCCCCCAAACCCCTGCCCTAGGCTCCTCCTGACGTCAAGGAAGGAAGGGAGGAGAAATGAAAGAAAGAGGGAAGGAAGGAAGAAGGGAGGGAAGAAGGAGAAGAGGAGGAGGAGGAGAGAAAACTCCCCCTTTTCCCAGAAAGAGAGATAGCATTGCAAATGCAATAGCAGCAGCTCCAGCCTTTTGCAGCAGAAGCAGCTGCTTCATCCTCCTTCCTTCCCATTATTTGAGACCCCAAACCCCTATATTTTTGGGGGGGGGGTTGTTGTGGGTCAGTCTTGTTGACCTCTAGGGTCCCCTTTGGCCCTTCTTCTCTGCCCCCCTTTTTCCCACCTTCTTCCTTTTGGGATCTTACTCTGGTTTTGGAAGGTTTTGGTTTTGCACACAGAGCCAGAGGAAGGAGAAAGAAGGGAAAGAAAGAAAGAAAGAAAGAAAGAGGTAAGGAAAAAAAAGAAAGAAAGAAGGGGGGATCTGGGGGTCTTCTTGGGGGGGGGGGTGTCTTAATATGGATTAATATGGGAAATAAAGAGAAACAGCCCTGTTGTGTTGGCACAGACCCTTTTGTCTCTTTCTTTCCCAGCCTTTGCTTTCTGCCTCTTTCTTTGCCTTTGCTGGATTGGGGTTTTTTTCTTGCAAAAAAAGGGGGGTACAGTTTTTTGGGGGGGAAGGGGTTAGAAAGGGGGTCCCTAAATATATATATTTTTGGGGGGGGGGTTATATTGTTGTTGCTTTTTTGCCAAAGAAAGAAAGGAAAGAGAAAGAAGAAAGGGGAGGAAGAGAAGAAAGGAAAGAAAGAGAAGAAAGGAAGGAAGGAAGGAAGGAAGGAAGAAGACTCTATTGCAAAACCCACACAAACAAAGGGGCAAAGGATTGGTGCTCCTATCCCAAAGAAAGGGGTTTCTATGTAAAGAACCATATCTCTATCATCTATATTTTCTGTCTATCATCTATCTATATTATCTATCTATCTATCTATTTTGCAAGCAGATCCTTCTCTCAGAAACATGGGGGGACCCCTTTAGCTTAGGATGCCTTTTAGATTTTGCAAAGCAGCAGATCCTTTCCAATAAATTATTTCTTGGGGGGAAGAAAAGAAAGAAAGGATATTTGCATTATTATAGGTCCCTTGTTGCCTTTTCTTTCCTCCCTTAATCTTTTCCTTGAGTTGGAGACCAGGCTTTGCTTGGGTCAGGATTTGTCCTCTCTTGGAGGGTGTTGTTGTTGTTATTGTTGCTGTTGTTGTTGTTGCAAAGGGGTTTTGTTTAAAAAGGGGGCTCTCATGGTTTCACCCCCTTTTTCTCCTGGATTTGTGGGCTCAGATGGTTTGGTTTTGGGGGGCACTTTTGGGAAGGGAAAAATAGTGTGTATGGGAGGGACAAAGGGTGTGTGTGTGTGTGTGTGTATATATATATATAAAAAATTACACATATATATATATATATATATAATTTCAACAGGACTTTGGGGTTGTTTTTGGGAGGTAGCATTAAAAGTTTCTCTGTGTGTATATGTGTGTGTATATATATATATATACACACACACAAACACAAACACACATATATGGAATATCTGGTTGAATTTCCAACAGATCTCCTTCCCCAAGTCTCTCTTTGGATTTGTTTTTAGAAGGTGGCATTAAAAGTTTGTATGTGTATAAATATGTATATATGTGTATATATATATATATATTTACACACACACACTATATATATATACAGACACATATATGTACAAATAGGGAATTTCTGGTTGAATTTCCAACAGATCTTCTCCCCCAAGCCTCTTTTGGGTTTGTTTTTGGAGGGTGGCATTTAAAAGTTTATATATACTGTGTATATATATAATATATATACACACATGCTGTCTATCTCTAAATATATACAAATAGGGAATTTCTGGTTGAATTTCCAACAGAGCTTTTTCCCTCCCTAAGCTTCTCTTTGGGTTTGTTTTTGGAGTATGGCATAAAAAACAGTTTCTATCTCTCTCTTTATATATATATATATATACACAGTATATGGATTTTCTGGGTGCATTTCCAACAGCTTGCTGCCCCCCTTGAGCTTCTCCTCTTTGGGTTTGTTTTTGGAGCTTGGCATAAAAAAAGTTTTCTTTTCCAATATATAAACATATGTGTGTAGTTTTAAGTTTCCTTTTCTCCCTCTCTTTAGAAAAGGAAATTTTCTTTTTCTATATATATATATATATATATATATATACACATACACATATACATGTCACACATAAAACTTTTTATGCCAACCTCCTATATATATATATATATATATCTTTGTGTGTATGTGTTTTTTTCTGGTTGCATTTCCAACAGCATTTCCCCATAAGCTTCTCTTTGGATTTATTTTTGGAGGTTGGAATAAAAAGTTCCCTTCTCTCTTTCTCTCTCTCTCTATATATATATATAGAGAGAGAGAGATTGAGAAAAGGAAAATTTATATACACACACACACACACACACACTGTATATGTAAAAAGAAACTTTTTTCTGCCAACTTCCAAAAAACATCTATATCCATATATACACATATATCTGGATTTTCTGCATTTTCCAACAGCATTTCCCCTTCCTCCCCAGCTTCTCTTTGGGTTTGTTTTTGGAAAGTTGGAATAAAAAGTTTCCATCTATCTATCTATCTATCTATTTGGATTTTCTGGATGCATTTCCATCCCCACCCCCCCAAAATTTTAATTTGTTACTATATATATATATATATATATATATATAAACTTTTTATGCCAGCCTCCAAAAACAAACCCAAAGAGGAAGTCTGTTGGAAATGCAAAAAACAAAAAAGCTCTGTTAGGAATTGGAAATGCAACCAGAAAACCCACAACTTGGGCAATGAAAATAAATGAATATATATATATATATATATATGTATGTAATAAAATAAGAGGTTGGTTCTCTCTGTTGTTGTTTTTCCTAAACCTTACAGCAGTGGAAAGTTTTTTTCCCTCCCTCTTTTCCTCTCTTTTTCTCCTCCCTTTTTTGCTTTTCTTTTTTTCCTTTGCTCTGTTTTGATTCAGATCATGTTTCTCTTCTGAGTCAAAAGGAGAGCTGTAGTTGTAAGACTGTAGCCAAATTTTTGGGGGGTTTTCCCCCCTTTTCCTTTTCTTTTTTGAACATCTGGATGGGTTTACTCAGAAGTAAAAGATCCCTGATCCTCTTTATATCACCCCCATTCAATTCCTATTTTTTTCCTTTTTCCAAGGAGAAGAAGAAGAAGAAATAATAATAATAATAATCTTGGAGTTTCTGCTGCAAAATCCTTTCCAAGGAAGAGATATATAGTCCCTTGGCCTGGGATGAAAGTTTTCAAGGATGACTCCTTTTCCCATCATCCACCTACAAGAGGGAGGAGAGCTTGGGAAAGTTGCTCTTTGGAGTACTACAACTCCCAGAATCCCCCCTCCAGCATCTCTTTTGAAATTGGGTTCATCCTCTTGGCAGGGTTGCTGGGGAGCATTTTGCATTAACTAATGCAAAATTTTATTATCCCATTTTTCATTATATTATTATTTTACAGCACTTTACAAATACATTTACAGCGCTTTATAAGTAAAGCTTAATAATAACAATAATTATTTATATCCCGCCTTTCCAGAAGGATCAAGGCGGGTTACATAATAATACGACGATATTAATAATAATCAGATTTCGTCTGTTTCGTCTGTTTTTTATGAGAAATTGCAATCTTTCTGGGATTCTGGGAGATGCAGTACCCTCCCTTTAAACAAAACAACACAACAACTTTTCCAAAGCTCTTGTGTGTCTCTTTCCCAGCCTTGGTTTGAATCCCAAAGTTGGACTGGTGGGCAAACTGGTGCTCCCAGTTTGCAAACAGGGCACTGTTTGCAAAAAGAAAAGGCTCACCAAAGAAGAAGTCTTGCTTTTGCAATGTGTGTGTTTGTGTTTGTGGGTGTTTACGCACCACCATCCGGGATCCTTTCCTTCTATGGGTCCCCCACCCTGTTATGTTCAATCCTTTCTCCTCCCATCTTTCTCTCTCTGTTTTTAAACTTGTTGTTGTTGTTGTTGTTCTTGCTCTTAAGTAACTCTCAAACCCAAAAGAGATCCCCAGGGCTTGTTTACATCCCTGCAAAGAAAATCAGAGTTCAATGGAGCTTTTGATTATGAGTCAGTCTACAGAGGACTGACATTTTCTGCCCCGGCTCCTTGGCATCGGATCACACAAGCGCACAAAAAAAAAAAGAAGGTTGCCAACTGATCTGAGTCCCGGCTTGCTCCTGCGCCTTGCGACAGCAGGTAAAGGCTTTGTAGGGCATGGAGGAGCCATGTTATCTCACTCTCTGGTTCGCCTCTGCCACCGTAGCGCTGCTTTTGCTAAGGCGCAGGAGCAGTGGGCCGTTGGAAAGTTGGCAATGCTGCGCAGACTCGCCAAAGTGGGATGTTGCACACCTGCGTTGCACACCTTTGAGTTGTTTCTGACCTACGGTGACTCTATTCTGGCCTTTGCTTGGCAAGGTTGGTTCGAGGGAGTTTTTGCCGTTGCCGTCCCCTGAGGCTGAGAGAGTGTGACTTGCCCAGAGTCACCCAGCAGGTTTGCATGGCCAAGCTGGGATTCGAACCCTGGTCTCCAGAGTCTCAGTCCAACACTCGAACCACGCTGGCTCTCTGTGTGGATTGTTTACCTCTTAAATGTGAATTATTTGCGGGTGGAGCAATTTGCAGATTTAATAATGTGCATCATTTATCCCTTAAACGTGCATCGAGGAGCAGCAGTGCGGAAAAACGCAGCTTCTTTCCTCCCTCTCTTTTCCTACATTCATTATCCTAGAACTCACGGATATTAACCATCGGTAGATACGAGTGAGGTGTAATGGCTTGACTGTGGCTCTGGGGACCAGGGTTCGAATTCCCGTTCCACCATGGAAAAGTCCTGGGGACCATTGGCTGGTGGATGATGGGGTCTGTAATACAACGAGCCAGCATGACGTAGTGGTTTGAGCGTTGGATTACAACTCTGGAGACCAGGCTTCGAATCCTGGCTGGGCTATGCAAACCCACTGAGCAAGTCACACTCTCTCGGCCTCAGAGGATGGCAACGGCAAACCCGTTCTGAAGAAGCTTGCCAAGAAAACCCCAGCATAGGTTTGCCAAAGGATCACCACAAGTCAGAAAGGACTTGAAAGCACACAACAAGAAGATACAAGCCTGGGATGTCAAAGGGGTTTGCTCCTTAAGTGGACAGTGGGATTTGCTTCCACAAAATACGGAGGTGGTCACTAACTGTGTCAGGATCAGACAGGTTTCAGGACTGGCATCCGCCATCCTAACAAATGCATAGAGCCTCCATATTCAATGGCAATCTACCAAACACCGAGAGTGCAAAACGGAAGACGAGGCTGGTGTTTGAAAGGCCATGTTGCACCAGGGTGACTAGGTGTCCAAACTGCAAAGGAGGACAAAGCACTGCCAAATGTAGGAGAGTTGCAAAATCTGGGGACTATATGGTGAAGCTGTACCCAACATTAACACTGAAGGAAGGCGCAAGCGCTTGACCGAAGTCACCCAGTGGCTTTCCATGGCCAAACTGGGACTCAGACCTGAGCCTCGGGAGTCGTAGTCCAGTGCACAAACCATTACACCATGACGGTGGTGCTACTATTGGACTGCAGCCTCCATAATCCACCAGCCAGGGACTTTGCCTTGCACAGCGATTGCTTTACATTGCAACCAGGTTCCTTAACCTTAACCAGGTGTGTTGAATTGCTGATTTGAAAGATTGTGGGAGTCCATAGTTCAGCCTATTTGGAAGGGAATCTGCTTGGGGAAGGTTGGCTGAGATTTATCTCCAAAGGGACCCTAGAAATCAAGGGACGGAGAAGGAGGAGGCCAGGAGGAAGTTTCTCTCGCTCTCTAGTTTTGTGGCAAGCCTTTTTATTTGCCCGTCCGCGGCACACCTTGAATCCACAGGATGCTTTGCAAAACCTCAGCGGCTCAGGAGGACTTTTAATGCAATGATGGAGGAGGTTTCCTTCCGTTAATGCAAAGCAAAGTGGATGCCAAGGCACAGCATGAGTTCAAAAGTTGTTATGTGTGTATGTGGGGTGGATCTTGGGTACTTTTCCCTCCTATCAGTGATTCCCAAACTTTGGTCCTCTAGATGTTTTGAACTCCAACTCCCAGAAATCCCTGCCAGTATTCCCACCAGTCAGGGATTCTGGGAGCTGAAGTCCAAAACAGCTGGAAGACCAAAGGCTGGGAATCCCTGCATGTCCTGGGATGTGTGTTTTCATCACAGTGACCCTCTCTAGGGCTTGTCTTTGTTGTGTGCCTTCAAGTTGTTTCTGACTAATGGAGGTAGTCTGCACAATTCTGGCCACATGCAATTCGCAGGAGTTTGGAAAACTCCTTCAACTCCTCAGGAAAAGGCTTCTCCATTTTAATGGAGTGTCCACGGAAATCTGCAAAAATGCACATTATTGGCACATGTGGCCGTCCGTGTGTTTTGAAAGCATTCAGACAGCTGCACAGGTAGGGCACAGATAGATGCCGATTTCTTGAGAAAAGTGTAGACATTTAAGCATTGATGTGAATGTGCAAAAATCCACAACAATTTGCCTACTGTGTTAACGTCATCATTTTATAATTCCACCCCTGTATGAATCTTAACCCCTTTGCCTGATGAAGAAGCTAATGGAGCTTGGAAAGCTTGCAATCGTGTATTTTGTGCTTTCTGGTTAACATAGTTATTTTATGATATTTTTCTCTCCTGTGTGATTCTTATCACCTTTGCCTGATGAAGAAGCCAGTGGAACTTCGAAAACTTGCAGTCCTGTATTTTGTGCAAAAACCATCCTTTTATGATTGTGCTTTTTCTTGCGTGATTCCTAATCCCTTTGCTTGTTGAAGAAGGCAGGGGAGCTTCGAAAACTTGTATCATGTGTATTGTGCATAATTTTATAGGATTCTTAACCCCTTTGGCTGAGGAGGAAGCTTTGAAAGCTTGCGGCATGCGTTTTGTGCATTTCGGTTGGCCGTGTGAAGGTGTCAACATTTTGTGGGTTTGAGTTTGCCAGTGATTTGGGGACTGGTGAGCCATCTGTGTATTCCTGTGTATTGCCAAGGGGGACCCACCCCATCCCTGCCCAAACTCCTTTCCCCAGAGATTAGAGAGCATGGTGTTGTTTTTGTTCCAATTTTCTTTTTGGAGTCAGGATCAGAGACATTGCGTTGGATACAGTTTGGGCTCAGCTTGGAAGCAGAGGGACTCAAAGGGCCTCCTGGTTTGGAGCCGCAGCTCTGCTTTCCTCCTTGATCTCCCCAAAGCTCTTTCATCTCGGCTTCTGCGGCTTCTGTCTTTGGGGTGGAGTGGCTGCGTGGCTTCCAGGCGACTGAAGTGGCTTACAAAAGGGTTCTAATTTAAACACACAGGCACACACATCATGCCTTTGCGTGCCAAGTACAACCGCTCCAGCCGGGGAAGGCTGGATGGTGATGCCTTCCATCTCTCCAGCAAAGCCTTGCCTTGCTAGCGTCTGCAGCCAACGCGGCATGACATCTGTGTGCAAATGGTGTCAAGGCTGTGAATTCGAAAGGCTGGGAGGCCATAACATTTTGAGCTGGTGGCCAGGGTCACACAGAAGGATATATTTGCTTGGGTATCAGAGACGGGAACCTTTGGAGTCCTGCTTTTTAGCCCCGGACAGGACTCCTTGGTCTCCTCCAGATGCAAACTGTGTACATCCAGATGATGGATGTGCGACAGGAAGGGGAGCTATGGAGCAAACAGGTGGCTCAAAGCAAGTGAGTCAAGCTGTACTGAAGCAACTGGGAGAATGGTGCTCATGGCTCTTGTCTCTATGAGGCAATGTTGACTCACATTTGCATGTGGTTGTTGCGTGCCTTCAAGTCGTTTCCGAGTTACGGGGATCCTAAGATGTAGCTATCATGGGGTTTTCTTGGTCAGATTTGTTCGGAGGAGATTTGTCATGGCCTTCCCTTGAGGCTGAGAGTGTGTGGCTTGCCCAGGGTCTCCTAGTGGGTCTCATGGCCAAGCGGGGAGTCAAACCCTGGTCTCCAGAGCCATAGTCCAATGCTCAAACCACTGGGATACATAGTTGTATCGTGTTGATACTTCCTTATCTGTCATGGCTCCATCCTGCAGGACCCTCAGATTTGTAGTTTGGGAAGGGACTGAGAATGCATTACTAGAAAGCTCTAGTGCACTTTCCTTCTTCAGTCCCCCAGCAAAGGACAATTCTTAGGATCTGTGACAATTATTGTGGTATAGAATAGATACAACCATGCAGTGATTGCAGAATCGAAGGCTAAATAGCTCACAAAACTACAAACTCCACAACTTCATAGCATTTCTCATGTTCATTTCTCATGCGCTCTTGCTTCCAATGCATTTCCAGATCTAACTCAGACTGATAGTTTTCATCTACAAATCTCTACATGGTTTGGGACCTCAGATCTTATATAGAAATATGTCCTCCTCCTACATGTATCCATCCATCCTTATGTTTAATTGTCATCTAAAAACTATTATTTGAGCAATTCTTTAATCCGATTAGTGATGAAAAACAGGGCATCCTTGGTGGTGGCTCCTTTGCTCTGGAACGCTTTCCTTTGGAAGCTTGTTGGCTCATATTTTGTGTTGTTTATTGGATTTATATCCTGCCTTTTCCTCAAAATGGGATACTCTGTTGAGCTAGGCAAAGCTTTTGCTGTTTTCTATGATATTTTAAGTAGTTTGGCATTTTCAGAACTCGGAGTCCGTAATTGTAGTCCCTGTGGTGTGGTTTACATATATTGCTATATTGGTGTGTGTCAATTTGGGGTTAACACTGTTCTGGATTTTATTGATTTTTTACAATCTTGCCGTCTTCAGATTTTTTCACTACAGTATTATGTTTTCATTAAGTGGCACAATGCGGGGAGAATCTATTTTATGAGGCATTTAAACAATAAATACATAGATAAATTGGTAGGCAAAGTTTGCGTCTGCGGGTAGCTCACCTGTGCCGACAGATTTGGGGAAAGTCTTTGAAACTGAAATTCTCAGCTGGGTTGGGCCAAAGGGAAGAGGATGAGATCAAAATAGTGCTGTGGAATTCTGGGAACTGTAGTATGTTGTGCCACCAAAACCCTCTGAAAGAGAGGGCTAAATGTCTCACAAAACTACAATTTCCAGAATTCCATAGCATTGAGCCTTAGCAGTTAAAGTGGAATCAATCTGGATTATTTCTCTATGTGTATGTGTTGGTGTGGGTTTTCTGTGGCAAATGATCATCAGTTTTTTCCTCTGAAATATAGCCTGCCACACCTGGGATTCGTTGACGGTCTCCCATCCAAGTACTAACCACATTACCAACAAATGCATCTAAAGAAAGTAGTCTCAATCCTTCAAAATCTCACACTGCCAACTTCTGCCTTTTTGTTATTCAAAGATGCTGCCAGATCCTTTGTGTGCTGATTTTCCAAACTAACACAGCTATGTCTTTGAACGATGACATTCTTGGAGTGATGGGAGTTGTAGTTCAATCCAGGTACAGGATGCCAAGTAGCCTGTTCCAGCAGAACAATGATGATTTCGTAAAGCTGGGGGAAAGCAGAACAGTTTAGAGAGCCGGGTATGCTTAGCTTGGGTAAGAGAAGACTGAGGCTGTGTCCACACTGTCGAAATAATCTAGTTTGAGACCACTTTAACTGCCATGGCTCAGTGCTATGAAATTTGCCTTCTCTGTCAGAGAGGTCTGGTGCCACAACAAACTTAACTTCCCGTAAGTTCATAGCATTGAGCCATGACAGTCAAAGTGGATCATTTCTGCAGTGCGGATGCAACCTAAGAGGTGGCATGGTAGCTACCTTTCAAGATCTGAAGCAATGTCCGGGACAAGATGGAATGAGCTCCAGAACCTAGAATGCAAACCAGTGGATTCAAATTCTGTGAAAAGAAAATTCACCCAAATATTAGGGAGAATTTCTTTACTGTAATTGCTATTTGGCAGTGAAATACTCTGCTTCTGGGGAGCAGATGGAGTCTCCTCCTTTGGAGGCCTTTAACCAGAGGTTGGATAGGCATCTTCCAAGGGGGTGGGATAGATGACCCTTGGGGATCCCTTCCAACTCCAAGGTTCTGCAAATCTTGTGGCATCTTCTAAACAGATTGATTTTAGCATGAGCTTTCTTGGTAAAAGCTGAGTGTTTTCTGTTGGATCAGCTTTAGTCGGTGGATGGATGCTGGAGGGGAAGAAAAGAGGATTTTCCTTGATTTGAGAGCCTTCTTCCATCCATCCTTGCCAGGCTGAGTGGCACGAAATCCTCCGCTATGGAAGCTGAACCGAGTCTCTGCTGCGTAGATGCAGGTTCTTCTGGTCCCTTCACTTAGGCAATGGGAAGTGTTTGCAGATGTAAGGCCTGCTATCTAACTGTAGCAGCGGAATATATTTGCATCGGGAAGCAGGCTGGGTCGGTGTATAATTGAGACGTACCTAAACGTATTTGCATTTGTAAGTGGCCCCCGCCATGTCGATAGCAAGGAATGGGCTCCCTCCTCCGGAGCTCGGTGGAGAGGTCGGCATTAATTCAAGTGCTTCGACAACCTTTTTGCCGGTATAAGCAGCCCCAGAAGAAGAAAAAGGTATCGCCTGACATATTTGAAGCTGCTGCTTCGCACATAGATGTGGGAGCGCAGCAGCCTCGGTGTCTCACCGCTTGGTTAATGCCACACTTAGCAACACATGTAGGAACAGAGACTCCCTTGTAGGAGACGCGACGGCAGTGACAGGAAAGCTCTGTGTTGTTTGACTTGCAATGGTGCACTTGCACACTTGCGGCGATGCTGGAAACGGTATGAAGTGGTCCTTTGTGGAGGTGGTGGTCGTTGCGTACCTTCAAGCCGTTTCCGACATACGGCAACCCTAAGGGAGTCCTATCATGGGATTTTCTTGGCCACATTTGTTCAGAGGAGGTTTGGCATGGCCTTCCGCCGAGGCTGAGAGAGTGTGACTTGCCCAAGGTCACCCAGTGGGTTTCCATGGCCGAGCGGGAAATCGAACCCTGGTCTCCAAAGTCGTAGTCCAACGTTCAATCCACGGTGCCACATGGTCCTTTGTGTATCTCAGGCTAAAGCCAAATACAGCTCGAGTCGCTCTTCTCTGAAATGCTTGGGACCAGAAGTATTTTGGATTTTGGAATACTGTACCTGTATTTGCATAGATGTCCATAATGGGATATCTTGGTTCCCAATAGGCAAGGGGGTTAGGCAAGTCATTGCTTGGCTTTTAAACTTGGCTTACCTCTATCCATCTGAAAGCTTAATTCAGGTAGCATCCTGATGTTATCAGAAGGTTTTTGCCACCGAATTTGCTTCCTGAATGCAGCCCGGGTCCATCCCAACTCCCAGAAGCATTCCAGCAAACATTTTCTTAAACCGGAAAACTTCTGGATCCAAAAAGAGCCACGAGGAGCACTCCTGGAAACGGACATGGACCCGGGCTGTATTTGGGTGGCAAATTCACCGGCAAAAACCTTGCAATAATATCAGGATGCCGCCCAAATTAAGCTTTAAGCCGGATAGAGATAAGTCGAATTTAAAAGCCAAGTGATAAACGGCTGCATTTTATCACCCTATTTGTTCAACATGGATGCAGAAAATACCATACAAAACAGGTTTTGACTCAGAAGGAGGAGCAGTGAAGATGAACAATTTAATGTATGCAGATGACACCATAATACTGTCAAGAGACTTTGAATAATTACTGAGGAAGGGAGACCGCCAACAAAGTCTGGGTGCTGGAGGCTATATTTTGGAGGAAGAAGCTGGCACCACCATTTCGGAGCGTCCCTTGCCTAAGAAAACCCTACAAAATTAATGGGGCCACCAAATGTCAAGAGGAGACTTGAAGGCACTACGTATACGGAGCCCATTATGGCTCTGAGATCTTCTGGACACTCTCTTCTCTCTATCCTACCATCTTCTCAGGCTTGTTAAATAGGAACGAAGGAGAAGGTCTTCTTGGTGGCTGCTCCCAGACTTTGAGACTCCTTCCCAGTCTTTGCCTTCCTTATATCAGCAAGTGAAAACGTTTTTACGCTGTCGGTCTTTTACAAACTGTAGGCTTTAAAAGATGTGCGGTGCTGTTTAAGGTCTATATATAATCTCTGGATGAATGTTAATATTTGATGTTTTTCGTTAGTAAGTTTATTTTTGAAAATAACTCTTATATTTACACTTTTACTGACAATGTTAACGACAAGTTGTATATAATAATAAAAACTAATGTGGGTAAAAAAAGAAAGACAATTGGGGTAGTAATAAACCAGATGGAGGGGAAGAGGAAGTCATTTGTATATAGATGCGTGTCTTTTAGTTTAGATATTTATGTGTTTCATTATTTTATGTGTGTTTGTGTGTGTGTGTGTGTTTAGTGAGTTCAGATGTATGGCTGTGTTAGTGATTGTTTGGTTAAAAAATTAAATGAAAAAGTACCTTATGTTTATACTTTTATTGTCATTTCGTGTAGTTTGGAAATATTTTGTTTCCCACCTTGAATCACATTATTGGAATATAAATTCTTCTTATTCTTTTTATTATTATTAGTGGTAAATACCCACTCAGTATTTTGACCATGGTGCTTTCAATGCGCTCACTTTTGCAATCAGGCCTAGATATAAATGCTTGGCTTTCCCTTTTGGCAAGACTCCTGAGAAGGGATGTTCTCCATCTGCTGCTTGCCTGTTCTGTTATCCTTTTGGACACCATAATGCCACCAAAGCACCGTTTCTCCTTCCCTTCCTAGCATAGAAATTGGATGAGTCGGGGCCAAGAATCTGACTTCTCCGATTCAATCCTTCTCCAGCGAGTGGCACAGAAGGAGGAAACCGGTTCCTGGTTGGAGTCCGGTGGCACTTGGCTGGGACTCCAGTAACTTCTAGAGGAGTTACTGTGTTTTTCTGCAAAACCTGCAAAGAGTTCTCCTAGAAGTTTAGCAACTTAGGGTCCTAGATCATGGAAATTGTCTTCCAGTCTTCAGGGCAAGGGGGAAGAAACTCAGTGCAAGGGTGCTGTCTTGAAATAAAATGTGTGTGGCCTCATTTCCACTACCTTTTAAACCGGATTGCAATTTGGTTTAAAATGACCGGTTCAAACGATCCTGGTTCCCATTTAAATCGATTCACTGAAGCGATTCGGTGAGGGGGTGGCATGCACCAGACCCATTTAACCCGTGTCTTTTTGACGCTGATGTTCTCCACGTCTTTTTGAATAAATCGATTCTGCGCAAGTGTGAACCAGATGCAGATTGGAATCAATTTAAATGTGCCCTTCGGTCGGCTAGAGCGGGTCCATTTTGAATCGATTCATTTGTCAGTGTGAACCACAAGTGGATTATTTTGCAGGGAAAAAATGCCATTGGGACAAATGTAGTGGGAACGACACTCCGCTGTCGAATTGATCCATCAATTCAGATCGCAAACCGATTTATTTGCAAGTGGGAATGAGGCCTGTATGTCTTTCCCTGTTTGTTGAACTTATTTTTTGTTTGAATAGCATACTTTGTGCAACTGTGGTTGTTGCTTAAGGTATCATATTTAATAAAAGTGCCCTTATTAGTTCACCACCGATTGCCTTCCTGTGATATCCCAAAAGGTCTGCTTCCGTTTTGGCCCTGAAATCATCTCAATCTTATGAACAACTGTTTTACCAGTACAAGCTTCCATGAATTTAAGGCTACTTCTAACAGTTGCAGGAAACGTTATCCTTTGTTGGCACATAGTTAAGTTTTGCGAAGACAAAGAGGGGAATTGTAGTTACACAAAGCGCCAAAAAAATAATTGGTGACATAATTTGTGTGTGCAAAGCAAGCGCTATGATAGTTCATAATAGCAGTAATGGGCAATATAGCGCGCGCATCTTAGGTTTGCAGTGGGACAGGAACCCACAGTCTTAAATTTATTTCCAAACAAATTGTGTGAAACTTGTTGAGCTGTTCTAATCCAGCGTTTTCACACCGGAGGCTTTCTTTAATGTTTCTCACAGGCCAGCGAGAGATAATAACCCAATTTTTGGTGGTGCCCGGGTCTCGTCGAGCGGCTCAGAAGCTGAATTGCTTTCGAAAAAAGACAATTCCCAATGAGAGAGGATTTTAGCAGGGCTGATCTGAAAGACAAGCTGTTGAGTGTGGGCAACTTTTCCCGCCTCCGCCCTTTTATTCCAGTTCTCACATTTGCTTTTTATAACCGAAGCCTAATTTTCAGACAGCTGTGAACACTAGGCAATGAGCTATTTTTAAAACTGCATAAATTAACGCGAACCGAAGGCTTCCGAATCCATCCAGAATTGCAAGGGTGAGAGGGAGGTTGGTGGAAAAGATGTCAAAGCGATGAATTCTGCAACCTTGGAATCTGACTTGGGGTTGCACCATTGGACCTGGAAGCATCTCTGTTTTGTCCCAGATTTGGTGGAAGGGCGCTCTGCACATGCTCAGGGCACTTAATGTATTACTTGATGGTTTGACCAGAACTGGTTTACAGGTTCTTCTAAAGAGTTAAGTTGCATCCTGGCTGGTTGATCATCCTTGGGTTGGATTCAAACCTCCTCCCTTCCTTAAGTGCTTTTCCTTCCATGGTGAAGAGGAAGATCTTAGGAGTTGCCTCTTCTTTTTGCAGCTCTGCTTAGCGGGGTGGGTTTCCTGGCGGTTCCCACAGGCCTGGCTACTTTTCCTCTTTCCGGAAATCCATTTATATTCATCTTTTTGCCATGAACTCAGCCTCCTCGGGGGACTTTGGGAGAGGAGCGTGCTTCCTGTTTCCCTTAATGGAAAACAATCACAGCTGCAACTTCCACCACCCTGGTGCTTGTTGAATTCTAAAAAAATCCTCTCCGTGCATCTCCCAACCCACCCTGGCCTTGTCTCTGAGATGTGCTCCAGCGAATGCTGATGGGGTGTTATATAGCTAGTTTGCACATTGTTCGCTCTCCGGTCGATTGCGCCTGGCTGGCAGCTGAAGATCTTGCGGCGTCCGAATCGGCGAGCCCTCCCTCTTTGCACATGAAGTCCTTTCTCTCAGCGTTGCAGCCCTCGGACGGTGACAAGGTGCTAGGTCTGAGCCAGCACCTTGGATCATAGGTTGGAAATGGACTCTCGGGACCAACCCGGCTTCTGACAAAATGGTGGAACCCCCTCCTCACATGTCAGTCTGCTTGCAAATTGTAATCCAACCGGTTGTTGTTAACCCCCCTCAAGTTGATCCTGACTCATGGTGACCATGTGGATGAGACATCTCCAATATTCCCTGTTTTCCACTTCTCTGCATACATCCTGCAAATTCATGCTTAATAGAGTCCATCCATCTAGCGTGCTATCTTCCTCTCTTTCTACGTCCCTCCTTCTGTCCTAGCATTATTGTCTTTTCCAATGAGTTGTGCCTTCTCATGACGTGACCAAAGTACAACAACCTCAACTTGATCCTCCTGGCTTCCAGGGAGATTTCTGACTTGCTTTGTTCTAGGACCCATTTGTCCCATCCATGGTATCCTCAGCACTCTTCTCCATAGGATCATGGATTTGGAAAGGACCCCAAACAGGGCCATCCAGCCCAAACCCCCTGCCATGCAGGAACTCTCAGTCGAAGCATGCCTGACAAATGGCCATCCAGCCTCTCTTTAAAGCCCAGAACCACATCTCAAATGAATTGATTTTCCTCCCATCTGCAACTGGACGTGGTAATAGGGAATACAATGGCTTGTATGATTCTTAACTTTTGTGCTCAGTTGTATATCTTTACATTTTAGGATCTTTTCTAATTCTTTCATAGCTGCCCTCTCCATTCCCAGTCTTCTTATTTCTTGACTGGAGTCCCCAATTGGATCATTGTTTACCCCAAAGTACAGGAACTCCTTTACTATTTCAGTCTCCTCATTGTCTAGGTTGAATCTGTGTAGATCCTTCCTCAAACAGAAGTAAATAAAAAAAATAAAACTGCTAATACAGGTTGAATGAACCAGTGTGTCATAGTGGTTTGAGCATTGGGCTCTCAACTCTGGAGACCAGGGTTTGAAACCTCGCTCGGCCATGGAAACCCACTGGGTGACCTTGGGCAAGTCATACTCTCTCAGCCTCAGAGGATGGCAATGGCCAATCTCCACTGTTGAGCAGGCATTTGAATCCTGGTCTCCTGAGTCCAACGCTCAAACCACCGCACCATGTTAAGTGGGTATATTGTCTGTTTGCAACCCATTGTTGTTGTTTTTACTCGGTGCCTGGTTTTCTGCTCTGTGGGTGGGATAATTTTCCTAGCTTTTTAAAAGGTTCTGTTGCGCAGCCTATTTGGGGACAGTGACGCAGGAGGGATGTTGCACTTACTGACCCACTATCGTAGTTGGAGGGCCCTCGCTGTTTCGGGAAACTTCAGAAATAGAAACTGGAAACTTTTTGATAACAGGTCTGTGGCGGAGTTTGGCACGCGGGTTGTTTTCGTAGCTGCCTGCGAGCTGGAACATCCACCTGGAATTACTATTTATTCCCTCTTCCCTTGGCTGACTTTCAGGATGACCTGCTGGTGGGTGAACTGGAGAGCCAATAATGATAGTTATGCCTTATAAACCGGTAGTTTGGGCTAAATGTTTTCGTCGCTCCCAAGAACAGTCGGCCCTCCTTATCTACAGATTGTGCATCCACCGATTCAAACGTCCGCAGCTTGAAAATATTCCCCCCCCCAAAAAAAAATTCAGAAATTTTTATTTGTATATAAGGGACACCATTGTATATAATGGGACCTGAGCATCCAGAGATTTTGGTATCTATTGGGGGGGGGGGGGGTGTCAAGAAACCAAACCCTAGCAGATAACAAAGACCTCACTGTATTTTCCTCTAGTCTCAAACTGGACTCTGTTGTAATGTGGATGTATAACTATTGAGTCATAAGGGACTCTGATCTGGGACTACTGATGTTCCTCGACTAGCATTAAGGTCTTGTCAGCAACTGTCCCTCTGTGGTTTTCATTTCTGAGAGGATTCTTGCATTGTTTAAATTTGAATTTAAGTCAGCCTGCCCTTCTCGTTGGAAATACCACCCGGATTTCTTGGCTCTGAAGCGCTCTGCTGAGAGAGCCCTTTGGCATGCTTGGTGTTAACTGCCCTTGAGTCATCCCAGACTCATGGTGACCCTGTGGATGAGACATCTCCAAGGCCTCCTCTCCTCCACTGCTTTGCTTGAATTTTGCAAACCTCCTTAGCTGAATCTGTCCATCTTGCATGCGGTCTCCCTCTTTTTCTACTTCCTTCCAACTTTCCTAGCATTATTATCTTTTCCAGTGAGTTGTGCCTTCTCATGATGTGTCCAAAGTACAACAGTTTCAGTTTGATCGTCTTTGCTTCCAGGGAGATTTCAGGCTTGACCCGTTCTAGGACCCATTTGTTTGGCTTTTTGGCCGTCCACAGTATCCTCCAGCACCACGTCTCAGATGAATTGATTTTCTTTCCAGATGTTGTTGGGCTGCTGTTTCCAGCATTCCTCACCATTACCTTGCTTAGGGCGGATGGAAGTTGTCGTCTGACAAGATTTGGAGGGCTGTGTTTTGCCAGCTCTTGAGGCTTGCTCTTCCTCTATTTCTTCTATCCCCCCCGCTTCCCTACTTTTCACCTCTTCTTGCCTTCTTTTCGGATGTTTGCATGGCGGAGGAAATGACGGTGGCCAAGAGCAGAAGACATGGTCCTCTGCTGATTTATCAGGGGTCAAGAAAGGTGGGGCTGCTCTTCTGACTCAGATGGAAAAGGAAAGCGATGGGAAATATTATTGTATCTCGTCCTCTCCGCCTGGTTCCTTGATTTATGGAGCTGACTCAGCGCTGGACTCATTCTGAAGGCAGGAAGTGGTTAAAGTACAGGAAAACCACAAGAAAAGGGAGTTGGGGTGTGTGGGGGGGCATTGCTTTTGGGGTCTGGCAGCAATCCCTGGACGGAGGAGGAATTACGGTGGAGCTGCCTGGGTTGTGCCTCTCCGATCTGGCAGCCGTTTCTGGTGCGAACAGCTGTGGCTCTCTGCCTGGATCTAAGAGCGTGCGCAGATTTTTAAAACACTCCGTGCAGGATTTGAAAATCTATTCATTCTTTTTTTACTTTCCTCCCTCCCTCCCTCCCTCTCTCAGGAGTTGAAGAACAAAATTGGGTGGAAATAAATGACTGGATGATCCTAGGGGCAGGGGCCTTTCATCGGTTTTTATTACTCTGCAAAATGCTTACAGTTGCCGTTGAACTGAGGAAGGGAAAAACAACAACAACAACTGGACTGACCAGTCTCTCTTTTTGTTTTTGGACCAGTTTCCAAACTAGTGAGGGACAAGTTCTCCTCCTCCTTTGTTTCATGTATGCACACATTAGGTTAATAGGTAGATTTCTTGCTGGCTTTTGTCCCCAAACCTGCTGAAAGTGGCTTGCTGCTGTTCTTTACCTGCTTTCACCTTGACGCCCTGCTCCAGGTATTGTGTAGCCCCCTTTGTCCAATGCATTCTCCTCTGCAATATTATGGTGACAATCCTAAACTAGCATCTGGCGGTTAGTCCCAACTAGAGTAGACCTATTCAATCCGTAGCTGGTGAGTCAATGGGTAGGAAAATCCAATGGATTCATCTCTGCAATATTATCATGACAGTGCTAACTAGTATCCTGGCAGTTCGTCCCAACTAGAGTTGACTGATTCAGTCAGTCAGTTGAATGGTGAGTCAATATCTGGGCAAATTCTGGAAGCTGAAGTCCAAAACACCTGGAAGACCAAATGCTTTGTTGATGGTGGATTATTACATGTGTAGGAAATGAAGCGTAATGACTGAAAGGCTGACTTACGAACCAGGAAGTTCAAAACTTATTTCTGCCGCACAACTTGCTCAGTGGCCTTGAGAAAAGCCACACCTAAGCCACAAATTCTCATTTACCCGACGAGAGCACTGACCTACTTGACAGGGTTGTTGTGAAGACTACTGACATAATGTGTGGAAGTCGTTCCGAGTGAATTCTGGAGATGCTTAGTAATGCAATGATGTCCGCAGTGTCCCCATTTTGCGAATCTGAGGCTAGCAGGCATGATGAGTAACTTTGTCCAAACCCATCGAGGGAATAAGTGGTAGTATTTTGACGTCCTCATCCTCGCAAAAACCAGCCCTGCGAGGTGAGCTGCTCTCATTCCCAAATTACACAGGATGCAGAATGACTTTGATAGGCAGGTGACTAAGCAAGGACTCCAATCCAGGTCTTGTGGGTCCAAATACACCACTGGTTGTCTGTGTAAAGGCATTAATTTTAATTATAAATCTGCCCTAGGATGTAGCGTACGGTGGTATTTGTATCTGGTTGTCCCCAGGAGCAAGTTGCAATGAGTCAGTCCTGGCTCCTTACCTGGAAAATGGGTATGAATGATAGAGGCCTGACTGTTGGGGATGCTGGGAGGCTTGACAAGGAGACAGAGAAGGCAGGGCATTTTTGATATCTGCAGATGCAAACGCTCCTATATTAAAAAGTGCGGCGACGTAATTGTCTTTCTATTCCGTGGGGAACAGGGTTGGGCTTGTGGGGCGTGCTTTCGGGTTTATAACCCATGCACTTTTGCAGAATCTTGCAGCAAATGCCACTGACCTCCGGGTCGGGCGGGAGAGGAAGGTTGATTTTGTTGATTTCTTGCCTACAATCTGTTTTTTTTCAAAGAAGACAAACCGGTTTGAGAATAGTTGGGCAAGTAACCAAATGGCTCCTGGCTTCTTGGACTGAAGGAAACCTGCCAGATCGGCCTAGAGTGAAAGTTTGCCTTTGAGATTGCAAGAGACAACCGACAACATTCGCCAAGCTTGACTCTCTCTAGATATGTTGGGGGATCAAAAGTTGAAGCAGTGTCCAACTGCATTGCTTCTGCAATGTAGATGCAGCCTATGTCCAAAATGCAAAAGCTGCACTCAACAAAGCAAGGGAAGAAGAGAGAAGGGGAAAGTCTTGTATTTCCCAGTATGCTCAGGCAAAAGCAAGTTGCTGCAACCTTTCCTAGCTTGTGTCTTCTTCATTCTTAATAATTTGTGTCATTCTGCCACGTTCTGGTGTTGTTTGGCCATATATCTCCCAATTTTCACCTAGAAAAGGTTGGAGGGTATGAGATAGACCTATGCTCCTTGCTT
Source organism: Urosaurus nigricauda (assembly GCA_034509955.1). NCBI lineage: Eukaryota > Metazoa > Chordata > Lepidosauria > Squamata > Phrynosomatidae > Urosaurus > Urosaurus nigricauda. The sequence continues at coordinate 2,614,280 of JAOEGL010000009.1, read as the reverse complement.
TCTTCCAGCTAGAAACTGCTGTAACATCCCTCTGGTGATCCTTTGCCATGATTTGCAAATCAGTTTGAACCAGTTCGAATGGCCCTTGTTCCCACTTAAATTGCTGAAACGATTCGGAGAGGGGGGCCATGCGCTATACTCATTTAGCCTGCGTCCTTTTGATGCTGATTTTTCTTCATCTTTTTCAATAAATCAGTTCTGTGCAAGTGTGAACCAGATGTGGATCGGAATCGATTTAAATTTGCTCTTCAGCCGGCTGGAGCAGGTCCATTTTGAATCGATTCATTTGTGAATGTGAGCCACAAGTGGGTTATTTTACAAGGGAAAAATGCGATTGGGGCAAATGTAATGTGAACCACGCTCCACTGTCGAATCGATCCATCGATATGTCCCAGAACCTGTTCTTCATTTACTCACTGGGTCATTGAGGCTGTGCATGACTTCCTCACCATCAGTCACCCAATGTGTGCAGTTGAATTGTGCCGCGGAGAAATGGATGGTGTAGACGCCTCCAAGCAAGACTTGCTCCTGAATGCTTCTCCATTTGAAATGAAGTGCTGGTGGTTTTTATTGGCAGGGAGAATGAAACCCAGTTTCAAAGACGATGGTGAAATTTCAGTAGCTGAGAAGCCTGGGATTGTCCTACCGAGAGCAGAAATGAGCTGTCTTGACCGGAGCAATGTTCCTGGATTTATAAAATCCTGGAATGAAATAGTGTACCGTTACCTGACTCGCTGGTCCTCTGCCAGGTTTCTCAGTTCCTTTTTAGATCAGAAGGGTCCGTGCCTGTTTGTAATAGCAGGAATAAAGGAAGAAAAAGTATCCCATTCTTCTTTTATTTCCCTATTTTGCTGTTTTTTTTTGTTTTTTTTTTTTTGTTTTTTGTTTTTTTGTCGAATGCTCGGCTTTTCATTTGGAAGGGCTACATTGACTGGGGTGCCTAAGGACCGTGCATTTAACACTGTTTCAGACTATCACAATTTTGCCAGCTTGGGAAACATAATTCTGCAAAAGGGTCTGGTGATGGAAAATTCTCTGTGCAATTACAAGCCTTGTTTTTTTCCAGAAGCTGAATTGGATATAATCTGGAGGAGAGTAGACTGCTGGTGGAGTGGTCTTTTCTGATAGGGAAACCGAACCTCCATGCCAAGGGCAGTATACCAGAAATAACTTAATGTACAGTATGCTGATTGGGTTTTGCAGATAAAGAGGACCCTTGGTATCTGCTGAGGTATGGATAACAAAATCCGAGGATGCTCAAGCCTCATTAAATACAATGGTATAGTGAAATGGTGTATAAAATAGCAAATGCAAGATTTGCTTTTTGGAATTTATAGGCTTTTTGGAATGTTTTTAAGCTGTGGATTGTTGAATCCGTGGATATGGAGGGCTGACTGTATTTCGACTCAGGTTGTCTTGTGCAAATATGTTGGCTCAAGCCTATGTGCTCTAGAATTGGAGGTGCAAATAGTGACTCAAGAATGATGCTCTGTGCGTGCTCATGGGACACCACTTGCAGAAAAAGGATAGGCTATATGAGAGAGACTTCGAAGAATTGTCAGTGTTGAAGTGCCCACAGCTTCTGGAAAGGGACACTGGATTATACGGAGATTATTATTCTACTATTCTTGTAACATCCAAAACCTAACTTGGAGCAAAGAGATCTTAGGAGTACATTGGAAACTTTGACATTTTGCCCTGCGTAGATTCTGCTCCTGAATGCCAGCATGATACAGTGGTTTGAGCATTGGACTATGACTCTGGAGACTACGATTTGAATCTTCACTTGGCCCTGGGACCCCACTGGATGACTTTATCCAACTCATCCTTTCTCAGCCTCAGAGGATAGCAAAGGCAAAGGTCTTCTGAAGAACCTTGCCAAGAAAACCCCATGATAGGTTTGCTTTAGGGTTGCTATAAGACAGAAATGACTTGAAGGCACACAACACAGAACAACAAGTTCAACTCCAGAACTGTGTGAAGCAACCAGTAGCACAGATGCCATGGATCCTGAAACGGATACCAAGCCAATTCAAATGAAGCCACAAATCTGGTTCTTTTGCGGTTGGCTGTTAGCTGGCTACGATCACAGATGCAGCTGAAAGTAGCCTGATACCTTCCTTGGGTGTGAATGATTTTATGAGAAAAGGAGATTGTGTATGCACTGCATGTTTTGGCAGAACAGGCGTCTGAAGAGTGGAAGAGGATCTTTCTTGGACAGGCGTTATCTCGGAATAAATTGGCCAGGGGAGATTTTAAGAATTTCCCATTGCCTCTTTGGTATGTATGCTGGGCAACTGCAGCAGCCAGAGAGACCGGTTGTACACTCCAGCGGTGTTGCATCAGCTGAAAGGGCCCTTGGGTGACGTTTGCAAGAGCTTTTCTCAAAATCCGGTCACCGTGTCTGTGGTCAGAAAAGGATTTTCCTAGAGCTGAACCTCTGAATGATCGGAAGAGGAAGAGGTTGATTGACTTGTCAAATAAAGGCCTGCTGTTTATTTTAGGAGCGAGAATTGTGTAGTCCACCAGATGTTGTGGAACTGTGGTCCCCATCATTGATCAGGAATGCTGGGAGTTGTAGTTTAACAACATCTGGAGGGCTGCATGATTCTCATCCCTGCCTTATTTGGAACGGTTCCTATTAAAACAAACAAACACTCTTCATTCATCGCCGCACCAAATACCTTGGGTAAATTAGAAGCAACAAATTGCTAAAGTACGGTTGTGAAACATTAAAGTTAACTTTTGCAATGGTTCATTATTGTTTGTGTAACATCTAACAGTCCTTGATAAAGTTCCCTCTAGGTCACACTGGGGAGGCTTTGGGGATGTTTCTGCTCCTTCATTTTTTGTGTGCAATTCCGTGCCTGGATCTGGTCAGTTAATACTTTCTTTTTGGCTACTTGCTTCCTCTCTGTTCCCATTGCTAACCGCAGAAGCAACCAGGAACAAACCATCCAGATACATTATTCAGAAGACTCGCTTTCTTGTAGAGAATGAGTTTCTCATTACGTCATTTTAGCACTTGAGTTTCAGTGAAGAATTGCACAAGGAATATACAGTGGGTCCTTGGTATCTTCTGTGTTTTGGTTCCAGGACCCACCTTGGAAACTAAAATCCATGGATGCACAAGTCCCATTAAATACAATGGCATAGTGAAATGGCGTCCCTTCTATAAAATAGCAAAATCAAGGTTTGCTTTTTGGAATTCCCGACTCAGCTGTGGAAGCCCACTGGAAGACCTTGGGCAAGTCACATACTCTCAGCCCCAGAAAATACTGTCATGGAATCACTTTAGGATTGCCATAACTTGGAAAGGAGCTGAAAGCACATAACAAGAATAAAGGTGGTTATTAGCCAATTATCCTATTTAATGCTAACGGAACATAAAGTACCACCAGGATAGTTACACAGAAAGTCCATAAGGAAGGCAACAGGAGGTGCAGGTGATGGAGGGAATGCACTAGATGTCCATGGAAGAAGGCAACAGGCATAATGGAGCTCTTCCGATATATTCCTGACCAATCTATAACTTTGTGGATTGGGAAGGGGCAGAACTATACCTGGTACTGACCAGCTGCTCTCATGAGAGATATTGCATCCTTGTGCAATATCGGAAAAAGTACTGTACTTACAGTCGCCCCTCTGTTTTCGGGGACTTCGAGTCCGCATCCCTCACTGGTTTGTGGGCGGCAAACAGAGGGGGACAAAATGGGGCGCACACATGTGCCCCTGGGTGCACACTGCCATTCAAGCCAATAAGAATTGAATATGAAAATGGAGGGGCGACTGTACACTGTTGTAACCTCCTGTCCTACCAGGGTAAATCACAAAGAAAATCCCAGTTTGCAGATTGGAAACAAACTGGTCTAATGCGTCATTTTCCCCTTGTTGCCCAACCCCTAGGAAACAGGGTCAGCTGTGGAGCCACAGAGAATTGGTCTCTTGAACTGCTAGGTCCATAAAAGTCTAGGTCTTGGAGGCAGATGATAGCCTTTTCCCCTCAGCGAATTAAAGGCAAGTGCGTGACTCACAGTGTGTCTGTTCACCCTCCTTTGTCTCTGCTAATAAGCATTGCAGATTTCTGCAAAGCTGTTTCCAAAAATCTGTTGCAAAGTGCCTTTGTACTCGGTGGGTAGCAAAATTTCTCTGAGACCGTTTCCAGCTCTGTGAAGACACCGATCAAAGTTGAGCCTGACAATGACAAAGGTCTGGCTTACCCATTTATGACACAGATATGCAAATAAACCATGATGTCTTAAATGGCTATCAACTCTGTATGGTGGTGGCAGTACAAAACCATAGGAACATAGAGGTGGAAGGGATTGCTGTAGTCATGTAATGTCCAGCCTGCTGTGCATAAAGGAACTGACCCCTAAAGCATCCCTGACAGGTGGCCATCTAACCTCTTTTTAAAAACCTCCAATGAAGGAGAGCCCATCATCTTGCAAGGCAGTCTAGTCTAGGGTTGAAACAGCTCTTCCCATTAGGAAGCTCTTCCTAATACATAGTCAGAAAGACTTTGTGTTTTTCTCTAACATGCTATGATAAATATACAGGTTGAGCCTCCCGTATCTGGAATCCTGAAATCCAAAATATTCCAGAATCCAAAATTGTCCACAGGTGGCTGAGAGGGTGACACTTTGGCTTTCTGATAGTTCAGCGTACACAAACATTTTGTTAAATAACAACGTTATTTGTAGAAAATTGTGTATAAAATTGCCTCCAGGCCATGTGTATAAAGTGCATGTGAAACATAAAACCGGATTTCATGTTTAGACTTGGGTCCCGTCTCCAAGATAACATGCAAATATTCCAAAATCTGAAAAATTCCAAAATGCTTCTAGTCCCTACATTTCAGATAAGGGGAGACTCAGCTTGTAGTGACTTGCTTTTCCTGAGTCCAAAGGCCTTGCCTTGCAGACCAGGAATATAGTTCAACTCTATCCAGAGCTAAATCTTGGCAAACCTCAGATTACATTACGACTACTTTAAGGAAAACATGGGTGCATTAAGGATTACTTTGTTTTAAAAATGTGCTTAAGGTATTTAAGTGACTTGGTTTTCCAGTCCAGTATCCCATGATCTCCAGGAAACTTTTCTCTTGATATAGAAACCTGTCTCTCAATATAGATACACAGGAAGTGAGATTTCAAAATTGAGCAAGCATGGGAACTGGGATTGTGCGTGTGTTTCGGGTTTCTCTCTCATTTCCAGCCCCGGTTGCTCATAGGCTGAATCACCATTCATCCCCTTGAGCCACGTGCTCTTTTCCGGAGCCGATCCTGATACCTGAATGGAAATTCCTTCAATGCTGCTTTTGTTCCACTTTGGGCCCATTCCCCCTCCCGCTTCCTTCCCCAACCCACGTCATGCCCGCTCTCTTCGTTCATAATTGATGCTGCCGTAACCTTAGCTGAGCTAACCGTTTTCCTTTCATTGTTGTCAGGACCCCTGAAGACGGAGAGAAGGGAAGCGGTCCCCTGGTCCCGGCAAGACTTTCTTCTCCGGGCGGACAGTATTCATCCAGATCCCTCCTCGGCTTGAAGGGGACGTTTCACTGCCTGGTCAGCATGGCCACAGGGCCAGCCCTTGGCATGTGTTTTCTGATCTCCGTGGTCCTGAATGCAGACGCCTTCTCGGTCAGCAGTTGGTGGAACCTGGTGCCCAGGAAAACGGTGCCCTACAATGGTGAGTGGAGTGTGGTTTCTTTGCCCAACTAGGGGAGGGAAGCTGCATGCTAGTCATGACAATTGGGGGCATCACTAGGAGGGTGCAGGGGGTGTCAACCACACCGGGTGACATTTCAGAGGGAGTGATCACCCGGTGCAGCGGTCACTCCAGTCCGTCCCAAGAGCCCCCCTAGCCAACCCTCTCTGCCAGCCAGGGTGCCTCTGATGCCCATCGGCTTGGACCGGATCTGACGGGGCTGCTGGCCAAACAGGAAAGAGGGGGCAGTCGGGGCTTGTGTCAAGCAATCTGGAATGACAACATGAGTGACCTCATTTAAGTGTCACCAACCCTAGTGATGCCACTGATGACAATAAAAGCCAGGGGAAAAAACCTACTGTGTTTAAAACTATGGCATCAAGACATATGGAGAGCATTGAGCATGATGCAAGGAGGCACCTTCTCTTTAAAATAAAAGTTGTGTTTCTAGCCCTTAAGTTTTTGGCTCTGCTCACATACTGTATCTTTGTTGTAGCTAACTGCCCTTGAGTTGTCCCCGATTCATAGCAATCCTGTGGATGAGACTTCTCCAAATCCCCTTGTTCTCCTGCTCTACTGATGTCTTGTAAATTCATACTTGTGACCTCCTGAATTGAATCTGTCCATCTAGTTTGCAGTCTTCCTCTCTTTCTACTTCACTCCACCTTTCCTAGCATTATTGTCTTTTCCAATGAGTCATGTCTTCTCGTGATGTGGCCAACGTACAACGTACAATTGGATCATCTTGGCTTCCAGGGAGAGTTCAAGTTTGATCTGTTCAAGGACCCATTTTTCTTTTCGGTCATCCACAGTATCCTCAGCACTCTTTGCTAGCTCAACATCTCAAATGAGAAGATTTTCTTCCTATTTGCTTTCTTCACTGTCCAGTTCTCTCTTCTGTACATAGCGAGATGATGGTGAATACCGTGGCTAGGGTGATTTTAGTGCTCAGTTATATATATCTTTACTCTTTAGGATTCTGCCTAGTTCTTTCATATATAATGTATGCTTTCTTCCTTTCTGTTCTTCCACTTTGGGGCATGATGCATAATGGAGAAGTGTGAGGAAAGTTGACAACTAATGTGACCAGGGAGATTACCTTTGCTTCCATCAACAGTGAGTGGAGTGTTTGTCTTTTGTGCAGCTAAAGCTGTTGCTAAGAGCCATTCTAGCAGGTGAGCTCCAGGGATGAAAAGACAGCACGCAAATGCCAGTTGTGTAGGTAAATAGGGTGCCTGTGTTGTTGAATGACACTCTGCTGTGGCGACCTTCAATCCCACAACAGTCACAGTGGTGATCTTTGGCTAAGATTATAGTCGGTGAGATATCCACCTATAGCTGGCAGGTCTGGGAGGCTGTTAGCTCTCTTAACTTCAGAACTGTGGAAGTCTAGGAGTTGTGGCCCAAGTTTTCCTTTCTTTAGCACAGCAGGGGTGTTGGCAACAGCTAAGGACTGTAGTAAGGGCCAGCATCCCAAACGCTATGGGTAGGATTTGAGAAAAGTAGGGTCAGGGCAAAGCAGAAGTAGCAAGAGATGGAAAGTAAGTTCAGGTCACAGGCAAGCAATTTTTAAGAAGGAGTTATTTCTGTTGGCTAGTAAAATAGATTCTAGTTTCTTTTGCTTTGGAGGCCAGAGCCAAAAAAGGCTGGGAAGCTCCTTCTAAGGCTGCATCCACACTCCAAAACTAATCCAATTTGGGACCACTTTAACTGCCTTGACTCAATGCAACTGAATCTTGGGATTTGTGGTTTGTTATGGCACCAGAGCTTTCTGTTAGAGAACACTCAATAGCTCACAAAAATACAAAACCCAGAATTCTGTCACATTGAGCCAAGGCAGTTAAATTGGTCTGAAACTGGCTTATTTCTGCAGTGCATTAATTGTGAATTAAATCAAAGCCTATGAATCAAAGTTTCATTGCTGAAGGAGGGGCTAGAATTGGATCTCACACAGCACTGCGCTGGTTATGATCTCCAGGCCCTTTGACTTCTTTGAAGAAGTATTTCCTTCTACCTGTGACTGTGGTTGAGGAGGAGATGTTGCTTTTCACAACTGTGAAGTGGCTTCAGGAGACATTGGACTCTGGTCTGGGTTCGGATTTTGCCTCCGCCGGGAATCCTTGGGGCCTTGAGTCAAAACAATGGTAGCCTCTTTTTCCAGAAGGATGAAAAGAAGGGATTGAGTAGCCAACCCAGGTTGCATTGACTGCTTGCTGATATTTATATAACTACCTGGTATTTTATTTTGCGAGGAAGTTTTGTTTGTGCTTTGCCTGTTTTGCACAAGGAGGAGGAGATGGTGATGGGGCAAAGGGAGCATTTCTGGGTTGAGCAGGTGCTTGGAGTTTCCATCCAGCTGCAAGTGCACTGGTCCGACCAGAATTTTATCCTCTTGGCTGGTTTTCAGAAGAGGAAAATGAAAAGCCAGAAGGAGAAAACAAAATGCTACGCCAAGCTAATTTTTGCTGTTTGGTGCACAACGATAACTGTTGTCAGGCACGCCTGTGCAACCGAGTGATACATGGGCGTGTGTGTATTGGTGGCTACGTTTAATAAGAAAAGCATGGAAAGGCCTGGTATGTTTTGTAGGCTGTTTTCTGTAGGCAGGAATCTGGAAAGAGATGCCACCTAAATATTAGGAAAAACTTTCTGACAGTAAGAACTGTTTGACAGTAGAAGATGCTGCCTTGGAGCATGGCAAAGTCTCCTCCTTTGGAGGATTGTTGGCATAATAGGATTGGACTGGACTCCAACTCTACGATTCTGTGAAAGTGGGAAGGTCCATGCAAGTGAAGCTGCTTGTTCCAATTCTGGGACTTTATCCAACAGACTTTATCCCAATTCCAGCTGTGTCTATCCTCTTCTGAGCCCCAATGCTTTTGAGTTTGCATTCGATTAACTGCACTCACTTGCACCAGCTCCCAAGCTGAATTAACATCTTCTTGCAAGCTGTGGCTAAAAACCATATCCAAAGCACCATCACCAGCTTCTGCTGGCTTTTTTTAGTTTCTCCCCGTTGTTAGTAATGTAATCACGAAGAAGACACTCAGAATTGCAACAGGGAATTCGAGTGCAGTAGGACTTGCTTGCCTGTCCTAACCCTGCATGTCTCCATCAGCATCATCACCACCACCACCACCACTATCACCATTATCAACCACCACAATGGAACAGTTGTGAAGCCTCCTGGCAAATCGACAGCTAAAGAAGAACTTCTTCCATTGAGTCTAAGGAAGGAGAACCTTTGACAGAACCCAGGAGAGGCAGTGTTTCCCAACCTTTTGGCCTCCGTTTGTTTGGACCTCAGCACCTAGAAGCCCTAGACAACTTGGCCAACAGTCAAAAGTTATGGGATCTGGAGTCCAAATCCTAGAATCCTAGAGTTGGAAGAGACCCCCAAGGGCTATCCAGTCCAAGCCCTTGCCATTCAGGAAGACACAATCCAAGCATTCCTGACAGATGGCCATCCAGACTCTGTTCAAAAGCCTCCAAAGAAGGAGGCTCCACTGCACTCGGAGGCAACGTATTCCGCTGTCAAACAGCTTTAACTGTCAGGAAGTTCTTCCTAATGTTTAGGTGGAATCTCTTTTCCTGTAGCTTGAATCCATTGCCCCATGTCTTACTTGCTGGAGCAGCAGAAAACAAGCTTGCTCCCTCCTCAACATGATCCCTTCTAATAAATAAACATGGCTCTCATGTCACTCCTTAACCTCCTTAACAGTTCAGATGAGAATCCAGAGTAAATTTGCTACTCCACTGATGTGGAAACTGCCAGCCACCAACAGATAGGGTCACAAAAGTGTCACCAGTGTGACATAGACTGTAAAATCTTTGGGACAGAGGTCTGCTGTGTGCTTTGTGTTAGTGTAAGATGACAGATATGTACATGCTGCTGTGCTAATAATAATGATCAAATGTTAGACTCCAAATCATAGGAAGAGGGAAATCTCTCAACTATTCAAATGGCAAGCTTTTTAATTTCCACGGAGTGCTCTCTGTTTCCCGAAGATCATTTTCGGTTCATTCTTTTTCTTTCTTTCTTTGTGGTCTTTGGGGGCACCAGTGGTGACGGTGGGAGTCTGTGTTTTAAATTCAGGCATGACACCAAGTTAAGAGGCATCAGCGCAGATGAGGACTGGAAAATTACCCTGGGTGAAATTGAATGACCTCATGGCTTGGAGTAATGGAGGCTGGTGGAAAATAATAGGGCTGTGGGTACAGAGACGTACTTGGGGGCTGGTAACAAGCTCTTGATCTGCTGGGGACTCATCATCCAGAAATGACAGCACGGAAAATAGACCTTTGGAGCACTGGCAGTTGCGGCAAATACAATCCAATGATGGTAGAAGTGGCGTTTCTGGTAGCACTTGAAGTCTTATAGACCGGAGCCTTCCCTGGCTTGGTGCCCTCTGGATGTGCCGCACTACAACACCCATCATGCCCAGAGAGCCAGATTTTGGAGATACTCCCTGTTTGGATTACAACTCCTAGGATCCACAGGCAACCGCTGACCATGTTGGAAGGAGCATACTGTAGTCAAAGGGAAAGGAACATCTCTAAACAAAATTCCCAACAGAGTTGGAGTTGCATTTGGCTGGAAAGACCTGAAATAGCACATGTAGAGCTGGGCAAGAGGAACCAAATGGCTAACCATGCAATTGGACTGGACAACCCCACAACTCTTTTCAGTGTTTCAAGGGATGCCAAATGCTTGGATCCAGTGGTGTATGATCTGGATCTTTCCTCCCTGGCAATTTTTTAGAAGATCTGCTTCTTGCATTGTGTTACACTGCTGCTGCTATAATGTGTCTTCTGTTTCTGGGTACCCTGTATAGGGTTTTCTTCATAAGCTTTATTATTTGGAAAAACTTTGCCATGGTCTTCCTCTAAGGATGAGAGAGTGTGACTTGCCCAAAGTCGCCCAGTGAGTTTGTGTGGCTGAGGAAGGATTCAAGCCCTGGTCTCTTGAACGCCTGTCCAACACCACTTTTTCGTGCAGGCTCTATCTGGCTTCATTGACACTCCTAAAACATCCCCGTCTTTGGTGATATCCTTAAATTAATAGCATTTAATAGCATAAAACAAAGACTACCCTGTCACTGGAAGCTATCAGATCTTTTCAAGGGCACCCTAGGATATTACATAATAGCTTTCTCAGTCTCAACCAAGAAGCAAGATGTCTTTTTAAACAATGGACTATACTTTTAGAATAATGTATTTTAAACGAAATGTTGATGGACAAGCCCACAATCCTTAAGTGTTAGTTTTAAGGCAAAACTTTTTAGAATGGTATCCCTTTGGGGTATTTAATATCTGGAATGATCAGACGGATATTAAAAGGAAGAGGAAAGGAGATGAATTTGCTAGCTGTAGGCGAACTGGGGGCGACCCTGGCATCGGTGGAAAAAAAACATGGTAGAAATTGCAGCCTTTTTGTTAAAATTCAACCGCTGTCGATGGCAATCAGTTCATTTGCTCTCCTACAAACATGTCCTAAAGTCTGATGTTTGCTGCAAGGGCGAGCGCAGCGCCACAATGGAAGTTGCTGTGACTGTCGAAAGAGACAGATGGGATTAATAAACTGTGGGATGTTGGGATAATGGATAACTTGATGCAACGGATCTGAACTAAATTTGGAAGATGGGGCAGGGGGGAAATCCTGCCTAGTGACAGGCTGGTGGCCTATTAAGCTGCGCTTGGAGAATGATCAAACATTATAGACTTAATTATATTTAGGAGGATGGCTTGATCTACCAGCGCAATAGAAAGAGGTGGTTACAATCCTGAAGAAGTAGAGCACTTTGTTCCATCTCGGACTGCCAATCGGGTATGTGTGTCCATTCTTTAAAATGATCCCTCGCGTACAAAATAATAATAATAATGACAAATAGTCCAGCCTTGCTTGCTCTCTGTTATGCTAGGGTTCTTTATTTTCTCCCTGTAGTCTTCTTTATTTTCCCTGATCTGCTGTCTGAAGCAATATAGTCTATTCTACTCATTTCATTGTGCTGACCGAAGGGACGAGGCGTTTTTCCCCTCTGGTTTGTTTTTACAACAGAATAATTTGATTCATCCTAGAACAAGACGGAGAAGGGCGTGACATGAAGCAGAGGATTTTGAATGGGATTCTCTATCTCTTTTTTATTATTTTTTTGCATTGCATAAAATAGAATGACAGCATGGTTTTGACCTAGCGAGAAGCACATCTGTTGGCCCGACGTGGCCCTCCAAAAGCCACGCTTCTGAAATTGTATGAGAAATGGGATGGAGAGCTGCAGAAAGTAAGAAGGATTTAGGGAAAAGATACTCTCATCTTGTACCTTGTGACAGCTCAAAGCCATTTTGGAATACATCCCATGCTTTGTTTGCAAAAGCAAGACATTTGAGTCTCCTAGTCTCCAGCTTTTGCCATTTCTCTGCTGATGTCAGAATCCACCTTAAGATGGACTTTTCTTGCAGTTGCACCAATTTGGATGTGTCTAGTTTCTCTTTTTTATTCCAAGGAGTCTTCTTCCCTGCCTTGCACTTGGCTGCATCCCTTGGGGCAATGGTGGCAAATGCTTACATTGGGGTCACCATAGTCAGAGCCACCACGGATGGAGCCAAGGGGGGTTACCAGAGATGAAGCCAAATGTTTCTGGTTGGCTACCCAACCTCTTTCCTTGCAAGATCTAAGTGCCTTTAGTATCCTCCATTGCTGGTTGGGAAGAGCATGGAGTAGGCAGTGTCCCAACTGACTGAAGAATTGGTATTGCAGTTGCAACAGGATCCAAAGTCATAGTGTATGTGGCACCTCTCCTCTTCTTGCCTTCATCGTGGCATATGGCATTTTTGGTCTGTGAAGTTGGGCAGCAGAGAGCAGAACATGCTATGTTCCCTTTGGAGTAGCCTATCAGGGCCAAAGCCAGTGATGGATAGTGCCAGCTTGTATGCATCTTCTCTCTCTGTGCCACCCAAGTTCATATTTTTGCTCCTTCCCCATTGCCTTCTTTGTTCAGTGGGCTGCAGGAAGGAGGACACTCAGATGCCTCTTGCCAGAACTCACAACCAGCCCTGAGAAAAGATACTTTTTGGACTGCATCTCCCAGAACTCCCCATGCCAACCATTAGCCCTGCTGCATCCGGGGGAGTTGTAGCCCAACAAGTAACTCTATATCCAATAGCTTGCAGCAGGCATTTGAAAATAGGTGAGAGAGATGGTGATTGACCGTGCCGACTTATTTGAAGGGCATCAGGTCTGTGTTAGACCCATCTGCTCGGAGCGTCCTTTGGGAGATAAAAGATGGAAGGAAAATTAAGAAGGCAGGGTGTGTGCAAAAAACATTTTTCTCCTGATTTGGGAGAGAATGAAAGTTGTGTGTATGTGTGTGTATAAAATTGGATTTTCATCACCCGGTTCCTGTAGCCTTGGTGACCAGCAGTTTAGTGCATGAATTGTTTCCACTGAAAAAAATACTGCATTTGACACTTCGGTTGGTGACAGCCCGCATTCACACGTGCGGGCCATCCAATATGGAAAGTGCACTTGTGAACCACGATGAAGGCAGGTTTTGCTTCCACACTTAAATAGCGAATCGATTTCTAGAGTTGGGGGTTGAATATCATACCGTCTTGCTCCTTCCATGAGATTGGCTTGTGACTTGTGTATTAGTAGCTAGTGTGTGCCATCTCTGCAATACGAAATTGCTTGTTTAGAAAACTACTTATTGCTTGTTTTGCTTTTCTATGGATGTCTTCCCTTCCAGATACACCTTCTGGTGGTTCCCTGCAAAAATGCCGTGACCCCGTGGCTAATGGTCTAGCTGTATATTATTTCAAAGAAGTGACTAGCAGCTACATAGGCATTTGATTTATTTATTACATTCCTATTGTCAATGTGTTGTTGTGTGCCTTCAAGGCGTTTCTGACTTATGGCAACCCTATCATGTTTTGTTTTGTTTTTTGGCAAGATTTGTCAAGGAGGTTTGCCGTCATCGCCTTCCCTTGAGGCTGAGAGTATGTGACTTGCCCAAGGTCACCCAATGGGTTTTCATGGCAGAGAAGGAAATCGAACCCTGGGCTCCAGAGTTATAGTCCAACACTCAAACCACTACACCACATTGGCTCTCTTTATTGTTACTCCCTTGCCAGGGTGGAAATTGTGTGTCCCTCTTCATACTGTCGCACTGCAACTCCCAGCAATTGTAGCCAACAAAGCCAGTGATGAGGAATGCTGGATGCTGCACTCCAACGATGTCTGGAGTACAACACCATTCCTGCCGCTGCTCTACAACCGCAACAATCCCATACCTATTTATTTGTTTATGGCATTTATATTCTGCCATTCACCCAAAATGAGATTCAGGGCAGCCTTCCTATAGGGTTTAAAGAAGGAAAGTGCCCATTTGCACCAAGGGAAGCTCCCCCAAATAGTCTCTAGTTATGGGGAAAAGTTATCAGTACAATATTGGGTGAGGAGAAGAAGATTAAATTAAGCCTCTTTCTTTTTAATGAAGAGTCCCAGTTTAAAAAAAAAAATCAGGACCCCATAAATTAAAAAGAAATAATATACTGGGTGATTTTTTTTTTAAATGGTGCAAAAGGAAATCTGTTCTTATTTGGTTTTCCACCATTCTTTTTCAATCATCCCACATATGTGATAGTGATTTATTTAAAGTAACATGTGATTTAAACTGAGCAGTCCCGGGTTTGCCTTTGACCCATGAACTCACCAGTTGGCTTTAGGTAAGTCTTCATGTTGTAATATACACAACCCACACAACGCACACTGTTCCGTCTGCAATATGGGTGTAATAATACCGTGCCTAAGTCCAATTGCTGGTTCCAACTGGAGTACACCCATTTTATTTATTTATGGGGCTTTATATCGTGCCTTTCTCCAAAATAGAGATTGATTTTGGATACAAATCCCGTGGAATGAGTGGGATTTCCGTAGATCTTGACTTAACCATTTAGCAATGGATTTAGTGGGACTATTGATCGGATTGAGGCACAGGTCTAATTTCCAGGGTTGTGGCCAATGAATGCAGCCGGCATTGAAGAGCCAGAACATCCGATCCTTTATTAAAGGCGCACACTGCAAAATCTGGATGATGGAGTTGAGTACCGTCAGCTCCTCTTTCTGTTCCATACATTTTCGTGGCCCCGGATGTCTGGTTTCTGCCCGTCGGTGTGTTTGTTTGCTTTTTTAAACAAAGCCATGATTTCATCATGAATAAAGGCATCTGTCTTCTCTCCACTAGGCTCCTAGAAAACCTCATGATGGATGGGAGGTTTTTAAAAAGACGAAGGCACAATGGGACCTGTGGCCGGTGGGAGGGACTTTGCCTTTGTCTGAATCACTCTCGCAGGCTTTTCTCTTCTTTTTTCCCCGTTTTGCCACTGGGGCCGGGTGCCTAACCTACCATAAACACAGGGGCTTTCAATGAACCAGTCAGTTCCGCCAAGCAGAGCTTGTCTACAGTCAAATAAATCTTGCTTTTTATTAGATGGAGTCGATTCATCAAGGGGCATTTCAGCTTTCGTGACATCTTTCTGCTTGGCAAGCATCTGTGTCTTACTCCAGCGTCTCTGATGGGTGTAGCTGCACCATATAGTAATAGCACTTTAATACTACTTTAACTGCCAAGGTTCCACCCTATAGTATCCTGGGATTTGTAGCTTGGTAAAGGTACAATGGGGCCTTGCTATCGCAGGGGCTTGGTTCCAGGAATCCTCCACCATTAAATGCAACAGCATAGTAAAATGGTTTCCCTTATGTCAAATAGTAAAATCGAGGCTTCTTTTATGGAATTTATATATTTTTGGAATGCTTTCAAGCTGTGGATAGTCGAATCGGTGAATAAAGAATCCAGGGATATGGATAGCTGGCTGTATTTTGAGAGAGGCAACATGGTGTAGTGGTTTGACTGCTGCGCTGTGACTTTGGAGACCAGGGTTCAAATCTCTGCTCTGCCATGGAAACCCATTGGGTGACCTTGGGCAAGTCACACATTCTCAGCCTCAGAGAAAGGCAAAGGCAAACCTCCTCTGAACAGATCTTGCCAAGAAAACCCCATGATAGGGTTGCCATAAGTTGGAAACAACTCAAAGGTGCCCAACAACAGCAAACGACAAAGTTGGAAAAAAACTGAAGGTGCACAAAAGCAACAATAAGAGCAAAAGGCACTTTGTTAGAGAGCTCTGTTGCTGTACTTTGAGAAACGCACAGCCTTTGGTCTTCCAGATGTTTGGATTTTCAGTCCCAGAGTCTTTGACCGTTGGCTAAACCGGCTTCTGTGAGTTGAGGCCCAAAGCTTCCGGGGGACCAGAATTTGAGAAGAACCCCAGCATTAGAGGTCCACGCCAGTGAAATCTGGGGTACTCCACCAAAACTGCAAATGCTAGAAATTCCAGAAAATGGCGCCTGGGCAGTCCAAGTGGCATCAAATAGCTTTAATGGTGCAGTGTAGATGCAGCCTGGCTTTGACTCTGCTTAGCCATGGGGCATCCTTAGAGTGCAAGATCCCATTTGGTCGGCCTGGCTCTCCAGAGATGATTTCCACTTTTGTCTGAAACACCTGATGATGAAAATGATCTCATCTCTGTTTTGCCACCGACCGAGTCCCCAAGGCTTCTTGTAATTTCCTGCAAGCAGTGCTACCTTCGTCCCCCATATCATGCTTTGCCATAGGGATGAGGGAGGGGTGTGGGCATCAGCTGGCACTGGCCTTTTCTCTCTCTATGGTCACCTGGTCTGTTTGAGATCCAGACATGGAACAGGTAGGGAATCACTGCAGAGGACTCTCTTGCATTTATCTTTTTCACCTGAGTATGTTGTGTGCCTTCAAGTCATTTCCAATTTATGGCAACCCTTAGGCGAAGCTATCATGGGGTTTTCTTGGCAGGGTTTTGCCATTGCCTTCCTCAGAGGCTGAGAGAGTGTGACTTGCCTAAGGTCTATGGCCGAGCTGGGAATCTGAACCCTGGTCCACGGAGTCATAGTCCAACACTCAAACCACTATGCTACGCTGGCTCTTGTTCAGTTTATATTTAAGACTGCATTCGCACTGCAGAAATGATCCAATTTCACACCGCTTTCCCTGCCATGGCTCAATGCTATGAGATTCTGGGAATTGTAATTTGTTGTGGCACCATGGCTCTCTGACCGAAGAGGCGAAATATCTCACAAAACTACAAATCCCAGCATTTCCTAGCATTGAGCCATGGCAGTTAAAGTGGTATCGAATTGGATTGTTTCTGCAGTGCAGATGCAGTCTAAAGGAATTTCATTTATATTAAACTGGCTCTTATAGTCAGTCCCACATGAACTTTGCACACCTGACTCTTCCCTGTGCATCTTAACCAGAGCTTGGACAAGTTGCCTTTTTGGTTGACAACTCAGATGCTGGCTGGGGGATTCTGGGAGTTGTCAGCCAAAAAGGGAATTATTCCAAATTGGGAATGAATAACCGTGTTTAGGAGTTTGGGACGGAGACAGTGTAGCTCACCGGGAGTAGAAATATTTGAAAAAATAGTGTGTTGCGTGGAAAAAAGGTGGTATGTTTCCATAGGTAAAGAGTCAGGTGATATTTGTTTAATAGTGCAGAATTTGGCTTTTCTAAATGCAGATGCACCAACTTTTCATAAGCAGTCAGGGAGTGGCTGTGCTTCTGTCTCCTCTGATATATTACACATGACCAGTTGCAGCTTCTTCCCTGTCCAGCATCCTCAAGGCTGCGTGACAAATTATATATTTCTATTTTCAAACATTAAAGTATTTTTTTAAAGTTGGGAACTTTTCCTGCTTTACTTTTTCGGCTTTCATGGCTGTCATCCATAGTTTTTTGCAGGTTTTTTTTGCAGGAGCTCTGTGGCCACATTGGAAGA
Organism: Urosaurus nigricauda; assembly: GCA_034509955.1. NCBI lineage: Eukaryota > Metazoa > Chordata > Lepidosauria > Squamata > Phrynosomatidae > Urosaurus > Urosaurus nigricauda. The sequence continues at coordinate 2,596,703 of JAOEGL010000009.1, read as the reverse complement.
GTTTATTCCTGATATTTCTGATATAGATTTAACATGGAAATCACTCCTCCCAACCCAGGGTCACACAGTAAATATATATATACCCAACTCTCTTCCATGCCAACATTCTCTGAAGATGCCAGCCACAGATGCTGGCGAAACGTCAGGAATAAACTCTTCTAGAACATGGCCACATAGCCCAATAAAACCCCACAAAAAAAACTATGCACATAGAAGTTAGAAATGAGTATAATAGAGATGAGTGGGGTAAGAGAGTGCATACGGCTGCCAGTCCCGTGTGCCGACGGTGAGCCCAGCCTCCTGTCTCTTCCGCCCTCCTTTGCTTTCGGACATTGGAAAGGTGGAGCTGGGCACCCAGCCTGGCTCTCGGTTGGGTGCATGTTGTTTTAATCCCATTCCCTCCAGTGGTGCATGTCAGCACATTCTGCTGATTCACGGCAAAGCCACTGATTATAGGGCTGGGCTCTCTAAGTGCTTGGCTTGGCGGGTGTTTAGCCGAACGAGACCAACCCCGCCAGCTCTTTTGCAGATTCCTCCCAGAGAGCAAGCTTGGGACGTCCCAGTTGGCAGAACGGTTTTGCTGACTTTCATGACATGTTGGTCATAACAGTAGAGGGGTGCCCCTGCCGGGTTGCTTTTTCCTTACCGGGCGGTGGTAGTCGCTCCAGTTTCTTTGCAAAATTGTCCGTGCCATAGAAGAGTTAAGAATTCCACAGAATTTAATAGTGGTTCCCAAACCTTGGCTCCTCCAGATTGGCCAACAGTCAAGAATTCTGGGTGCTGAAATCCCAAACATCTAGAGGACCAAAGTTTGGGAATCACTGGAATCTGGGATCGCTTCAGAGCAGTTTCCTGAGAATATTTCTCCTAGCAAGGCAGAAATGTCGGGGGGCAAACACTAAGCGATCTGAATGCAAAGAGATTTTGTAGCACCTTTGAGACTATCTGAAAGAAAGAAGTCGATGGCATCAGTTTTCATAGGCTTCAGCCTAGTTCTTCAGATGGATGTCAGAAAATAGGCTCAAGTCTCCAAAAGCTCATGCTACCAACTTTTTTCTTTCAGTCAGTCTCAAAGGTGCTACAAAAGATCCCTTTGCGCACTGATTTTCCAGACTTAACATGGCTAGGTCTTTGAATTCTAAGTAAAGTAGCTGAAAACTGCTTAGACCTGAGACTTTATGAGAACTAATGCAGGATTCCCCTCAGCATTTTTAAAAGACCATTTCATTGATCTAACCTGCACTGCAAAATGAATGCAGTTTGACACTAGTTTAACTGCCATGGCCCAGTGCTTTGTCTTTTTGTGAGATATTTACCCTTCTCTGCCAGGGAGCTCTGGTGCCACCACAGATTACAAAACCCGATATTCCGCAGCATTGGGCCATGGCAAGTAAAGCAGTTATTCCTATCAGTGTAGATTAGACCTTTGCCACTCTTCTTTTGGAGTCTCCAAGGCTATAAAGGTATCTTAGGTGTATGTTAGGTGTATTTGATTCACAAAGGCGCGGCCCAGTTGCCTGTAGCCAGCACACCATGTGAATTGGCTGCGTGCCTTAGAACAACTCCCAGAATCCTGTGCAACGTACCCCGCCTTCCAACGTGATGATCTTGGCTCCATCATCGCTGGCGGGATCAAGCCAAACATCCATCCACCCCAAAGCGTTCTGCTTCCAGCGCTGGCCATCCCATGCCTTTGCGAAGCAGCCCGACATTAAGGCAACACTCCTCCTCTGCAATTTGTTTGTAGCCTCTGCTGTTTGCAAGGCGCATTGACTCCGTACCTGAGGTTTATTGCAGATTTTACTGCATCTACTCATGTATATATAAATTGAGTTGGCTTATCCACAGGTTAGTGTAAATGGTTATGTGCAAGTCATTTCAGATTTAATGGCAATCCTCAAGTGACCCTATCGTGAGGTTTTCTGGGCAAGATTTGTTCAGAGGGGTTTTTGCCATTGCTTTCCTCTTGAGGCTGAGAGTGTGTGACTTGCCCAAGGTCACCCAGTGCATTTTTATGGTGAAACGTAAATCGAACCCTGGTCTCCAGAGTCATAATCCAACACTCAAACCACTACAGCACAAGTACTGAATGCTTACCGAAAAAGGAACCATCCCCTTCTCTGAGTAGAATGGCAAAGCGAGAGCTTAGTCCATCCCTAAAAGAAGCACCACCTTCCTCTACTTTCTCTGCCCTGGCACCACTTGTGGCATTTTTAAATGTCTGGGTGGGGAAATGGTGCTTTCGTTCTTCCTCTCCAAGGATCACTGAGAGAGTAGAGGAGGTCTGTGCTTCTTTTAGGCTCTGCCAGGATGCCCTAAGTTCAGAGAAAGGGATTCCAGCAATGTTACTGGATTTGGATAAGGGTTTGTTGGTCAACTTTTCTGGGTTAAAAATCAGGCAAAGATATCACATTCCAGGCTGTAATTGCTCCTAACATAGTGGCCATTTCCTTCACTTTGCCTTTGCATCCTTTTTGACATGTGGGCATTTTCATAGCCCTGCCCGCAACTGGTTGTTTCACCCACACGTGGCACAGACATCATTTACTGCAGTTTCCTCCCCATCCATCCATTTAGGATAAACACAAGCAGCTCTGCCTGCCAGAATTTTGTACGTTTTTTGGCATCATTTTCCTGTGCTTTGCCCTCCACATCTTTGGTTCCATGCCCCTAAGTTTTACCCTTGACTTATGCGTGGGTTATATCCAGCATGGCATCGTGGTCAGTGTTGGACTATGACTTTGGAGGCCAGGGTTTGATTCCATGCTCAGCTATTATACCCACTGGGTAATTTTGGGCAAGTTACACTCTCTCATCCTCGGGGAAGGCAATGGCAAACCTCCTCTGAGCAAATCCTGCCAAGAAAACCCCATGATGTGTTCGCATTAGGGTCGCCAAATGTCAGAAATGACTTGAACGCGCATAACAACACCACGTGCAAATCCGTAATTTTGGCCTCAAAACATGCCCTCGACTTATGCAAGAGGTTGATTTACACACAAGTATATACGGTTCCTCTGCAAGGAATAATGAAAACCTACTGGGGTGACCTTGAGTGAGTCACAATCTTTCAGACTTGAAGAAGGTAAGGGTGAACCTCCTTTGAATAAATCTTGCCAAGAAAAGCAAGAGTGGACTTGAAGGCACATGACAACAACAAAAATTATAGTGGAAAGGTTTCTGTTTTTCCTTTTGCACATGGCTGGAGGAACTCATGACCTTCAGGTGTGTTGGACCCAAAATCCCCATCAGTCTCGCCAAGCATGGCCAGTGGCAAAAGGGCATGGGAGTTGTAGTCTAAAACATCTGGCAGAAGGATGACAGGTTCTTTATTCCTGCTCTTGAACATGAGCAAAGTGTTCTGCAGTATTACCAGGATGGCGAAGGAACCAATGTCATGCTGTTTAGCTAACAGAAGGAATCGCCTGGGTAGCTTCATTAAGCTAAAAGTGGCATACAAATGCTATAAACCAGTAATCATTTGCAAGAAGTACAGCAAGAAGGCACCTAGTCCTGAATTATATATATAGTAAAGGAGCTTTACTGTGTTATAGTTAGTGTTTTATTATAAATGCTATTGAATTCTGAGTTTGTTGCAGCCTGGTTTTTAAGCCATCTGCTCAGCCAGGTATTTGGACTGTGTTTTTTTGTAGTTTTGATGGTAATTCCATTCCCTGGCTACGCTCATTGAAGATCTGTCCATGTATATTTTGGCAGCACTTGTATGTCTTGTCATATTTTTTTGTTAAAAAAAAACAAAAACCTTGCTGTAATTGAATCTGAGCTGAGTAGTAACTGGAGCAAGGCCCAGGCACGCAGATTCAAGTCCGTCTCTGCCTCTTTTGGCTCTCAAGCGGAATAAATTTGGTGTGTTTATAGCCCTGTTCTTGGCTCATGGGTGCCCAGAAGGTGCCAAGGGCACCTGCGTGGCAGAGAGAATAGGCGACAACAAGATTCTCCCTGGCCCTCCTCTTCCCTCCGACAGTTTGACGGCAATATTTCTCATTTTAGAAATCCAGACTGTCAGCGTTTTTAGGATAAACTCGTAACATTTTGCATTTCTAAAACGTCTAAAGTGTACACCTTATGTTTTGGGAGCCCTGCCCAATGTGTAGACGTGTGACGGCTTGTGGTTATTCAGTAATAAGGCAAGTTTGTTTTGCAGGAAATCTGCCTCTCTTTGCTTTTATTATCTTTTTTATTATGATGTTCTTATAGTGGCTTGGCTGAAACTATAACACAGTCTTGTCGTGTATTGGTTCTGCTAGCTTCAAATAGCTGGGCAGTTCTCTGTCCTTAGACAAGGTCCAAGTCCATGAGACTGTCCACACTGCAGAATTAATGCAGTTTGACATTGTATTTGCAGTTGCTATTGCTATTCCTTTAACTACCAGGGCTCCATGCTCTGGGATTTTGTAGTTTTGTGACACAATTAGTCGCCTCTGTCAAATATCCCTAGTTCAACAACAAGCCACAAACCTCCATAGGATGGAGCCACAACGGTTTGAATCGGTGTCAAACTGCATTCGTTCTGCAGTGCGGATGCAGGCTCCTGTCGTAGTTGGAGTCTGCCCAAGTGTCATCTTCCCCAGCGAGGAGATGGCAACAGGGACAACTACTTTGGGTGCCAAATGGGCGTCAGAGTTCACATTAACAGATCGGAGTGCTCTCGAAAGGAAGTGAAGTGGAACGTTGTCGTGTCTTTTTATCTCCTCGAGATGGTGTAATTAAGGGTGCTTGAAAAGATGATTAGATGAAAAGCCAGATATCCTCTTGCTCCGAGGCTCTTGAGGGCAGTGGGCCAGTCAGGATGGCACCAGCGCCACTCCTTGCGGGGCCCAGGACTTGGTGTAATAACACACGCAGGGGCAGAATGGTGAGGCACAAAAGGAGGAGGAGGAGGAGGAGAAGCAAACGCCAAGCTCTTGGTGCTGGGTTTGGCAGCAGACAGCAGGATTTCTGCAGAACAGCTTCTGAGCTGGCTTTGCTTGGCATTTCAGCAGCAGTTGCCTTTCAAAACAAAATGGGTCTGGAGGTTACAGGGCTGCATTGCCTCCCCAGGAGAAATCAGGCCTCATTCCCACTGCCTTTTAAACTGGATCGCAAATCAGTTTGAACCGGTTTAAATGAACATGGTTCGCACTTGAGCCGAATCGCTGAAGTGATTCGGAGGGGGGGGGGGAACCACGCGCTAGATCTAGTTAACTCGTGTCTTTTTTATGCTTATTTTTTGTCTGTGTCTTTTTGGATAAATTGATTCTGCACAAGTATGAACCAGATCCGGATTGGAATCGATTTAAATTTGCCCTTTGGCTGGCTGGAGCGGCTCCATTTTGAATCGATTCATTTGTGGATGTGAACCACAAGTGGGGTATTTTATTTTATTTTGCAGCAAGAAAATGTGATTGGGGCAAATGTAGTGTGAGCCACACTCCGCTGCCGAACCGATCCATCGATTCGGATTGCAAAGCCATTTATTTGTAAGAGGGAATGTGACCTCAGAAAGCTACACTTCGCATACACACACACACATATATCATTTTTTGTCTCCAAATGTTCTGTATTTGGGGAGCAAATGGAGGAGAATTGGGGGGGGGGGCAATTTTGCCTTCTTTTTGGTGGGATCACAGTCATATTAAGTCCAGAAGTTTTTTTGTTGTTGTTTTCTTTTGTTGTGTTTTAAAGTAGCAGCAAGAGACCCAGAAAAACAGAAAACTGACATGCCCAAACATGGCAAAATTGACTATGTGCCATTTCCTTTTTCATTTCACACAATGAAAACCCATCTCCAAGATTCTTTATCCACAGATCCAATGATCCATGGCTTGAAAATATTCCCAAAAACATGTTAATTCCAAAAAAGCAAACCTTGATTTTTCTATTTTATATAAGGGACACCATTTTATTATGTCATTGCACATAATGGGACTTGAGCATCCACGGATTTTGGTATCTACGGAGGAACCAAACCGCAATGGATGAAAAGGGTCCACTGTATTTTAGTCAGGTATCCCAAAGCCCTGCTTTCCAATTTCTTGGGCATCCACAGGTGGTCCTGAAACCATCCCACTGTATGTGCAAATATCCCAAAATCTTTATAACTCTGAAATCCAAAACACTTCTGCTCCCAAGCGTTTCGGATAAAGGAGACTCAATCTGCAATGTCTAAAGCGTCCAGAACCTACATATCTCCTAGGAAGTCTGTCCCTAGAGAGTTGCAGAGACTTACTCAGACCGACTGCCTCCTTCCCACATCGACACCATCATCCATATTCCTGCTGAAGTAGCAGGGGCTGATAGAAGCCAGACCTTCTGTGACTTTTGCTTAAACAAGGAGCATTGTGGCAAATTCTGCTCAGCTTCAGGACCTAATAGATCCCAGATGCCTGACCTCCAAAAGGTCTTTGGGCACTGGGAGGCTTGCAGAAGCTGAATTTTGATACTCCATTAAGTCTTCGGGGTCTCCAAATGGGCTGGAATATCTGATTTATAGTGGCCCAGATGGATCCAACTGTTGGCCATAGAGAACACAAGTTTTGCAATATCTTTTCAGGCGGTATGTGTCCCAAATCCACATCTTAAAGATGCAACCAGGCATCCACCACTTAGCCTTTTATGCCAAAGTGCAGCTTGGTGGAATGACTGCCTTTTAAGTGAGATAAATACCATTCCTGGCATCCTGACTATGAAGTCTAAAATGTCCTGTTGTCTAGATGCCTGTGTTTCTTAACTTGTGTGTGGAAACATCACTAGGATAAGGGTACGTTGGCCTCCTATAGCTAACATGCAAAGGGATCTTGAAGAGGTTGCTAGCACCAGCTTTCGTAGACTTGAGTCTATGCATCTGATGAAGTAGGCTCTGGTATATGAAAGTTCATGCTACCAACCTTTCTCTTTCAGATAGTCTCAAAGATCCCTTTTGCATACTGATTTTGCAGACTATAACATGCCTAGGTTTGTGTGCATGCTAAATGTCAGATCTGCTGCTGATGCAGATTCCTCGGAGGATGCGCTTTTTGATTTCTGGCTTTGAGGAAAAGCACACAAGTCCTCTTCCTTCCTCCTGATAATTGATGTGCCTAGAATTGTGTCTCACCTGTCGACTTGCGGGAATCCCATAAATTTCATAGGGCTTTTTTTTGGCAAGGAATATCCAGAGGTGGTTTTGCCATTTCCTTCCTCTGAAAGATCACCTGGGATTCCTTGGTGGTCTCCCATCCAAGTAATAACCAGGATTAACCCTGCTTGGCCTCCGAGAGCAGATAAGATTTGCTGCCTTTATGGTATCTGTGTCTGTGCATACTTGTCACCTTTCCACTTAAGGCAACTCCATGAATTTCTCCTAGGTGTTTTCTTAGGTAAGGAAGGGTAGCTTTACCAGTTCCATCCCCTGAAATATAGCCGACAGCACCTGGAATTCGTTGGTGGTCTCCCATCCAAGTACTAATTAGAGCTGACCCTGCTTAGCTTCCAAGATCAGACAGATCTGGTGCTTTTAGGATATATAGGCTCCCTGCTGCAGGAAATTATTTTAGCTTTCTTTGTCTACATTCTTTAGTGCAATAAAAGCTCTGAACAAAACCTCTATTCTTCAGTGATATTTAGAACTTGCTTCGGTGACATCTGGTTCCTAGGGAAGTTGGGTATCTGGAAGAAGGGGTTTTTTTGTGTGTGTTTCTTGATAGTTTTATTGTGTTGTAATGACAGGTAAGACAACAAAGAGAGCCCCCTCCCTTTCCCGCACAGATTGCAAAAATAAGTATATTTACAGTCATATGCCACCCCCATTACTTATTTTTATTTTGGTTCACTTAGCATAAAAAGACAGAAAGCAGCGTCTGTGTTTTGGAAATGTTTTCACTGTTGGGTGTTCTTGTATGGCAGTTCTGGTTTGTGTTACAGATACTTCACCTGTTAATGGTACTAAAAGGTTTAAACATTTAGCTAATAGTATTCTTTTCATCTTGTCAACGATACATCTTTCCCCTACTAATGTGGATGCACCTTTGCTTATTGCTGTGAGCTAACAGTTGGAATTATAGGATGGTTCATTATTATTATTTCTAGTAAATGATGTCTTTTGGACCAAATGTATCAGAAGGGCTCTGTAAAAGCAAAATATTCAGTTGACCCAAGTGAGTAAGACCCAAGAGACTAAGAGTATATGTGCGCTGCATGTTCATAGCAGTTTTATACTGTGTTTTAACTGTCACAGAATTTGTAGTTTAGTGAGGTACTTAGAATCATCTGCTATAGAGTACTGGCACACTTGCATTTATTTTATTTTATTTCATTTATATCCCGCCTTCCTCCCCAGAGGGACCCAAGGCAGCTCACGGATAAAACTTATAAAATTATTATAAAATTCAAACAATTAAAACATCTATATATAAAATCACATATGCAATAAAATATTGTACTTGAGCTCTCCAGCAGAGAAATTCTAAACCCCACATTGCAAAATATTTGATGTGCGTTACTGTGCGCCTTCATGTGGTTTTCGACTTGTGGCAACCTTAAGGCGAACCTATCATGGGGTTTTCTTTGTAAGATTTCTTCAGAGGAGGTTTGCCATTGCTTTCCCCCTGAAGCTGAGAGAGTGTGACTTGCCCAAGGTCACCCAGTGGGTTTCATAGCTGAGCAGGGATTCAAACCCTGGTCTCCAGAGCCATAGTCCAACACTCAAACTAATACGCCACATTGCTGCAAAGCCGCTTTCCTGCCCTGCCTGTCCAGCGATGCTTGGTAAAGATGGAGAAGACAGATGGCCCCTGGGGTGGTTGGCTGAGTTTCCGTGTCTCCGGCTGTCCCTCCTCTCTTCCCACACCAAACAGCTCTCCGTGCGGCCTCCCTCACAGCTTGAGTCCAACCGTTTTTCAATGCGGTGAGATCAACTCCCCCGAGGGATCCGCTCTCCATGGCTGCACAGAGGGCTGTCTCTTTGGCGAACAAAGGCACGCACTCAAGTCCTGGACCGGCCGGGAAAACAGATCCTCTGCTGAGCAGGCTGGGTGCTGCGTCTCTGGTTGCACTTTGAGCATCCCAAACAATGCTCCTTTGATCGGGAATGGTAGGCAAGAACAGGGCTTTGCAGGCCTCTGCTTTAAGATGTTTTCCTTGGCTTCCAGATGCTTGTGGGTAGGGGATGTGTGGAAGCAAGGGAGGACATAACGCTGGCTTTTTTGCAGAGCTACAAGCCGGGAATTCTTTCGACAATGTTTTGTTACTCTGCTGCTGCACAATAAGGTCTTGACAGTCAGTGTTGTGTAGTGGCTTGAGTGTTGGACTCCGTCTTTGGAGGCCAAGATTCGTATCCCGACTTGGCCATGTAAACCCACTGGGTAAGCTTGGGCAAGTCACACTTTCTCATTCTCAGAGGATGGCAAGGGCAAACCTGCTCTGAAGAAATTTGCCAAGAAAACCTTGTGATAAGTACACATTAGAGTTGCCGTAAATTGGAAACGACTTGAAGGCACACAACGACGACAACCAATACTCAGTTCTTGCTGTTCATGGCAGCTTGGTACCTTGGGCAGAGGACTTTGCAGAATTGAGAAATGGTTTCCCCACAACTCCCAGAAGCTACTTGAACTGGCAGTTTGATCTGACTTCCATACTTGAAAAGGAAGGGGATAAGAATCCTTCAACATAGTACTAGAAAGTATGTTGGAAACATATTTTTGTTTTGAACTACAGTTACCAGAATCTCCCAGCCAGCATGGCTGTTGTGATTCTGCTAAACTTTGCAGAGGATAGCAAGGTAGTTTGGGGATACAGGAGAGGCTCCTGCACCCCCAAAGTACCTTGCTATCCTCTGCAAAATCTGAAAATATGCCAGAATCGTGAAGACAAAGGGAAAGGCTGCAAGAGAGTCACTGCTGTATTTCAGCATCTCCTGCCTGGGACAGTTGCACCGTGTCTGATGGTAGAGCCGGCCCTCCTAAATCATGTCCTTTCTGCATTGCTCATGGCCCTTGAATCTGATCTCCTTTGTTTCAGCATAATAACATGCTGAGACCGCAAGCTAAAAAATGAGTCAACGGTGTGATTCAACAGCTTAAAAAGCCAATATGATCTTAGGCTGCATCAATAGGAGTAGATCAAGGGAAGTCATTGTGCCGCTCTGTTCTGCTTTGGTCCTGGAATACTGTGTCCAGTTTTGGGCACCACAATTCAAAAAAAGATGTTGACAAGCTGCAGCATGTCCAGCGGAAGCTGACCAAAACGGTGAAAAGTCTGGAAACTATCAAGCCCTATGAGGAGAGGCTTAGGGAGTTGGGTGTATTTAGCCTGGAGGGAAGAAAGGTTAAGAGGTGATATGATAGCCCTGTTTAAATATTTGAAGGGATGTCATGTTGAGGCCAGAGCAAGCTTGTTTTATGCTGCTTGGGAACAATGGATGCAGGTTACAGGAAAAGAGATTCCACCTAAACGTTAGGAAGAACTTCCTTGACAGTAAGGGCTGTTCAGCAGTGAATTATGCTGCCTCTGAATGTGGTGGGCTCTCCTTTGGAGGTCTTTAAACAGAGGCTGGGTGGCTATCTGATGGGAGTGCTTTCATTGTATATTCTTGCATAGTAGGGGTTTGGATTGGGTGGCCCTTGGGGTATCTTCAAGCTCCAGGGGTCTATAATTCTATCTAATCCACTAGATTATCCCAGAGATGTGTTCAGTTTCCATCGGTAGCCAACTAGGGACCTCCAGGACATCAGAAAACCTGCCGAAAGACAAGAGCATTCCCCTATTTAGATTCCCAGCTGACTCCCTTCGCTATCACTCTGACCACTCTCTGAACAGACAGTAAGTCCTTGGTATCCGCTGGAGGTAGGGCCGACAGTTATCATCATTTCGAACCATTGAGTAAGGCCACTGGTTGGTGATGGTCCTGTTGTATTACCCCAAAGCTATGGCCTATCTCCAACCCAACTCTTTGTTCTCTCCCAAAATGGAGCACGGTGTCTTCTCCGTGCCTTGAAATGAGAAATGGCGTAGGTAGCCCTCTGTTGATGGCTCGCATTGCCTCTCTGTGCTTGGGGATGCTTTCTGGAACCACAAGGTCTTGCTCTAAATAAATGCCTCCGCGCTGCTCCTTTCTCTCTCTTGGATCTCCATCTTATCAGCGGGGAAGGAGGTGTTGAGCTCTCTATGATATCATCCAGGCTCCTGTTGGAAGTGATTTAGCAGAGGCTGCTTCGTGCCGCTTTGCCATGAAAACCCCCTGCTCTGTCCCTTCCGGGGGCTTATAGAGAGAGACTAATTTGCTAATCACTAAACCAGGCAGGGAGGAGGAGGAGGAGGCAGTTTGGTGGATTAAACTCTCCTCTGGTTGCAGAGGGCAGAGAGATCCCTGGAGGATCACAAGGCAATGCAAATAACAGGCCGGGAAGATTACATCGGGGGCCTCCACATTTGCTGGGGTTAGGGGCACAGGACCCCTATCCGTGAAAGTGGAAAGACTGCAAATTAAAATAAAAATGAAACACTAATTTTCTTTTTACCAGAGAGAACACCTCTCTTATGAATTTCTAGGTCCTCCAGTGCAACTCTGTGATCAACACCTGCCAGAGGTTGACCATAGAATTCCACTGGAAGACCTACAAATGCCTAGAGAGGTTTTTTTCTCTAGGAATCTAGGTCCTCCAGCACAACTCTGTGGTCAACATCTGCTAGAGGTTGAGCATAGAATTGCACTGGAGGACCTATAAATGCCAAGAGAAGCATTTTCTCTATGAATCTCTAGGTCTTCCAGAGCAATTCTATGGTCAGCATCTGGCAGAAGTTGCACCGGAGAACCTATAGTTTTGTAGAAATTATTCAAATAGATGAACAATCAAAATCCGCAAACATCAAAGTCACAGATGGGGAGGGTCAACAGTATTTTCCCAAACAGAGTGGCACCCGCTATGCATGGGGCATCTGTGTATATCTATCCCCATCCTCCATCTCTAGCCTTCCAGTTACTGGAAAATGTGAGTTCGGTTCCTGCGGGACCCACATCTGGGCAAGACTGATTTCTGCCCCAACCTTTAGTCTCCGTGATGTGGTTGGGTGACTTTTCCCCTCCGGTAACCAGAGAAGGTTTTGAACCAGTTGCCACTCTCTTTTCCGGACTCTGTTGCGCGTCGCAGCGGAGCACAAAAGGGGGCAGGAGATCCTTCCACCCCGTTAAACAATTTTGTCACGCTGAGTGTTTGAAAGCCTCAAAATCTGACAGGCGTCAACAGCCCCCACGTTTGCTGGAGTTACAGAAACAGCACAATTTGAAACTCTTGCTTTTCTACAGTTGTGTTTGCAGACTGTCATTTCCAAGGAGCCATGCTGAACGCTGAGGGGGTGGAAAGGGAGCCGGGAAAACACGGTTTGTTTTCCCCGAGATTGGCTTGTGGTCTGCAAATCATGGTTTGCCAGCATCCGTTCTGCGCTGGGCTTTACTCGTGCAGCCATGATTTCCCTTTCCTTTCTTCTATTTCTTTTTTAAATTCAAGAAGTGGAAAATTACGAAGGCATTTATCAGGAGCGCATAGCAATATGCAAACCGTTGCCTAACTAGTTCAGAGTAGTTGGGAATAAATGGCAACCTATTCTTTATTCATGAGGAAGGCATTCAGCAGAATTTTAAAGGCTAGATCAGGGTAGGAAATGTGTAGCCTTCAGATATTGTTGGGTTGCAAGACATAGGCGTCTTAGCCAGCAGAGTCACTCATAAGAAATGCTGGGATCTGCAGTCCAAAATCTGGAGGGTTGCACGATTTCCAGCCCTGGGATGAATACATGATTTCTTACCAAGGACAACCATAGGCTCCCGTATTTCGTTCTCATAGCATTTATATCTATGTGCAGATTGTGTATCTCTTGCATATAATGAAAGACAGTCCATCGTTTTGTCTCTTGCCTCTCCTACACTGTTTTTACTCCAGGCGGTCCCCTTTATACTGTATAGTTGAATTGTATTCCCTCTCCAGCTGTCTTTAATACTGGAGTGTTATTGCTTATCTTTACAGAAAGAGGCTGCGATGCTTCTGTGTGGACAACAACTACCCCTGCAGAGCTCTCTCAGTTTCAATTTTGGGTCTCTTGTGATGTTCAGAAGAACAGAGAGAGAATCCACATTTCCCTCTTGTCTTTGCGTGCCAGTCACACATTTTTAAAAGGAAAATTAAATGCCCTACAAAGTTTAATTTTAGCATTTCTGACTCCGAGAGCGCAAGTTATTTTGGGCTGCTAACTCTTGAGTCGGAAGCTACTGACTTGAACGTACATTTACAAAATAAATGCATTTCAGGCCAGACAGGAATTGAAGACACGTAAGAAGGCTTTGAAGATCTGAAAAAGCTTCGTTTTATATATGTATTGCATTATTTTTCGTCACTTTCTGGTTTCAGTCCTCCTTTGGAGCGTTGCAATTAAATTATTTCTCCTAGGCTCTTGAGCTTCAGAATATTTCATTGTGGGAGGACTATAACTCTCAGAATCACCTAGACAGCAGGGATAACCACTAGATTGGCTGAAGGATTCTGGGAACTGTAGCCCAAAAACAAACTTTTCTAAGAGAAAAGAGAAAGAGGGCAATCCTGAGATCCTCTCCAGACAGTCCCAACTTTGACGGCAATCACACAGCTGGCGGACTGGCCCCACTTTCTATTGTGAATCCACAGGATGGAATTGGGCACGACTGTTGCAGCTGTCCAGGGGTGGTTTTCCATTGACTACTCAGGCAAATGATTTGCAATGTCACCCAGCGTAGAATCATAGAGTTGGAAGAGACCCCAAAGGCCATCCAATCCAACCCCATTCTGCCATGCGGGGAGACATAATCCAAGCACTCCCAAGAGATGGCCGTCCAGGGCTAGTCTATACACAAGTGTATAATGCAAATTGCTGCAGAATTTTGCACGTTTGCATCAGTGCTTAAATGTTCAGTTTCCTGCACAAATTTGTATCTGCTCACCCTCCCTCTGCTGAAAATGTGTAGCCATGCAAATCCATGCAAAGCAGTAGATGGCCACATGTTTGACTATATGCATCCTCGTAGATATTCTGGCAAAAACCGTGAATCCTTAGCAAAATTTATGGATTCATCCCCACCTCCCTGCAAAAAGCCTTTGAATTGCACCTGGCTGGATCACAGTCTATTCGACTAGAATGAGGAGGGTTTTAATAGTGTAGACCAGTCCCCAGCCTTTGTATAAATACTTCCAAAGAAGGAGACTCCGCTGCATATTATTCCATTGTCAAACAGTTCTTATTGTCAGAACCTTCGTAAAGTTTAGGTGGAATCTCTTTTTCGGTATCTTGAATCCACTGCTCCGTGTCCTCGTCTGTGGAGCAGCAAAAAGCAAGCTTGCTACATACTCAATATGATATTCCTTTAAATATTTAAACATGGCTATCATGTCACCTCTTAACCTTCTTAACAGTTCAAACTAGAACCCAGAGTCGATTTGCCACTTCATTGACATGGAAGACACCAGCCACCAACTGTTAGTGTACTAAACTCTCATTTCTGGTTTTTCAGCACCTGTCATTGGACCAGAATATATGGGATAGGATTTAGGACAAGGGAGGAAACATAAACTTTAAAAACAAGGGCTAGATGGAGTGGCTATTGAGAATGACATCTGAGATGAAGATTGCAGCGGATAAAATGGCATTGAAGTATCGGATCACACAGGTCTCCCCTCTGTACTTAAAAAATGCTGTATCTCAGAGATCTGTTGCCTTGATCGAAGCGCACTCGTCTCTGGACAGATGAATGGAGAAATGTCATAGACTTTATATTGGGAAAATGTGAAATTAAATTTTGTGTTGCAGTAGGTTTTTGGGGTTTTTTTTTTTTAAGTCAATAGAAGCCAAATGAATAGTTCAACCTGTAATATTTCCTGCAGCTGGGAAGAAAATAGATTCTTCCATTGACAGTATATTACTGCTATCTGTTCCTGTTGCAAGGCAAAGTACCATAATCTGCAAGCATTCCTGCCCTGCAATTCTGTGAGGCCAAGGTCTGGGAGCTACTGTTAGAGGAGATGAGTGGATCTTCTTTCTCCTCCTGCTCTCCACTCCATCCTTTTAATTTTGTCCGCTTTTCTCTTGCAGAACTAAAGGACGTGACCAAGCGTTTCTCCAGCGCGGGGGTTTCCAACTATACAACGCTGACGTTGGCTGACCCCAAAGGCTTACTCTATGTTGGGGCTCGAGAAGCGATCTTTGCCCTCAGCACCAGCAGCATGGAACCTGAAGACGTGGTGAGTTGGGGAACGGGTCTGGACAAGGAGCAAGGGACATCGATGCGCTGTGGTCTCTCATAGGAGATGCAGGAAGCATCCTATTCAAAACATCCATCCAGGTCCATGTTTTTTTGCCAATACTGAGCAGTAGCTCCCCCTAAGAAAGCCCCAAGTTGGGTGCGAAAGGCAAAATGCTTCTCATTTAATGGGTCTTTTAGGACCCACCTCCGCTTAGCTGTTGTGCCTAATATCTGTCATTGTTTGCCCCAGGGATGTGATGGTACCCGGGTTCTCCAAGTAACGGTACCAGGATGCTTTGGTTAGTAGGAATAATCCTACTAATTCCACCCTGGATAAAATTCCTTTTCTTTTGTACCTTGTCGCCACATAAGGTAGAAAGTGCTATTCTCTCCCTCACACTTTCAGCAGTTATTTTTTTCAGGATACCATAAATTTTGGGGAGTTTGGCCCTGTTGAAATGAGTAGGAGCCATTTGAGAGCATTGCTGGGCATTCATAATGGGAAGGAAAGGTGTCACCTGGATTTTTGCAGTGCAGAGGCTCGGAAGGCAGGGATAGATGAATTGCATGACTGTTAGTTTCTGATGAAAGAGGTGGGAAATGTGTTGGACCGATGAAGTAGATTGGGGTGTTATCTCTGCGACCCTTAAATGGGCCACACCAGCATACCTGATGCTATGGTTTTCAGTGATTTGGGGTCTCCCCACCACCACCTTTGGGGGTGTATGTGAGGTGGGATGAGCAGAAACCACTGCATTTTCTAGTGGTTTTCGGAAGTTGGTGGGAGTTAAAAATAAACCCAAATTTTTCATTAATGGGAGGCTTCAAGAGCTGCACTTTGGGGCACCGAAGGCCACTTGAAGCTCATGAGCTGCATTTTACCAACCCTTGAACTAGATTTTTTCCCCCCATTAGTTATGGCTTGTTGCCTCGACTTTTAACTTCTGGGCGTCTGTGACCACTCCACTTTGCATTGCTCCTTAAAACAGTCTCCTAGTATTGTCTACGATCCCATGACTGTGCAGCCTTTTCCCCCTATAATTGCACCATAAACCACACTGAGCTTTTGTAAGAGGGTGATGTAAGCCTGAAGATGTGATGATCTGGTGATGATCTTATGATGATGACAAATACCGTCCCTTCTCCGCAGATCCTCTGGGAAGCTCCAGCGGAGAAGAAAACAGAGTGTATCCAAAAGGGGAAAAGTAACCAGGTAAGCGAAAGGATGCTGGGACCTCCGGTCTGTTACTCGTGGTGTTTATTCTTGCTCAGGATCGTAACCTCTGCCTCACAAGCCAGTGCCCCGGTGACCAAGAGGTGACGCCAAGCACAAGGCTAGGATGATAAATCACAGGATTTATTCTCTGCAGTTTGGGAAACAAACATGTGATATCCACAATGCACCACTGTACTTTTTCACCCAAAGAAAGAGAGTTCATGCCATTCTAGGGCAGTTATTAATGGTCAGGCTGTTTCCTCCTCACTTTGGATTCACTCATAAATGATTCACCCATTTATACAGCGCCCTCAAAATCAAGAAAGATCATTTTCCCAAGCAAATCTTCACCTGGTTTTTTTTGCCTGCAGACCAAGCAGTAAGGGGAGAGTATTCTTGTATTCTTTGCTATGTTAGAACTGGTTGAAGAGTTGTTCCCAAGAAGACATCAGTTTTGGTCCAAAAACCTTTGCATCGGGGAGAGTTTCTTATCCTAAGGGTGTCATGGTTTTCTTCCTCCGTGCCATTTTCTCAGGGAGCCACTGTTCCAAATAACAACTTCTGTTGCTTTGCCAGAACGGAAGCCACTTTCTTGGACTCCTCTACTAAATCCAAGTTAGAGGAAGAAGGCATTACAGGTTTTGGGAGGACAGACTGAGAGAGAAGGATAAGGGCCCCTTCCCAGGGACTTCTGTAACACTAGGTGCTGCATTCAGTCATTCTGACCAGGGATTTACCTTTTTGGAGGGCATTGTTCCCTCATAAGAATTTCCCTCTCCCAGTAAAATTTTCCTTCTGTTCCCAAATTTCTGCCATTGCAGTAACTTGCCAAAGTTCAACCCTCCTCCCTCTTTATAGCTTCATACCCCTGACTACCTTGCACATGTTCCAAATGGCAGGCAAAATGCAAGAAAGTGAGAAAGTCAATGCAAGAGCAGCAGGCCTGGAAAAGGTTTGTCCTCTTCCCCCTTCCATTGTTTGGCTGCGTCCCGCCCGTGGGAATGCTGCTCTGCTCCCCTTATTTGGGTTTCTGTGTTTGAGTTTCCCTCCGCTGTCTTTGCATTTGATCTTCCCCTGCAAACCTCTCCGGCAAACATGGCTCGCCCACTGAGTCCTGAGCCTTTGAGGGCTGGCACAGCAGTAGGCTAAGATGGGCCCTGGAGCTGACAACTGAGATCCTGTATCATGCTGGCAGAGCATAAGTCACTAAAGTGCTCGCCTCTGGAATAGTCTCCATTTGCCCCGGTGCTTTCCCTAGCATGCAATAGGAGGTACAAGGCCTGGCTTCTTCTCCCCAGTCACTGAATGGCAATAGGGTTGCCCCTCTAGGCTTATTCCAAGTGATCTTGAGCACCAAGGAAAGAAGGAGCTGCCTTCGGTATAAGGTTACCTTTTCCTCCCAAGGTGCTCAATGCTGCTGTGTGCCTTCATTTCTGGCTTATGGCGAACCTATCGTGGGTTTTTCTTGGCAAGATTTGGAGGTTTGCCCTTGCCTTGTCCAAGATCATGCAGTGGGTTTCATGGCCAAAGGGGAAATCGAATCCTGGACTCCAGAATCATAGCCCAGTGCTCAAACCACTCAAAGGTAGACAACACAATTCAAGACAGAGCCCTGCAGCCAGTGGCCAATGGCACACCAGCAAGCCCCCATCTGTATTTGTGTGCCAGGGGAAATCTTATAGCCATTTAGTTCTGGGTACCTCCTTCCTCAAGGGCTGGACAAATACTTACGCTGGTGTAACCTCCAGTTACAACTGCTTGCATTGTAAGCATAGAGCCAGCATGGTATAGAGGTTTGAGTGTTGGACTATGGCTCTGAAGACCAGGGTTCGAGTTCCAGCTCAGCCATGGAAACCCATTGGGTGAATTTAGGCAAGTCACACTCTCTCAGCCTCAGAGGGAGGCAAAGGCAACCCTCCTGAACAAATTTTGCCAAGAAAACCCTATGGTTAGTTTGCCTTACAGTTGCTATAAGTCGGAAGGCACACAATGACAATGCGTTGTAAGTAGGATGCTGTCCCTCATCCCCTGGTTTCAGGGAAGGATGATGGAGAGGACTTTGCAAGTGCCTCTCATTCTTCCTACCTGAGCACTTGATTTCCAGGTAATTGTTGCTAGGGCTCCAACACCAAACATACTTATTTTGAGCAGCGATACAGCTTTCCACAGTTAATTGGGCAGCTTTTTATTCCGACTGCTTTTCAGACATACTTAACAAGAAAACCCACATCCTTTTAGAGTAAGCATTTGCCGTTTGCGCATGAGTGAGTGTAAGAACTAGGAATAATGCTTCTGCTAAGCTCATGCAGCACATGTATTTTTCATCGAAAAACAAATCAGGCACCGTCTGATTAGAATTCCTTGGGTAGTTTTTCTTTTTTTCTCCTATGAAAGTAAATGCAGAGTTCATCCAGTTAATTAATCACCGAGATTTCTTCAATTGAGTGTCATCCCTAATCCTTGCCATTCATGCCGTCTTTATTTTTCTCTGATGACCTTTGTGGTTGTTCAGGATTTTAATGGGTCTTGCATAATGCCTGCTTGTCTTACGTTGGCGGTTCACGCCACACTTAGAGAAGTGAACGGAGTTGTGTGTGCTCTGTGGCTTCATTCACAGGAAGGATAAGCCAGACTTGGAAAGAAATCTGGCTCATGATGACTGAGCTGCATGCTGTTGATGCTTGCGTTGTTCACACATGGAATTCATCATCTTTAATGTCAGGTTTCTAGTCCTCAAAATTGCCAGGGTCCTATTGGTATTCTATGATAGCGGATCCATTTTCCACTGAATCCTTTCCGCTGGCTTGGGAAATGTTGCATTTGGGGACTTGTGGCTAGATTCCTAGGAGTCTAGCAGTGTACTTAGGTGTCAGTTAGAGGGGGGAAAAGCAACCATAAAAGAAGTGAAATATTGGGGAAATAAGCTGCTTGGATGTTGGCAGATTTTGCCTGCCTGCATTTTCTAACATGGTGCAAAAATTCTGAGAAAAGTTCAAACAGCGGTGCAGTGTCCCGACAGGAATCTTGCTGAATTTTAGCAGCCTTGAGGACTCAAAACCTGATTTTATTGAAATGCAAGGTTCTCTGAATTTTGTGAGGGAGCAACGCAAGCACAGAATAGAACCAGCTTTTGGAAAGGGGATTTTGGGGAGGCGTTCTCACAGCCTGCTTTTTCCTCCTGCAGACTGACTGTTTCAACTACGTCCGACTGCTGCAGGCTTACAACAGCTCGCACATGTACACCTGTGGGACTTACGCCTTCCAGCCCAAATGTGCCTACATTGTGAGTATGGCGGGGAGCTTTCCTCTGCAAGAAATGGATTTTGGCTGCTTCCGCTTAGTGCAGCTGTTGGCGGTGGCTATGACATTGCCATAATCATAATCTTCTTTCTTACTTTCGATGTTTCTTTCAGGATCTGGCTACCTTCTCCTTGGACAGGCTCTCCTTTGAGGATGGGAGAGGGAAATGCCCTTATGATCCAGCCAAGGGGCACACCGGCCTCATTGTGGGTAAGTAGTTTTAAATTGTCTTTTGTGGGTTTTTCAAGCTTTGTGACCATGTTCTAGAAGAGTTTATTCCTGACATTTCACCTGCATCTGTGGCTGGCGAAACATCAGGAATAAACTCTTCTAGAACATGGCCACATAATCCGGAAAATCCACAAAAACCTATGGATGCCGGCCGTCAAAGCCTTCGACTTCACATTAGTTTTAAATTGTTTTACTTTCAACAATGTGATGTATTTTTAATATTTTTAAAACTGTCTTAAAACTGAGTTTATTGTTCTATGGCACAGTGCTTATGTGCACCACCCTAAGATGTCCTGGATATAGGATGACAAATAAGTAAAATAAATAGATAAACTTTTTCAGGAGGTTTTCTCTCTACATGCCCATAGGAAACATGCAGAAAGTCAAAGCTAAAGCACTCATGAGAAATAGCCACCTGAGCTCTATTTAAAAACCTCTGAAGAAAGAGAGTCCACCACCTTCCAAGGTCCATCGAACCATTCTTGCCATCAGGACATTCTTTTAATGTTTAGCAGGAACATTCTTCTGCATAATTTGAAAGACTTGAAAAACCATAGCTAAAATGCTCTCTCTTTTTTGTCTGTTCCAGAAGAAGAGTTGTATTCAGCCACGCTCTACAATTTTTTGGGCACGGAGCCTGTGATCCTGAGAAACCTCGGCCCGCAGTATTCGGTCAAGACGGAGCACCTGTCCACCTGGCTCAATGGTGAGAAGCAACGCCAAGCAAGGAAACCTGTTGCACCTCTGAGACTTAGCTGATAAATAAGAAATTTCTAGAATAGGCTTTCATGGACTTTAGTGGCTAATATGGCTATGCTTTTGAACATAAAGCAAGGAGGTGATTCTCCACTTTGGCCTCCTATGCACATTGGTACATCAGTGCTCCTCTGGAGGGCTTGTTTTCTGTTGTGGGTTCCTTAGAGAGAGGTTTGTGACACCTCCAAATGCACCATATTCATGTTGTATGCATGGGTTGTGTGCCGTCCAGTTGTTTCCAGCAATCCTGTCATAGGGCTTTTTTGGCAAGATTAGTTCAGAGGAGGTTTCCCATTGCCTTCCCTTGAGGCTGAGAGAGTGTGGCTTGCCCAAGAGTACATAGTGGATTTCATGGCCAAACTTGGAATCGATCTGCAGAGTTGCATAGGCTGGCAATACTCCTTTTGCATCAACTCAAGTGAACTTGTAGTTATTTCTACCCCGTATTCCTTGTTCACGCCAAACATAATCTGGGTTAGAACCGCCCTAGCAAGGGATATGGAAAACTGCCTTAGGCTGCATCTACACTACAGAATTAATGCAGTTTGACACCGGTTTGAGTGCCATAGATTTGTAGTGTTGTGAGACATTTAGTCTTCTCTGTCAAAAGGCTCTGCTGCTGCAGCAAACAACAGTTCCCAGGATTCTATGGCATTGAGCCATGGCAATTAAAGTGGAGTCAAAGTGGATTATTTCTGCAGTGCGGATGGAGCCAGAATGATGTTCAGAGTCTAACTCTGCAAGATGACTCTGGATACCTTCCTCGTGATGCTGTTTACCTGTCTTTATCTTTTTCTTTTTCAGCTACTTTTCTTTAGGAGATGGGAGGGAGAAGGGTGCAGTAAAATTATCTACCCAGAAGAGAGATAAGGGTTGAAAAAGAAAGTTGATAGAGAAAGGAAACCTTCTGAAATCCCAGCAGGAAGAGTGGGCTCTTGTTAGCATATCGATGTTGGCAAGTCTTACATTTCTGAGTGCGGATTTCGAACCAGACTGGAAACTCCAACTTTCTTATCTGATCCGCCACAGAACACGAGTCTCGTGCCAAGGAAAAGAAGGAAGTAAAAGCCAAAACCAGTGTGTTTGTGCACGTCTCTTTCATTTTCTTGAAGCCGTTGAGGCAAAAGACAGCTAAAGAACAAGGGAGGCCCTCATGGGTTGGGTGGGGGAATTTATCCCAGTGTAATACGATGCAGCTTAGCATTGTGTCATGGGTTGGGTGTTGGACTGTGACTCCGGAGACCAGGATTTGAATCCCTGCTTGAGCAGAAAAGCCCACTGGGTGACCTTGGGCAAAGTCACGCTCTCTCAGCCTCGGAGGATGGCAATGGCAAACCCCTTCTGAAGAAACCTGCCAAGAAAACCCTATGACAGAACCAATAGAGCCTTCCTCTATCAACGTTTTAATCAACCCATATCTCCCTTTTGGGTGAGGGAGCCAGAAGTTGGAAATGACTTGAATGCACATAATAACACAACTACAGTATTATGTAGAGTGTGGCAAAGCTACATTTTTGGACCGCAGGTCCGAGTCCTCCAGCCAGCATGATATTATGGAGAATCTTCCTTGGTGTGTGTTTGGAGGAGATGGAAGAGGCTGCTATAGACCCAGCATGGTGTTGTGGTTTGAGCGTTGGATGCGGATTCAAATCCTTGGCTCGGCCATTGGGTGACTTTAGGCAAGTCACACCCTCTTAGCCTCAGAGGAAGGCAAAGGCAAACCCCCCTCTGAACAAATCTTGCTAAGAAATCCCCATGATAGGTTTGCTTTAGGATTGCCGCAATTTGGAAACGAGTTGAAACAACAGTGGCAACACCTGAGCGATACACCTCGGTCTTTTCATCTCTGCAGAACCCCACTTTGTGGGCTCAGCCTTCGTCCAGGAGAGCAAAGGCAGTGACAAAGGGGACGACGACAAGGTCTATTTCTTCTTCAGCGAGCGGGCGGTGGAGTACGACTGCGACATTGACCAAGTGGTGGCCCGCGTGGCCAGAGTCTGTAAGGTAAAGTCTGAGTTCTTGCAAATAGCAGGTTGGAAGATGGTGGCACCTGTACATCAGTATTCTGAGCATCCTCGGCTGAAATGAAACTTGGATCGGCACATTTGTCCTTGTCCTTGTACGTAGCTTGGTCTTCTTTGTTCCCTTCCTCACTGCCTTTGCCTCTGCCTTTCAAGTCCTTGCCAAAAATTTCGCTTCAGCCTTGGATTTTTATTTATTGCTAAAAAGCGGTGGGCCCTGAAAAAGCCAAATGGCAGAATCACTTTAAAATTTGGTGCCAGATGTAAAATAGAAATGATAAAATTGTTCGAAATATAAAAACGTAACAAGTGTATAACATTGTGCTGACAAACCAGCACCATAATATTATTTACTATTAAAACTAATGCTTTTGATATCTGCCTCTTATCTTAGCTGGTCAGATCCTTGGGCCAAAAGTTTCTCTTTTCTTTTTAAAACGTAACAGCAACAAGTTTATTCTGCAGTAGCCGGTCAGACTTTTGCAGGTACCATAAAAAAGAAAAGAAAAGCAGAACGTCATGAAGTCATACACAAATTGAATACAGTTTGCCCTTGGTATCTGCTGCGGTTTGGTTTCAGAACACCAACTCTCTTCCATGCTAGCATTCTCTGAAGATGCCAGCTACAGATGCTGGCGAAACGTCAGGAATAAACCCTTCTAGAACATGGCCACAGAGCCCAAAAACCCCACAAAAAAGCCTTCAACTTCAGATTCTTAGGAATGTCAGACAAAAGCCATTCTCCCCTTCCTAAATGTGGCTTTTACTTTGCAGGGAGACGTGGGTGGTGCCCGTACTTTGCAGAAGCGGTGGACGACGTTTCTCAAGGCCCGTTTGCTGTGCTCCATCCCGGAGCAGCAGCTGCATTTCAACCGGATCCAGGGCTCCTACACGCTGAATGGAGATCACTGGCGGGAAACCAGTTTTTTCGGGGTCTTCCAGGCACGCTGGTAAGCCAAGAGGGTTCAAGGTTTTATGCTCTGCAGGGTTAGTTGTATGGGTGCCGCAGCTATCTCTGTGCTGCATGAGTGTAAAACTAGGCCAAGGTCTAGTCTGCACTGCAGAAATAATGCAGTCTGGCACCGCTTTAACTGCCGTGGCTCAATGCTGTGGATTTGTATAAGTTCTGTGTTAGCCTTCTCTGTCAGAGAGCTCTGGGGCCACAACGAAGTACACATCCTAGGACTCGATAGGATGGAGCCATGGCAGTTAAAGCGGTGTCAAAACTGCATTAAATCTACAGGGTAGATTAGATTGAAGATTTGGAATATCTGGAATTTATATATTTTAAAAAATATTTTCAGCATGGTGAATCTCCCTTTGACTTTGTAAAAGAGATGCAATGTCTGGCCCTGAGGGCTTTGAGTTTACCTTAAGAAGCGCATGGATAATGCCTGCCAAAATTTCAGAGACCTGAACGATGGTTGAACAAAACATCCAGTGGCTGGAGGTTAAATTTCAATGTCCGGTACATCTCCCTTTGTCCCATGTTCTTCCGTGGGTGTGAGCATAACCTGTCCAAAAGTGTGTAAAACAAGATTGTGGGAGAGAAATGATCTTTTATTCCAGAACAGATAAGCAAATAAGATAAGCAGGTCGTGCAAAACAAATGATCTCATGTTTAAAAAATGGGGGCAGGGTTGCATGATTTATGCAGTGAAGGTAAGGTGTATTTTTCACTCCTGGAGGGCCTTCCCTTTCTTCCTCTGCCAAACAGAAGGGAGGCAGGAGAACATCTTTCTTTGCGCCAGCCATTCAAAGGTAATTCAAGTAATAGAAACATTTCCGAGATTCCCTGTCTTTTTCTGCAGCATTTCAAGGGTTGGCGGGAGAAAGAGTCAGAGTTTGGAAAATTAATTTTGGGGGGGAGTTACATCTCCCCAAATCTCACAGCATGGCAGCTTATGCTGAGTTGTAGCTTGCATCCGCACTGCAGAAATAATCCAGTTTGACACCATTTTAATTGTCAGGGCTCAATGCTATGGGATTCTTGGAATGTAGTTTTGCTAGCCTTCTCTGTCAAGAGAGAGCTCTGGTGCCAAAAGAAACTATAGTTCCCAGAATCTCATAGCATTGAGCCATGGCAGTTGCACATGAGCAGTGGACCGAAATCTTCTCCGTGGATTGAAATCTTCCTTGCCTTGGATATCTTTAACCCTGTTTTTGTTCTCTCCTTTTTCCTGCGCAGGGGAGATGTTGACGTTTCCGCTGTGTGCCAATATCAGATTTTGGACGTGCAGAAAGTGTTCGATGGTCCCTACAAGGAGTACAGCGAGATTGCCCAGAAATGGATCCGGTACTCGGACCAAGAACCCGTCCCTCGCCCCGGAGCGGTAAGTGGAAGTGCCCCAGTACTACCCGCTTCTAGTTCATTTCTCATTCTTTGCCATTACTGCTGAGAACAAATGGACACAGTCTTTGTAAAGTCGTCCGTCACGAGATTGCTTTACTGTATCCAGATTTTTTCAGTTAGTGTAAATGATTGCGTTTTTTAAAAAATGCCATTGCGTGGGCCACTTCAAATTGGCACGGGCAGAATGACGGCGTGTGGGTGTGCATTGAAAAATCGTGCCAAGATGGAGCAGCTTGGTGGGAATTTCTTTGTTATAGAATTGGTTCAGAACTTGTATGGAGGTGTGTGCCCATGAATCCACCCTGTTGCTCTCTAATAGGGCTGGGCCCATCTGGCATGTCTGTGCCCCACTTCTGCCTCCCATCCCAATACGATCGGGCCAGTTGCTGAGCAGTTCCCATTAATAGGGCCTCGCTTTTTCAATGGCAATCAGTCTCCCTTCGTTGAGCAGCTAATCAATAAAGTCAGAGCGTTGCTAAGCTTCAAATATGGTTGGAAACTGAACTTCTTGTCTTCAGATCCCTGCATTATTTCCTAAACACATGCTGAAGATGAGGGAAGCATCATCTTCATTCACGCTCTCAGGCTGCAGAAATCATCCAGGTTGACCCCACTTTAACTGCCCTGGCTCAATGCTATAGATTTCTGGAATGTGTCATTTTGTGAGATATTTAGCCTTCTCTGTTAGAGAGAGCTTTGGTGCCACAACAAACTATAATTCCCAGAATTCCATAGCATTGAGGCATGGCAGTTAAAGTGGGTTCAAACTGAATTATTTCTTTAGTGCGGATGCAGCCTCCGAAGCTTTAGTCTTCAAATTTCTAGCAATGCAAAGAGTGAGGCATTGAAAACTGTTCACCTTCTAGAATTCTTGTATTTCTTTAGTTAATTTCCCTAACCTTTTTCTTTGGATGCATAAATCATATTTCTAAGTGTTCGTTTGAAGTATGAAGATGCAGCCAGGCTAGAAATTTGGAGCCTGGAAGAAAATGTCATTGGATTCTTATTTTGGAGGACTTGTGCTTTCATTCTGCCTTCCCTCTGCAATTTCATCCCCCGCGTTAGATATGTAGGTTTTACATTGCAATCTAAAGTCCCTGCTCCATTATTTTCTTCCAGTGTATCACCGACTGGCACCGGCACAACAGCTTCACCAGCTCCTTGGAGCTGCCAGACAACACCCTCAACTTTGCCAAGAAGCACCCGCTCATGGATAAAGTGGTATCGCCACAAGGCAACCGGCCCTTGCTGGTTAAGAAGGATGCCAACTTCACCCAGCTGGTGGTGGAACGGGTCCACGGCTTGGATGGGAAACCCTACCAAGTGTTGTACATTGGCACAGGTACGGAACAATAAGACCCCGTGCCGCACATGGCAAAGCAAAACTTTTGCCAAGTTGAAATTTATCTGGGAACCAGGGTAGTGCTGTGGTTGGAGTGTTGGACTAGGACTGAGAAACCAGGGTTCGAATCCCTGCTGGACCCTGGAAAGCCACTTTGGGCAACTCTCAGCCTCAGAGGAAGGCAGTGGCAAACCCCCTCTGAACAAATTTTGCCAAGAAAACCCCCATGATAGGGTCACCAAATGTCAGAAATGACTTGAAGGCACATACCAACAACAACAACATACACAATTCCATAGTTTTGGCACCAAAATATGCCCTCGACTTAGGGTTGCCATAAGCCAGAAGTGACTTGAAGGCATAGAAGGCAAAGCAAAGGATCTTTAGGTAGCAATGGCTGGCGAGGTGGGTTTGCTGGAGATGTTGGGGAAGCTCTGTTTCTTGCGATAAACCCGTCTTGCCCAACCTGATGCGCTCCAGACATGTTAGAATATAATTCCCAGTATCCTCATCAGCACAGTTAGGCTGCTTGGGAATGATGGGAGTCATAATCCAATGCATTTGGCAGGCACCAGGTTGGAAAAGACGGAAATTAACAGAGAAGAGGATGGACTTAGTGGACCAGTCATCAGGAGTTGATGCACATTGTATGTTCACAATACATTCTAAGAATGCTTTATGCTGCTGCATTCTTATCCCAACTTTCCGCTGGGAAAAAAATAAATCTAGAGTTCAAAGTAGCTAATAACATAGATAAAAATAAATTGAACAAGAAAACAACACTGACACAGATTAAACTGTAAAGCAATTAAAATTAATGATCAGTAAACATGAAGATAGCATAGAGGATCCCTTTGAAGAGATGCGTCTTCACGGCCTTTTGGAAAGCAGCGAGAAGGGAAAAGTGCATTCTTTGTCAGGTGAAGAAACCTGTCCTGCTATCTCTAGAAATTAGGGAAGTGTGTGGGTGTTCTTTGTTTAAAAAATTTCTGGGTTGCAAAAGCATTTTTATTCCACTTTTCCATAGATTTCAAACCCATTAGCAAGCATTAAACCAATAAATGTTGTTGCTGGCTGCCTGCAAGTCATTTCTGATTTATGGTGACCCTAAGGCGAACCTCTCACAGGGTTTTATTGTCAAGATTTGTTCAGAGGGGGGTTGCCATTGCCTTCCCCTGAGGCTGAGAGAGTGTAACTTGCCCAAGGTCACCCAGTGGGTTCCTGACGCTGAGCAGGGATTCGAACCCTGTTCTCCCCCAGTGTCCTGGCCCAGTCTCTCAAACCACTACACCGTGCTGGCTCTCAAACAAACAAATAATATATAATAAAAGCTTATGTTAAGACAACGCAGCCACAGAAAAGTTTTGCTTAATGCACATCTGGTTTAGCTAGTCAAGGCAAGGAATGATGCCACGACATTGCCTTGATCCACCTGTTCAACCACCGCCTCTGGCTTCTGAGATTTCGCCAGGCTGTGCCCACACACTTTCAAATGATAGTTAATTTTTTTTTCCAAAAAGGGCCAGATACCATCAGACATTACTACACTTCAAAGGCTCCTTTAGAAACAGAACGGGAAAACCTCTCGAATAGATCTTACCCAATGCAGGCTATGGTTTGCATTAATCAGTTGTCGGTTCTTAAGAAACCTCGGTGGGTTAAGCTATCAATTATATTTGCATAGGCATTTTGAAAGAGTGGCTAGGAAGCAAGGCACATCCTTTCTCGACGGCTTCTTTTGTTGTTGGATGATATGTGACGCGTGTCATGGATGTCTGATAGAAGAAGCCTTCCTGTCTGTGTCGGGGAGAAAATAGGAGAGGCTGCCTCTTCCAAGACGGCACAGTTACTATTTTTGAAAGTAGTTGTACAGTCAGTCCCCTGTATCCACTGATTCCTTATCCATGGATTCAACCATCCGCAGCTTGAAAATATTTTAAAATATATATAAATTCCCGAAAGCAAACCTTGGATTTGGCATTTTACATACACTGTTCATTGCATTTAACGGACCTTGAATATCCATGGATTTTTGTATCCACCGGAGGTTCTGGGACCAAACCCCAGCGGAAACCAAGGGCCCATTGTGTTGAAGCAGGGATTCCCAACCTCTGGCTCTCCATTGGTTTTGGACTTCTGATCCCAGCAGCCCCAGCCAACTTGGCCGACAGTCAGGAACGATGGGACCTGAAGTCCAAAATATCTGGAAGATCAAACTACCATATTACAGAATCTGCTGATCAGGGCAGTTAAAACGATCTCAAACTAGATTATTTCTGCAGTGTGTTTTGGACCTCCTGTGCCTCTGGGAGACCCCAAAAGATTACCCTGGGATGTCTGGCTGCAGAGATGGCTTTGGAGGACTGCATTCGCTTTGCCGACTCTGGGGTAGAGGTTGTGGCTCTCAGGAGGATATGGCTGGCATCCTAGTCCTGGGCATAAGGTCGAAAACAAGCCATGCCCTTGGACTATTTCTCATGGGGACAGGTGGAGAGGATGGGAGTTGGAGCTTTGCATGCTGGCAGGGAAGGATGCATTGTACGTATCTTGGACTTCTTCCCATGATTCATTCCATGTATCTTGCTTTGTGCTCTTCCACAGAGAATGGCTGGTTGCACAAGGCAGTGGTCTTGCCCTCCGGTGTCCATCTCATTGAAGAGCTGCAGATCTTTGAGCAACCCCAGCCTATCAAGAGCCTGGTCTTATCTCTCCAAAAGGTAAGGAAGGTTTCACACCTTAAGACTGAGGGTTAAGCAGGGAGAGAGGACTACAACTCCCAAATTCCACCAGACAACATGGCCGGTGGCCATAGTACCAGTTATGAGGCCTTTCTTCCCTGAATCCTTATTGGAAGCAGATATCACATACTCCGTGACGCTAAATGATCGGCAGCACTGATCTGGGTCTCTATATCTGCAACAGAGCTTGGAAAAACTACATTTATTTTGGTTATCCCTCCCAGTGTAGGGTGTCTTTATGCTCACACATAAGTCAGCCTTGCTGAGGATAAATAGTGCATGTTGAGCTCCCATGCTTGATTCGTCCAATTCTGTTTTGTTTAAGATTCAGAAAAAGAGTTTTGTGAAGAGGTCTTTTGGGTTGAGAGGCCAGCGTGGTGTAACAGTTTGAGCACTGGACTGTGACTTTGGAGACCAGGGTTCAAATCCTGGCTCAGCCATGTAAACCCACAGGGTTACCTTGGGCACGTCACACTCTCTCAGCCTCAGAGGATGGCAAAGCAAATCCCCCTCTGAAGAAACATGCCTAGAAAACCCATGACAGGTTTGCCTTAGGGTCACCATAAGTCGGAAACAACTTGCAGGCACACAACAACAGCAACAACAACAACAGCAACCTTTGGGTTGAGGAGATGTGGGAACAGTCAGAGGACAGGATAGAGTTGGGATCTGCTGGTCATGGCTCAATCTGGATCTGGACAGAGTGCAGAAATAACTGTGCCATTTGGCTTCCGCATTTTCATCAGAAATTTGCCTACAAAGTTCAGAAGGCTTTATCTGCAACCATAATCAGAGCTAGAAACATTTATGTTTGAAAAACTAAGAGAATCTTAGAGCCTTGTGTTCACATACTTGGCATGAGATGTTTATACCTGTGTGCCAAAGAATGAGATGGTAACAGATATCTTGGTTGGCATAATTAATAGGGGGGCAAAACAGCGTGACTCCAGACGCCATTCCGCTGTTGATATCCTTCCTTTCCTTTCCCTTCCCTTCTCAGAGGGTGCTGTTTGTTGGCTCCAACTCCCACGTAATCCAGCTCCCTGTAGCAGACTGCAGCAAGTACCACTCCTGCTCCGACTGCGTCCTTGCCAAGGACCCTTACTGTGCCTGGACCTGGAATGGAAGTCGCTGTGTCCGCATTGATGCCTACGATGGGTAAGGGCTGGGCCAGATGAGTTTGGGAAAGGACGGTGCAGTGGAGGAAGGGAAAGGTGGAGATCAGTTGGTGGGCTATGTGTGTCTGTATGTGCCAGCAGGGCACTGAAGCATCTGCTCCCATGAATCCTGTTTAGCTACTCTGCATTTTCCAAATTTGGATGAATCTGCAACCTCCTCTCCTGAACTATGTAGTTTAGAAACTTCCCTTTTAAAACAAAGCTTCAAACTGCAGCCGCACAAACTACATGCTTACAGCTCCTAGTTGGTTGGTTTTTTAACGTATTTTGTTTTCCAACCCCAAGACAAAGCAATTATTTTTATTATTATAAAGCAAGGCAAAAAACCATGAAGATGACAAATGATAGCTGAGGAATACAAACATTAATTCCCAAATCAGCTCTATGCATAAAACTTTCATAAAGCAAAATAGCGTAACCAACTTAAAAAAGGATGAAGTCCAAAATGATGGCTGATACGATGGTGATCTCCCCATCCCCTCCTTGAATCTTGCTCAATTATTCAAGCAATGAAAAAAGCCCAGACAGTGCCAAACATACCTTTTTTAAAAATTTCCTTTTAGCCATTCTGATTCTACAAGCCACTTTTTCTGAAAGCAAATTGTTCCTAGACGCAGACCCGCCAACTACAGCACCTGGTTTTGATCCTATTATTGTTAGATTAATATGTGCCATTAACATATACCTCTAGTCCTGGAGAATTGTTCCATGCAATGAGCCTTTAGTGATGTTCCGATTCTTTCCTCTTGTAGGACTTCAGTATTGTTCCAGGATTTGGGTACGGAGCCGACGATGTGCAGCCCCTTGCGTGCCAGCCGGCCAGGTCAGTCCCCCATGTTTGCCAGGCAGCCCTTCCATGGCTATTTGGGCACTCATTTCTCCTGAATTGGGGTATTTCTGTGTTTTGTCAGTTCTTTAATCTTTGGTGTTGCGCTATTGCAATGAGAAGATATAATTCTTTTGCAAAAGAATGGTTAAGGTGACTGCATCTTTTCCTCCTTTCCACCTTTCAGGAACCAAGGTCATTGCCAAGAATGTCACAGTGATGGTGGGCACAGACTTGGTGCTTCCTTGTCGCCTCACCTCCAACCTGGCCAAAGCCCTCTGGACCTTCAATGGGAAGGAATTGCCCGAGGAACAGACTTCGGTCCTCTACGACAGCCACTTCCAGGCCTTGATCATCTTGGGCATCAGCCCAAGGCAGGGGGGCAAGTACAGATGCATCCAGTTGGAGGAACTGAACGAACTGATGGTTGAGAGCTACGTGGTCACGGTAGTGTCTGACCCGGCCACCTCGCTGGAAGCCCGGGCTCCACTGGAGAACTTGGGCCTGGTGTGGATGGTGGTGATCGTTCTGGCTGCTGGCTGCTTGGTGCTTCTGTTGGTGGTGTTGTCCTTGAGGCGCAGGCTGAAGGAAGAACTGGAGAAGGGCTCCAAGACCATTGAGAGCACCTTGGTCTACCCCATTGAGTTGCCCAAGGAAGCCAAGAGTCCCACCTTCATTCCCAGCACTACCTCGGACTCAGATGAGAAACTCTGGGACCCAGCCAGCTATTACTACTCAGACGGCTCTCTTAAGATTGTCCCTGGCCATGCTGTGTGCCAGAACGGAGGTACCACTCCATCTCCCACCACCAACGGCATCCCCGGCCAGCCGCTGCAGTCGCCGCCTCTCCATTCGCCCAACCGTATCAACCTGGGTAACATCCGCGGCTCTTCCTCCAACGGCTACATCCGCCTCAATCTGGGCGCTGAAGAGCGGCCGGACTACAGCGACTTGGCGGAAGAGCTGCGCAGGAAGCTCAAGCAGAGGCAAGCGTTGCCGGACTCCAACCCGGAGGAGTCGTCGGTATGAGCCGCACCGATATTCACCCGCATATCACTCAACTACCTCATTACCAAGGCTGGGATCACTGCCCCTGGCTGGGACTATGACCTTTTTATGAAAAGAAAAAAAGTGAAACAGAGAAAATAATCATCCTATTTAAGGACTTTTTTTGGACCTAGTGTGTTTTCTAACGACCACTGCGCATTACCAGTTTTTATACACTGCCAAGGCACTCTTCTCCCGATGCGCCTCTTATCGTCGAGCGTTTTCAGCCGTGCTTCCTTCTGGGACATGCCTAGGACTTTGTGGGAGGTGGTTTCACTCTTCCTTTGCCTTTGGACGGTGAGTTTGGCTTCACTACAGACTTAGCCATGGATGGACGGACGGACGGACTTGCTGGGTTGTCTTGGTTGTCCGAGCGGCCCGTGATTTAACATAACAGCGATGCTGTGAACGGTCATCGGAGAAAGCAGGGTGGATCCCAGTGCCCAGCTGCATTTGGCTCCATACTTTTCTGTTCCCCCTCCCAATTTTTTGATACTGACCAGTGATGACCGGCTTTATGCAATATTTGGGCCGGGCTAGTGGCGCTCCTTTTTTATTCTCCCCATAGGGAAAGGCCGAGGACTAGAATGATGGTGTATAAACCCCTCTTTCCCCAAATTTTCGGGGCCGTTTAAGGGAGAACATTCCCAAGGAGCTCAGAGTTGGGAAAAGGCAGCCCAAAGATGAGATACGGAGGCGACTCCCTTGCCAATAACATGAGAAGGTGGCGATGCAAGCGTAGAGGTGGGAGAAAGCCTCACCTGGAAAAGGGCTATATTCCTCAAGGGGGGGTGAGCTTAAAAGGTAGGGATGGGGAGGGGGGCAAAAGGGTTGGACAAAGATTGTGGCGGAAGCTGGGTTTAAATTGCACTCTCCTGTCCCATGCACGCCTTGCACGCTCCTTGTGCATTTCAGTTTGTACACAAGGATGTGTGTCCGGTAGCTCACTTCGGTTGGTCTGTGTATCTCACAAATCTGTGTGTGTGTGTGTGAGATAGAGAGAGATGAAAGGGGGAATGAGAGATTTTTAAAAACAAAAAAATCCACTGCTGAGACTGAACTGAGCTTCCTTTGCCTTCCTTTTGGAGGTGGGGAGCATGCCATGTAGATATATCCTTATTTTCCCCCCCAAAAAAGCCGCTGGCTGTGGCTCTGCCTGGTAGCCAAGCTCTCTGCCCAGCCAGATCCTCCCCTCGTCCTGCATGCCTCGCACCATCGCCGACTTCACTTGGCTTCCTTCTTTTACCCCCCTTTTTTAAAAAATAAAATGAAATGAAATAAAAATTAAATTCTGTAAATAATAAGACAGGCGCCTTTGATCGAGAGAGCCTCTCGCTTGCCCCCCTGGCCCACCACTCGTGTAATTTATTTGTTACTGAAATATATTTATTGGATGTAAATAGCTGAATATTTTTATATGAATAATAAAATGGAGATTACCAAAAAAAATATATATGGAGAAGCTGCTAGTAGTGTCTGTGATTGAAAGGTCTTCTTTTTCTTCTTCTGTCCCCAAGAAATGAGGAGTTCTGGGGACTATATATACTCATGTAGACATTTTAGTCCAAAAATTGACCCCAGAAACCTGGGACGACTTATCCATGGGTCAATGTAAGTCCTGTACTTTAATTCTTATAAAAAAGGGAACAATCTCCTGGTGAAAGACAAGAGTATACTCTGTTCGGGAAGCACAGATTCCCTTCTATTCTCTCATCCATCCAACCTTTAGTGAGAACACAAACAGTTATGTCTGCTGGAATTTTGTATGTTCTTTGGCATTGCTTTCCTTTGCTCCATCCTTTCGATCTTTTGTTACATGCCCCTGGATTTTACCTTCGACTTATCCATGCTTTGTATCAAAATCTCTAATTTTGGCCCCAGAACCTGTCCTCGACTGTACATGAGGTTGACTTATAGTTGAATAGATAACGGTAATTGTTACAGATCCATTGTTCTCCAATGTACTGGGAATGTACTGGAACGCGTTGCTTTTAATCAGAATTTAGAAAAGGGACTTTTTGGGTTGACAGCTTCCAGGATCTCAAAGCCAGCATGGTCACTGACCGTGAGGCCAAGAGCATTTTTTAAGGAAAATTGGTGTATCCGAGTGGACACTCATTCCTGGATTGTGGAACATCTCCAGTGAAGACAAACATATCCATGCAATTTAATCCCTGAGCCGCACGATTCCCACCCTTGTTTCAATGCCTTCTGAAAGTTACTGTAAACCCGCCATAAAAATAATCCCCAAATACAGGACAAGTTGTGTCTCCTTATCAGAAATGCTTGGGACCAGAAGTGATTTGGGTTTTATTTTATTTTATTGCATTTTGGAATATATGCATAGACGTAATGACAGATCTCGGAAATGGGACCCAAGTCTAAATGTGAAATTCACTGATGTTTCCTATACACTTTATGCACATAGCCTGAAGGTAATTTAATGCAATATTTTTTAAAAAATAATTTTGTGCATGAAACAAAGTTTGTGTAAACTTGAACCGTCAGAAAGCAAAGGGGTCACTATCTTTAGGCACATATGAACAATGTTTGGGAGTGTCAGGCTTATAGAGAATGGAGAAGCTCCCACTCATGAAACTTTTTGAATGGGAGAATAGACACCCAGTAACAATTTCTTTAAAATGTTTGGAGTGTTGTTGCCAAAAGTAACTTTTCCCATGCTCTCATTTTTATCATCATTAAACGGGCATTGCTATCAGTATGTTGCGTTTCGCAAGAGGTCCCTTGCCCGAAGGAGGTTACAATCAGAAACAGTTGGATTATTAAATAGTTGCAAATTCTGGTTTGTTAGGAGATGTTTTGAACAGGGGTAATTGTCTCTTGGCACTCCCCATATAGGAATACATACACAGCTACGCATTGTAACAAGAGAGTTTTCAACAAACCTTCTGACTTTAAGGGAAACTAGCTCTCTGGAAGCCAATTTATTGCTTTGACATTGCAATTCAGTCTGAAAACCAGCCCCAAAGGCCTGTATCATCTTACACAACTCTTTGAAGGTTTATGGCCCATGTTGCTCCAAAGTGCATCTTTCTGTGCCCTCTTGCAACTACGCAATGGCTGTTAATACCCGAATTTTGGTATCATTTCCATCAGTGTATTGAAAGAAGTGCGAGGAAAGCCGTGAAAGCTCATGCTAA
This sequence comes from Urosaurus nigricauda, assembly GCA_034509955.1. Classification (NCBI taxonomy): domain Eukaryota; kingdom Metazoa; phylum Chordata; class Lepidosauria; order Squamata; family Phrynosomatidae; genus Urosaurus; species Urosaurus nigricauda. Next base: position 2,561,290 of record JAOEGL010000009.1, on the reverse strand, counting down.
AATAAATAGACTTAAGGCACTGTTGCTAAATTCCTTCTTTCCTACCCTCCTTTCTCCTTTTGTTCTGCAACAGACAGGGGCTGCATCCGTACTGCAGAAATGATCCATCTTGACACTGCTTTTACTTCCATGACTCAAACCTATAGAAATCTTGGACATTTTGTGAGATATTTAGCCATCTCTGTCAGAGAGAGCTCTGGGTACACACAACAAACTACGAATCCCAGGATTCCATGGCAGTTAAAGCGTTTTCAAACTGGTTTATTTCTCTCTGTTCAAAACCTCCCTTCCCGGATGCAGGGAAGGGACAATCTTGGTAAACCAAAGCTGCATCTGCACTGGCGAAATAATCCGGTTTGGCACTGCTTTAACTGCCAAAAGCAGTTGGAAAATTGATTATTTCTGTAACTTCTCTGCTCAAAAACTCCCTTCCCAGAGGCAGGGAAGGGGCAATCCTGGCAAACCAGGGCTGCATCCGCACTGGAGAAACAATCCGGTTTGACACAAACAAACAAACAAACAGCTTCATTTATATACCGCTTCATACCCTTAAGGAGTGTCTAAGCGGTTTACAATTTTAAGCTATTTGCCCCCCAACAATCTGGGTACTCATTTTAGCGACCTCGGAAGGATGCAAGCCTGAGTCGAGCTTCAGCCCTTTGCTGGTCTTGAACTCGCCACCTTATGGTTTTGAGTGAGTGGCTGCAGTACAGGCATTTAACCACTGCGCCACCAGGGCTGCCACCACTTTAACTGTCTTGGCTGAGTGCTGTGGAAATCTGGAAACTGTAGTTTGTTGAGGCCCCAGAGATTCACTCTCATGCCCCAACAAACTCCAATTCCGAGAATGCCCTTGCATTGAGCCGTGAAAGTCAAAGCAGTGTCAAACCAGATTATTTCTCCGGTGTCGGTGCAGCCTCAAAACCCCAACAAGAAATCAGTCTGCTTAAAAAGGAACGTCAAGGGTTGTGTTTTGGGCGGCGTTGATTCTTGGCCCAGCTCAGATTTAAAGTTCTCCGAAAAGGGATGAACTCTTCTTTATCTCTCTTTTCCTGCTCCAGGGTCCAGTCTTGGATATCTTGCATTCCCTTCATTAGCCTTTCCTCTTGGCTGGGCCTTTTTTCCGCTGCGATCTTGCGGTGGGGTGGCTGTCCTTGCTCCAACCTCCCTGTCCTTTTTTTCCTTTTGCCCATGATCTCATGGAAGAAACAAGCATCAGGCCTATAAATGGGCATTTCTCGGTTCCTAGCACTCTGGAGGGCCAAACGGGGGGAGGACCCAGCCGTCCCAAGGGACTTTGGTTCTCCTTGCTCAGGCAGAATAGCAGAGCTTTTAAGGAGCAGCTGGCTTAGCTCGGCTCTTGTAAATAACTGCCAGTTTAATGTATTCCCGCTCCTGTTGACTTAAACACATGCACGCATAAATAGATTAAGGTGGAAACTAATGATGGGTTTTGCAATAGATCTCCCTCTGCCCTTGTCGCCTGATTCCCCGGCCGGAAGAAAAAGGACATTTGGCTTCTCCTCTCTGCCACATGCCAAATGCACCGCAAAGAGCAGTGGGGGGAAAAAAGAAGAAGAAGATGAAATTGATATTTCAAAGGGTTTCCAGCAACGCTCTTGAATGGAATGTGGTGCTGCAAATAAATATATTAAGGAAGAAACTAATGATGGGTTTCGCAATAGATCTCCCTCTGCCCTTGTCACCTGATTCCCTGGCTGGAAGGGAAAAGGACGCCTTGTTTTTCCTCTCTGCCACCTGCAAAATGCACCGCAAAGAGCAGCGGCAAAAAAAGAAAAAGACGAAATTGATATTTCAAAGGATTTTCCAGCAACGCTCTTCAGCAGAATGCGGCGTTGCAAAGTTCCTGTGTCTTTATGCTTCAGCATTACGTCGCACTTTTTGTTCCTTTATCATAGCATCGGGTGATACTTTTCAAAAAACGACGTCCTATAAATGAAGGGATGAGCATTTCCGGAGAGTCCACAGGCAGGTCTCTGCCTTCGAGGAGCTTAAAGTCTAAAAATACTGATGAAGATGAGCTTAGAGGAGGAAGGACAAAGTGCAAAGTGGTAGGGTTGTGTTTGCTCACAAACCTGGCAACAATGGAGGGACTCGTCCAAAGAGGTTGTGGTCTCACAACAGGCCTGCAAGGGCTCTTAATTTGTTCAAGAGTGCAAAAAGGCAAGGCTGAGTTTCTTTTGTTGTGCTTGGAGCTACTTTGAGTTAGTTACTTTGAGTTAGTTATTACTTTCTCCCCAGCAAGAAGGCAGCAGGACACTGCGGTCCAGAGACCCATTTTGCTCCGTGAAATTAAAGACCAGATTTTTTGGCACTTCATGGTTGACAGCAACATCACTCCTAACAACCAAGAGAGCCAGAGTTGTGTAGTTGTTTGAGAAGCGGACCATGACTTTCGAGATCAGGGTTCAAATTCTCATTCATCCATGGAAACCCACTTAGGGCAAGTCACACTCTCTCAGCCTCAGAGGAGATTAAAGGCCAACCCCGCTCTGAGCAATTCTTGCCAAGAAAACCCCATGATAGGTTTGCCTTCAGGTCGCCATAATTCACAAATGACTATAAGGCGCACAGCACAGGCTAAATGCCAACTCGCATGGGTCTGTAGCCAAAACACTGGCTGCCAGGAACTGCAATCCGATATCATTTGGAGGGCCACAGCGGTGGCCTTCCCTGCTCTTAGGAGTTGAAGAAAGGATATGCTGCAACCTTTTTTGCAGGTTCTGGATGCATTAGGATAAGAAGTAAGGCAGGTGCCACAAAGGCATTGGGAAATGAAGTGTCAGGTAAGAGCTGCTATACTGAGAAGGGAGTTGAGTGATGGTTGACAGTTTTGTTTGTCTTCTCTTGTTTTTGCAAAATGATAGCAACAAATAACTTGGATCTGGGAAAATGCACAAGGCTCACAGTCTTGGAACGGGGTGGAGAAAAGAGGCCTCAACCCTCCATATATGTTTGGAACCGAAAGGATGGGAGTGAAAGGGACGGCTGTGCATCCAGCTCCCTCTGCATTCTGCACCGATCTCCTTTTGGCATGCTCCTTTTCCCATGGCCTTGACGGTGCCTCTTGCTCCATCCATCTCGGCTAATTAATGCTATCGGAAAGAAACAGCTGGCGCACAGCTGGCAGGAATGGACAGCAAGTCCTTAAAAGAAAACAGGGCATTGCCAGGGTCACACACGGCTGGTGGGACCCAGCTGCCCTCTGTAAACATTTCAGGTTGCATCTGCTTTGCACCATTGCAGCAGTCTGAAGCCATTTCCACTGGAGTTTATCACATGGGAGGAATTTCTCTCAATTGCGAATGGAGCCAATTCGCAATTACGTAAATTCGCTAGTTTAGTGAATTTACAGTGAAATCTGATTGCATTTGGAATGCGTTCAGAATGACTTCCCATTTCCTGAAAATGACCTCCCCATTGCCCAAAATTGCGTGAGATATGCTCATTCGCAATAACGTGAAACCCCATGATTGCGTTCGGAATGACTTCCCATTGCCTGAAATTGCATGCGATACACTCATTCGCAATAACGTGAAACCCCATGATTGCGTTCGGATTGCCATTGCATTATACCCCCAAATTCCGTCGTATGATAAATTCCACTGTGGTTCCTTCCTATAAGGTCTTGGGCTTTCTAGGTTGGGGAAGTGTTTCAACTTCTCTGCAGTCCTACAGAGCGCTCTGTAGGGGAAGAGCACTCAAGCGAAGATTTGTAAGTGCTTCACCAAACTATAAAATCCATCCTATGGCAACGTGTTTAGTGGGGCAACCGAAAAGCTTTTTTTGGGGGGGGGGGGGTTAGGATGTGTGGCCTTGTTCTCGAATAGTTTATTCCTGATGTTTAATGTTCATCTGTGTGTTGGTCACTTCCATGTCAGCATTCTCTGAAGATGCCAACCACAGATGCTGGAGAAACATCAGGAATAAACTCTTCTAGACCATGGCTACATAGCCTGAAAAACCCACAAAAAAACTATGGATGCCGGCCATGAAAGCCTTCGACTTCACATTGTGCAAGCTTTTGCAAATACGTAGGGTTTCCCTTTATAAGTCAGAAGTGACTCAAAGCCACACAATGATGAATAATGCCACAGGCCCTAAAATCTGGCAACCGAAGCTGGTCGCCTTGCAGTAGAAAATGGTCTGGCTGAAAAATGGATGATTAAAACAGTTTTGCCTTATGCATTTCCATTTTTAAAAAAAACGGATATGAAACCTAGGTAGTGCTGCTTCTTTTGAGTGCCACACCTGTGGGGGCAGCAAGGTGGTAAGGAAAAGATTAAAAAGAATTTCCCTGCGTCCCCCCAGGGCTGTCTGCCTAAAAAATATTTTTAATTATCACGGGCCGTCTGTTGCCTTTGGGTAGAGACCGCACCGGAGGAATAAGAGCATTAATGACTGTCAGTATTAATTAATTTGGGAATCAAGGTATGCTGAATTCTGGCATCTGCATTAAGGAAATTTACATATTTATTATGTACACTTTTATCCGGTTGGTTACAAGGAGAGAGGGGGAAAGAAACCACTATAAAAACAGATTTTGGGCTGCATCCACACTGGAGAAATAATCCAATTTGGCACCACTTTAATTGCCTTGGCTCAAGGCTCTGGAATTCTGGGAGTTGGAGTATGTTGCGGGGTCCAGAGCGGAGCTCCGCTCCGCTGTGGACCCCGCAACATACTCCAACTCCCAGAATTCCAGAGCCTTGAGCCAAGGCAATTAAAGCGGTGCCAAACCGGATTATTTCCCCAGTGTGGGTGCAGCCTTGGTTAGTTCCCTTCCCGGCCTCTAAGACTTTTCCTCCAGGCTTTACAGTTTGGCAATAAGCAGAAATAACCACGAAGTCAACTGCAACCTTTTGGATGAGAGGAGAACCAATGTGGCGGAGTGGTTTTTAGTGTTGGATTTCAACTCTGGAACCCGCTGGGTGACCTTGGGCAAGTCACACTCTCTCAGCCTCTGGGGAAGGCCATGGCAAACCTCCTCCGAGAAAATCTTGAGAAGAAAATCCCAGGATAGGGTCGCCATGAGTCGGAAATGACTGGAAGGCACATAATACACATACGCACACATGAACGAGAGACCTCCAAGGGTCCCTGTCATCCAGTGCTGTGTTCAGGGTTTGCAAACTAAGGAACGCAGCTTCAATGTGAAGTCGAAGGCTTTCATGGATGGCATCCCTAGTTCTTTGTGAGTGTTCGGACTCTGTGGCCATGTTCTAGAAGAGTTTATTCCTGACGTTTCACCAGCATCTGTGGCTGGCATCTTCAGAGAAGATGTGGCTGGCAAAACATTAGGAATAAACTCTTCTGGAACATGGCCATATAGCCCAAAAAAACTATAGATTGCAGCTTCCTTGGCCGAATCAATCCACCAGCAGTGAGGTCTCCATCTTTTCTTCCTTCTTTCTTAACCTCCCAGTCATTACTGTCTTTTCTAGTGAGTCCTGTCTTTTCTTGATGTGTCCAAAGTACAACATCCTCAGTTGACTCCTCTTGGCTTCAGGTTTGATTTGCTCTTGGGGCAAATTCATTTGTCTTTTTGGCAGTCCATGGGATCCATAGATCTCTCCTTCAGCACCGCATTTCAAAGGACCTTATTGTCTTCCTATCAACTTTCCTCAATATCCAGCTTCCATACATAGAATAAAATTGGAAAACTGGTGCCATCTGAACTTTTGGTCACGTTCCCAAGATTGTCAAATTGTCTGTTTTTTCCCCCTCTCCGATGCAGTTTACAGAGCAAAGTGACACACCAAATTCCTGTGAATTTAGCATTTCTCCACTTGAGCGTGTCGATTTCAGGGAAGTTATAGCTTTAATGGTCTTGTCCTCTCGTGTTTTCAGTTGGTACAAGAGCAAAAAAGAGTCATGCCACTGCCCCGTAACAGCAAATTCCCTCCAGGGCTAAAGGAAGACGGATTCGTACGTCAAACGTAGCCCCCAAACACAAACATAGCGGATAGAGAAAGGGCTGGGAAAATTACTATCCCTTAAACAGATCTGGCCTCTTTCATGGCCTTTCCCACAAACCGAAGCGATGCTTCTGAGCCCTGGAGAGTGATGGCTGAGAAATCGCTCATAGGCCTGCCTCTCCTCCCCTAAAGTTTAGCTTGGCTGGTCTCCAGACGATTAATTTTAATTTAAGGGTCAACAAGGAAAAAGAGAGGGAGGGAGGCTGCAGCAAAGTGTCTGGCCATGTGGCATGAGAACTCAGACAAGATCCTGGCTTAGAAGTCCTTCTCTGGCATTGACAAGATATGGGTCTGACCCTCCTTGAACAGGAGCCAAAAGGACTTCCATGCAAGCCGTCCTCTGCTCTTCTTCAGTCCTTTTCCGAATCGGGGCTTCGGTCCTTTTTCTTTTTGGATGCGTTGGGTCGGTCAATTCGTTGGACCACACGTTAATCTTCATGCCTCTAAACACAGGGTGACCAGATGTCCTAACCACAAAGGTGGACAAGGCACCGCAAAATGGAAAAAAGGGAGGGCATTCCAAAATCAAAGCTGAAAACGCTCATATAAATATAAATTCATGCTTCTTAGACATGGTCAAGATCAAGGACATTTTGGAACTCCTCCTGGACAGAAGGTTGAAATGTAGGGCCTGACCAAATAAAAGCTAAAAATAAAGGAGGTTTCATAGCCGCATTGGGAACCGAACCCCAGTTTGCGTTGGCGTCTGCGTAGATATGCCTAGGCTAGCGTTGCAATATTTCACAGAGGAATGGCCAAGCAACATCTGAGTTTGATCAAGATGGCAAGAGTTATTTAATTATGATTAGTTTAATACTGTTTTAAGGGGAGGGAGGTGGGAATGTTGGAGGATTTTAACTGCATATGTTTTTAACATGTTACACCCCCGCCCCAATTGCTCATTCAGAGGGGCGGGTAAGAAATAAATATTATTATTATTAATTATTATTATTGATGAAGAAGAACACTCAGGCTAGGAAAGGCTGCAGCCGTTTGTTTTTACTAGATGTCTGGCAAAATTACAATTCCAAGAATCCCATAGCATGGAGCCATGGCAGTTAAAGTGGCATCAAACCGGATTATTTTTGCACTGCGGTTGCAGCCAAAGATGAGGTGAGACCAGATGTCATCAAACAGGAGACATTAAGCGTGACGTAGCTCAACGCTCAATCCACTACACTCTTTTCCTAGGACCCCCCTCTCCTCTCACTCTGCCATGACATTTCCCACCAACCCAGGATGGTTCAAGCTCCTATTCCGAGGAAAAAAGCCTGGTTTAATTGGGGTTGAGAGTTCGTGCCGGATTAAGCAATGCCAAAATTGCCCGGAAAGTTTAGCAGAGGATTAGCTCTTTGGGGCATTCAGTTCAAGCAAACTCTGTAGGAGGAAGATAAAAAGTATGAAACTCCCCACCCCCCCCACCCCCAGTTTATTCCATTTATATAAATACAGACATACTGGTTTTAGTTTTCCTTATCCGAAATGATCGGGACCAGAAGTGCTTTGGACATCAGATTTTCTCTGGATGTTGGAATATCTGCATCTGCATATATGCACATAAAGATTTATTTTGCAGATGGGACCCAAATTCAAACACCAAATTCATTTAACTTTCATATATGCCTTATGCACATAGCTTGACGGTAATTTCACGCATAATATTTTTATTTTGCAATGCTTGTATTTGCCTATATGTACATAATGAAATATCTTGGAGATGGGACCCAAACCTAAACACATCATCATCATCATCATCATCATCATCATCATTTCTAGACCAGTTCCTGCTGGAAAGAAGGAGAAGGAAAGCAGTTTCTGGGTGGCTATTTTTAAGTGGATGAGAGTTGAATTTTTGAAAACTCTTGGAAGCGTGTGTTTTTGCTGGGGGGCGGAGCTTCTGTGAGTCACGCCTGTGAGTCATCAGGGGGTGGAGCTAGCAGTCTATCTCTATATAACCCCTCCCAGACCCGCGCGCCGTTAATTTTTATCAGTAATCTCATGCACATCGCCTGATGGTAACTTTATACATAATATTTTAAAAGTAATTTTGCACATGAAACAATGTATGGGTGCATTGAACTGGTAAAAAAGCAAAGGGGTCACTATATCTCAGCCACCAATGAAAAATGTTTCGGTTTTTGGAATAGTTTGGATTTCAAACATAAGGGAGATTCAGCCTGTGTATGTATGTTTGTATGAATATGAGAAAATAGCATGTGTTGGGGCTAATAAATTTTACAGAATTATAACTAGCAAGAAGAAGAAAGACTTAATATTTTTTAAACTGGAGTTGTGGGTCAGTTGCTGAACATTAATTGATAAATTCAAGACAGCAAAGAGAAATTGGGTTCACATAGTGCATAACTCACTTATGGAAGTTATAACCGTTCAATGTGGTGAAAGCCGCTAGCTCATTCGGATGGCTTTTTAAAATAGATTAGGGAAAACCATGGAGAAGAGGGCTGTCAGCACCTATTTATTTAATCCTAAGAGAAATGTAGAGCCTCCATAGTAGGCTTCATTCATTCATTCATTCATCAGTGTGAACCACAAGTGGGTTATTGTTATTTTATTTTGCAGCAAGAAAATGCGATCGGGGCAAATGTACTATGAACCATGCTCCGATGTCGAATCGATCCATCGATTCGGCTAGCACACACTGATTTATTTCTAAGTGGGAATGAGGCCTGGGAAATTCTGGAGGGTTGCAAAGGATTTATATTGTGTACTTCAGGGGCGTGCAATATGGGCCCAGCAACAACGGGGCAGGAGGATGCTTTTCCATGCCAAAGACCCCGTAACCTTCGTCTTTTCATAGCTGGCAGTAATTTGGGGGTCTGCGAAAAAGCCTCTCCGTTCTGCCTGCTGCACGTATGTGCGTGGCATTGTGTTTTTTCCATCCCATTAAGCACATCACTAAGCAATTTTTGACAAGCTTTCCCTGTTATCGCCTTTGATACCCAAGCGAGGGAATGTGCACCGGGGATGAATTCAGCTCTCATCTTCCTAGCGTTTGCTGCCAAGTGTTTCTTCACTATATGAGAGAAGTGTGTGGAAGTCTAGAGAGGAAGGCTGGGGCCAGAAGAGGGAGAAGCGGGGGAGAGAACGACAACCTTATTTTCACAGTCTAGCAGGTATTGCGGACTGGAAGTGTGGATGCGTTGGCGAGTCGGATTCTGTGCAAGAATTGAGGAATCCTGAGATATCCTGAAGTAAAGTGGCATGTTCCAAGTCATTTGCGTTCCTATCTATGGCGACTGCATACGGATGTTTTATCCGTCCCTTTGGAATTGCTTTTAAAACTAAGATTGCCAGATCTCTAGCCTTGGCACCGAGTCTCCAATTTTCATGGGTCAGATCTAGGAGGGAGTGTTTGTGTGTTTGTGTATGTGCTTTAAACCACTGGTAGACATATGGCGACCCCATGAATTTCATAGGAGTTTATCAGACAGGAGGAACTTCTCTCGATTTCAAATGGAGCCAATTCGAATTCACGTAAATTTAGCGAATTTACGTGAATTCTAATTGCGTTCGGAATGCGTTCCGAATGACTTCCCATTGCCCGAAAATGACCCCCCATTGCCCGAAATTGCGTGAGATGCTTTAATTCGCAATAACGTAAAACCCACGATTGCATTCGGAATGACTTCCCTTTTGCCCAAAATTGCGTGAGATACTTTTATTCGCAATAACGTGAAACCCCATGATTGCATTCAGATTGCCATTCAGATATTTCCAATTTCCGTTATCTGATAATATCCATAGGCTTTCCTTAAGCAAGGAATACTCAGAGGTAGTTTTGGAGAGGGTTGTGATTTGGAACGACAGCGGCTGGGATTGTGCTTCATGAACTTATATTCCTCAGGATCTTATCTTGGCTCAAACGCTATCCAAACTTTTCTATCATGGCTGGAACAAAGGAACGGAGCAGTGTGTACTTATCCAATCTACAGATGGCCCCAAGCCAGCAAAGCAAACATGTTGAAGGAAAGCAGCAAGAATAATAATAATATTTTTTAAAGAGAACCTTTATAATTAGTCTTGAAAGCCTCAGCCTATTTATCAATATGATGGATTGATCAATTCCCTAAATTGAGGATCCAAAGTGGAAAGTTTAATAGGATTTTAAGAACCGAGAGCAGTTCCAGAGAGTGGAAGAATGATTGCTTGCTCAGATTGATTTCTGAAACCTTCTGTGGTTTCACATATTCGGTCTTTTCTAAGAGGGATCAGCTTGGATTGCTGCCTTATAAGCACCATTCTTTCCAAAACCTGGGCCTTCCAGAAAGGCTGTGCTACAACTCCCATCGTCCCTAGCCCGTGGTGATGGAAGTTGTAGTCATACCTGTCTACACTGTACAGGGCATCGATTGGAGACGGCTGGAGGACACACTTGGTACAAGGCACAAACAGGATGCTCTCCGCTCCAACAACAAAGGCAGTAGCCTTTTACCTTGCAAATGGGATTTATAGTTTATTTCCTGGCCTGAATCTCCCAATATCCATATAGCCATAATTTATACCCTTCCATACCATCAGAACAGAGGACTAAAACTACAACATCTGGAACAAATGGAGGGTTAGGGTTAACATTGTCATTATTTCTTTCTTTCTTTCTTTCTTTCTTTCTTTCTTTCTCCTGTATGATTCTTAACACCTGATGAAGACACCAATGGAGCTTTGAAAACTTGCAACATGCACGATGTGCATTTTGATTAACACGAGCATTTTATCGTTTTTCTTTTTCCTGCAGGATTCTCAACCCGCTTGACCAATGAAGAAGTCGGTGGAGCTTTGAAAACTTGCAACGTGCGTGATGAGCATTTTGGTTGGTATCCCTGTTTTGTGGATTTTGGATCATGCTGTACTTTGCTTTATGGCCAACAAGGCTATCCGTGGATAGGATTGGCAGCATTCCCGAGTTTAAGGCCAGGGTCCTTTATGCTGCCAGATCTTTCCAAGATCAGAGAGCGATTTAAAGATCTTCTGCATACAAAACCTTTCCACTTCCATTGGACATCTCTGTTTTTCTTTTGCAGGTTTGGAGAGTTTTGGAGAGTTTTTGCAACGTTGCCAAATTCTGGAATTTCCTAGGGACCATCGTCTCCTTATGTCGAACTCTGGCCCACCTTCCAATCCAGTCCCTTAGCCTTGTCCGATTTACCAGATTTGAGACAACAGTATCCATCATCCCCATCCTACGCAAGCCCAACGTGTCCCAACGAAGTCTGTGGATGATGTTACGTAGAGTCCAACTCACTTGAGCATTTTAGGTTGGGGGGGGGTCTAGGTCTTCCAGGCTCCAATGCAGAACCACAAAATGTTAATTTTTGGATACCAACCTCCAGAATCCTCAATAGTGGGGCCATTCTGGGAGTTGTAGTCCATAAAGTAACTTTCCTAAGCTTTTTTCCATCCATAACTCACCAAGTTAGTTGTATTCTGAGAGCCAGCATGGTATAATGCTTTGGCTCTGGACTAGAAAGACCAGTGTTCGAATTCCGACTTAGCTGTGGAAATTCATTGGGTGACCTTGGGCAAGTCACACTCTCTCAGCCTCAGAGGATGGCAATGGCAAACCCTCTCTGGAGAAACTTGCCAAGAAAACCTATGATAAGTTTGTCTTAAGGTGGCCATAAGGCACACAACAACAACCAAAAGTCATATGTGGCTGTTTTTATTGTTAGAAAATGGCAAATCTACGTCTGAAATCAAACGTGGGGCCTTTCTATAGAGGAAGCGGCTGCTATATTCATTTTTTTCAGACAGTGCCTCGACTATACTTTCCCTCCCCGAAATAATATATGGTTTGTGTCTTCTTTTCTTGCTTCCAGGAAAGGGGAGTTATTGTCTCGGTTCGACACGTCTTCATATCCTCCGTCGGGGAAGCGATGCCGCAGGATCATTTTAATCAGCCGCTGATTGATTAAATGGTAAAAAGCGGAGACACTTCATCTGCCGGCGTTTGTGTGAGCGTGCGCCTGTGCGTGGGAACCCTTTTGTGGCACCACAACCTTCGCCGAGCATGGGATTGGATAAGTGGGCAGACGGGAAGACGGCGGAGAAAAACCGCGTATGCCAAAAAGCCAAAGGTCCCCCAACTAATATGAAGGAAACAATGGGCTCGACAGAAGGAGAGTTGCAAAGGATGATGAATTGCAGATGAGTCAGGAAAGAGATGCTACTATGCCTTTGTACCAAAACAAAATGGCATTTGGGAATGCCTTGGCGTTTTCCCATTTCATGGCGGTGCAAAGCTTTGCGGCAAAGATGGGCACGCTGTTTGGGCTGGTGGGAGTGACTCCATGGCTGCGTTTGCATTAAAGAAATAAACCAGTTTGACACCACTTTAACTGCTATGGCTCAGTTCTGTAGAATTCTCGCAATTGTCGTTTTGTCAGACATTTCGCTTTCCCTGTTACAGAGCTCCGGTGCCACAACAAACAATAATTCTCTGAATTCAATAGCACGGGGCTGTTAAAATGGTATCAAACTGGATTATTTCTGCAGTGTGGTGACTTTTCTAAGGTCTTTGGGATGGGGTTAGCTTGGCTGCTTTAGGGTTGGCCTCTCCACAAATACCATCTTCCTCATCCAGAATTTCAAAACCTGAAATATTCCAAAATCCAGAGGTTGGGACTGTAAATCCCAGCAGCCCTAGACAGTTTAGCCAATGGAAGTAGTAGTCCAGCATCCTTCCAGAGTCTAACAATAACTGATTGTTCAGCCTCTGATTGGACCTTATCAGACGGGAGGAATTTCTCTTTATTGCAAATGGAGCCAATTGGAGCCAATTCAAATTGACGTGAATTTGCTAGTTTAGCGAATTTACGTGAATTCCAAATAGTGCTCGGAATGCGTTCAGAATGACTTCCCATTGCCCAAAAACAACCCCCCATTGCCCGAAATTGCGTGAGATGCTTTAATTCGCATTAAGGTAAAACCCATGATTGCATTCGGAATGACTTCACTTTTGCCCGAAATTGCGTGAGATGCTTTAATTTGCAATAACGTGAAACCCCACGATTGCGTTCGGATTGCCCTTGGATTGTACTTCCGATTTCCGTCGTCTGATAAGGTCCTTAGATGGAGAACTGTGTCTCCTTCACCTGAACGCACTTGGTTTGCTGACCGCTGTCTCACCCTTGACCTGGGCAAGCATTTGAGGTTTGCTTTTGCAAAAGTCAAAGCTGCCTGAGCTGCTAATGGAGCAAAGAACCAGACAGCAGCAACAGCAGCCCTTTCATTAAAGTAAAGGGAGAAATTCTGAAATTAAAGGTCTCTGGGCTGCTGCGGTCAAGGAGGGTGAGCCTCCCATAGGAATAAACTCAATTCAGAGGCCAGAATCTTCTTGGGGTTTTATGGACGAGCATCTTCAGACCTTATCAGACGGGAGGAATTTCTCTTTATTGCAAATGGAGCCCACTGAAATTATATATTATTTGTATTATGATTATTTTACTTAAATAATAATAATAATAATAATAATAAATTTTATTTATATACCGCCTTTCCAAAAAAGATCAAAGCGGTTTACAAAAGTAGATAAACAAATACGCAAAATACATAAATGATTTACATGAGCAAATAAATTAAATATCTAAATAATACAGAATATATACAAATAGATTTATTATAATCTAATACCAAGGTACAAGAAAAAAAAAGAAAAATATGAAAAATGCAAAAAGACAAAATACAATACATAACATAGTATTAATTAAAGTATAACATGGCATATAATCAATTAACAATAATCAACTCTACCCTGGAAGAAAAAAAAATTACTAAAATATTAAGGCAGCAATGGTGCAGTTATAACAAAGGACTATAGTCCATATACTCTTACAAACCTTGTAAAACAGAATTCTTCACAATTACAATAAAAAAGAGAATGTCTGTTACTACTACTATTATATTTACTTATATAAGAAATTATAAGAATACATTATTATATATCCTTTATATTTGTTTGTTTGTCTGTAGCTTGCTGTGGCTGCAAAGCATTCTGACAGGTAAGCCTAAACATCTAAAAAAAACAACAACAACAAAAAAGGGAAAACCCTACAGATCCCATAAGATGGAGCCCTGGGAGTTAAAGCGGTATGAAAGCGCATTAATTCTTCAGTGTGGATGCAGGAGTTGCCAAAAGAGCCACAAAGGATTCCAAACAAACCATTCCTTAGTTCTCTGGCGCCCTCTCATGGCGATGCGGCGTTACTGCAACCTGAAACAGAAGTATTATTATTTTCCTTCCCCGCGAGCTGTGACGTCACGTTGCTCCGCCCAGCTCTTCCCTGATTGGACGGGACGCAGGGGAGAGGTAAAATGGCGGCTGCTGCCACTGAAGGGAAGGGAAGCTTTTCCTGGGAAGCAGGCACTGCATCACGTGACCAGTGGGGGATTCTGGGAGAATAAGGTTAGGGGGGGCAATTTCCCAAATGAGGAAGGAGGGGATTCTTTTTTGGGGTGTTTTAAAATATAAAACAAATCCCCAAACCCTTATTTTATATATATATATATATATATATATATAATATTTATAAATATATATAATAAAAACCCTTCTTTTTTTCTTCAAACTATATAGATATAAATTAGATTTTATATAATATGTATATATACATATAATATATATAAAATATAATATATACAGTATATTATATATATAAAAATATTATAATATATATATATATATATATATATTTATAACATAATATTTATATATATATATTATATGTATATATACATATTATATTATATAAAATCTAATTTATATTTATATAGTTTGAAGAAAAAAAAAGAAGGGTTTTGGGGTGACACCGCCCTATGGAATGCTGGGATTTGTAGTTTTTGGTTATTTTGTGTGTGTGTGTGTGTGTGCATGTATATACACACACAAAACTACCAGTCCCAGGATTCCATAGGATGGTGTTAAACTGCATTATTTCTACAGTGTAGAGGCACCCCTACACATTAATGCTATATAATGTGTATACAGTATATATTGCATTTATATATATATATACACACACACACACACTATATACTACACAGACACATACAAAAACATATATATATATATATATATAAAGGTTGGAGAGAATATATATATATATACACACACACACACACACACACACAAATATATATATATATATAGGTTGGAGTGTATATATATATATGTATATTTATATATGCGGTCATACATAAACATATATATATATATATATATATATAGGTTGGAGAGAAATATATATATTAATATATATATATATATATATGCAGTATATAAAGGTTGTATTATATATCCTAGATTAAGAAATAAACCTCAAATTTATTACACACACACACACACTCACCAGCCAACCCAAGTTTGTCATGTCAGGGATTTCAGTCGAGAACCGTTTGCATGCAAAGCACATGCTTTCCTTATGAAGCAGTGGCTCTCTTTGACTCCGGGGAAAATTTTGGAAACGGAGCCCGCTGTAAGAACTGGAACTGCGAAATGTTTTGCAATGAGACACGGGAGAAATGTCTGGGTGAAGCTTGCTCATGGCTAGCCTTTGGATCCTAGGATCCATTTCTATGTCCTCTGGGATTTGCCGCCTAAATTTCCCCCCATAAAAATACAATAAAAATAACTTTTGCAGAGCTTAATAATGCCTTATACAGGGAGGGGAAAAAAAGCATTCCAGGGAGTCTTTGTAAGTACAGTCGAGTCTCGATTATCCAACATAAACTGGACCGGCTGATAGTTGGATAACCGAAAATGTTGGATAATCCGGAAGGTCCAAGAAAAGCCTTGAAATCCCTATGAATTGCAAATGTATTGAAGTTTTGTTGCAATTAACAGTAAAAGTAAATGTAAAGAAATCCTGATGCACATACAGTATGAACAGTTCAGTCCTCTGACGATTTAAAGAAATCACAGGAAATTTAAAGAAGTCACGGAAAATTTAAAGAAATCCCAGCAGCCGCGACGTTGGATAATCCGGAATGTTTGATAACCGAAGGTTGCATAATCGAGACTCTGTTGTATCATGATAATCTTTAATATCAGTCATTCACTCTAATGTTGTAACACACAAGGAATAGACAATGAGGTGGGAAGAAGAACAAACCGAAAGCCCAGTCTTTACGTTGACCCGTTGGATGGGAAGGATGTGACTAGAAAGTTTATCAGACGGGAGGAATTTCTCTTTATTGCGAATGGAGCCAATCGGAGCCAATTCAAATTCACGTGTATTCGCTAGTTGAGCGAATTTACGTGAATTCCAGTTGTGTTCAGAATGCATTCAGAATGACTTCCCATTACCCGAAAATGACCCCCCATTGCCCGAAATTGCGTGAGATGCTTTAATACGCAATAACGTGAAACCCCATGATTGCTTTCGGATTGCTATTAGATTATACTTCCAATTTCCGTCATCTGATAAACTCCCAGGTTGTATATGGTGGAATCAGACTACAGCAATATTCTTCTTCCAGGGGCTAAAATATGATTTCCATCTGCTTTTCTGGAGATACGTCCATCAATATAACATTGCCTGTGTCTTCTCCATTGCAGGGTCCGTAGCTGGATGTAGCATTTTGATGAGAACGAAAACCCCAAGGAGAGTGGTCGAGGATGGCTTCGTCCCCGGAGCATGGCGAGGATGGCTCTTGCTGCTCCCATGGGATGGCAGTGCCAAGCGTCCACCAGACTCTGGAAGAGATGGATTTTGAGAGAGGTATAGAGGTTTTTCTGGAGTGGTTCTCTTGCGGGTACGTTCAGAGGTGAGAGAAGGGCGAGGAAACTACGCCTGCGTCTACACTGCAGAATCAATGCAGTTTGACACCATTTTAATTACCTGTGAAATCCTGGGACTTGCAATTTGTCGTGGCGCCATTTAGAGAAGGCTAAATGTCTCGGCAAACTACAAAACTCCAGGATTCTATAGCATTGAGCCGTGGCAGTTAAAGCGGTGTCAAACCGTGTTAATTCTTCAATGTAGAGGCAGCCTCACTTTAGTTAAATAGTCTCTCTCCCTCTTATTGTAGCCTACCTGGGAGATAAAAAACAGCCAGGAGCCCTTCCACATTACACATTTGTACCACTGTGAATCCACTTTTTAACTCTGTAGTTTCATCTTATGTAATCCTGGGATTTATAGTTCAGGGAGAGACTAATTTTCAGCCAGAGAGCTCCAGTGCCTCGCCAAACTACAAACCTCAGGATTACAGAAAATGTTGCCGCTGCTGTTAAAAGGTACTCCCAGTGACTATAATTGTGTCAGTTCATAATCATCAAGATGTTACCTTTTTGGAAGGAGTGAATAATGCAAATTCTGTCCATTGTTGTTGTCATTATTTACATTTGTATCACATTATGCCAAAGCAGATGCACTGCTGCATTGGTAGAACTTCTCTGTGCTGACAGAAGGGTATTTCTTCCTTATCCTGATAATGACAAACATCATTTAATTTATTGATTACATTTACAGATGGCTAACACCAGTCTTTCTGAAGGAAAAGCACATTTTCCTTGTTTTTCAGTGATTCATGTGTGAGCAGCATGGTGTATGAAGAAGAAGCATCATCATCGGCTGCTGCCACACTACAGAATTAATGCAGTTTGACACTGGTTTAACTGTCATGGCTCCATCCTATGAAATCCTGGGATTTAGTTGTGGTATCAGAGCTCTCTGACAGAGAAGGCTAAGTCGAATTCCACAGCATTGAGCCATGGCAGTTGAAGCAGTGTCAAACTGTATTAATTCTGCGGTGTAGATGCAGCCTTAGAAGAGGCTTTATTTGAGAAGTGGGTGTTCCTTTTGCGCATGAGAGAAAGGAAATGACTCTTTTCAGATGGAATAGCTGCCTCCCGTAGTTTTTAGAAGTATTTGTTCTAATAATAACATTTTTCTGATGCCTAGTTCATTTAGAGAGGACAGCTTTTTAGGTGATGAGTGGATGAAGCATTGCAGCTCTGTTTTCAAGGTGTTAATTGCCTACTCCAGGTCCTTGGAATGGGATTAATCAGAAAATTACTTTTAAAAAACATACTTTTTTGTTTTTTGGTCTAGGGATTTGGTGTGCTGCTCTGAACGGAGACCTTGAGAAGGTCAAAAGGCACATCCTGAATCATGGTAACCCCAGTGAGCCGGATGCCTTCGGATACACCGCTTTGGTATGTACGTCTAAGAGCCCAGTGTGAAATTTAGAAGGGTGGCGAAAGGTGCAAAACTAGGGGGACCATTAAGGTCTCTTTGGCCTGATCTGGCCATTCCCAGCATCTGCTCCTAAACGTCACATTTTCTGCCTTCCAGCACTATGCCAGCCGCCATGGGCATTTTGACGTCTGCCGTTTCCTCCTGGAGAGGGGAGCCCTCTGCAATGCCCAGACCCATGGCGGAGCCACTCCACTGCACCGAGCCGCTTATTGTGGCCACGCAGACATAGCTGAACTTCTGCTGGCCCATGGAGCCGACCCGGCTGTCACTGACGACGAGGGAAAGACCTCCTTGCACAAGGTCTGGTGCAAAGAATATCTCCTCTACCTTTTCTAGATTGCATGTGGCACTCAGTGTGGTCGCATAGTTTAGATAGCCTGGTGGAATGAGCTGAGATCCAGCATCAAACGGGCAGAGCATCAAGCTTCACTGGATGTTGTTCCATTTTCTCCTTCTCTCCACACACCTGATTTACCTCTGTGCTGCATGGTAACCCCAGACAGCCATTTAGTGTCCAGGGATGGGTTGGGACAGGGATGGTTGGACAGCATCTGGCTATATTATTGCAATTGTGTGCACAAAGACAACATCATCCTCTCAGACCTTTGGAGGACCCCTGGTAGTCGCAGGAGGATGCTTTCTTTTTATGCTGCAGAAATGTTGCCTGCCAGTGTCTGGCCACCCCCATCTTCCCGCAGCCATGGGAGGTAAGTGCAGGGAATGATTGTGGACACCATAAAAACATGTTGCCTTCCAGTTGTTTCTTGTGGTTTCTCAGCAAGACCTATTCAAAGGAAACATGCCTGCCTCTCCACCTCAGGCTGAGAGAGTGTGACGTGCTTGAGGTCACCCAATGGGTTTCCATGTTCAAGTGAGGCTCCTGGTATCCCCTGAGCAGGGAATCAAACCCTGATTCTCAGAGTCATACTCCAACGCTCATACCACTACACTATGCTCACTCATTTATTTATGTCTCTCTCCTGTTAGGCCTTTTCCAGTGGAAAACCAAGGGCCAATGCTTCTCTCTTTCCTTCTGTTCCTCCAGGCAGCGGAGAACGGACACCATGAACTTTGCCGTCTTTTGCTGGAGCATAACGCAAAGCTGAGGCACATGCAGGACAAGAGCCTCCGGTACGCCCGCGACTTGGTTCCTGACAAGAACGAAGATCTGAGGAGGCAACTTTCAGACCAGTGACTTACTCGTTGAGGACTCAAAAAACTGAACTGTTCTTCAGGCCTACATTTCTCAATCTTGGGCCTTCCAGATGTTGAGCTCTTTGGCCCCCAGAAGCCCTTCCCATTTGTCTTGCAGGCTGGGGCTTCTGAGAACTGGCATTCAAAACAAATGGAAGGCCAATGGTTGAGGGCCACTTTTGTAGACAAAGGACTCCATGCTACCCTCTTGTTTGCTGTTTTGTGATATTACACAGAAG
The DNA here is from genome assembly GCA_034509955.1 of Urosaurus nigricauda. Taxonomy (NCBI): domain Eukaryota; kingdom Metazoa; phylum Chordata; class Lepidosauria; order Squamata; family Phrynosomatidae; genus Urosaurus; species Urosaurus nigricauda. Next base: position 2,541,643 of record JAOEGL010000009.1, on the reverse strand, counting down.
CAACTGTGAACCAAATTCACGTTTTACTCTGATCCCTTTGGAACAAGGGTGGACAACTTATGTCCCTTTAGATGTTGTTGAACTGCAGCTCCCATTGGCTGTAGCCTGCATAGTCATTGATGAGACAAGATGGGAGATGCAGTCCAGCCACATGGTTCCCTGCCCACTGGGTTTATAACTTGTGTGTCTTCAAGTTGGACGCCGTCTTATAGTAATTCTATCAGACGGTTTTCATGGCAAGATTTCTTAAGGTTTGCCATTGCCTTCCTCTGAGGCTGAGAGAATGTGATGTGTCCAAAATCACTCTGTGGGTTTCTGTGGTTGGGTGGGGATTTGATTCCTGGCCTAGACGCCTAATCCGGTGTGCAAACCTACTACACTATGCTGGCTCTTTGTAGCTTAGTAACTACTTGGTTAAAAATGGCCAAAGGCTGTTGTTGCTGTTTCTCAATGCTTGGCCTAGTTTTAGGAGGCATGGAAAGGAGAGGAAGCATTGCGGTGAGGAACCGTGTTAGGATCAAGTTGTTTAGCCAAAATGGGAGTTGAGCTGCTGTGGGGGATGCTCTGGTCTCTCTCCATGTAGCCTAATAATAATAATAATAGTAATAATAATAAAAATAATATTGTGTCTTCCCTCTATGCCCCCTTTAGCATTTCCCATGTTGACTCTGCAGTGATGTTATCTCTTCCTGCATTGTATTATTAACTCGGGTTTCAATATTTCATTGAATTTTAAACTTCAGTGTTTAGACTAATGGGGCCCCCCCACAGTTAATCATTCCAATTATTTTTAAATACAGGTTAAAATTATTTTCAGTACAATGATTTATCAGACCAGCTAGTATCACATGCCTCCTGAGAAGACGCATGGGAATGTGGGTGTGTGAGAGAGAGAAAGAAAGAAAGAGATTGAAATAGCTCTTTCAAACTGAGATCTGCTGCAACATGGGTGTGCCATCACCGAAACACAAGAACACCTTTTATGTCAGTGTTTTTATTTCATATTAAAGCTTAAGCCGACCTATTTGTTTGGGGGGGGGGGGTTCATACTGGGGACTTTCATTGTGTTTTTATGTGGTTGGCTTGCCCAATAATAACAAACACGTACAAGCAAGGAATTGGCAGATTGCGATTGAACATTTTGGTCTCCAAAACATTCATTCCTACAGCGAAAAAAAAAACAACCCAAAAATTTGTTTTGTATTTAAAAGCACATTGGTAGATCTTTCCCGGTGCACAGGGGCACTGTTTATACAGTATGCAGACTCCAGATGGTGAAGCACATTATGGTGGGATTGTGCCAACCTGCGTGAAGCAGCTCTCAGCCAGCGCCTAGAAGTGCCAGCTGAGTGGCGTTGCTTGCAAATTTACCTTTTAAAGGCAGATCTGCTGGAGCCATCCATAAACTGAGTAGGTATAGGTCAATGTTTTAACTTGCAGAGCCTTGCAGTCTTGAGTAGAAATTGTCTTGTAGATGTGGCTTCCAATTCCTTTCGTGTGACTGCTCAAAAGTGAGCTCCTTTTAATACATTAGAATCTCCTCCAAAAAAAGATCCAGAAGCTGTAGTAGACCATAAGCTAAACATGAGCCAACAGTGTGATGCAGCAGGTAGAAAAGCCAATGCTATTCTAGGTTGCAACTCGACAGAGGGTAATAATGGTACCACTTCATTCTGCTTTTTGGTCAGATCTCACCAGTTCTGGGCACCACAATTCAAGAAGGACATTGATAAGCTGGAGCGTGTCCAGACGAGGGCGACCAAAATGGTGAAAGGTCTGGAAACCATCAAGCCCTATGAAGAGCAGCTTAGAGAGCCGGGTAGGTTAAGCTTGGAGAAGAGAAGGCTTAGAGGTCACACGATAGCCGTGTGTAAATATCTGATGTCATATTGAGCTTGTTTTCTGCTATTTCAGAGAATAGGACATGGAGCAGTGGATGCAAATGGCAGGAAAAGAGATTCCACTTGAACAGTCGAAAGAACTTCTTGACTTTAAGAACTATTTGACAATGGGATACACAGAATCTGGTGGAGTCCCCTTCTTTGGACGTTTTTAAACAGAGGCTGGATAGCAGTGCTTTGATTCTGTATTCTTTTACGGTAGAGAGTTGGACTGGCAGGCCCTTGGGGTCTCTTTCGGCTCTGTGGTTCTACCCCTGCATAGGGCTGTGTGAGGAACACCCCAAAATATGAAGTCGAAGGCTTTCATGGCCAGCGTCCATAATTTTTTTGTGGGTTTTTCGGGCTATGTGGCCATGTTCTAGAAGAGTTTCTTCCTGACGTTTCGCCAGCATCTGTGGCTGGCATCTTTAGAGTGAAGATGCTGACAAAACGTCAGGAAGAAACTCTTCTAGAACATGCCCGTATAGCCTGAAAAACCCACCAAAAAAACCCACCCCAAAATACTTAAAAGGAGAGCTCCAGGTTTGGAAAATGAAATACTCTTGATAACCTTCCCACCCCATTTTTCTGTAGACTTATCTGTTTGATTGCTGCGTTTGCGCCCATTTGTGATTTTTACCGAGAGGATGAACCGCGTGCTGGTAGAAACAGGAGGAGGGCATGACAGGGTGCCGATGGCATCTCTCACATTAGGGAGTTGCAAGCAGGTGAGCGAAGCCTTCTTCCCGGTATGGCTGATCATGCAGCTCTGTCCTGTAATGGTATCCCCTTTATCAAATGGAGAGATCTTGCGCATCCTGTGCCCCCCTTGTGAACCGTAAAAGGGAACAACCCATTATCCTGTCAGGTTCAACTGTCCCCGTCGAAAGTACAGAAGCCTGGACTTCCTGAAGTAGAACTATAAAGTCTCTCTTTCTGTTAACCTTGAGGGCTTTGACAACAGCAAGGGATAAGGGAGAGAGAAACCGTATAGCATCGCACTGGGATTAAGTATCATCCTATCTTGAGGCTATTTCCATCCTGCCAGCCTTGTACCTGTAACACGAACTCGGTGCAGCCTAGCGATACAGAATCCGGGCTTTCAGATCCCTGTAACCCCTTCCTTTCCGTTCGTGGCCTGTGTTGGTTCCGTGGCTTTGGCAGTAAAGGAGAAAATCCATGGGGGCTGGAGGTGTTCGGAATATAATGTGCTTTCCCCATTGCTTAGTAGAGCAAAATACCGTATATACCCAACCATAAATTGGCCTCGTGTCTTTTTGTACTGGGGCCAAAATTATGGATTTGGATCTGACCCATGGATAAGTCGAGGGTAAAACTTAGTGGCGTGCAACAAAGGATCTAAAGAATGACGCAAAGGAAAACAATGCCAAAGAACTTAGAAAATTCCAGCAGGCATCTCAGTTTTTCATCACACTAAAGGCTGAATGGATGAGAGAATAGAAGGGGGGTCATCCGGGATAGATTATGCTCTTGCCTTTCCGCAGGGGATGGCTCCCTTTTTTATAGGCGCTAATGTACAAGACTTACATAGACCTATGTATAAGTCGATCCAGGTTTTTTTGGAGTCAATTTCTTTTTACTGAAATTCCTATACATGAGTATATACAGTATGTGGAGGTAGCCCCTGTTCTTTCTCTTCTCCATAGCTAGTTTTTGCAAGGGCTTCTCAGAACAGAACCACAAATTGCCATTTGTCGTTATGTGTGTGAAAGTAGTTTCCAACGTATGGGAACCCTAAGGCTATTGGAGTTTTCTTGGCAAGATTTGTTCGGTGTGGGTTTGCCTTTGCCTTTCTCTGAGCCGGAGAGTGTGCCCAAGTGGGTCGACCAGTGGGTTTTCACAGCCTAGTAGCGTTTGAACCCTGGATTCCAGAGTCATCGTCCAATGTTCAAACCACGCTACAATGTCCGGCTGAGTGTGGGGTAGTGGTTTGAGTGTTGAGACTACGATTCTAAGAGACCAGGGTTTGGTTTCTTGGCCACAAAAACCCACTGGGTGATCTTGATCAAGTCACAGGCTCTCAACCTCAGGAGAAGGCAATGGCAAACCTCCTCTGAATAAACCTTGCCAAGAAAATCCCATGATAGGTTTGCCATATTACGGAAGTTCAGAGCATGTTGTTTTCACCTTTTGCTAGTGGACTGCAGCCAATTTTTACTGGGGATTTTGGGGAAGACAATCCTCTGCCTTACCCGAACCCTTCAAAATTGTAAGTCCTCCGCTCTTCTGGGTCTGGGAATCCTATCTCCGTCCTTCTCTCTTCCCTCCCCTTCACACTTTGCAAGCCTTTACAGTTATGCAGTTATTTTAGCAGGTGTTACACAGCACCCAAATTATCCAGTTTGCTGGCACGGTGGTGTTTTTGGGGTAGGAACTTTGGACTAGGTCCTGAACCCGCCTTCCCTGGGTCTGGAATAAAACTCGATGTCCTGCCCAGCTGCCAGAGAGTGAGCATTGGCAGCTCTGGGATCAGGGGGGACCATGGAGATTTTCAGCATCCAGCAGTTGGTAAGCGCTTGGCATGGGGCAAATGAGATGGGAGGGATCCATCTATCCAAACTGGGATTACTGGGACGAGCCGTTTAAAGATTTTGGATGGGGGAAGTTTGTCTAATTGTGGGGTTTTCATGGTAAAAGACATTCAATAGTGGTTTACTATTGCCTCCTTTTGTGCATTACTAGCAAGAACTACCTATGGCGCCACTGCCGTTGTTTTTGTAAGTGCGTCTACACTGTAGAATTAATGCAGTTTGGCACCACGTTTAAGTGCTGTAGCTCCATCCTATGGGATTTGTAGTTTTGTGAGCGATTTAGCCTTCTCTGTTTCTGGTGCCACAAGAAATTAGAAATCTTAGGATTCAGTAAGATGGAGCTGCGTTCATTAAAGCGGTATCAAAGTGCATTAATTCTGCAGTGCAGACGCAACCTCCTTGGTCTTTCATTCCTTTTTGTTGTTGTTGCATGCCTTTGAGTCATTTCTGACTTCATGGCGACCATAAGTTGAACCTATTTTTTTTGGGCAAGTTTCTTCAGGGAGAGGTTGCCATTGCCATCCTCTTGAGGCTGAGAGTATGTGACTTGCTCAGTGGGTTTTCACAGCCAAGCGGGGATTCGAACCCTGATCTCCAGAGTCATAGTCCAATGCTCAAACCACCGCGCAACTCTGGCTCCTTATGGCTCTCATTCCTAGGGTTGCCAGAAATCAAATTTGACTTGATGGCAGTTAACGCTAACAATATAGGGCAGATATCTGATTTATGGATAGCCAAGATGGTGGGTTCGGTCCCATCACTGCCTGATGGAAGTGTATGGGAGTGCGTGGGTCCTTAGGCGCATGGGCCAAAAATAATTTTGTGGGAGAAGGAGAAAAGGTTAGGCGTTAAAAGATCTGCCTCTCGTGGGTAAATGTAAAATTTAAATTGGGAGAAGTAAAAAGGCATTGTAATTGAAGAGCACTTGTCATGGCAACAGGCATCATTTTATATGACAAAAATACCTCTTGACGTAGTTTATGGTGTATCGATGAATGGGCTATAAAAGGGTCGTGTATCCCATAGCAATTGCCTCTTTGCAAACTTCCTTTGCGTCTTGGATTTTTTACGTTGCGTTGTCAATCTGTCACATTTAGCTATGCCCCATGTTTTGTTTAAGCCATTCCAGTCGAGGCGGGTAATTTATCAAGTCTTCCAGATGGGTGGCAAGGAACGTTCTTTATGAGAGGGACGGGTTATTAAATTCTACGAGCGTGTTATATTGCAGAATTTGGCTTATGATTAAGGTTACAAATGCAGTGCGTGTAAATAACAGACAGGTATTTTTGATAGACAGAGAGAAAAATAAAGGGTTGGACATTTGGGGTGCAAGGAACAGCCCTTGAGCAGAGCTTGGAGAAGATCATTTTCTGGATTGCAGCTCCCAAAATCCCCAGCCGCCGTGGACACATTTTCCGTCTCTGGCTTTTGGCAGGTTCAGTCATATCCAAACAGAGAGCATGACTTCATATATGATAAGACAACGGCACAACTGTTGGCTGTTTCACGCCGCACAGTTATAGCACTGCGATGCCACTTTGCTGCATCCAAAGAAATCCTGGGCTTCGCAGTTTCGTCGCAATCTTCGCATGGGCCCAAGTTTGAAACCAAAGGGAGCTGCGCAAGAGTCCAAAGACCTGTGCACGAGGCCTTTTTGGAGGACCATGTCCTCTTAGGAGGCAGGAATTTTCCACCTTTAAGCCGTTCCACCTCCGGCGCCTGAATGTCGCGTGTTGTTGACAATCCTGACGTTGCCCTCGCCAGGCATGAAGGATGGCATGCGTTTCACATGAGGTCTCGCCCTCGCGCTGTTGCCGTACACATGCACACGTCCGTAAAAATAGAGGCGGCTTCAGCTGCGTCAGGAGCAGCCGGTGGCATGGCAGGAATTTGGCAAGCTGGGCCCAGGGACATGGCACTATTTTCACTTGGCGGGAGGAGAAGTTGGCATCTCAAGACGGATCAGCAAACATGTAGAAACCAGTCCCCTCAGTCAAGGAAGGATCAGACTCAGGGAGGTAACTCCAAGGGCAGATTACATCAGGAATATATATTTATATATATATGCATGCCTGCAAATGCATTGGCACATATACCAATAGATTTGCAGGCAGCTTGTATTGATCATTATTAATAAATATGATTTAAAAGAAAAATTGCAACAAGCTGCCTGCAATTGCATTGGCATATCTATCTATCATCTATCTATCTATCTATCTATCATCATCTATCCATCCATCTATCTATGCCAATGAATTTGCACACAGCTTGTATTGATCATTATTTATAAATATGATTTAAAACAAAAATCGAAACAAGCTGCCTTCAAATGCATTGCCCTATCTATCAACCTACCTATCTGCCTCTCTATCCATCAATCTATGCCAATGAATTTTCAGGCAGCTTGTATTGATCATTATTAATAAATATGATTTAAAAGAAAAATTGCAACAAGCTGCCTGCAATGTGCTGAGCCATGGCAGTTAAAGCAGTGTCAAGCCGCATTAATGCTCCAGTGCAGACTAAACCAAAGCTTACCCGAAAGTGGCCAGGGACAGGCCTACCATTAGGCACAGTGCGGCCACTGCCAGAAATGGGAGATTTTGAGGTGTGTGGCCATCATGTTGGTTTGGGGATTCTGGGCCATGTAGTTCTGGGAAGTGTCACTCTTAAACAGTGGGTATTATGATGTAGTCCTTCAGATCTTGTTGGATCGCAAGTCCCATCGGCCAACATAGCTAATGCTGAGGAACGCTGTGAATTGCAGTCTTACAACATCTGGAGAGCTATAGGACTCCCATCTATGTTGCGGAAAATAAATCCCCCTCCCTACTCTTACTTTCAGACCTTACAAATGTTATTAAAGCCTTTGACAATGAGGCTCCCTTTTGCAAAATCTTTTTCGTGCCCACTTTTCCTCTGTCTAGCTGGGTGTTGTTGTTTTTTAGCAGCACTAAGAGTAATGCAAGGGTGTATCTGGAGTGTTGGACTGTATCTATTGCAATAAAGCTTGTATCATAATATTGCGTCTGTTTCCCCCTTTCTAGGTAAGTGATGAGCGGCCGGAGGGGAAAGTACGAGGTTTCGAAGTTCTGGGGAGAGGCGCAGCCGGGGAGCCTGGAAGCTGGCATTCGGGCCCATCTGGCGTGTGGGAAGCCGTCAGCAAAGAGAAGCAGAAGGCAGAGGATGAGAAGAGGAAAAAGGTGAGCAAGGAGCAGGCGCATGGCATGGTTCCTTCATAACCACACAGGGGAGTTTATCATACAACGGAATTTGGGGATATTTTTAAATGGAGCCAATTTGAATTCATATTAATTCGCTACTTTAGCGAATTTACGTGAATTCTGATTGCGTTCAGACTGCGTTCCGAATGACTTTCCATCGCCCGAAAATGACCCCTCATTTCCCGAAATTGTGTGAGATACCCAAATACGCAATTACGTGAAACTCCATAATTGCGTTTGGATTGCCATTGTATTATACCCCCAAATTCCAAAGTATGATAAACTCCAGGGAGACCTGGCATCTCTCTCTTTCAGATGTGGGAAATTGGAAGTATAATCCAAAGGCAATCCAAACGCAATCATGGGGTTTCACGTTATTGCGAATTAAATCTTCTCACGCAATTTCGGGCAAAAGGGAAGTCATTCCAAACGCAATCTTAGGTTTCACGTTATTGCTTCTTGTGCAATTTCAGGCAAGGAGGGGTCATTTTCGGGTAATGGGAGGTCATTCCGAATGCCTTCCAAATGCACTTGGGATTCACGTGAATTCGCATTGGCTGCATTCGAAGTTGGGAGAAATTCCTCTCGTGTGAAAGAGTCCATCCTCTTTTCCAGGTGCATTTCCATCTTCTGTCCAGGTGGAGTTTCAAAACGTCTTGCATTCAGAGTGACCAGATGCCCATCTTTCCCGGGACATTGGAAGTATAATCCTCCATTTCCACCTTCTGTCCAGGAGGAATTTCAAATGTCCTCCGTTCAGGGTGACCAGATATCCTCCTTTTCCAGGACATGTCCCACATTTCCACCTTCCATCCAGGAGGAATCCCAAAATGTCCTCTGTTCATTGTGACCAGATGTCCTCCTTTTCCATTTCCTGCATTTCGGCCTTTCCCAGGAAGCTGAATTTAGTGATGCTCCATTTTGAGCATCGCTAAGGACATTATCACACGGGAGGGATTTCTCTCAATTTTGAAAGGAATGAAAGCGGGCCAGTTCAGAATCGAGTGTATTTGCTAGTTCAGCAAATTTGCGTGATTGCGCATTGATACCACATCATGTTCAGAACTGCCCGAAATTGCCTCCCAGTGCCCGAAATTGCGTGTGATAGTTTCTCATGTGAAACCCCACGGCTGCGTTCAGAAGGACTTCCCTTGGCCCGAAAATGTGTGTGATCAGCTTTTATGCAATAACATGATTGCGTTCAGATTGCCATTGGATTATACTTCCAATTCCCATCATATGATAAACTCCTAAGAAGCATGGATTTACATTTGTATGAGTGTTTTTAACTTTTATTTGGTAATGGTCTATATTTTTCTTATCAGACGTTGGAAATTGGAAGCATAATCTAATGGCAATCCAAAGGCAATCATGGGGTTTCATGTTATTGTGAATTAAAGTATCTCACGCAATTTCGGGCAAAAGGGAAGTCACTCTGAACACAATCATGGGTTTTACATTATTGCGAATTAAAGCATCTCATGCAATTTTGGGCAATGGGGGGGTCATTTTCGGGCAATGGAAAGTCATTCTGAATGCATTCCAAACGCAATCGGAATTCACATAAATTCGCTAAACTAGCGAATTCACATGAATTCAAATTGGCTCCATTTGCAATAAAGAGAAATTCCTCCCGTCTGATAAGGTCCCTAGCCATCTTGCCTTCAGCTCCTGGTATCCGTCAATGTTCTCCCATCTAAGTACTAACCATGGCTGACCCTCTTTAGCTTCCAAGATCAGATGCCTTTCAGATAGTTAGACCTTCTTTAGGTCCTTATAATGTCATGAGAATGATACTGAACATCCTTCTGGATGACTGTGGCTCCATATTTTTGAAATTTGAAGAAGGAAATGTATTTTTCCAGACTGGGCACCAAACCATTTTGGGCATATCTCAGCCCCAGAAGCCTTGACGTTTGCATTGCCTGCTGTGGATACCAGCTTCTTGTATCTCTGATTAAATTCATACATATATATATATTTGTTTTTTCCAGCTTGAGATACTCAACAATTCCAGGCTGAAGTTAGACAGTCTGCAGGACTTAGAGGCTATTATTAAACTTCGCAAGAATAGGAAGAAAGTGAAAAAAGTGGTCCACCCCAAGAAGCAAGAGCCAGAAATCATTGTAAGTATACAATAGCCGTAGGCTGCATCTGCACCGCAGAAATAATCCAGTTTGGCACCAGTTTTACTGCCGTGGCTCAATGCTATGGTATTCTCGGAACTGTAGTTTGTCGTGCTCTCCGACAGCGAAGGCTGATTGTCTCACAAAACCACAGTTCCCAGAATTCCATAGCATTGAGCCATGGCAGTTAAAGTGCATTATTTCTACAGTGCGAATAGACTCTTAGTTGAACGAGAATATGAGAAAAGTTCTTTTTTTATTGTTGTTGTTGCTGCGGCTGCAATATTTATTTCTATTTTCTCCTTTTCCTTTGAGTCTGGGACTTAAGGCGGCTTCCAAAAATTAAAATAGATACAGCTAAATAATTTTCCCCATGCAAAAGTTAATAATATATATATATTATTAAAGTATCGACAGAACTAAAAACAGTCGGTAACCCTTTTTGGTTTGAATTGGAAATTGGCTGCTTATGAGGCAGGGCTTTTAATAAGGTCTGTATTTACTGCTTTTTAATAGGACATCTTTTCAATCTACTTTCAGTTGTGTTGCTGTTGTTATTCTGATGATGGGCTTCGGTGCCTTATGTGACTTAGAGGCAACCGTCTCCTGGGATTTTCCTGGCAAGAATTATTCGAAGGAGCTTCACCGTTGCTTTCCTCTAAGGCTGAGAGATAGCTTAATTATGTTTTGCCATCTGTGTGTGTTTTCACAAAGGCAAACTTTTGTCTGTGCAGGTTGAATCTCCTTATCCAAAATGTTTGACACCAGAAATGGTTTTTGTTTTTTTTTTTTTTAAATTTTGGATGTTTTGGGGGGATTTTCGAATACCTGTATTTGCATATATGTGCATAATGTGATGCAAAAACAGGTACAGTGGACCCTTGTTATCTGCTGGGGCTTGGTTCCAGGATCCCCCCCATGGATAACAAAATCCGTGGATGCTCAAGTCCCATTAAATTCAGCGTCATAGTAAAATGGTGCCCCTTGTATAAAATGCAAAATCAAGGTTTCCTATTTGGAATTTATACTTTTGGGGGAATATTTTCAAGCCGTGGATGCTTGAATCCGTGGATAAAAAACTCAGTGGATAAGGAGGGCTGACTGTATTCCGCAATCCGCGTCCCCCAATCCAAAATACTTCTGGTCCCAAGTATTGTATATAATGAGATGGAAAGCCAGACTGGTGTAGTGGTTTGAATGTTGGACTATGACTCTGGAGACCAGGGTTCAATTCCCAGCTTGGCCATTAAACCCATTGGCCGACCTTGGGCAAGTCACACTCTCTCAGCCTCAGAGGAGGGCAATGGCAAACCTCTATTGAATAAATCTTGCCCAGAAAACCCCATGATAGCTTCACTGTAGGGTCGTCATAAGTTGGAAATGACTTGAAGGCACACTCGTAGCACATAATGAAATATCCAGGGTCACACAGTATATATATATATATATATTATACCCCACACTCTTCCATGCCAGCATTCTCTGAAGATACCAGCTACAGAAGCTGGCGAAACGTCAGGAATAAAGTCTTCTGGAACATGGCCACATATCCCGAAAATCCCACAAAAAACTATGGATGCTGGCCACGAAAGCCTTCGACTTCACATAATGAAATATCTTGGAGGTGGGACTCCCATGCCAGAACACAAAGTTCATTTATGTTTCATACGAAACCTTAAGATACATAGCCTGGAGGTCATTTTTATGCAATATTTTAAATAATTCTGTGCATCCAACAAATTTTGTATACGATGAACTGTCAGAAAGCAAAGCGGTCGTGATTTTGGAATTTGGAAAATTTTGGATTGCGCCATTCCAGATAAAGGAGACTTAAGCTGCAGCTGTGTTGATTTCCATAAGGTAACTTGAGTCCTAGGGTTGGAGAAATAGTGTATAATCAATTAATAATTAATTACATTGCTGTCAAATTTAATAAAGTTAATACTGGCTGCCTTCCAAAGCAATGCTATATTGACTCTTTCCTTTTCTATCAAACTGGTTAGCTAATACTAGGGTGCCTTGCAAAGCATGCTAAGTTGACTCTTTTGCTCCTTAGTCAGAACCTGTAGGTCCGGGACAGTTTCTTGAAGCGGCGCTGGAAAACAGAGTTCCCGTGATCGACAAATATCTGGCAGATGGAGGGGATCCCAATGCTCACGACAAGGTACCGTCCAGACTGGAAACAAGTGCGGATGTAAACCAAATCGCCACCAAATCAGGATAGTTCTTGGTGGATTGTGTCTTTCACACTACGCTATTAAAGCACTTTCATGCCACTTGAGCCTTCATGGTGGCATCCTTGGGTATCCTGGTATATGTCGTTTGGTGAAGCAATATTGCTCTTTGGCAGGGATAACCCAGCAAATCCCAGGATTTTCTAGGATGGAAAAGATATACAAGATATACACAAGATATCAAGATATACAAGCTCTACCTGCTGGCCGCTGGAAGTATTGCCCCAAATCGCCACACTGCATATATATTGCTTTTGCTTTTTACCAAAAAATGCATATACTGTATATACTCATGTATAAGTCTAGAGATTTAGGTTAAAAAAGTGACCCCAAAAACCTGAGTCGACTTATCCACGGGTCAGTGTAAGTACAGTATTTTAATGTTCATATATATATATATCCACGTTAAAATACAGTACTTAAAAGACAGTATGGTGAAAGGACATTGCAGTCCAAGCAATGTGACTTCTCCCAAGTTCTGGATAGGATGCCCATATCTGTTTTGCAGAGACGGAGGCAGAGGGTGCGGTGCAGGGTTGCATGGAACACATATCCTAAACCCGCTGTCTTTTCTTGCGTTATCCTTGCTACAGTTCAGATGTACGGCCCTCCATCGGGCCTGTTTGCGTGGCCATGCAGAGGTTGTGGACAAACTTGTAGAAGCTGGAGCCAAACTGGAGCCGAGAGACATGGTGAGTTTTCTCTGATGGGTTCTTTCTGTCTGCGATTCCAGCCCAAAGCACCGCCCTGGACTTTCCTACCTCCCTTAAATCTTGGAAGGGTAGAGCGACTGGAAGACAGCGATGGGAATATATTTTTCACGAGTAGGGCATGTACACCAACCCTGACTCTTTGCATGCAACCTGAGAAGCATTCCCAGGCTTCTGCAGTGGGACTTGCAGCAATGACATTTCAGACAGTATTTGGTATGGTCAGTCCATCTTACAATTCACCCAGTCCTGCCCACGCATCTTTCAAGGCCTTTTGGTACAGCCTTGAGGGCTAGAAACTTGCATTCATTAAGGTTGCCCGATCTCAAGGCCTGGCCCTGAGCCTCAAGTTTTCATGGTCATTTCCAGGCCAAAAAGGATGCAGACCCTCCTGTTTTGGGGAGCTCAGCGAAGAGGAAAAGCCTCTGTGCAAATCTCCAACTCAGCTGTGGAAGCAACATGTTGGTACAGTTTGCAAGAATAAATGTGGTTTCACAGGCTCTGGTGGTATCATCAAGTGTGATCTCTTAAGCATCAACTGCAAAAATACATGGATATATATATATATATATACACACATACATAAGTATTTCAAGGATGTGCTGTCACCCTGAGGTTCCTCCTCCTTGCTTTAAGGACCAAGGAAGAGAATCCAGGCTCTGGGAAACCTAGACGGAGTCTATGGCATGATCATGTGCACATCTCTACTTCTCCCAGTATTTGAAAATATTAAACTCCAAGACATTCAGAACAAGTGGTGGATCAATTTAGCAGAAAAGACACAACGTTGTGCAGATCTGGGAGATTCCAGAGGATTCCACGGAGCTCTTAAAGCAGTGTTTGGACCTACTTACCAGGTCCAAAGCTCCTCATATAGTACGGATGGTCAAACACTAATCACAGACAAAGCCTCCATCCTTAATCGACGGACTGAACATTTCCAAAATCTCTATTTTTGGACTACAGTGCCCTAAATACCACCCTTATCCTCCTGACCGAGCATGCTGGTTGTGGAGGAGGATTTGTGGAGTTCCAAAAACGAACACAGCTCTTCCAAACGTTTGCCCATTTCTGTCCGGTTCTGTTCCACGTGGACTGTATTTCCGCACCGGTATAGTAAACCTGTTCTCTTTTTGGACACAGCTGGAGGCCACCCCTGTTTTCTGGGCCTGCCGAGGAGGCCATTTGGAAATCCTCAAGCGCCTGATCAGCCGGGGAGCCAAGATCTCCACCCGAGACAAGGTGAGAGCATTGGGTATGGCTGGCCTCCTGTCCAAATAAATTCTGATTTACTCTATCCAGGAAGAATGAGTTCTCCCTCCTGGTGGGTTTTAACTGGAGTGAGAGCATAGAATTACTCTCTTACAACAGCTCCACTGGGTGCCAGTTTGTTTCTGGGCACAATTCAAAGCACTGCTGTGGACCTTTTGTTGCTGTTGTTGTTGTGTTCAGAGGAGGTTTGGCCATTGCCTTCCTCTGAGGCTGAGAGCGTGCGACTTCCTATAATGCTTAAATTCAGGTAGGATACAAATAAATAATAATTTGTTATCGTGTGCCTTCAAGTTGTCCCTGATTTATCATGGTGTGTGTATGACTTGGTGAAGGTCACCCAGTGGGTTTCCAGGACTGAGCAAGGAGTCAAACCCTGTTTCTCCAGAGATGTCCAACGCTCAAACCACGGCACCATGCTGGGCTCTCATTCTCATCATCATGATGATTGTCATTTTGCGGAGAAGATGCCCATCTGACACAGCTTTTCTTTCCCCTGCAGTTGTGGAGTACCCCCTTGCATGTGGCTGTCCGGACGGGGCATTGTGACTGTGCTGAGCATCTCATTGCCTGTGGGGCAAACATCAATGCGCAAGACAAGGTACGAAGGGCATTGCGTGGAGGTGTTGGGTTTGTTTTTGTGAGGCTTTCCCTGCCTTCTGGGAGCAGGAAGACACCCCGCACATGTACTCACTTACTCCTCCTCTGTCCTCCATGGATCAGGAAGGAGATACGCCAATTCACGACGCAGTCCGGTTGGGCCGCTTCAAGGCTGTGAAGACGCTGCTGATGTATGGTGCCAACCTTGGCATCCAGAATGAGGTAAGGGATGGAATTCTTTTTTAAAGGGTGAGTGACAATTGGAGACATTCTTTGCTTCTGCACAGAAACCTCTGGCTCTTGGCTTTAGTGGGGCTCCCAGGATGAATGTGTGATGCTTTGTGAAATTCTGCAACATGGTGTGGTTCGGTGGTCAGTCTACACATCTTGTTCAGCACTTATGTCAAAAATCTTACCACGCCACGTGCAAAGGGATCTTTTAGCACCTTTGAGACTAACTGTGCAGAAGAAGTTGTAGCATCAGCTTTCTTAGACTTGATATCCTTCCTCGGATGCATGGAGTGAACTGGTGCCCATAAAGGACCTTTATAACCAGACTGTATGAAGAGTCATAGAAATGCAAAACTTGTGGGTATGTTACAATCATTCAGTTGCACCCGCTCAGACCCACAGGACTGGAACACCAAACTCGTGGCATTACAAGATGCATTCCTCGTGCGACAGTACCTCCTATATGGAGTAAAGAAAGAAATTAGCAAGGAAATGCGTGCACCCAGGACTAATCTCTTACCGAACAGATTTAGGACAAGAAATTGCATATCCACAAGTTTTGCATTTCTATGGCTGTTCATATAAGCTTTGTATATCAGTTGCTATGAGCAAAGGAAGAAATGGGCCATAGCACATAGCCCAGGGGCTTTTCACTGGGAACAACTGGTTGGCCACCATGGGAAACGAATGCTGGACTAACACAGGCCTTTGGTCTGATCCAATGTGGCATCTCTTACATTCAAATGGAGGAGCCAAAAATAGATGAGCTTGGAGAACGGACTTGTTTGGACTCTAACTCAGATTCAGAATCAGATTCTCAAGAGTTGTAGCCTAAAGAAGTCCCTTTCTCAAGCTCTGCCCAAATGGTAGCCCTCTGCCTAGTCTACTCTCCATATCACCTGTGACCCTGCACCATACATAGAGGAGAATAAATTCATTTGTTATCCTTGTCTCAAGAAAACAAAATGACAGGATATTATTTCTGTCTTGGCAGGAGGCAGTGACACCGGTGGATCTGGTGAAGGATTGGCAGACGGGCATCCGAGAGGCGCTGCAGGCATGCGCTGACCGCCAGCGAGTCCCCACCAAGAACTGATGAGAGTGGGGGGCTGTGGGGGGGCTTGCTCCTGGAGTAAGTGCTGCCCCTCTTTCCTTCACCAGTTTGTGACCAACTTACCGTCATTGTCCCCTTCTTGCACTTAGGTGATGGGCACATCTGCCCTTCCTTTGTGACTCTGGTGCCAGGGAAGTCTACTGTACTTCTTTGCACCGTTGGGCTGAGAAATGAGGAGGAGGACAGAGACCTTTGGGCCACCCTTTCTGTTGCCAAAGAAATAGAGGGAGGCTTCCCTGCAGTTTGGGATGAGCCCAGCGGGCAGTGCTGGGCACCCCTGGGCTCTCCCGAGTGCCATTTCCAGGAACATTTATGTCCCCTCCCTTGGGCAATTTCCAGAGGTGAACCGTGCAGGGAAAATGATGGTTCAAGCGAGAGGACACTTGCAAGCTCAACATGGCTCAGGGGAGAAACCTGCCTAGTAAGAAGTATCAGTCGAACCCTTTAGTTAAGGGAGTGAAAACCATGTTCTCATGTGCAGTGGGTTAGATGTACAGTTTTAGGAACTTCCAAAGCAATCCCATTTTATACAGAACAAGAAGGGATTAGGGAAATTCCTTGGGAGATTTTTAAAAAAGGGATGGATAGAACTGCTTTCCCTAACCACAACTTGGATAGGACAGGCTAGCTTTCAAAGTGGGATCAAGACAGCTGAGTCCTTTTGGGATCTGTAAAGATAGAAGTCCTAAGTCCTGGAAGAAATGGATGGTGTCTGCTTTGGCTTTTCCCAGATACCGCCACCTCCTTGAAGGCCTCTTTGTTCTCCCTTTCTAAACACAGGAGCTTCAGACTATAGTCCCCCCTGGTTTGTTGGTTGAGGACTGGGAGATGCTCCTTGTGGATGGGAGGCAGGCCTGGGACGTGGATTTTGGGATGAGCTGAACTGTTGCAGGTCTCTCACTGAGCCTTTCTGGGAGCTCCCAGTTTTGTCTGTGTGCAAAGAAACAAGAATCCTCCCCCGATACCATCATTTCCCCTGCAAAGAGGCATACGATAAGCAGATCTGCCATTTCTGGGCAATGCAGCAGTCTGCAAATGCCGTGCCTCCTCTGCTTTCAGCCTTCTGGGTGCCAGCAGCTTCTTCCTCTTTGCCATTCCCGGCCACGGCTGTGGTTCCTTGCCTCCCCAGGCGTGTAAATCTCTCATTCCTTGTGTGCTGACCTTGGCGCTGCTGGTCAGGCCGAGGTCCCCAACAGGCACACGATCCCCAAAGATGGATTTCTTTGATGCAGAACAGGTCCTGATGTTGCTGGCTGTGCAAAAGTTGTATGCCACTGGCTGGCCAGTTGACCTTTGCATCGTCTTGCTACCTAACATGTTATGTTTCCGGGATGTGCAGAGCAGCTCCCCGACTATGAAACTACTTTCCTTGTGGAACTGGATTTCACCAACTAAACTAGACGTACTGTACCTATTTATGACTGGTCAAGGTAAAACACAATGAGAAGAGCCCCAGAGCCAGGCTGGGCTTCACCTGCCGTGCTTGCCAAGAGGGGTCTGCTTTGACCTTTCTGTGCCACACGTGGGTCATATACTGGACTTTGGAGAATAAAGTTTTAAAAAGTCTGAGCCCCTCCCATCTTGCGGAGAACAGGGCAAGTTTGGGCTGGAGGAAATTACTTGAATGGATCTTTGCAAAGGATGGATGCAGTCTCACCTCCTCTTCAAGTCGGATCTAAACACACTACTGTACAAAGGATGTTCTCTACATTTTGTAAGTTACTGACAAAAGTCGCACAATGCTGGGCAAGTAATATGGTGCAGTATTCAAAAAGTACCCAACGCTCTTGTTCATCTACCCAACTGGTTGGGACAAGATGTTTCTCGAAGGGTCTTCACTCTGGGATATTGTTCTTAAATACTGCCACATATTTGGCTCTGAAATCTGTGCCACACAGACACTCCCCTCCAATGGAGAGTTGGTTCAAAACAACCCTCTGGGCTCTACGTCAAGGAGCGGATGTGGCGAACTGTGGCTCGCTAGAACTTCTGTCCATTTTGGCATGAATGAGTTGTTGTGATGTGGTTCCTCTTTGGAAAACAATAAAACTGTTTTAAAGCCCTGCTTTGAAGCATGGTTATCAAAGGTTGTCTTTGTTGGTGCTTTAGCAAAAGGCTGCTCCTGAAATCCCCCCTCTCTCTTCTCTGCCAGGACAGAAACTCACCCAAGCCCAAGGTTTAAAAAACAACTCTGTTTTGTAGCCTAAATCTAGGGTGATGGGGAAAGCATTAGAAGCTGCAGAGGGATTGGACTGCAGATTGCAGGTAGAGCAAGAGAAAGAAAGAGGATCATCCAACACAATCCGCTGGAGAAACAAGAGACAGGTCTTAAGATGCTCAAAAAATACAGTGGAAGACCAGAGATATATCTGCATGGGCCAGAATACTCCAGGAGCAGCCCAGAGTATTCTGGTCCCAAAGCTGCCCCAATGTTCCTGTTACTTGGCACATGCCAGACAGCTGTTTGCACATGTATCCCGCTGTGCTGGCTGCTGTCACCTCTGGTCATGTCCTCTGAGGTGCCCAGCCGTGTGACTGGCCCTGGGTGCTTTGTCTTGATCTCAGAGAGAGCAACTTGGGCCAGTGTGTGGTGCAGCAGGACGCATTGTAAACAGCCGCCCAGCGTCACTTTCCTAGAAGATCCAGAGCAAAAGGCGACTCTTACTAATCTGTTTAAGGGTAGTAGCCCCATGATGGGTCTTGTCTTAGGGTTGCCACAAATCGGAAATGACTTGAAGGCGCACAACAACATCTTGGGGTCAGTGCTGAACTGGACATAGATTGTCCAGTTTGAACCAGAATTGGGGGTCCGGCCCTGCGTTGTCCAAACTACTTGTTGTGGGAATGGGGAGTGTTAGTGTCATTTGGCCCATGGGCCCAAGTCTCTGGCAATTAAGTTTGAATTCACTGGAGAGCTGGGAGGGCAACCTGAGTTTTTCTGTCTACCAAGTTGCTCCCAGACACTTCCTAATTCCCCTCCAATAAATGTTTGCAGCACGTACCAGGGCTTGAAAGCTGCCTTCAGGAGGAAAGGAAGGAATACCCTTCACAAAACACCCAAGAAAGGACATATCCTGTGTAACCGCAGATGAGAGAAATATGTATCATAAACAGGATTCTTGGTCAGGAATGACTCAAATCCTGCTAAATGATTCAGCAAGACAGAATGAGAGAAGACCCTGAAAAGACTCCCAAGTGTCAACTACACTGTGCCTAGTAAAAACTCACTGTCATTGCTCAAAGAAATAACCATCAGTGATGCTCCCAAGAGTCGTACGTAACGTAAGTAGCAAGAGGAAAGACGCAAGATTTTAAACTCCTCTTGCTCTGATACTTATCCTATTTTCCAAAGAAAGAAAAGATTCCTCTCGGGTTGGTGGACCCCACCATTCCTTACAAACCAGTTAACTTATAAACAGATGTAGGCGTCTAGGACTATTCCATGCGAAGGTACAGTTTCCTGGCAAGAGAGTCTACAAACAGAAGAGGCAGGTTACAAATCATTTACCTGAAATGATACATTGCTTCTAGACAAAACTCTGCAGTTGGTTGAGAAAAGGAAGAGCTGCTTTCTTTGCTCCTTGGTCTCGTCGTTCCTTTAAAAAAAATTAAAAACTTGGAAAGGGGGGAATACTGTTAGTAGTGACTGGGGGGGAGGAAAAATGACAGTCTTTCTCTGCCAATGCTGGAGTGAAGGGCCACCCTTGCACAAGGACAAGCGTGAGTCTCCTGTGAGCTGTTCGGGTTTGGACTAGATGATGGAGTTGGTGGATAGTCCAGATGTGAAAAGACAGTAGGGGTTTCTCTCTGAACATTAATGCCAGTTGTGGGGGGGATGAAGACCCAGACTAGGAAGGAGAACTGGGGATGTGGAGAAAGGAAGGCTTGTTGAAACAATTCAGGGCGCAAACAATTGGGAAACAACGCAGATCCTTCTTGTGCTGGCCAGACAGGGCAGGGAAGACAGATACTTGGACTGGTGTAGCCAATTGTACTTTGAACTAAAGCAGACCCATTGAACTGATGGGATTTCCCTGCATCTTGTCCCATCATTTAGCAAGAGGTTACAGGGGTCTACTCAAATCGGAGGAAACCAAGAGTACATGGGAGTATTTTTCACCCTCCACTGTGTGCTGGCATAAAGGGGTGTTCCACTGGTGTACCTCCATCAGGAGGAGTCCAGCCTTGGACTACAACTCCCAGAATCCTTCAGCGGCTAGGTCAGCTGGAAGATTGTGGGAATTGTATTTCAAAAAACAAGCTAATGTTTCCAAACTTCCCCTTCCAACATTTCCCGTTCCCTTAACTCAATAGCTTATATGAAAAAAACGGAAAGTGGTTGAAAATTCCAGAATTCGGTCAAGGCCTCTACAGGGTTAGCTTATGAATGCAAGGCTTACTTGCCTTGGCTGTCACCTCTTCTGCAAATGGGAGCTTTTCAAGCCTACCTTGGATTTTTAAGGGCTGGATATATAAAGCACAGAAGGAGAAAAGACTATACATAGGAACTGTTACCTGGGAGGTAAGCAGCTCCTCTGGAAGGAAGGAAGGAAGGAAGGAAAGAAGGAAGGAAGGATCTTCTTTGCAGAAAGAGAGCATTCTCTGTGTTGGCACAAATACTCCCCTAACATTTGAGAGCCACATTCTAGAAAGCGATGCATCTGATAAGCTGAAACCCAAGATACAAAAGGGATGTGTTTGGCTTCAGAGGAAGCATGGACTTTGGCACAATTTGGGCAAGAGTTAGGGGTAGAATATGGGATGGTAGAATGCTTAGCCAGGTGCCACCAAGTGGCAAGTACAGGCAGAGTCTGGAACCCACGACTTGTTCAAAAGCGTTTAAAACCTAGCCAGCAAAGTGGGTTTTAAATGGGAGGAGCAAGTCCCATGGCCTGCCGATAGCCCAGGACAAGAGGGGTGGACAGCGGCTCACTGACAGGCAAGTTTGGCCAAACACAGAAAGGCTCAACTTGAGCTCTGCACAAATGGCCTCCATGCCAGCAATGCCAGAAAAGGTGCCAGGTGACCACAGGGACACTCAGTACAACCTTGGCATGGGCATACAACAAACGTAAGTGCATGTGGAAAAAAGGGGGGTTTGTTGCGTGGAACAAAAGCAATCAACACTGTCAAGTGAACAGAGGGGCACGCTGTTGTGGTGGCACACTTGCCAGTCTCCTGCTCACACCAGCTTCTGCCAAAGCAAATGAGTCTGTGTATTTGCAGGGCTGCTCTTCCTAGCTGCTCACAGTCTTGGAGATGTCACCTCCTCCCCGAACCTGACCAGCTCAACCCATCCTCCGTAGTCAAGTGCTGCTGCAAAAAATGCTCGATGCGGGGCACCGGTGCCAAAGCATCAGAAGCAACCAGTCAGGTTCTGCACTGCGAAGGAAGTCTTTCTAGGATGGAGGCGCTGAACTGAAGCTCCGTCGGGAACGTGGGTGGAAGGTGGGAGAAGTGCTGGAGGTTTAAGGGACGTGGGGGATGTGGGCTCCTTCCCAGCCTCCAGCTTGCCCATCCCGTGTAGCAGTCAGACCCCCGTGCTGTGGATCTCCTCTTCCAGCAGGTTGATCTTGCTTCTGCTATCCTCTGAAGCAAAGCGAGAGAGAATAACAATTAATACTCCCATCCCTGGAGTCATCTGCTTGTTGGACAGGGAAAAGCAGAGCCATGAGCAAGATTCCACCTATACTTAATCCTTAATCCTTTGCAGGTCAAATCTGCAAGCTACAAAACCAAGCTGTAATAACTATGGGTAAGTGCTGTGCACCAAGAAACCCTTAGCAAATATATTAGGTCAGGGGTGGGCAACAGGTGGCCCGTAGGTGGCCATCTTGCCCATTTAGATCCCTGCTAGCCAAAACCCATCTGTGTAGGGTCAAGAGTAAGTATGGTTTGGGTCTCCCTTATTCAGAATTCCAAAATCCCAAAATATTCCAAAAATCAAAACATTTTCATGGGTGCCTGGGATAGTGACACTTTTGCTTTTGATGGTTCAATGTACACAAGCTTTGTTTCATGCACAAAATTACTTAAAATATTGTATACAATTACCTTCAGCCATGTGTATAAGGTGTGTAGGAAACACAACTGAATTTTGTGTTTAGACTTGGCTCCCAGCTCCAAGATACATGCAAATACATGCGTATGAAAATACAGATGTTCCAGAATCCAAAATAATCTGAGATCCAAAACATTTCTCCTCTGATGTATTTTGGATAAGGGAGACTCAACCTGTAATTCCCCCTTTAAAGCAATGCCTCCTATTAAAGATGAACCATGCCTCTGGAAGCTCAAGTCCTCCCCCTCCGCTTTTCTGGAAGTTGTAGTAAGTTATCTTAAACAAGGAGTAGTCGCTCAGAATCAGTCTTTCCATAGTTTTAGCAATGCTGGCCTATTTTGCAGGGTTGTTGTAAGAAAATGTATCTGCGGCATTCCCAAGTATATATTAATATATACTCTGAGTATATTAATAAGTGCATCTGCATAGAACTGATTATGCCTTTGTAGTAGGTTCATACAAGCAAGCAGCCATAACAGACTCCTACTTGATAAGATGTACATGCAGCTTGCCTATTATGCAAGTTCATATACACGTAACTCTGGTTCATTTCAGTGCATCAGAAAAACTAAGTTCACTCTAGGCATTTTTTCCAGTGCAATTCTATAGTATATGTCCACTAGATGTTGACCGTAGGGTCATGCTGGAGGACCTAGATATTCTTAGAACACTTCTTTAGGTATTGGGGCCTCCTCCAGTGCAACTCTATGGCCAAATTCTATACCGCGGAATCATTCTGGAGGACATAGAAAATACCTAGAGAGAACACTCTGTCATTTATTGCAGAAATAGAAATAGAAATAGGGTTCCAGATTTTCCACAAAAATCCACAAAAAGCGTTATTACAGGAAAGGTCTTGAAACGGATCCCTTGCATAATCCACAGGGTGCCTCTATCTGCCTTGTCAGGAGTAGAAATAAACTTCAGCATCTAGAATGGGAGGGATTAACACTTTTGGGTTTGACTGTAGAGAATCAGAAAACAGAGATGCATGGGACCAGAACAGTAAAATTTAATTTGCATGGGGATGTCACCCTGTCCTCATTTCCATGCAAACCGGATCGCCCTCCCGTGCCCAGAAGATCTCTGTTGCTTAGGGCAGGGAATGCAGCAACTTCCACAAGACTGAGAGATTGTCTAAAGGCAAGGGTGAGTGGGAAACATCTGATGGGGTATATATATTTACCTTGCCGTTTTCAAAAAAGGCACTCCAGAATATGGCAGGGGGGACCTGTATTAAATGCAGTTCTCAATTGTGCCAAAGAAAGAGAGATTTAGCGGGAAGGCTGGAGAGAGAAAGGAAGAAACAGAAGAGACAGCAGAGACAGAGGTGTTTAGCGTCCCGGAAGGATGAGGTAGAGAAAAAGAACAAGTGAAAAGGCAAAAGAGAACCAGCCTCACTGGGAGAGTCAGTCTACGGAGACATAAGTGCATGCGTTCTCCTCCTTCCCTTTCTCTCTCTGACACCCCCATCCCTCTTTGTACACTCACTTATTTCTGTCTCCAACCCACTCCCCTTCTATCCGGCGTCTCTTCCATCCTCTAATACTTCTCCCCACTTTCTCTGGGACCTATTTACCTCTCTTCCCATCTCCTTTCCTCTCTGACCCCACTTTTCCACCTCTCCGACACACCCATCTTTTAGCAGCTCATACCTTCTCTCTTTCTCTGACAATATCGTCTCCCTCTATCAGACACCCGCTTCCATTTCTCTCCCCGACACCAACTTCAGATCTATAAAATGCCTCCACTCTCCCACCTCCCAAATCCTTATCTTCTCTCTCTCTCTGGAGTTTATCACACAAAGGAGATTGGGAGTTTATCCCGTGAACATCCCGGGGAAAATCGCATCATTACACAAGACATTGCACAAAACCCACCATTAAAGCAGTCACAAAGAAGCATTAATGCCCATCTTTTTACTTGCAGGGTTTCAGCGACAATAGCTGATATCACTTTATTTGTGCACACTCCAGTCTGATCAATGGTATTTTCATGTTTTGCTGGCTTGCAATATATTGATAGAACTTTGAGCAAGACAAATGCTTAGAATGGTAATTTACCAGCAACAAACCCTTGACTGAATATACAGTCAGCCCTTCATATCGGCGGATTCAAGAAACCCATGGCTTGAAAATATTTTTAAAATATAGACATTCTCAAAAGCAAACCTTGATTTTGTCATTTTATGCAAGGGACACCATTTTACTGTGCCATTGTATTTAATGGGATGAGTATCTGCAGATTTTGGTATCCACAGGGGGATCCTGGAACCAAACCCCATCGGAAACCAACGGCCCACAGTACATTTAAGTTATTCTTTTCATCTGTCTGTTGGGCTGAAGTTAAGGGGAAAAAACTTTTCAATATTTGCATTGTGCCTCTTAGTCATGCTCAAAATGAAGGACTTTATGGAATTCCTCCTGGACAGAAAGTTGAAATGTAGGACATATCCTGGAAAAGGAGAACACATAGTCACCCTGCTTGCAGAAGAAATTCAGAACAGGCTGAAGGTTGGAGGCTACTCAACTCTCTTCTATCAGGGCCTACATGAAGGCTGATCTCAGCTACTTATAATCTTGATCAGGAACAAAGGTAATCCATAGGAGCCCTTGCCCAGCCAAGGGTGCAGACATGGCTCCAAATGGGGAGGCAAAAAGACAGAGGCTGGCATAGGTGGCACATGATATTAGGCAGAGCATTACTTGGTGGGCACAGAAGCACGCACACACATACCTGCTGCAGCGTTTTTGTCATTCAGGAGCTTCGTCTGGCTGCTGGGGACGATTTTCAGTTCAATGTTGTCGGGTGACTGGGGGGAGTTCTGTATCCTTGAGGCCATGAGGGCATTGAGATACTGCAGCCGGGTGACCTGCGGGGAAAAGAAGCCACAGTTCTGAATGAGACCGTTTTGCACAATAACCACAACCTAGATGGAAATGAAGCCGTTGGCTTGTCTCAAACTAGCCATTGCTCCATAGTTAAGAGAAAAGATTCTCATAGGCTCAGAGACAGGAATGGGTTTATTTCTTATACAGTCGACCTTTTTTATCCACGGATTCTGCATCCATGGATTTGACCATCCATGGTTTGAATATATATATATATATATATATATATATATATATATAATTTAATCTGAAAAGCAAACTTTGATTTTGCCATTTTATATAAGGGATGCCATTTTACTACGTATGCATATAATGGGACTTGATTGAGCATTACAGATTTTAGTATCCATAGGATCCTGGAACCAAACTCCAGGAGATCCTAAAGGCCTACTGTATAGCCTTTCCAAAGATTTCTGTTCCAATACTTTAGATTTTGCGCTACTGGATTCAGAAGATTTCTCCTTTTGCACCCCAAAAATACAGATGCATTGCATATCTTCCAACTACCATGATTTGACAATCCTGATTGTCATCCTGTTTCTTGAGCTGCTTTTAAAATGTTCCAGTTTCTCACTCCTCCTCCCACTTTCCCCTTTTGCCCTCCGTTTACTTCAGTTCATGCAAATTGAGTTTTCCCCCCTAAATATTTATAGATTGAAGTAATTTGAAAGATTTCTGAGTGATCAGTTCTCTCCTGACTCTTCTGCTGGTGCTCACCTTGATAAACTGCAAATCAGTGAGAGCTCGGACGGTGTAGTCAGGACAATACGCAGAGTAGTTGGTCTCTGTGCAGTCGAGCGGTGACTGATCCCGGCGATTCATTCGGAGAGTGGACACGGGGGACTGATGCACTATTAGAGGAAACCACAATAAACCAAGAAACTGTGGGCCGCCAGGGAAAGAACCCTGCAAATCCTGAACAGGTATCTAACTCTCAAGAACAAACCACAAAGCTGAAGGTTTGAATCTTTCCTCTGCCATGAACTCCCCCGGGGTCCTTAGGTAACACACGCTTTCTCATTCTGCTTCCCTCATTTGCAGTAATGAAAAATAAACCAAACTGGCCTACAGGTTTGTTGGAAGAGTTACTGAGATAAAATGTACAAAGACCAAAGCTGGGAAAGTTCATTTTAAGGAGAATGAACCTAACATCCATAACTGACCAAGGTGAGCCTCTGGGTCCAAAGCTGCTCAGCTATAAATGGCTTTTACATTTCTGAACATTAGAAAGCATCTTTTCAGCTCTAAACCTGATTAATTCAGAGCTTTCTTTGTGCAGAATGTCCACCTGGTTTTCCAGTCCCATCCAATGTACACAATGTGATGACTTTTCAAAGAGACAGCTGTGCTAATTTATTCCAGTATAAAAAGGAAAGTGGGGAGGTGGGTGAGTGGGGAGAGCAGGAATCTTCTGGCACTTTTAAGACTGATTTGACACATGTAGCGTGCATCTACACTATAAAAATAATGCAGTCTGACACCACTTTAAGTGCTGTAGCTCCATCCTATTGGGAAGGGACTGCGTGCCTTACCTGAAGAAGGAGCTGTCAGCGCGGAGACGCCGTAATATGTGAAGGCCCCGTTCTCAAACTTCAGCCCCTCTTTGCCGATCTCGACTTCGACCCTGCCCTGAATAGGAGGAAAACATAGCATTGAAGTGAGGAAGTAGCCATGTTAGGGGTACAGATGGGCAAGAGGTCAGATTAAGATACAGCCAAGTTGCTTCTCAGTTATCAATTCCAGTGCTAGAAAAAGGTCCTTTACTTTTAGACTCCCAGGATCTCTTAGCAGGGGGGTTCGGGGAATCATAGTGTAAAAGAGTAGCTTCTCCATGTTCTGTCCTATTCTATCTGATCCTCAGATTCTGGAAGCCCAGGTGGAATAGGTAAGGTCTGGCCCATATAAAAAGTCACAGAACTGTAGAAATTGAAATGAACCCCAAGGTCACCTCATCCAATTCCTATCCACATTCCTGACAGGTGGCCACACCAAAGCGCTGTTAAAAAACCTCAAATGAAGGCAGGTCCACCCATTTGGAGTAATTTTCTAAGATCTCTAAAATTTTCATCAGATCCCCGTTTCCCAAGTGCCCCCATTTTCAGGGATCAGATAGATGGTACCTTGAGAGAGGGTCTTTCTTGAATCCAATCTCCCCGGTTGGAGAATACCTTCTCCACATATATTTCAGAGGGCACCAATTCTATCACCTTTTGGACAGCCTTTTCCTCCTTCTCCGTTCACTTCTCTTTGAGCTAAGACATCTGGGGTTCTTTTTTTATTGACTTATTAAAATATTTATAACCTGCACTTTCCGCTCTGTCAACAGAACAAACAAGGCGGATGTTTGCATTTGGATGTTCTCTAGGGTACGTCATTGGGTTTAAAGCATGATTGTTAGTTGCCATGCAAAGACGGAGAGCAGAGATGTGGCACACAGAGTGGCACACAAAAATAAGCAGCAGCTCAACCTTGTGCTGGGACATATGGGCTTAATTGTGGCTTATTACTTCTGATATAAGCAGACTCATTGAATTGCTAGTTGAATGATCAGTTAAGACTTAGATAAATCCCACTGATTCAACACAGGAAAAAAATGGAAATGGAGGGGAGCTGCAAAAAGCACAGTGGATGGCCACTGCACAAACAGAACGCTTGATAAATAGGCCTCTGTTTTGGCCCAGCATGGCTCTTGTGATGATCTTATGAGGTTATCAAGACTCATCAATATTGTTGCATAACCTAACTCCCCACTGTAAGCCCCTGAGATAGTTGTTGTTTCGTTGTGGCTTCCCCCAGCCTAGCAACCTTTGGATGCACAAACATAGGGATGCTCATGGCAGCTGTGGCCCACCATATCTGGAAGGTGCCTTCTTACAGACATTGTGGCAAATTAACATTGATACCTCCCCGCACAGGGCAAGCCCATAAATGGAGGCATTTTGCCGGAGAGATCCTTTGTGCCTGGGACCGCTGGCTTCATTGTTGGCCCAGATTTCCACTTGCCTTAATTTCTTCCCTGCTCCTCATCCCCATCTGCATGAAGAGAAGGAAGGCTAATATTGTATTACGCACCGCAGGGGAGTGTATCTCATTTTGGGAAGGATGGAGACATTGGGAGGAAGTGTTCCAGCTTCCTTCACCCAAGGCAGGAGGTGTTCTCAGTGGCTTGACTCAGAAGTGGTGATGGTGGACAGCAGCACAATGGACTGTACCACCTTGGATTGCAGGATATGAATAACTCAACTAACATTTCCTTCTTGTGTTTTTTTTAAAAAGCACACCAAACCCCTCCTTTTAAACTGGCACATTAAGGATGTGAAGCTAGAACATTATGCGAAAGGATCTTGTAGCACCTTTGAGACTAATAGTGTGAAATATGTTGTAGCACAAGCTTTCATACACTGCTCAGAATATTGAAAGCACAAGCTTTCATACACTCCTCAGAATATTAATGGTACATTAGGGAGAAAGGATTTACAACGAAGGTTTTTTAACCCATGGAGTTTTATAAAAAGAGGGAAGCTTTCAAACAGGTTGGCATCCCCCTGGTCTCCAATGGCACAATCCATTCTCAACATGATGATGCCACCTCATTCTGATGCGGTTGTCAGGCACAGAGCATGGAGAAGTTTCTTTTTTGAAAACGACAACTCCCAGAATCCCCTAATAAGACTGACCATGGTGGCTGGGGAATTGTTGGAGCGGCCCCAAAAAGTGACATTTCCAAAAAGTGACACAGCAGATCAGTCTGTGCAAAACTTCAGACAACAACATCAATCGATGTAATTGGGAGGTACTATGAGGCCTCTGGACTGGACAGACCATATATCAACAGCCAATCGGATGAACTGGTTAGAAATTGCAGGATTTGGATGAGGAATTCAATTCCCTCCTCAGTCACAAAACTCTCTGGTTAACACTAGGCCAGTCATTCTGTCCTGGCCTACCTCACAGGGAAGTTGTGGGTTTAAAAGAGATGGTAGGAGGAAGAGATAATTATTTGGACTGCCCTGAATTCACTGTGCCACAATTGTGGATACGCGGGGACCGTGAATATGAATTCGTTATGTGTAACTCTAGGTTATACGTTCATAAAAGAAGAGGAAGAGGAGAAGGAAGAGGAGGAGATGATTCCCAGCCTTGACATGGCTCAGTGAAAAGGAGCACCTGCAGGATAAGGATGAAGTAATTGACCGGCTGGTTGCGCTGGTACAGGTAGTGGTCGGCGGCCATGCGGTTGCTCTCATCAAACTTCACCTCCTGGTTGACGCTGGGGTGTTTCAGCAGATGCAAGAGGACCTTCTCGGAGATTCGAGCTGGACTGAAGAGATCCACCTCTGGGGAATTGGGGGTGGCAAGGGGACAGAGAAAAGGAAACATCAGCTGGCTCAAGCTTTGCATTTTAAAAAAATCACTAAAAAAATAACGTACTGTTTATACCCGACTATAAGTCGACCTCATATAAAAGTCAAGGGCAAGTTTTAGGGCCAAATTATGGATTTTGCTATGACCGGTGGATGAGTCAAAGGTAAGACTTAGGCACATGTAATGAAGGATGTAAAGGACAAAGTAAACAATGCCAAAGAACTTACAAAGGCCAGATTAAACTCTTGCCTTTCACCATATGTGTGTGTGTGTGTAAATATATATATATTATGCACATCAAAATATAGAACTTACATTGACCTGTGGATAAGTCGACTCAATTTTGGGGGGTCAATTTTTTAACCTAAATTTCTAGACTTATACATGAGTATATACAGTATGTAAAAACTCAACTCAAGGGCTGGTCTCATCCCTGACCTTACCTCTGGATAAGAAGCGCTGTGTAGCAAGGAGTAGCTGCGGGGAGATTTTCACCTTACACTCATTATCAGACACTTTGAACAAAGAAAAGTCTTCTTTCCTGCGATCCATCACGGTCCCGAGCGGAGGTGGTTTCTTCTTCAATTTGTTGTCCCCTGGAAATGGGAGGGAGAAATTGGGGTAGGGAAAGAGGCAAGAGGAAACAGAATAAAATAAAATAAACCCAGTCCACCCATTAGCACCAGCACAGGCTGGAGGATTCTGGGGGCTAGAATCCATAATAATAGTAATAATAAAAATACGAATAATTTTTCCAAGTTCTTGCAAAGTCACAAAACATACCTGTTGTGGGCCTTATTTAACTTGGTGCAAAAAATTCCATAGAACAAAAGGCCTGAACAGACAGGCCAAAATAAAGCTGCTTCAGGTCACTTTGGAGTTATGCCGTTTAAATAATGTATGCAGCCTAAGAGGCTGGAAGCCACGTCAAAGCCATGCTCCGATCCTAAGGACTGGAGCGTAGCTTTGGCGCAGCTTCTGGTCTCTTAAGACGCATGCGTCATTTAAACAGCATAACTCCAAAGTGACCTGAAGCAGCTTTATTTTGGCCTAACTGTTCAGGCCCAAAGTTTTGGGAGCAGGATTCCCAAATTCTGTGTCTTATTTTCATCCCCTGCCCCTGAAAACAAGCCATATGTTTCTAGCCTTTACAGTCATGCAAACAGGCTTGAATGTGCCCAGGAAACACACATGGCCAAAGCTCATAAACCAGGATGGGGATATGACTAGCCATTCCAGATTGACCTGAAGAATCTATCTTGTACTGAGTTGGTCCATGGCCCCTATCCATAGAGATTTGACTCCTGCTCATTATTATGAGACATTCTGGAAAGCAAGCCAAAGTACAGAAAGTACAAAGGATCAGCAATTTGGGATACTTTGGTGCACATTTGTTTTATTTCACCACACACTGCCCTAGGATTAAAGCAGGGATGGACATTTTTTAATGTCAAAGACAACAGTGTGGAGGGATGAGAAATAAAGGTGGACAACCTTTTAGCAACCCATATCGATTTTAAATTTTATTTCCAAGAACTGAACATTCAAGAGGGACCTCCAGCAAAACAACTAGAGTTCATAAAGGATAACAATGTATTACAGAAATAAAACAAATTATAATAGACATTATATATGGATATTCATATATAATTGGATTGCTAGATAAGACAATTCATGGGCAATAGGACAATTTATGTCCATGATGAGCACAGTATGGTCTGTGGGCCACATGTGGCCACTGGATCCCTTTTTTTGTGGTCCTTGAAATCCATAAAATGTCCCCTGAAGCCTCTCAATGTTTGCCATGCTCTTTGGGTTACTGTCCCAAAATCATATAGAAATAACTCCGAATGCATGACGACATGAGAAAATACTCCCAGCTCTCTCCAACAAGTGCCTCAAAACTCAGTACTATCTCAAATTCCTCCATTTTGTTCTGAAGTCCCTCTCAAAATGGCAAGAGTGAGTGAAGCGACCTGACCATTTTAACCATCTTTTATTCTGTGAGTACTTGAGTTGAGTCCTTATCCAAAACGCTTGGGACCAGAGGTGTTTGAGATGTGGGCATTTTAATCTGGATTTTGGAATACCTGCATTTGCATATAGGTACATAATGAGATATCTTGGAGATGGGATCCAAGTCTAAACACAAAATTCATTGTGTTTCCTATACACCTTGCACACGTAGCAAACATGGTTTCATGCACCAAATTCTTTTTAAAGTATTGTATAAAACAATATTGTAATTTTATACAATACTTTAAAAAGAATTTGGTGCATGAAACCATGTTTGTGTACACTAAACCATCAGAAAGCCACCCATGACAAAGTGTGGGGTTTTGGAATATTTTGGAATTCTGGATAAGGGAGACTCTAACCTATTTGTCTGCTCCCTACCTCTGCAGAAGAGCTGCTTTTTTGCACCCAACTTTGTCCTTGGCAGTCATAGAGAAAGCAAAAATAGGTCCTGCAAGCCTGAAGTCTCCCTGTCCCTGTTCTAGGACATCCGTGACTTAGGGGCAGAAAGACAGGACTAGAAGAAGTTTAAAAAAAGAAGCCCCTAACAGGCCATACCTGGACGGAAACCACTTACTGTAGTCATCTGACTCGTCCATGATCTCTGATTTTATGATCTCCTCGATGACGTCTTCCAGGGTCACCAAGCCCATGACTTCGTAGAAAGGGTCCCCTTCGCCTTCGTTGTTGACCTTCTGGACAATGGCCATGTGGGATTTGCCTAAGAAGAAGAAAAGGAAAGTCCAGGGCTTAGCAAAGAAAAGCACAGTCAAAGGCCACATGCCCCACACCGTTCTGTGCAACAAATATATATATATATATAAGGGAAGACAAGAAGGTGAAGCACACATTATTCCTAGTCATCAGCAGAAAAACAACCTGTGCAACCCCCAACAGAACGGTGTGTTGCGGTGTGTGTAAATCCTGTGTAAATATTTCAAGGGCATAACCATCTTTACACAGGTATTTTTATTTATTTTCTCATTTCTGCCAGTGCAACACACATTAAAAAAAATACAGCAAGAACTCAGCCATTAATAACATTGCCCTAATGTTGCTCAAGTCAGTTCTGCTTCATAGAGTGTTGCTTTATTTGGTATGATTTCTTCAGAGGAGCCTTGCTTTCTTCTGAGGCTGAGAGAGTACGTCTTGCCCAAGGTCGCCTAGTATGTTTTCACAGCAAAGCAGAGATTTGAACCCTGGGTCTAATCTGCTTTGTAGAAATAATGCAGTTTGACACTGAGCAGGGGTTTGAATGCTGGCTCTAATCCACTTTGCAGAATGAATGCAGTTTGATACTGGTTTAACTGCCATGACTCCATCCTACGGAATCCTGGGATTTGCAGTCTGTTGTGGCATCAGAGCTCTTTCTCAATATCGCACCAAATTAAAAATCCTAGAATTCCATAGCCATGGCAATTAAAGTGTTGTGAAACGGCTGTGCAGATGCAGCCTTACAGAGATGGCAGGGTCTCTTTCCCAGGGCATCTTTAAAAGGTTAGGCAGCTACATGTCACGGATGCTTTCACTGGAGTTCCTGCAGTGAGCAGAGGATCGATGGCCCATGATGCACCCTCCAAATTTAGGATTCCGTGTAGCTCTTTCTTTCTTGTTGTGTGCCTTCATGTTGTTTCCTACCTATGGCGACCCTAAGGCAAACCTATCATGGGGTTTTCTTGGCATGATGGATGTGCAAGTCCCATTAAACACAGTGGCATAGTAACTTAACCCACGGACTCAACCGGGGAGGCTATGGGCCTGGATCTGTAGGACCTGAGGACAAGGGGGTCTTGGAGATGTCTCATCCACAGGTTCACCATGAATTGGGACCGACTTGAGGACAGCTAAGAAGAACAACAAAGTCACTAACAGGATGCTGGCCGCAGACTCCTGCAGAGTCCTTCCTCGGACTGCTGCAAACAGCTCAGCTCTCCCTTCTGGCTCTGAGCTTCTCAAGGTTTTTAAACCACACCCCGGTTGCCTGGAATTTGCCCCGTGAGCTCACCTTGGCCAGCTGCCATTCGGTGGACCAGAGACCTTTCAAATATTAGCAGGAGGCTGTTTTGCTCACTCGCTGGGCTTCCTAATGGCAGACGCCGCCACTTGTGACATTGTGCACG
Organism: Urosaurus nigricauda; assembly: GCA_034509955.1. Lineage (NCBI taxonomy): Eukaryota > Metazoa > Chordata > Lepidosauria > Squamata > Phrynosomatidae > Urosaurus > Urosaurus nigricauda. Next base: position 2,508,250 of record JAOEGL010000009.1, on the reverse strand, counting down.
AACAGGAGCCGTGTCCTCCTTTGGACAATGGGATCCAGGAGAAAAGAGGCAAGGAAGGTGGTCATCCATTAGGTTTGGTGGGAAAACACAGGAGAGATCCCTTGCAACAGTGAGGATTAACTATCTCGACTCAAGAGAAATCCTTGCGTCCAAGTAAGGAAATCCAGACTGCATCTCCCTTGGAATACTTCATCATATTAATACTGGGAAGTTCTCTTGCGCAAGATGCATTACTGAAATGAACAAGGAATGCCACAAGAGAGTTTCCGAAGGTAATTCCAGCTCGGCCGTGAAACCCATTGGGCTGGTCACACTCTCTCAGCCTCAGGGGAAGGCAATGGCATACCTCCTCTGAACAAATCTTGCCAAGAAAACCCTATGAGAGGTCCACCTTTGGTTCACCTTAAGTCGGAAACAACTTGAAGGCACACAAGAACAACAACTGATGCTTCCTGGGTCTGTTCTACCCATCTGCCGTAAAAGCCATCTTCATGCAGCCTTTCCCCCAAATTGTTACCCTCCAGCTATCTTGAACTACAACCCCCATCATCCCCACACTAACAGGCCGATTGGCCTTCTTCAGGGATGGGGATGTTGCCAGCGTGCAAGTCTCATTATTCTTCACTGTCAGCCATCCTGACAAGGGAGTCCACAATATCTCGGCAAGTATAGTTTCCCCAATCTAGGAGTTGCAATCCCCAAAAGGAAGCTTTCCAGGTTCTGAGCTGGATCAGGCTCACTTTTCCTCTTTCACTGAGATCCTGAACTTCGCTCCCATGGCAGCCGAAGCACAAAAAGGGAGCAAGAGAGGAAGAGAAACCATCTTTCCTTCAAAGGCTATTGTGTCCTCCTCTTTTGGTTGCTACAATGAGTCGCAGTAAAAGCATCCTGTTCATTTCCGTCAAGTGTGTATGTGTGCATTATAAGTAATGATAAGCAAGGCTGGAGCATTTGGGGCTGGGAGGCGAAGGGAGGAAAGAAAGGCTAAGATCCTTAAGAAGCTTAATCTCCTAATAGGAGCTTGGTGCAAGGATGGCAAACTGAACTTGTGAACGTGTGTATTTTGCTCAGCAGTGGATTGGCCAGATCCTTGTAACTATGCAAAGGTCAAAGGTACCATCATCCACTATTCCTGCCAAATATGAGGTGAGAAGGAAGAAAGGAAAGAAAGAAATTGGGAGATCAGGGGAGAGGTCCTTTACTAATATAGAAAAATAAAAAAAAAACTTATATACAGTAGAGCAAGCAAAACGAATTGCATCACTAATAACTATGTGCTTTAATAACAGGCTACCACCCTGTTCGGTTGTTATGAGATCACAATCTGGATTTACAATCTTGTAACTGCTGGGGATTCAGATTTACGGTCATTAATGACTGCATATGGCCCCAAAAACTACCTTTCAGACCGTCAGAGCTTCAGCTAAAGGATTTCCAAGGTATGCCAGACCAGGGTGCCTTAAATCCAGATTGCGATTCAGTTGCAGAAGGATCTCAAAGGGTCTTTCCAGCTGCTTTCAGGGAACATGCCTCAAAACCAGGTGTGTCCTGCAGATACCATTTCTCAAGTGCCTAAATCCACAGGTAGCTCTTCATCTGGAATGCTGTTAGGCTGAAAAGGTGGACTTTATTTTGGAGGTGGCACTGTCTAAATACCCTGAAGGCATCAAATGCCATCTGATCTTGGCACTTAACCAAGGTCAGCATAGGTTAGTACTTGGATGGGAGACCACTACCAAATACCAGGTGCTGGAGGCTCTGTTTCTGAGAAAGGAGCTGGCAAAACCACTTCTGAGTATTCCTTGCCGAAGAAAACCCCATGAAATGCAAGGCGTTGCTGTACGTCAACAGGCGATTTGAAGGCATACACGTATACTATCATCATCATAATCAAAATAGGGATTCAGAGACACAGCTGTGTTAGTCTGGAAAAGTAGCGTGCAAAGGGATCTTGTAGCAGCTTTGAGACTAACTGAAAGAAGCTGAGTGCATGAGCTTTCGTAGATTTAATATTAGGCTCAGGTCTTATCACAATGGGGATGATTTTGACATTACAGAGAGATTAAAGAGCATTTAAAGCATCCCACAAATGAAGTAGAAATGGCAAGTAATTGCACAAAGATTATCACATGCAATCGCGCAAATAAAGTGATATTGGAAATGAATTGCCGCTGAAATCCCGAAAGTAAAAAGATGTGCATTAATGCTTCTTTGTGACCGGTTTAATGGTGGGTTTTGTGCAACATCGTGTAAAATTGTTACGCGTAATTACGTAATTTTTCTAGGATATTCACAGGATAAACTCCTGGTCTCCTTCGTGTGAAAAAGCTCATGCTACTAGCTTCTTTTTTTCCAGTTAGTCTCAAAGATGCTACAAGATCCCTTTGCACACTGTGCAAAAGACATTCTAGCATAAGGTTTCACAGACTTCCTTGCATCTGAGGAAGGCCACAAACGCTTGTAGACCAAGTCTACAAAAGCTGATGCTATAACTTCTTTCGCACAGTTGGTCTCAAAGGTGCTACAAAATCCCTGTGCATATCTTCCAAAAAGTCATTTTCCTCTGAAATAGGTCACAATCCCCCAAATCAGTGCCTGAAATAGATCTCTAGTCACTCGTGCCTTCAATTTCTGATTTCTATTAATTCCTTGGTTTTACAGGCCTAGTACAGCCTTCAGAAGATTGACCACCAGCCCTTCCAAAGCTGTCATTCCCTCTTCTAGATTATTTCATTTTTGTCTTCATGTTAAAAAGTACTCGTCCATATAAGCCCTGGCTTGCAGACGGGACTAAAACAATCCCAACAAAGCTCTCAGCGAGAACAGAGTCAAGTGAGGATACACAACCGCACCAGATAATAATGCCAGGCCAGTGGCCATCGCAACCCTTCAACAAAAGAATCTGTCCTGCAAAACGGCCATAACATCCATCATTACATGCAGAGGGAAGTCCTGAGGGTAGAAATGAAGGGTTATCACACATTTTATTGAAGCGGGCGGAAGGCCTAGATAGCTGGAGGCTTCATTTATGTATGCAGGTTGAATCTCCCTTATCTGAAATGCCTGGAACCAGAAGAGTTTTGGATTTTGGAGTACCTCCATTTGCACATATGAACTCTCTTGGAGTTGGGACTCAGATCCAAACACAAAATTCATTTACGTTTCATGTACACCTTACGCACAAACCCGGATAGTTTTTACATAATATTTTAACATAATTTTGTGCACGAAACCAAGTTTGGGTACCCTGAGCCATCGGAAAGCCGAGGTGTCGCTATCTCAGCCACCCGTGAAAAAAGTTTTAGTTTTTGGAGTATTTTGGGTTTCAGAGTTCAAGGTAAGGTGAGACTCAACCTGTATCTACTTTCTAGGCGGTCAACCTGCCTGGTTACCTGTGATGAGGAAAGACTGCTCCTTGGTGACTACAAAGGCTTATGTTTCTTAGCTGGAAGACAATTTGTTCTTTTTGTGTGTGTGTGTGTGCTGCATATGACTAATGAGAACTCAATGGGCAAGAGGACCAGTTATTTCCCCAGATTTTTCTACATGGATGATGTATATTATACAACTAACATGCATTCTTGGGAACTCAGAATCTGGGAAGACAATTGAAATTCAATGAAAGCAGGGTGTCATACTTCACCAACAACCTTCCATTAAAAATATTTCACTAAGGGAAGTGTGTAGTATGCTTCTGGAGACCTATTATTATTATTATTATTATTAGTTTGTTTATATCCTGCCTTCCTCCCAGTACAGGGACTAAAGGTGGCTTACAAATCTAAAAGAGTCCAAGTTAAAACACTATAAAAGACTGATTCCCAGGCAGCATGGCCAATGGCTGGGCTGTTGACAACGATGAGAGTTGTAGTACAGCATACTTTGCTGTCGTGTGCCTTGAAGACATTTTCTAACTTACAGAGACTCTCAGGCGACCCTATCATGGGGTTTTCTGAGACTCAGAGTGTGCGACTTGCCCAAGTTCACTCAGCGGGCTTCCAGGTCCGAGCCAGGATTCGAACCCCGGTCTCCAGAGTTGTGCTCCAGTGCTCAAACTAACTACACCATGCTGACCTTACTGAAAACTGCTCTAGGGAGCACTTACTCCTTCTAGGTGGGGTGTTGGACTGCAACTCCCAGCATGTCTCGCCTCCACCAACTATGATGGTTAGGGATGCTAGGGGTTGCAATCCACAACATCTGGAGGGCTACAGAAAGACTGACCCATATTCTTACCAAACTGTGCACACCTTAGAAAACCTGCTAGAATTTTACTGTGCGGAGGAGCAAATAAATGCAGAAACTGTCTTGCAAGCCAAAAAGATTGGAATCCACCAGTACTGAGCCATCCACTTAACTGGCATTTTGCAGGGCAACAAATCCCTGCCCCAAGGAGATTACCATCCGCATTTATAATAGGGGAGGGAAAAGAGGGTATGAAACAAAGCAAGGACAAGAAGGGAAGGATGCAAGAGAACGCAAGATAGCATTAAATACAGGGCTGGGAATGGACGGCGATCATATTTTGTGGCAATCCAGTAAGTACACATTAATTGTGCCAAAGTAATTGTTAAAGAAAAAGCCAGCATGGTATGGTCTGAGCACTGGACTATGACTCTGGAGACTAGGGTTCAAATCCCTGCTTGGCCATATAAACCCACCAGATGACTTTGGGCAAGTCACAATTCTCTCAGCCTAAGAGGAAAGCAAAGGTAAACCCTCTCTGAACAAATCTTGCCAAGAAACCGCAGGGATAGGTTGGTGATACGGCGCTTTAGGGTTGCCGTAAGTCGGAAAGAACTTGAAGGCACACAACACCAACAACCACAAAGTTGCTAAGAGCGCTAAGTGTTGTTCTTCTACGTGCAAAAATGCTTTGAAAGTTCATTCATTCACACACACTACGATGCTACAACTGGCTCCAGTTTGCCAGTGTGAGCACCATGCGCTTGCAGGAAATAAACAAATATTCTCACACACTCAGATCTCAGACAACTCATGCGCGCCCATGTGCTCCTTCCTACCCATGGCATTGAAACATTAAAACTGGAGGCAATGCAGAGACAATAGCCCTTCCTTCTATTGTACTGCCTTAGCTTGCTTAAACAGAACTGCAAGCCAGGGAACCCTATAAACTCTTTACAAAGTACGCGTGTTCAGAAGATAACAAGCGCTTGAAGAGTTTATGGGGTTCAAAAGCTGGCAATGCTCTTAGATAATGAGGTGGCCCAGTAAAAGTTCTTTCCGCCCGCTCTGATAAGGCTTATACAGAAGGAAACCAACCGAGGCTCTTCACAGCTCCAAGATCAAATCCCACTTTTGCCAGAGTCCTGTGCCAGCTTATCCAACCTTTTTAAAAGTAGCTATGCCAAGGAATGAAGCTGTGACCTTCTGCAGGTGCCACCCTAAACGCACCGAAGCCAGTATAATTTCACCAGTAAAGCAAAGTCAGACCTGGTTAACCCTTGGATGGGAATATGACAATACCAGGGATGATCTCCAGATGAAGTTGGAAAGAACCCTTTCCTGAAACCCTGACAGTCTGAGTTGACAACATCAGACTACGTAAACCCAATGTGCTGGCTCCGTACGAGGCAATTTCAATAGGATGTGGACTCCTGTTGTTATGTGCCTTCAAGTCATGTCCAACTTAAGATCAGGTGTGATGGTCAAGCAGTCTCCTAAGGAAGCTCCTTCACCATTTCTGATCTTCGTCCTGGAAACCTTGGATAAAAAAACCTTCTAGGAGCCTTCCCAAGTCTGAAACCCAAGTGTCTACACTACTAGTGGTGGCGGGTCTCCAGAGTTCGTCAGACCTTCTCCTCCAAGGTCTCCAGATCTTGGAGGTGGAGAACTTTCCACCTAGACTAAGGACCTGATCACGCAAGATACTTACCGTTCTGGAACTGTAGCCCAAATGCTTCAGAGGTGGGATTGCCGGTTGTGCTTCTGAAGCGTCTCTGAAGCGCTTCCCACTCTTCTCCTGTCGACGAATCGTTCTCGGAGCAGCCATTTCTGTAATAACGGGATCTTCCGCTATGTGAAAAAATGACTGCTCCGCGAACGCTTCGACAACAGTGAAATGCCTCAATGACATCCGAGAAGCGCGACTGGGGATCCCACCTCCATGCGTCCAGCGCGGCAAGTGCCTTGTGTGATAAGGACCCACGCCTGTGCTCTTTTACCTCGCTTGAATTCCTCCAGCACGGCGTCCAGCTTGGTGTCGTTGAAGACGAAGTGGAGCGGGTGGTTGTAGAACTTGATGATGGTGCTGAGCGGGGTGCAGTCATCCGGGTCCACCATGGCCAGGTCCTTGACGTAGAGCATGTCCACCAGGTTGGTGCGCTCGTCCTCGTAGACGGGGATGCGGGTGTAGCCGCTCTGCATGATGGTGGACATGTTGTTGAAGTCCAGCACGGCGTTGGCGTTGAGCATGAAGCACTCGTCCAGCGGCGTCAGGACGTCCTCCACGGTCTTGTTCCGCAGGGCCCCCTTGCTGAACTCCTCCCGCACGAACTCGTTGTACGGGTCGCTGTTGCGCACCATGTCCAGGATCTTCTCCCGCAAGAGGCAGGTGCTGGTGTCGTGGCGCAAGGCCAGCTCCAACACTTTGCTGAGGGGCAAGGAGACGGGGAACGTCAACAGCATGCAGAGCTGGGTCAGCCAAAGCCCGCGCGGGGCCAACAACAAGCCCCAGCGCGAACTCACCGCGAAGGGCAGCACCTCCGCTAGGAGGAAGACCAAGCCGGCCACCCCGAAAACGGCCGGCGCCAACATCCCCACGGCGCGGTAGAAAAGCACCACCAAAGCGGCGTTGGCCAAGGAGCTCAAGAGCAACAGAGAGCACAGGACGAAGGTCCCCCGTTGGCGCACCGGCTCTAAGGTTTTCGACGCCTCCCGTTCCGACTCCGAGCCGCAGTCGCGCAAGACGTAGAGCTCCACGGGGTCCAGCCACAACGTCCCCAGCTGCAAGGTCCGGAGCAAGGCCAGCAGGGCCAAGAGCAAGGCCACTAGAGTGCCCAGCAACCACGGCGGCAAGGGCGGGGGCAGCGCCACCGCCGCCACGCGCCCGCCTCCGCCTTCGTCCTCCGTCACCAAGACGGCGTCCCCCGGGGCGGCCGGCGCCCAACCGTGACCGGGTCCGGCCGGGCTGCAGAGTCGGTACCCGCCCGCGGCTGACCGCGGGGGCCACTTTGACGGTCACCAACGCGGCGTGGTCCCCGACGGGGCGGACGTCGTACACGAGGAGCTCCTCGGGCGCCGCGGACGGAGCCCCGCTCCGGACGGCGCAGGGGGTCTCCGCGGGGACGAAAGCCACCCAGGGCCAGCTGTGGTTGCCGAGGCCGGTGCCGTAGAGGCGCAAGCGGAACGTGGCCCCCGGCGCGGCCCGGACCAGCCCCCCCGTGGCCGTGGCGCCTTCCTCCAGGCGGAACCCCAGCACCCTTGGTTGGGGGGTGGCCCCTTCCTGCAAAGCCCTGGCCCCCAGTTTTTGGGGGTCCCTGCTCAAAGTGGGACTCAGTGGCCCCTTTCCCAGCAAGGCTCCCCCTGGGGCAGTTGCACAGCACAGCCACCAGGCGGCAGCAAAGCGCAATGGCCAGCTGCCTAGCCCTTTGCTGCCCACCAAAGCCATGGCTGCAGCAGCAGAGACAGAGGCAAAGGCAAAGGCAGCAGCAGCAGCAATCAGGGGGAGTGGACTGTACACTGAGACTAGGGTCAGCTGACTCTGCGCTCAACCGAACCTGGCTGCAGGCGGCTCGGCCAATCACAGCGCGGCGCTGGAGGCGCTCCGCCAATCCGGAGCCGCCGGGAGAAGAAAGAGGGAGGGGGCTCTGTTTTTTCAAGTTGGGTGGCCGCGCGTTATAAACAAGGAGGAGGGAGGGGGAGGGGGGCCAGGGATTTAAAGGGGCCGCGTCCCTTTTTTTTTTTTTGAGGGAAAATTCAATAGGGATCAATGAAAGGATTATTAATATTATTGGTGACTGTATTCATCAATAAATTAAAGTTTAGTTTATTATTTTAGGGTTTTTTAGTCTCACAGATATTTTGGGGAGGGATGGGGTGGAGTGGGGTTTAGTCAGGAGTAATGATGCTAGGGTTATTTTAAAGGGATTTATTATAATTATATTTAATAATAATAATAATAAAATTAAGGGGAATTTGCCTCATGCAAAAAGAGGGTTTTTTTAGGTCACTTTATGTAGAAATTATGGGTTTTAGCCCCACTTTTAAACTGCCCTAGTTTCATCCCACAGGATCCTGGGATTTGTAGTTTTTTTTGTGTGGCACCAAGTCTCTCAGGAAGAGAGAGACCTTGGAAAAAACTACAGATCCCAATTTGACAGCACTTTCTGCTTCCAGGACTCCATGCTAAAGGATCCTGGGATTTGTAGTTTTTGTGAGGCACCAAGTCTCTCAGGAAGAGAAGGCTAGAGACCTTGGAGAAACTACAGATCCCAATCTGACAGCACTTTTTTACTTTTAGGATTCCATGCTAAAAGAGCCTGGGATTTGTAGTTTTTGTGTGGCACCAGCACTCTTTGGAAGAGAAGGCTAGAGACCTTGGAAAAACTACAGATCCCAATTTGACAGCACTTTTTAACTTCCAGGATTCCATGCTAAAGGATCCTGGGATCTGTAGTCCCCCCCATTAGCTTTCTCTTCCCAAAATGTGGCTTGTGCCACACCAAACTACAAATCCCAGGATCTTGTAACATGGGAACCCAGGCAGTTAAAAAAGTAATGTAATGTAAAAAGTAATCCGGACTGTTCGATAACTGAATAATCCTCTGAGGCTGAGAGAGTGTGACTCACCCAAAGTCACCCAATGGCTTTCGTGTCCCAGCCAGGAACCGGACCCTGGTCTCCAGAATCCTATAGTCCAACGCTGAAACCCCGAATGCCATCCTGGCTATCAAAATAACGATACGGCGATCGTTGCCGTACCGCATGGCCGTGCCAGGACTCGAACCCTGGCCTGCGACACTGAAACCGCCAGCTCTCATAAATAATTTGCATTATTTGCATCTCACATCTCATAAATAATTTGCATTATTTGCACCATTTGCACCCGACGAATAAAACTGGAAAGAGAGTCCGGAGGGAAGAACATGTGCAACTGGATCATCTGGGGCTTAACTGGGGCAGTTCCTTCATTTTGGGACAGCTAAGCCCTTGAACAAATATTGAGATTTGTGGGCACAAAGAGCCTGGGTAGCCTGGCACCTCCTTGGCAATGGCAAGCCTTCCCGAAAAGGAGGGACGGTTTTGTCATTCGTTGACAATTAATAGGGCCACTCAAGGAAACAGAGCCTCGCAAGGCCACCTTCCTCTCTGCAAAGAATGCAAAATAAAAAAAGGACAACAGGACCGAACCCAGTTTGGATCCACTTTTTCACCCCTTATTAATTGCCGTCCTGGGATTTGTAGCTCGGACTCTTTGGCCGAGAAGGCAACCGACTGTAAAAACCACAGATCCTTAGCCCTCGAAGCGGGTGCCAAAATTATGATGTACACAAAATTATTAAATATTTATATATTGCGTATAAAATTACCTTTGGGCTATCCGTATAAGATTTTGGACGACGACTCTGGGGACCAGTGTTCAAATCCCGGCTCGGCCAGGTAAACCCTTACCATTTACCATAAATGGTAAACCTTTTCCATTTAAATCTTATTTTCTTTCAATTCAAAAGTAATTCCCCCCCCCCCCCCAGCACTTCTTCGGTGTATTTAAAATCTATTTTAATTTATTTCGATCGCTCTGTCTCAATGCATACAATTTGCGTTTCGAGAAATTCAAGTTCACCTTCTCAGAGTACGGTAACATTGGAGCCCAGTTTATGTACCTTTGGTCTTTTAAATCTAGCAGTTAACTTATCCATACTCATTGTATCAACTCATTTCCAGATCCCAGTGGGTTCTTACGGTCGAGCGGGGATTCGAACCCTGGCCTTCGGAGTCGTAGTCCGATGCTCAAAGCGCTACTACGCCAAGTGATGAAACCACCTTTGCTCATGTGCGTATGTGCGCCAGCGTCTTCAAGTTGCCTGACAAGGTATGGATTTCCTAGGGCTTTCTTAGGCAAGGAAGTCTAGGGAGTTTATTAGACGGGAGGAATTTCTCTTTATTTCGATTATAACCAATTCGAATTTACGTGAATTCGCTAGTTTAGTGAATTTACGTGAATTCCAGTTGCGTTCGGAATGCGTTCAGAATGACTTCCCATTGCCTGAAAATGACCCCCCATTGCCCGAAATTGCGTGAGATGCTTTAATATGAAATAACGTAAAACCCACGATTGCGTTCGGAATGACTTCCCTTTTGCCCAAAATTGCGTGAGATACTTTAATTCACAATAACGTGAAACCCCATGATTGCGTTCGGATTGCCGTTGGATTATACTTCCAATTTCCGTCATCTGATAAACTCCTCAGAGATGGTTGGGTCAGTTCCTTCCTCTGAAATATTGCCCTTTGTCCACCCAAGCATTAACCAGGGCTCACCCTACTTAGCTTCCAAGATCAGATGCGATCTGGGGCCGCACACGTGTGCACCTTTATGTTGTCTGTCGACATACGGCAACCCCATAAATTTCTTATGGCTTTCTTAGGTAAGGAAGAATGAGAGGTAGTTGGGCCAGTTCTTTCCTCCTAAATATTGCCCATGGCACATTGGTTGCCGGTCTCGCATCCGAGTATTAACCAGGGCTCACCCTGCTTAGCTTCCAAGATCAGATGCAATCTGGTGCTGCGTCGACTGTCGATATATGGCAGCCCCATAAATTTCCTAGGGTTTTCGTAGGCAAGGTAGTCGTTTTGCCAATTCCTTCCTCTGAATTGTAGCCATGTTTTGGCTCATGTTTTGTAGCCTACTGAACGACTGCCAATTCTGTTCCAGGCAGAGGAGCAGAGGTTGGCTAAAAAGTTGGCAACCCTAGTAGGTTGTCTCCTTGGAACTGGCCTAACTTTGGACCCAATGTATATGTTTGTAAGTACAATAAATCCAAAATCCACTGGATTTTGCTATTGTACTTTGCTACGTGGCCAACACAGCTATCCTGGGATATGTTTTTGTATGTTTCTGTAACGAGTTTATCACATGGGAGGAATTTCTCTCAATTGCGAATGGAGCCAATTCACAATTACGTGAATTCGCTAGTTTAACGAATTTACGTGAAATCTGATTGCGTTCAGAATGACTTCCCATTTCCCAAAAATGACCCCCATTGCCCGAAATTATGTGAGATACTCTAATACGCAATTACGTGAAACCCCATAATTGTGTTCAGAATGACTTCCCATTCCCCGAAATTGCGTGAGATACACTCATTCGCAATAACGTGAAACCCCATGATTGCGTTCGGATTGCCATTGCATTATACCCCCAAATTCCGTCGTATGATAAAATCCTAAGACTGCAATGATGTTACCCCAGGAATTGAAAAAGCAAACAAACAAAGGAAGCGCTTTGAAACAGGAATCATATTTTAAAAAGAAATAATCATTCGTTTTTCCACCACGTTTTGCTTTTTTGATTTGGTATTATTTATTGTCATTTTGTAAAAAGCGTACCTCCCCCAGGGGAGCTAGGATCTGAAGTTTAAGTGTTCTGTACTTTTTTTAAAATCAGGAAACAAAATAATATTAATAATACAATAAGTTACATCGTTGTCACCCGCAAAGGGGCAAATGTTGAGAAACCACTGTGCTTTCCTTAGGAATAATAATAATAATAATAACCATAACAGTTTTTAAAAAAGGGAAATATAACCCCAACAACATCCCCGCACACAACAGAAATTTAGAAGTCCAACAGAAAGCTACATTCGGATGAAAAACATATATCGCAGTCAAATTAAATTAAAGCACATAGATCCCAAGAAAACCATTTAATATGCATTTAAGATATCCCAAAAGGAAGGGATAAGGGATGCCATTCCCTGGCTGTGCGGCCCTTCTGACATTGTTTGACTACAACTCCCATTATCCCCCACTATTGAGTTATTGGTTAACAACACATTCCTTACTCCTTTTCGAAGGCAGATTTGATAGATCTTGACTTCTTGCATAGTTTTTGCTTTTTCTTTCAAGGAAAGCATCTGGGCAAAGCGCTGCCCCGGTTTCTTGGATTCAATATTGCTTTGAAATGGGATCGGAGAAATGAGGTTTTGGATGACAGGTCCCATAATCCCTTACCACTGGCTCTGCTGGAGGAGGCTTCTGGGAGTTGAAATCAAAAAGATCTGGAAGGCCAACGGTTCGCTACCCCACCATAAAGAAACTAAAGCTGGAAACGTTACTTTTCGGGGAGCTGCAAATAATAATAATAATAATAAGCATTTCCCCTGCAAGCTCAGGAGCAAATGCAGAAAGTGGGAATGTGGGAAAGAAATGACTGGCCAAACCTGGAAATGAAAATACAAAGGTATACGCTCCAATGTTTCGCAGATGAAACTTGGCGGCAAAAGTTATTAATAAAGAAGAACAGACAAGTTAGGAAATGCTGCAGTGGTTTCCTTTTGCCTGAACTTGCTGGGAAGGGCATGATTCTATCCCTTCCTTTTTTCCCGGTTGAAATAATTGAATGCAAACTACTTTTGCACTTTGCACAGCATGCCATCAGTTGGCATGCTGGAGAAGTTTGTTATTGTTACTGTGCACCTTCAAGTCATTTCCGACTTATGGCAACCTTACGGTGATTTGAACCCATCATGAGTTTTCTTGGCAAATTTAATCAAAGAGGGGTTTGTCATTGCTATCCTCTGAGGCTGAGAGAGTATGACTTGTCCAAGACCAACCAGTGGGTTTCCAAGAGCCAGGATTCGAACCCTGGACTCCAGAGTCACAGTCCAACACACAAACCACTACAACGTACTTTCTCTCTGGAGAGATACAGGACAACATAATGCTCCTTGCAAGGCAATGAACACAAAAATTGGCCAAGGAGGCAGCCTGTGAACGGACTCTTTCACACGGGAGGAATTTCTCCCAACTTCGAATGGAGCCAATGCGAATTCACGTGAATTCGCTAGTTTAGTGAATTAACGGGAATCCCCATTGCGTTCGGAAGGCGTTTGGAATGACTTCCCATTACCCGAAAATGACCCCCCCATTGTCCGAAATTGCGTGAAAAGCTTTAATTCGCAATAACGTGAAACCCCACGATTACGTTTGGATTGCCTTTGGATTATACTTCCAATTTCCCACGTCTGAAAGAGTCCAACGTGACAGAGACGGGAAGACCCAAAAGAAAAGAAAATAGAAAAATTAAGGGGAAAAAAACAACAGCACATTTTCCCCATTTCTTCCCAAGGCTGGAATAACTGGGGGGCGAAACAGATTATGAGATATTTTCTTTTAGAATGATAAATGAAGCTTTGCAGACAAGGTGTTCCTGTATTTATTCTTCCCACGTTATTTGTTTAAAAACCCTACGGACCAGGTAGATTTTTTTTTTTAAAGATAGCACTCTGTACAGTGTCTTACATTATTTCAATTCCTGGTCTTGGTTTCCTTTTCTCACTTCTTTACATGGAGTAAGTGGTTTATGGAAGACTAGAGGAGACAAAATAATTTTATTTGGCTAACGCTGATGGTTTCTTCCTGGTTTTTGTTCGGTATTTTTTTTCAGCCTGCACCTCATAAACTAACAAAACGAAATTAGTTCCTTATAGTTCAGGCGTTCTTTACACATTGTAGTTTGGGACCTTGTAGCTCAGTTTGTAACTATTTGTAGTTACAAGCTGAGTCTCCATTATCTCGAATTCCAAAATCTAAAATGCTCCAAAATCCAAAACTTTGTTTCATCGGTGGCTGAGATAGTGACATCTTTTCTTTCTGATGGTTTAAAGCACACAAACTTTGTTTTATGCACATAATTATTTAAAAATATTGTGTTAAATCGCCTTCAGGCCATGTGTATAACATGTATACTTTTAATATTGTGTATTGTTTTTAAATTGTATTGTTTTATAGAAAGGCAAGATATAAGATGATGATGATATAATGCAAACCATAAATCAATTTCATGTATAAACATGGGTCCCATCTCCAAGATCTCTCATGCAAATATTCCAAACTGTGAACGATTCCAAAAATTCAAAGTTCTGGTCTCAAGCATTTCAGATAAGGGAGACTCAACCTGTATTTTCCTAATAACCTCGAATATATCAGACATGGGTACTTCATGCAAAAATCAAGTTATGCGTAGCAAATTGTATTTTTTGCTCAGGCCATGAAGTAACTTTTCCTCTGCAAAAGTGCCAATGCATTTAAAAAATAAATAAATCTTGAAATGTTTCATTGCCAGCCTTGCAAGAACGAAACATCCCTCCCACCCATGACTTTAAAATTTCCAGAAGTTTTACATTTCTGGAACTAGCTTTTTTTTTTACTACTGCGACTTTCAGGGTGTTTCCGTCTGCAGAAACCAGATCATGGGACAGCGCTGTAAACACGATCCCTTAAATCTATCTTTAGAAGAAATCGCTGTTAATAAATGCACAACTTTTATTCCCTTTCTTTCATGTTGCACAAATGAGAAACTGGGGCTGCAAGGAAATGACCTGTCCGCACCTCGTGCCATGAATTCACCAAGGAAACTGTGGCACGGTTTTATTTTTAACTCAGATCCCACAGACACATGGATTTGGGCCAAGCGCTCCCTTCTCCTGGTAGACTGGTCAGCAAACTGGTCAATCGCCCTGTTTTAATCCCATGGCCAATCTTTTCCTATTATAGCTTTTGGATAACGTTTAAAAGCCTGATAGATTGATTTAAAGCTGTGCGTTTGTAGGGTCTGGGCATCCCTTTAATGCAAGACCTATTTGGGTCTGGAGTTTTAGGGCCCATAATTTCACATTCAAGTTCCCAGCTTGGATGTCAACTCATTGGCAGACCTTGGGCAGGTCACACTCTCTCAGCCTCAGTGGCAAACCTCCTCTGAACAACTCTTGCCAAGAAAACTCCATGATGGGTTCGCATTAAGGTCGCCATAAGTCGGAAACGACTCGAAGGCACACAAGAAACCAACAAATTTCATTAAAACATTGTTCATTTGGCAATGGCTAGGAGTCATCCTGCCTTCCTATTGTCTGAGGATTTATAAAGTTTGGAAAATCTTTAAGGGATCTTTTAAAGAGACAACAGTTTTTCTGTTTAGATTGCAAAGCATTCCCGGAGTCCTCCATCCTATAGATTTCTGGGTAGTTTGTAGTTTGATGAAGCACTATTGCACCATGGCTCAGAATTGTGAATATTCCTCTTCCTACTCTACAAGCCTCAGGATTTTAATAGGATGTTACCATGCCAGTTAAAGTGGAACAATAGTGCAATAATTCTGTAGTGTGAATGGATGACTGGTCTGTAACCGCTTCCAGATTTTCCTTTTCTCAGATTTTCCTTCTATGCCTTTTAGGTAATGGCCAAATAGTGCTTTATGTTTGTATTATTATTATGAATATTATTACTGATGGTGATAACAATGGAGTAGAAACCATTGGATAGTTGAAGGTGGTAAATCTAGAAAGTTAAAAATAACAGACCAGGATCTATCAAGTCCCTCCCTCCCAATGTCCAGAACAATTGTTATCTTTACTTAATTTCCTTCAGTTTTATCAATAGAGGTTGAATCTCTCCCTTATCTGGAATTCCAAAATCCAAAATATTCCAAAAAGCCAAAACTTTTTTTCATGGTTGGCTGACAGTTCAATGTACACAAATTTTGTTTCATGAACAAAATTATTTTAAAATGTTGCATTAAAGGACCTTCAGGCTACGTGTATAAGGTGTATATGAAACACAAATGAATTTTGTGTTTAGAGTTCGGTTCCATCTCCAAAACATCTCATCACGTCTATCTGTGCAAATACAGGTATCCCAAACCCCCAACATAACATCCCTTCCAAAATCCAAAACACTTCTGGTCTCTAACGTTTTGGATACGAGAGACTCAACCTGTATTGTTAAAAGTTTCTGAATTTTGCACACTAAAGTACAGGATGAATACGCACAGACACAGAAACAATCTTGAAGAGCCCTCTAATGTGCAAGAAGAGAAGTGTGTCGAACTCACATTTGCACATCGGTAATGTTTGTTGCAAAGTTACAATCCACAAAGTCAACATGGGCCAGTCCTTCACATGATAAATTTAAACGTCAGCAACACCCAGAAAGACTGGAGCTGGAGGCCAAATTACACGACGAGTGAAAATTAAATGCAAGCATCTCCTAAGGTAGTCTTGTGCTTTTACTCAGTGGCAGCTATTTGTTAAAGAGTTAATTCAGAATCACCGAGTGACACTCTCTCAACCTCAGTGGAAGGCCATGGCAAACCTCCTCCGAACAAATGTTGCCAAGAAAAACCCAAGATAGGCTCGCCATAAATCAAAAACAACTCAAAGGCACACAACAGCAACAGGACAACAACTGGACCTTGAACCCACATTGCTAGTCCAGCATTGCTTGGGAAAATGGCCGTAATGGGGAGATGCTGGGAACTCCAAACCAAAAAAGTAATATTTCAAAGCTTTGTATTTGTGAATTGACACATGGGTCAATGGAAGACTACTCTCTCCTGGGCTCAAATGGCAAACTGAGATCAGCTTAGGTAGAATTTAAAAGTATAGCCCTGTAAGTCTGTAGAATCAGTACGTAAAGAGATCGTGTCCCACCTTTGAGACTCACTGAAAGAAAGAAGTTGGCAGCATGAGCTTTCCTAGACTTCAGTCTACTTCAGATGCATTTAGTGGAGTGGAAACCAGGGACAGACGAGAGTAGAAAGTAGACGAAAGCTCATGCTGCCAACTTCTTTCTTTCAGTGAGTCTCAAAGGTGCTACAAGGACTGAGATCACTTTAGATCAGGAATGGGCAACTGCATGGAGGGGTCCTTGCCTTAAGCTACATCCCACCTAAAGCAAGCCCTAATGCCTCTGTTTTCCTGTACAGTCCCTCTCAAAATGGTGATAGAAAGTCAAGTTGTGCCATTTTCTGTCATCATTTTGAGAAGGATGGATATTTGAAGGCAGCAGGTTGGTTCCGGTGGAGCTTGTGTGGCTGGTGAGATTTTCACAAAATTACATTTTTAAAAGGAAAAACGGGGAGTGAGGGAGAGATAGAGGCTTAAGGGGACTCAAAAGTGAGCCAGGGATTGCATACATTTATTATTATCTCTGAAGATGCCAGCCACAGCTGTTGGTGAAACATCAGGAATAAACTCTTCCAGAACATGGCCACGTAGCTTGAAAACCCTACAAAAAACCTATCATCATCTCTGTTTGCACTCCACAAAAGTTACACAGCTAACAGACAAACCCAGTCCTCTAAGACCCATGGTCTTCCCCATCCCATCTCCGATTTTGCAAAATTACATGATGCCACGAAGCATACTGCAGAACTAGTTCTGCAACCGCTCAAGCAGAGGTACAGGGTACCTTGAAATCAGAAGCCTGGGGGAATTTATTTAATATATTCTTTATTCATTAAATATTATTTCTTTGGAATCATGTCCTTGGCCCAATCTGTACATGAAGTGGCAGAAGGGACAGTACCGTTTTGAGACTGAAAGCAAGGGGATATCATTGCTGAATCTTCCCCACCTTAAATGTCCCACTATCCAACAATAAGAACATATCTCCTTGCCAAGGAAGGTGTGA
The DNA here is from genome assembly GCA_034509955.1 of Urosaurus nigricauda. Lineage (NCBI taxonomy): Eukaryota > Metazoa > Chordata > Lepidosauria > Squamata > Phrynosomatidae > Urosaurus > Urosaurus nigricauda. The sequence continues at coordinate 2,490,599 of JAOEGL010000009.1, read as the reverse complement.
AAGAAGCACATTGGGGAAAAAAGCTCTCATCTAGGCTTTTCTCCCTGTTGTGCTACGTTGACACTGCCATAGTTTTTAAAAGGCAGGGAAACACTCACAATAGTCGCAGAGCTTGGAAAAGTAACCTTTTGTTTGTTTGTTCTGGATTACATCTATTTTTTTTGCGGTGCAAAAAAGCAATGTTTCCAAAGCTTGAGATCATTTCATCCCAACAACACCCTTGAGATCCTACTGGTTTTAGTATCACTTGGCTTTGTTACAACTCCTCGAGATGCAACCTTTTCATCCTGGAACCGACAGAGAACTAAATGCAAAGAGGGAAAGACCGATTGCCTAGAAATAGAGGCAAAGTGCTGGGACAGATCCCACCAACTTTTAAACCCAACCTAGTTCTCCAATACTTTGTCAGACACTTCTCTCCAATCCCCCATCCAATGTGCTTAGATTTTTTAAAAAAAACAGAAGAAAAATAGAACATCTCCGTAGACAACATACAAGATTCAGAACTCCCTGAGAAGAGGGGGGAAAAAGATTCCTGACTTATCCACAGACAGCTGCTTATGGCTACCGTTCTCATTTCCGCCGGGTGAATTTTGGGCATTCTCTGTACTGATGGGCTCCTGGAATGGAGGCCGCCCTTTCCAAGCCTTCAGCTGCAGAAGAGAATACCAGAATTGCACAATTTTTGGAATGGAAACTCTCCCTTCCATGCAGTCCTGGACGTGGCAGTCGTGCACTCTCCATACGTTTCTTTCAACTTTTTTTTCAATAATAATTTTTAAAAAGCCAGCGTAGAAAAAACAGCAGCAAGTGAGCTCCCTTTGTAATATCCTCTGGGTAGCCAATTCCCCCGTTTCCCAAATCCTTGCAGGAACGCAAACTTGGGCAAATCCGGATCCTAGCAGATTTTTTGGGGTAGGGGGAATCTGACACTCCATAACCAGGATTCCCTTTAGCATCCAGAACCTTGTTATCGGCAGCCAGGCAGGTTGGTCAAATAATTCCTTTAAAAAGGATCAAATCCGTCCTGCCGCAGGAAAGAGAAAACTAGGAGGTGGCTTAGAGAAGTTGGAAAGTTGCATCTCTCCCTGGTTGCAACTGCAACCCGAGGTCTGTTGGGGGTCAGGAGCTTCCAAATCCTTTCGTTGTGGGCACTGGCGTGTCTTTGGAAGGGAAGGTGAGCTTCCGGCGATCTGGGGTCCAAGCCCGGTCGCCCAAAGCCAGGGTCAGACCACGTTGTCCGAGGGGCTGTGGTTCGTCTTGTGTTGGCAGTTCCTCTCGTTCAAAAGGCTGGTCGTTTCGTCGGTCACCACCAAGGCGTCCCCCTTTTCTGACAAGGAGGTGTCCAGTTTAGGGGGTCCGCCTTCAGGGGACTGGGGGCAGCTCTCGAGACGCGAGGCCATAAGACCATTTTGGTACTGGAGACGGGTGATCTGCAGGATGGAGGAAGCAAGAGAGAAAGCTGAATCCTCGCCAGGCATGGAAAACACTTGCTCCCAAGCTGTCGCTCTCCAACTCCCTGGGACTTGTAGTCCAATACATCTGAAGATCGACAGCTTGGGAGCACCAGATGTAGAAAGGCAACTTTCTTTACAAATATATATATAAATTTTCCAGGAAAGCAAAATTCTACCATGTGTACACATTACACAAATAAAACAGAGTTAGATACAAACTCATAAAGTCTGGACAATCCATTTTCTTTTGGCTGCATCATGGAGAAAGAGCAAAAGTTACAATGGCCTAGCTTTAACTGAAACTGCTTTAACTGCCCGGCTAGGGAATTCTGTGAACAGTAGTTTAGCCTTCTCTGTCAGAGCTCTGATGCCACAATAAGCTACAATTCCCAGGATTTCCTAGCACTGAGAAAAGGCAAAAAATTGACTCCAAAAACCTGAGTTGACTTATCCACGGATGAATGTAAATACTGTACTGTACTTTAATTCTTACATAAAAAGGAACTATCCTCTATTGAAAGGCAAGAGCGTAATTTGTTCTGGAAGCACTCACTCCCACTTTATATTCTCTGATCCATGAAGGTTTTATTATGAGCACAAACAGTGATGCCTTCTGGAATTTTGTAAGTTTTCTGGCACTGTTTTCCTTTGCTTCATCCTTTGCATTCTTTGTTGCATACCCCTAAGTTTTACTCTTGACTTATCCACAAGACATAGCTAAATCTGTAATCTTGGCCCCAAAACCTGACCTCGACATATACATGAGGCCGACTTATAGTCGAGTATATATTTAGGATGGAGGGGAATTCAGTCCTGATAGTCCCAGCTGTAGACTGAAACGGACCAGCCCAGGTGTTGGTTCCATTGACTGCTTGGGAGAACCAGGGTCACGCCTCACCTTGATATATTGCAGGTCCGTAAGGGCACGGACGCCAAAGTCCGAGATGTACTGTGAGCTGGCGCTGGCGCTGAGCTGGTTGTTGCTGCCGCTGAAGGTGGAGGAGATGGAATCGGAGCGCTCGTGGTAGCAGAGCGATGCCGAACGGTTCAGGTTGCTCATGTGAGATGGAGAGCGCACCTCTGAAACTAAACGCAAAGAGAGGTGAGCCAAGAAGTGTATCCACTTTCCTTCCAACATCAACCCAATGATCTCTCCTCTTTCTTTCAGCCACAGTCTGCTCGGTTTCATTGCTCCCGCAGCTGGTGGAATGGGGATTCTGGGAATGACAATCCCTTCCAAAAGAGGTAAGCTTTCCAAGCTCTGCACCTTACCAGGGCCAGAAATTTTTATCCGGTCAAAGACCAGTAAAATTTAAGAAAGGAAACCAAGTACAATTGACAAGTGCAATAATAAACTACATAAAGTAATACATAATAATAAAAATGTTCACTCAGTTACAATTTTGTTAATACCTTTGTTACCTCTTAGGGTGAACCTAGCACATTTAAAATAGAGAGCTATTTTCATGGCAGCAACACAACATTTTGCAACTGTACGTGTGATATTAGGATCTAAAAGGTAATTCACATTAAAATTATCTAGAAGTTTTTCTATTAGGGCCGCGATATAAATCGTCGTAATATCCCCATAAAATTTACAGTGTAATAGTACATATAAGATAGTTTCTACTTCCACTTTGCCACATGCGAAGGTGCGCCCAGTTACGGGTACCTTGTTTGTATCTGCCTTGGAGTGGTGCAGATGGGAGAGTATTTCATCCAGTTTTAAAGAATGCAATTCTCAATTTGGAAAATGTCAGATTTTGAAGGTATCTTGCTGGTTCCCATACTCCGCTACTTATCCAAATTCGGTTATGTTGTGGGAACCTACTAAGTTCATTCTGGAACTCCACGCACCTTACCTATTTTAGTTCTGTGAAGAATCCGTAAGATAGATATAGGTCAGGCTCAAGTGGTCTGCGGTCCAAGCCCCACACTTAGTCTGCAACACTTTGCTTTTTTATTTCTGCAGTCCCAAAGACGTACTGTTTGCTTTCCTCTCCGCTGCTCTATAGACCCAAATGAAAGCTGCCCTAAAGCACCTTGCTTAGTCAAAGCAATCCGTCGGATTCTCAGAAAGTCCATGCAAAGGGTTAATGCGCACCTCTCACTCCATGCACAAGTGCTGTTTACCTGACACCCTGGAATACAAAGACCCTCGCTGTATAATGGACTGGCGATGGGTTGTGACAGGTGGAGCTAGATGCAAAAACACACACACACATACACATACACACAGAGGGGAGAATCAAATGCAAGACAGAGACGCCAAAGAAAGAGAAAACCAAGATGGCATTGACTGCGTTGGTTGATTTCAAAAGAAGAAGCATACACATATGCAGACGTGGTGGAAAAATTAAAATGGTACCCCATCTCTATCTTTATGCCACTCACACAGATTATCATAGGGCAATCGTTCATACACATACCGACACAAATTATCCAAAGACATAGTGAAATTCTCTCCTGGATGCCCTTCCCAATGTAGTTGGACTGTAACTCCTATGGTGAGGATTGCTGTTGTTGCAGTCCAACAACGTCGGGAAGGCTGTGTTTCGACCGTGGCTGATGGAGAGGAAAACCCTTAATACATACATACATACTTTAAAAGAAAGGAAACAGATGTTCAGATAGAAGCATGATCAGTGCAGGGTCCCACAAAGAGGCTCCAGTTGCACACCAAAGTTGCCCAAAGCTAACCACTAGATGGCACACGTCTCACATTTAACACTGCCACGCAACCAATATTTGTTGTTGTGCCTTCAGATCGTTTGGGCAAGCCGATCATGGGATTTTCCGGGGCAGAGAGGGTGTGACTACCCCAAAGTCATGCAACCGGCAAAATCTGCTGTCTTCAGATTCAAATTTGGTAGGTAGATTTGGTGGGAGCCAGCATGTTTGAGTGTTGGACTTCAACTCTGGAGACCAGGGTTCGATTCTCAGCTTGGCCATGAAACCCACTGGGTGACCTTGGGCAAGTCGCACTCTCTCAGCCTCAGAGGATGGCAATGGCAAACCTCCTCTGAAGAAATCTTGCCAAGAAAGCCCCATGATAGGGTTGTCTTAGGGTTGCCCTAAGTTGGAAAGGACTTGAAGGCACACAACAACAACAACAAGGTAAATTTAGTAGACTGTGCAAGGCAAGAAGCCAGGTTGCAAATGTTTCTGTTTCTGGGGACCCTGTCCTCCATGCCACCAACTCCAATGGGCATCAGCTACTATGGGCCAGAACCAGTCTCTGCAACTATATGTGGTCCATGAAAGAAATGGTTGTTTTCCAGCATCCCTTTTCGTGGGAAATTGCAACATCTTTTGCCCATGTCTCTACCCGACTCCTTTCCTTTCCAAGCATTCTGTTCTGCTTTATTACTATAATTATCATGTATCATCTCAGTTTCACAGTCTAGTAAGTGTTACCGATTCCAGTTTTGGACCGTCAGTGATTCAGAGTTTATCCAAGAACTTAGGAATCTATGAAGTATAATAATGGGGCGCATTCCAAGTAATGTCATTATTTTTTAAAAGTAATTGTAGCTATGAGAGCCAGGGTGGCGTAGTGGTTTGGGTATTGGACTACGATTCTGGAGATCAGGGTTCGATTCTCCGCTCAAGTACAAAAACTTACTGAGTAACCTTAGGCAGTCTTTCAGCCTCAGGGGATGGCAATGGCAAACTCTCTCTGAATAAATTTGCCAAGAAAACCCTACAATAGTTTCGCCTTAAAATTGTCGTAAGTCAAAAACGACTTGGATGAACACAACAGCAACCTATCCATGACAATTTCATCAGATGTTTTGGAACTGCTCCAAGAGCACTATCACCAGCTATCTGCTGTTGATGTTACTATTATTATTACAGTATTACTTCTATTATCTACTTCTATTATTGCTGTTAAGCATTCCTGCATTTGTAGCCACATCTTTGCCTTCTCTCACTTTTATTTTCCCAACAATCCCAAGGCTTCTAGTGAAAATTCAGCTTCGATTTGCTCTCAAGCCCACTCGACTACAAATGAGTAGTCAAAATCTACAGCTTTTGGCAATCTATAATGTCCATAAAATTCTCCTCCACCGCATTTCCAACAATTTGATCTTTTTTTCGGACCCCTTCCTCCAGCATCCAGGTTTCACCTCCATACGCAGCAAGTGGAAACACTGCGGTGTAAAAAATAAATCAATCTGTGAACGGTGAGAAACTTTTGTTTCAATGGTCAAGCCTTGAGTCATACCTAGGTGCACTAGGGATGCCCAGGAAAAATGCTTTGTGGCTAGCAAGCGGACCACCCTTTCCAAGGAGTGAATCCCGTCCTTGACTCTGTAGTTTGCTGGAAAGCCTGTCTCCAGCCTTGCCCTCTTTTCTGTCCCATCCCCATTTGGCTCCATTGATAGCCAGAGAAAGACGTCAGAAAGCTTACTTGTTGTGACGATCGGGTTCAAAGCCATCACCCCATAATAGGAGAAAGGTCCAGTTTCAAATTTCATGTTCTCCTTCCCAGCTTCCACCTCCACTTTGCCCTGTAAGTAAAAGAGAGAAAGAAGAACAATAGGTAAACTCCAAGAGGCCAGGAAATTCTACAGCTTGGGATGATCGCACCAAATTAATAGTTACTGTACTGAGTTACAATTGTACAGTCAGCCCTGTGTATCCCCAGAGTCTTTATCCCTGGGTTCCACCATCCATGGCTTGAAAAAAATACATGTTCCAAAAAACAAACCTTGATTTTGTCATATTATATAATGGCACCATTTTACTATGCCATTGTTTTTAATGAGACTTGAGCGTCCACAGATTTTGGTATCCACAGGGGCCCTGGAACCAAACCCCAGCAGATACCAAGGTCCCACTGTACTGAGTTAGTAGTTACTATACCGAGTTAGTATCATGTCTAATCAGACTGAGTTTTAAGATGCCCATAGGATGTCTGGTGGGGGCATGAGGCAGGGTCTTTTGGGTGGTTGCTCTCAGTTTAGTGAATTTACATGAAATCTGATTGCATTCGGAATGCATTCAGAATGACTTCCCATGTCCCGAAAATGACTCCCCATTGCCCGAAATTGCGTAAGATACTCTAATACGCAATTACGTGAAACCCCATGATTGCATTCAGAATGACTTCCCATTGCCCGAAGTTGTGTGAGATACACTCATTCGCAATTACGTGAAACCCCATGATTGCGTTCAGATTGCCATTGTATTATACCCCCAAATTCCGTCGTATGGTAAACTCCTATGGAACTCCCTCCCACAAAAATCTTGGCACAGGAAAACTGGGTATTTTGTAACATGCTAAACAATACAGAGAGGCCATGTGATCCATTTAAAAAGAAAACTGTTGCATCTGGATACTTCTAGAAGCAGTAATTCCCCCTCTTTTTCAACCAGAAGAAGGTCAGTCTGAGGATCTTCAAGGTTTCATGGGCCACACATATACCCTCGAGGGGCCACACAATGCCAGTGCCACACTTTGTCCACCCCTGCTTTAGTGCTACCTGTACAAACGCAAGTCTGAGGGTGTGTGGGTTTTGTGCCTTTGCAAAAGAAGGTTTTACTTCAATCCCCCTCACAACAGCCCTGGAAGGAATGAGGACATTGTCGATCCCATTTCCTAGTCTAAGAGCTGCCACTGAGTAGAAGGCTTGCTACTGAATCCTAACACAGAGGATGGGTTCAGAGGCATTGTTGTGTTAGCCTGGAATATCAGCATGCAAAGGGATCTTACAGCACCTTGGAGACAAACTGTGAAAAGAAGTTGTAGCAGAAGCAGATCTTACAGCACCTTGGAGACAAACTGTGAAAAGAAGTTGTAGCAGAAGTTTTCATAGACTTGTCTTGCCTTCTTCGATGCAGAGGATGCTCAAAGGAAGAGTGTGACTTGGAATGCTCCAAACCCATCCCTAGTTGGAGACCATCCTCAACATCATCCACTGGCAGGTACCAAAGTCAATCACCCTCCTTGCAAATCCGGTCCATTTTCTTTTGTGGAATGGAACCAAGAGGGAACGGGGGCTACCTGTAGGATGAGGATGAAGTAGTCGGCCGGCTTGTTCCGGATGAACAGAAAGTGCTGGGGAGCCTTCTTGTTCTCTTCGTCGAATTTCAGCTCGTTGATGACGTCGCGGTGTTTGAGCAAACGGAGGAGGATCTTCTCCGAAATGAGGGCCGGAGTGAACTGGGTCACCTCTGCAAAAGAAAAAAAAGAGCAGGGATTGGGTTACAATGGTGAGATCCATATGGGGAAACTCCAAATGGATGCAGAAGAAGCAGCAGGTCTCAGCTCAGAAGGGGAAAGAAAGAAGGGTGTAGTCAGAAGTAAGAGTGCAACCTCCTTTCTTTCCCCTTGGAGCCAGACCAGGTACAACTTCACAACCGCCTCTCCTCACCGATAAATAGCAGCAGCCCCTCCTAAGGCTTGACAACTGCCGTTAATGGTTGTGTCGAAGAGGGAATTGGGCTCTCAAGCTAATTCTGCCCAGACTTATGTCTTCCGCTGGCAATCGAATCAAATAAAACCCCTGTTGCTGGACACATATGGCACTGAGTTGGGGTATACTCCTTCCCAGATCAAATCCGATGCAATACAGGCTTCCGAAGGTTATATAGTGCATAAGCAAACAAAGAACATCAAAGTACACAAGGGTGAACTATCTCCCTCTGCAACAGCTACGAGAACTGATGCATGCAAGTTTGTTGTTGTATGCCTTCAATGATTTCTGATTTATGGTAACCCTACAGCAAACGTGGTTACGGGGTTTTCTTGGCAAGATTTATTTGGAACAGGTTTTCCTTTGCCTTCCTCTGAGGCTGAGAGAGTGTAACATGCCCAAGGTCACCCAGGGGGTTTTCATTGCTGAAGGAGGACACAAAGTCTGGTCTCCAGTGTTGTAGTCCGACACTCGAACCTCCGAGAAAAAATCAGTCTGTTCTTTTATGCCTCTGTTAACATTTGGCTATGAGGCCAGCGAGGACTCCAAAACCCATCTGCCTGATGACAGAAGCCCAGCTCAGTACTATCTTATTCCCAAGGAACTTGGCAGTCACAGTGGGGCTGTTTGTTGGTTTTGCTATGCAAAACAGACCCAGGGGAAGGGAAGACAAACAAATAAGCAAATCCAAGACAAGCTTAAATACCCATTCAAACCTAAGCCACAGCAGACAGGATAATGGAGGCCTGTCTTCCCCGAGAAAGCAAATCCCCTGTAATTTCAGAATGAGACAATGGGAACCACCTTTCTCTATGGATTTCATATAAGTCTCTGAAATCTCATTTGGGTTGGCTTATTGGGGACAAATCTGATGGACCTCTAGACAAGACATATTAAAGGGAGTGACAGATTGTACGGTTTTGGTCTCTTGGGAGGGGAAAAAGTGGGTAAACCTTTAGTTCTGTGAGTCTAACACTATCTGCAAACAGCGATAGTTCAAGGTCTGCTCAGGTGTTCAGACTGAACACAGGGCCACACAATGTCTTGATGCTTGTGTGCCTTCAAATCATTTCCGATTTATGGCAACTCTATCACAGGGTTGTTGGGATTTTTTTGCAAAATTTGATCAGAGAGGTTTTGCCCTTGCTTTTCTCTGAGGCTGAGAGTCGTAATGTTCAAACCACGACACCATGCTTGCTCCCATCCTCCATTAATGATTTAAATTTTTATTGGACTGGGACTCTAGGAGACCAGGGTTCGAATATCTGTTCCTTGAGCAAGTCACCCAGTTTTGGAAGAAAGCACTGACAACCTGCCTTCCGCTTCCAAAAAGGTTCTTGCCAAGAAAACCCTGTTAAGTCAGAAATGACGTGAAGGCACATAAGAACAATAATAACAACAACAACGGCAGCAACAATAACAGTAGGCAGAGGTCTAAAGCACTGGGCATCCAGAGAGGATTGCCAGACGTTTTAACAACTCAACAAAGGCAGCAAATACTTGGAGATCTTTCTCGGTCATCCATGGTCCAGAGATGGGGAACCATTCCCGAAGAAATCTCTTACCTGTGGAAAGGAAGCGGTGAGCTGCCAAAAGCAACTGCGGCGAGATCTTCACTTTGGACTCTGTGTCATTGTCCTTGAAGGCGGAGAAGTCCCTCTTGTTCTTCTGGTTATTCACTCGCTTTCTGGAGCGGTTGTCAGCTATGGGGAACACAAAGGGGAGAGGTTATAAGAAAATATGCCCCACAGAGACCAAGTCTGCCCTTCGGTGCAGGAAGGTGGGATGGGTCAATGGTCCCTCCATGCATCTATCGGTCCGCTGCAAGATCTCTGGAGGTTCACAACTTTTGTATAATAGTCTTGTTCTGACTTGGAAGTGTATAGACCAAAGCCTAGTGGAAAATGAAGTCATTGCTCACCAACCGCATGCAGTTCATGCCCCAGTCCAAGAAACTGGGTTTCCTTTCTTGGAAACACATCACCTTCCCAGCTTGGAAGCCTCTATTATGACCCAGTCTCTTCCCCGATACATTTCTATATCTCATTTCTAAGCTTCCCGTCACAGAGGTTGTCTGTGGTGGGAATGCTGGACTGGGACTTGGGAAATCCTGGTTCTAGTCGCTCCTGACCCATGACACAAACTGTGGGCCAGTTGCCTCCGTATCTGTCTAACCGACCTTGCAGAGATATTGCAAGGATGCGGTGGAGACCCACAGTTGCTACAACTCATCTGAAGGGTGTAAGAAGACCCACAGAATAAGATACCCTGTTTCCCAGAAAATAAGACATCCCCAAAAAATAAGACCTAGTAAAGGTTTTGCTGAATTGCTAAATATAAGGACTCCCCCAAAAGTAAGACCTAGCAAAGTTTTTGTATATAAATATATATACAGTATATGATAAATGTTCATTTTTTTTGTTCAACAATAAATGTAAATTCTTCTTCATGGAAAAATAAGACATCCTCTGAAAATAAGACCTAGTGCATCTTTGGGAGCAAAAAATAATATAAGATACTGTCTTATTTTCGGGGAAACATGGTACTTACATATGTTCCTCTACCGGCCGTTGTGCACCTTGCGCACTGTATATGGGTCCTGGACCCCACAGAACCCCTGTTAATTTCCCCCCACTAGTCCCTCAAAGCCCCACAATCCCCAATTGTAAAAATACTGACCATCTTGCAACAGTGCAAGTGTGATTTTTGGGAAACGTTTGCCTCCAAATCATGCAAAAATACCGCAAAGTATGAAAACACACAAAAGCACTCCTCGAAGCACTCTAGAAACCTGTCCTGCTCTCAAATGCCATTTGTCTTCTTGCAGCCTCTTCCAAAACTGCGGCAGAAGGGATGCAAGGTCTGCTGCCATTTTGAGAGGGACCACAGAGGAAAATGGAGGTATCGGGACATATTCTCTGTGTGTGACCCATGGGCAGGTGGGGTGTCCATGCAATTGCCCATCCCTCCCTTCTCTATATCCTTCCCAAACTGTCGAGAGATTTGCAAATGGACCTAACTGTACATATCGGACTCATCCAGGATCTCCGATTTGATGATCTCCTCAATGACGTCTTCCAGTGTCACCAGGCCCAGCACTTCATAGAAAGGGTCCCCTTCGCCTTCGTTGTTCACCTTCTGGACAATGGCCAGGTGTGATTTTCCTGAAAGAAACAAACAGCCCTCTGGTTATTACAATACCGTGGAAAGGACTACCAAGAGGATATATTCTGGACTGGGCTGAGAATTATTGCTTCTCTGGACTGCAGTTCCCAGAATTGTATTAGGGATGTAAATTTTCACTCATTTCATTGTCATATGAAAGAATGAACAGTTTCAAAACATTTATCCTTGCTGGGTAAGAGATTCTGTGCAATTTTCGCATTTCAGGACTTTTATTCCTTGCAGAAAATTTGTGTGTATCAAAACTTGGGTTTTGTACACACACACACACACACACACACACCTATTTTTGCATTGAGAAGAGTGCATTTTGCATAAAAATACAGGGTGGTTGCATTAATGAATTTTCCGCAAACAAGCCACAGAAAGTGAAAAATTAAGCAGTGGTTTGTCTGTAGAGGGATCTTTGCTTATCGAGGACACAAAAATATACGAGTGTCCCTTACATCCCTATCATCCAGCACAGCCAAATATCATGCCGGCTGTGGGAACCTGGGAGTTGTAGTCCTCCCAAAATAACACCCCCAAGGTCTGATTCTGAGGAAATAAAAGTTGTACCATCACAGTCATGTCAACATATATTGTGTCTTCTGTTGCAGAGAGAGCGGTCACTGGATATCAGATGTAGGATCAGAGTTTGTCAGGATATCAAAACAAGAGCCAACCTATGCTGCCATCTGAGGAGTTTATCACACGGGAGGAATTTCTCCCAATTTCGAATGGAGCCAATTCGAATTCACGTAAATTTGCTAATTTAGCAAATTTACGTGAATTCTAATTGCATCCAGAATGCGTTCAGAATGACTTCCCATTTCCCGAAAATGACCCCCCGTTGCCTGATATTGCATGAGATACTTTAATATGCAATTATGTGAAACTCCATGATTGCATCCGGAATGACTTCCCATTGCTCGAAATTGCGTGAGATACTTTAATACGCAATAACGTGAAACCCCATGATTGCGTTTGGATTGCCACTGCATTATACCCCCAGATTCTGTCGTATGATAAACTCATGCGCAACAGATTGCAAGGTGGAAGAACCAAGAATGTTTATATTAGCAGGGACTACAATGCCATGTGCCACTTGCCTCCGGCTTCCTTTTATGCTTTGAGATTAGCTGTAATCCTTACAGTGGCAGCTGAGTGGGTGGCAATGGATTTTCTCAGCAATAATATCATTGCAAACTATCCTTTAATGCATTTTGGGGTGGCTTGGTTTAAAACGGGGCACTTAAGATCCCATAGCCGGACACATGGACGGCTAAATCTGGTTCATTGAGATGAAGCGATGTGGTGGCTTGTATTTTTGCAGATGTGGCTACGGAAATGTCACCATGTGTGGCTACTCTTCAAGAATTAGGGTCACATCACTGAACCAAGATGGTAGCATGAGCTTTCCTAGGCTTGAGCCTCTCTCTTCAGATGCATTTTTTAAAGCAGTAGGCCCAGGTCTACAAAAGCCAATGCTACCAGCTTTTTTCTTTCAAGTTAGTCTCAAAGATGCTACAAGATCTCTTTGCATTAGATGAACATGGCTAGGTCTTTGAATTCGAAGATGGGTTTAGAATTGCAAGTGGAAGGAAAGGAACCAAAAAGAAGGCCCGGTGCAATTTTTTTTGCACCGAATGCACGGCTGGCTTTTCCAGCCTCAGAGGCAGAGAGGGATGTGAGAAGACGTTGGGGTGGCATGAGAAGAACCAACGTTCCCACCCACATGCAGCCTTTCAAAGAAACGACAACCCCGTTGCACAATGCGCTCCCTTTTCGGAGCGTTCGCACAACACAATGGAGGATCAGTTTGAGTCATTTTTAGTGTTATTACGGCATTAGCGCAAAAGGGCAATTAGACAGCCTAATTGGCCCCCCCAAAATCCGGGAGCCTCCCCTTCTTCGCTGTGGGTGGGAGAAGACCTCCCATGCGCAGCAAGAAATGTTCCCCGAGGGGTGGCTATGTGTGGCGACATGGGATCTTCTAATCCCCGGAAAGGGGTTACAGTTTTGTGCAAACCCTCTCCTTCTGTGTTAAACGATTGCTTATAATTATTTAGGTTGGCACAATGGATCCAGCACAAGCACAAGCGCAAAACAGTCCACGTTTGATTTTAAATTTGATTTAATTTTAAATTTGACTATTTTAGTGATTTTAATCTGTACTGTATGTTATAATGTTGTTGTTGGGGGATTATGTAAATTATTTTGTATGCAACTATGTATTTTATTTACTTATTTTATTGTTGTATCCCGCCTCGATCCAATGGGAGAAGCGGGATAAAAATAAAATTTATTATTATTATTATTATTTTGAAGAAAATATTGAACTAGATAGCTCCTTGGTCCAAACCAACATGGCTTTTCTTGGGCAGTCTGAAACTACAACTGGAGTCTGATCTGCACTTGTTTGTGGTTCCAGATTGAGCGCCGTGGGCAAGCTTTTCGTTTCTATTTTCGATTGTGGTTTTCTCTCCTTTGTAAAGCTCTATGTAAAGCCTATGATGCTATACAAATAAATGTAATACTACTACTACTAATAATAGGGTCGCCTGGTAGGTCTGCATGGCCGAACAGTGATTCGAACCCTGATCAAACAGCCCCTTCCTGACACTAATGCCTGAGCAAATTTTCTCCTCTTCCCTCCCCATCCTTCCTTCCTTCGGTGCCATGCCTTTTAGACCCAAAGCCTGCAGACTGGCTTCTTGCGATTGCCGTAAGCAGACTTTAAATAAATCGACAAACTTCATCTCTGGTGAAGAGAGAAAAGAGTCTTTCCAATAGGTAGTCCTCCCTTTGCTTCCATTATTGTCACGTGCCAACCATGAGAGGAGCCGGGATTAAACTGCCAGGACAATGCAGCAAAAATAGAGCCAGTGTGGTTTGAGCATCGAACTATGACTCTGGAGGCCAAGGTTCGAATCTCCACTTAGCCACGGAATCCCATTGGGTAACCTTGGGCAAGTCACACTCTCTCAGCCTCAGGGGAAGGCAACGGCAAACCTCGTCGAAACAAATCTTGCCAAGAAAACCCGGTCATAGGCTTGCCTTCGGGTCGCCAAAAGTTGGAACAACTCAAAGGCACGCAACAACAACAGACAGACAGACAACAATAAAATAAAGCAATGGTGCTCAGAGGAACCTGGTTTGCAAGAAGGAGGAGAGGCCAAAGGCAGGAGCTTTTCAAATCTTCTGGGATTCTTCAGACAGTTAAACAGGGAAGGACTGGCAATAATGGGACTTTCTTTTTTAAAGACACAACAGGACACTTATGTGGAAGAACAGCTGGCCCCTGAGTTTCAAAGTTACTTTAAAAAAGTAATTAGGTGCAATTGGGAATTATCTTTCTCCCAAGCAAAAAAAAAAAAAAAAAATCAGACCCAAAGCTTGCAAAGTGATGTTTAAAAAGTAATGAGCTACCATTAAGGCTATCTTTATCCCTCCAGTGTATATTTTTATAAAACAGAACACTGCCTTGTCCCTTCGCTTTGGATGCCCAAATCGCATTTCTCAACGGATGTTTTCAGTTACTGAAATGCTAGAAATTTGGGAGCGGAAAGAAAATTTCATTCGGTGGGTGCTGCAATCCTTATTTGGGGGGCAAGGACATAATGCCCCCCCACAGCTACATCCCTGTTCTTAATACAGGAGAACAACAATGTTGTTTTGTAACACGGCACATTCAACACGCAACAAATTCTTGCAAAAAATGCACTCGTTTCAACCGATAGCAACCCGTGCCCCCAAAACGTGCAAAATTGCAATGTGATTTAACTGTGTCTTAGGATCACCAGAAGTCGGAAATGACTTGAAGGCACATAACAAGAAATAGTGCAAACTTCTGTTAGACGAAGGAATTAATTCTGAGGGTCTAAATCTACTTGGAAGGAATTAAGTACAAAGGGAGTAACATTCTGGCCAAGATCATGCAGCCCTTCATAGTAGTGTAAAAACGCACTAGATTTTCTCCTTCCCTTATACTGGATAGCAATGCAGTGCAACAAAGGTGCATCGGAGGCTGTCTTGCTCCAGAAATAGGTGCACCTCCAGCCTCCTCCGCCATAAACGCATCCTTTAAAACCAATAAAACCTACGCAGTATGATAAAAGTCCCCAGATCTCATCTGATCTTGGAAGCTAAGCAGGGTCATCTCTGGATAGTACTTGGAGATGTTAGACTGGCAGCAAATACCAGGTGCTGTCATCTACATTTATGAGGTAGGAACTGGCAAAGCCGCATTGCGTACCTTGCCGAAGAAAACCATATGAAATTTGTGGAGGCATCAAGAGATAACTTGAAATCACACACAAACGTACATATACATACTCATGCACACACATAGAGGCACAGGGTGAAATCCTGTCTGATCTTGGAAGCCAAGCAGGGTCAGTCCTGGTTATTCCTTGGATGGGACACCAGCAGGGAATATCAGGTGCTGCTCTATTTCAGAGGAAGGAACTTACAACTCCACCTCTGAGTCTTCCTGGCCTAAGAAAACCCTATGAAATTCATGGGTTCACCATCGAAGATACATACGGACGCCGTATCAGCCTAGTACAGAAAAGGTTTGTAGGACCCCCAAATATGGGATGCCCTATACAAACCGGGGCACCCAGGGACCCCAACTTCAGCAGGCAGCAATGATAGAAGCAGTCCACTTGTTTTGTTGTTGGAAACGCAGCGGAGACGCCAGAGTCCACCGGCCAGAGATTAAAACTAAATCCTCCTCGACAGCCAAAGAGAGCCTGACCTCTCAGCGGTGGACGCTGGTTGCCAAGCCCAGCCTCTGCCCGGCCAAAAGTAGGACTCTGTATTTCAACAAAAGTCAGCTAACTTAAGACTTTATGCACCCAGAGCAATTCTGCAGACCTGGTTGGTGTGTTTTCTTCCCCTCTGGGCAGAGGAATACTACCATCCCTGCAAATCCAGTTCCACTGAGTGCCTGCCCCACCCATTCAAAAAGAAAAAGAAGACTAGATAAATGACTTTTTTACTTTAGTGTAAACCAAAGGTCACAGTGAATATGTTTAAAAAGCCCTCCTGGAGCAAAAAGAATGTATGGAGATTATCATGTAGGGATTGAAAACGGGAATGCTGCCATCGTGATTGCGTGATCATGTGAAGACTTTTCACACGACGTCATGCTCATCCAGTACTTTGGTCGCAAATAAACCATTCTCGTCCTGGAACAAGTCATTCACGGGGAATGGTTTCTCAATAGCGCTTTATCCATGCTATTGCAAGCTTGCGGGCGTCAATGGCGTTCCATTCATGCTACTGCAGAGCTATCCGGGACCTTTTCCTAGACTGCTTTGTGGTATAGACAATTCTTATTGCTGGGATCGTTTTTTGTTTGGAGGACAGTAAGGGCTGTTCGACAGTGGAACACACTCCCTCGGAGGGTGGTGGCATCTCCGTCCTTGGAGGTCTTTAAGCAGAGGCTGGATAGCCATCTGTCGGAGATGCTTTGACTGGGAGTTCCTGCATGGCAGAATGGGGTTGGACTGGATGGTCCTTGGGGTCTCTTCCAACTCTATGATTCTATGATTCTATGACACTTGGGTCCCCTTGAGATGCAGGGCATGATTTTGTTTGAACTAAATAAACATCACATTCTTAAATGTAGAAATTTTATTTTATACTGTTTCGGATGGAACCCTGTTTTTCAGACATGCGCCGTAGTGGGAAAGCACTGCCTCTGTGTGAAACATTCAATCGTGATATAATAACGGTGCAAGAACTTCTCCGACAGAGAAGGCTCAATGTGCCACAAAACTACAGTTCTCAGGAATTGCTAGGATTGAGCCGAGGGCTACTAAAGCAGTCTCAAACTGGATGATTTCTGCAGTGTGTTTTGGTCCTGGGCTTCTTTTTGGATGCCTAAACTAAATGCTTAGGCAATTTTACTTTTTATTTTTTTGCATTATCGTAATGTTGGAAATTTGGGAACTGAAGGGAAAGTTCATGGGGCGGAGAGGCAGAATTTTTATTGAAGGGAGTAAATTCTTGCATTTTGTCTCCTCCTGTATTTACACACTGAAGTCAGGGGCGGATATAGCTGAAAGGCGAGATTTGTGGAAAGCACCTAAGCATCCAATACGGCAATTATGTCCTGCCTATTAGAGAATTACATCAACACACTTGAAAGAGAAGCTCCGTGCCCACACAGAGATGTGTCATGTTCAGGCGGTGCGTAATCCATGTTCGAGAAGAGACGGAAAAACAAAACAAAACCCAGGCAGGTTCCACCAACCAGGCGGTGCCGATTTTATGCCAAGGACAGGCAACTTGTGGGTCTCCAGATCGTGGCAGATTGCACCTTGCATCATCCCTCGCCTCTGGCTACGCTGTATTGGGGCTGATGGGAGTGGCAGTCCCACCACATCGGATGCGCCGCCAGCCGCCCATTCATTTTTCCGCACCCACAAAAGCAGGGCTGTGCTATCCACATACACACACCACACAACCTCCCCTTGGTTTATAATTTATGCTGGTCTTGTTAGTTGTGGTGGAAGATGCGCAAGACGCTTGAAGCCTTATTCCTTTAGCTCCTGGAAATCATAGATGTTGAGAATCTGGCGTATTCCAAAACCCAAAATTGTTCCTGAGATAGTGACACCTTTGCTGTTCGGATGGTTTATATATCCCTTTATATTCTCCTTACACACCTAGACTGAGGTTTATTTTATACATCATATTTTAAATAATCTTGTGTACGAAACAACATTGGTGCACACCCGTGATTCCCAAAATTTAGCCCTCTTATTGGTTTGGACTTCAATTCCCAGAGGCCCCAGCCAGCATGGTCAATAATGAGGAATTTTGGGAGCTGAAGTCCTAAACATTTGGAAAGACCAAAGTTTCGGAGCCACTGGTGTACACCAACGTTGTTTCGTGCACAAAATTACTTAAAATAGGATGTATAAAAGAAACTTCAGGCTATGTGTGTCAGGAGAATGTAAAGGGAATCCAATGAATATACGGAAAATATAAGGGGAATTTCAAGTTTAGAATAGGATGAAAGTATGTTTACAATTAGCCTGAAAGTAACAACATTAGGTTTTATATAATTTTGTGCAAGAAACAAATTGTGTACATAGTGTACACCAGAAAGCAAAAGCGTCACTATCTCAGCTCTCCATGTGGATGATTTTGGAGGATTTAGGATACTCAGTCGGTATATATGCACACTTTTTAAAGCCAGTCGCTTTCTCTCTGAGATTCTTCCTCCTTGCCTGAAGAAATGGAGAAAAAGGTCTATGTCTTGAGATCTGCGATCCCTGCTCCTTCTAGAAATGGTGAGATTTGCCTCCTTGTAACCAAGTAAACTGTCTTATAAAATCATATTACGTCAACTTGGCTGTGCAGAGGAAACTAGAGACATGGCACACAACAATCGTGTAAACCAGAAAGTCTCGGGTTCTAATCTCCACTGAAACTATAAAACTCCACTGAAACTATTGCTCACTCTCAGCCAAACCTACCTCGCAGGGTTGTTGTGAGAAAAAAAAAAGTAGCACGGAAGGACAACAAGGTAGACCACGGCTACATCCGCACTGCAGGAATAATCTGGTTTGTGACACCACTTTTAACTTCTTTGGCTCAATGCTGTGCAATCCTGGGAACTGTAGTGGCACCAGAGCTCTCTGACGGAGAAGGCTAAATGTCTCCCAAAGGTAAATTTTCAGAATTTCATAGCACTGGGCTGGGGCAGTTAAAGCAGCATGAAACGGGATTATTTCTGCAGCGAGGATGCAGCGCTGGAGGAAACACAAGATAATATCGAACAAAGAAAGAAGTACCAGATTCAGGGAACTGATGCTTCGGTTTTCAAAAGCGGGTGAGAAGGAAGAGAAAAGCCAAAAGGTGCTTTTTATACAGAGGTTGTGCACATGCACCAATTCTCAGCACCCTTTGGATGAATGTAACCTTCCCGAGTAAAGTAGGATGAGAAGGAACGCCGGGCCAATAAAACCCACATTGCAGTTGAACTTTGCTCTGCGGTGGCCTTGCATCCTTACAAGTGGATGACACTCGGAGCAAAGAGAGAGGAGGAATTAAGAAGCAAACGCACACCCACACTTCCAATGGACCGCTCCCTTCTCCCTTCTTTTTATTCTCCTTCTTCCTCTGCCTGGTAAAGCCAGGATTATGGGTTTATGAGACTAGGAAATCCACTAAGTAAACAGTTAGTGGGTGGTAAACTCCTCGAGGCATCTGGAAAGAAAGACGGCCTCTAGCAGGGCTGGTGAAGGCATCGCCCCACCAAATAAGAGAGTTTCTTCCTGCCCCGTGAACTTTCCCGTCGGGTCCCAAATTTCTAGAGACGCGGAAAAGTCGCTTATACCTAGAACTCTTCCATTTGCTGTGTTCGCACTTCCTCGGTCCCTTTGCTTGCCACTTTTCTTTGGCTGGGTCGTGTGTTGTGTTGTTTTGCCTTCAAGTCCTTGCCAACTTCTGGTGATCCTAAAGCGAAAACGCTTTTCTTGGCACGTTTCTGCAGAGGGGGGGTTGCCCTTGCCATCCTCTGCGGCCGAGAGAGCCCAACTTGCCCAAAGTCGCCCAGGAGATGCTTATGGCTGACTGGGTGAGATTCGAACCCTGCTCTCTAGAGTCTTAGTCCAATGCTCAAAACACTACGCTACTCAAGATTTGTTCAGAGGAGGTTTGCCATGGCCTTCCCCTGAGGCTGAGAGTGTGGGACTATAGTTGGGACTGGATTTAGCCCAGTATTAGCTTTGCTGTTATTTTGTGCCTTCAAGTCATTTCCAATTTATGGTGACCCTAAGGCCACCATAAGGCCACCTATGGTGACCTTAAGGCCACCGATCATGGGGTTTCCTTGGCAGGTTTCTTCAGAGGGAGTTTGCCATGGCCATCCTGTGGGGCTGAGAGAGTGTGACTTGCCCAAGGTCACCCAGTGGGTTGCCACAGCAGAGCGGAGAATTGAACCTTGGTCTCCAGAGTTGCAATCCAACACTCAAACTATTATTATTATATAGCTTGCCTTTCTCCCAATACAGGGACTCAAGGTGACAAATCCCAGGATTCGGTTGGATGGAGCCATGGCTGTTGAAGTGGTGCCAAACTGGATTATTTCTGCAACACGGATGCAGCCACAAAAGCTTTAGAGAACTGAAGGACCACTGATCCGAGACAGCAGAAGAGGAAAGGAGTCACTCCCGGTTCCCTTGCAAAATGCACGCCATGCAACCGGTTCCCTTGCAAAAGGCATGCCATGCAACCAGTCATTGGGCATGCAATGCTCTCCTGCTGCGTGCGCTCCACTCCCCACCCCTCTCCCTGGGCTCCAGACAGCCATCACCGAAGAGGATTAAGTCACACAACCTCTTGCTCTAAAAATAGGCAGCCGTGACCTCACCACCGGCAAACAGGCTTCTGTGGCCGGCAGCGACTCCAGCTGCCCCTTCTGCACAAGGCTCCAGTCCAGCCAGCATCTCCAGACTGAGCATGGCAGGGGATGAAGAAATGGGGGAGTTTCCCCTCCTTCCGCTTTGCAATTTATTGCGGACCGGTTGGCTCTTAAGATAGGAGGATCGCAAGCATTGGGGGAGATCTACCGATCCCCCAGATTCTGGGCAATTGCACCCCGTACCATCAGCCAGGAGCAGGGCCCTTTAAAAATGCACACTCTCTATGTGTGTGTATGCCTTCAAGCTGCATGTCAACTTATGGTGACCCCATGAATTTCAAAGGGTTTTCTTACACAAGGAATCCTCAGAGGTGGTTTGGCCAGTTCCTTCCTCTGCAATATAGCCTCCAGCACCTGGTATTCGTTGGCAGTCTCCCATCCAAGGACTAACCAGGGCTGGCTCTGCTTATCGTCCAAGATCAGACAGGATCTGGAACCTTTAGGGTGTTTTGTTGTTGCGGTGTGCCTCCAAGTTGTTTCTGACTTACGGCGACCCTAATGCAAACCTATTGCAACTCTTTTCTTCGCAAGATTTGTCCAGAGCAGGTTTGCCATTGCCTTCTCCTGAGGCAGAGAGCATGGCACTTGCCTAGCCCTAGAGAACAAGCAGACAGAGGGTTAAAACCCCATTAACTATATTCTATTTCGCATTTGGATTTTGTTTCTGGCTTAGAAAAAAAAACTTTTTAAAAAATTCCTTCTCCTGTTGTAAAGTAACTTTCTAACATCTTATCTCACCTGCCTCGGTTGTAGTTGAGAAGGCACAGTAATTCTGAATAAAGATTGTGTGCATGTGTTACAAGGCAAAAACAAAAAGGTTAAGCGGTGCAAGAGAGTGACGTCGCATTGTGCGGCAAACTGATTAATACAGAATAAAATGAAATGAATACATGCATGAGCCAGCCAACGCGGGCATGACGTACTCTGCCAGGGTGACGAATGGGCCCTGCCGCTTACAAAGTGCATAAACACCTGAAGGAAGGCAATTAAAATCGGTAGCCAGTGAGCCACTCCAGGGCATTCTGGGGCCAGATTTGGCAAGAGATTCCTCCAAAGGTGCTCATGAAATCCACACCAGCAGCTCCGACAAATACAGCGAGAGGTTATGCTGGATAGGAGATTCTGGGAGTTATAATAATATAATATAATAACAACAACAACAATAATAATAATTAATAATAGTCTAGGTGTAGTCTAACATTCCCAAATCCTGTCTCTTTTCATTACCAGCAGCCTGATCAATAGTAATCTGGGAGCCACTGTTCAAAGTGCCGGTTATGACCTATGAAGCTCTCGATGGCTCAGGTCTACGCTCCTGGAAGGACTGTATTCTTGCAAATAATGCAATCTGACGCTGCGGTCGTGCCATTCTATGGAATCCTGGGATTTGTAGCTTGACAAGGCCTTTAGCCTTCTCTGCCAAAGAGTGCTGGCGCCCGGTTTTTGCAAGCAGTCAGTGGAACCAGCATCTGGACTGGACCCATTTCAGTTTACGGCTAATGAGACTGAATTCCTTTCCATACTGTCGATGGTAAAAATAATGCAGTCTCCACGGTAGAAATAATGCAATTTGAGGCCACTTTGAAATGCTGTAGTGCCATCCTATCGAATCCTGGGATTTGCAGCTTGACAAGGCCTTTATCCTCCTCTGCCAAAGAGTGCGCGATGGAGCCCTGGATGATGGAGCCTTCGATGTTAAAAGCGGCATCAAGCTGCATTATTTCTGCAATGCAGACGCACCCTTGCGGGTGGTGTTCAGTTGCATCTTCCCTATGCCTAGGGGTGTGTGAGTTTGCTTTGTGTGAGTTTATTTTGCAAGGACGGAAGGAGAAAATGGGAACGGAGAAAAGACTTTCCTAGGAAGGTCTGGTGCAAAGAAAACACGGTCATTATTTGACCATCTCTGTCGCCTGGGCTCCTCTATTCGGCACCAAATGCCTGGGAAAAGCCACGTTGTGGTTGCGGGAGATTCCTCTGTGACAGCAGACAGAAGGTTAGTATTTGGATGGGAGACCACCGACCAATATTAGGTGCTGCAAGACATATTTCAGAGGAAGGAACTCGTAAAACTGCCTTCGAGTATTCCTTGCCGAAGGAAACCCTAGGTCTAGGAAATCCATGGGGTTGCCATAAGTTGACAGCGACCTGAAGTCACACACACACATATATATACACAAAGTTATCAAGAAATGTAAACACGACAAATGAAAAAGTTCAAGGTATGAATGGTTTTCAATGTCACACAACAGTGCTAAAAATTGGGGGAAAGAAGTAAAATCTCATTACAGGGGCCAGAACTTTTATTTGGGGGTGGATTCATTTTGCAACCCCTTTAGCAACACACTTGCAAACTGTATTGCTTTCCTATTGCTTTTTAGCATTCCTAAATGTCTTGCTTTCCTATTGCTTTTTAGCATTCCTAGTTGTCTGGCTTTTCTGTTGATTTTTAGCATTCCTAATTTCATTGCTTTCACATTGCTTTTTAGCATTCCTAACTGTATTGTTTTTCTATGGATTTTTATTATCCCTAATTGTATTGCTTTTCTATTGATTTTTTAAATTATTATTCCTCATTGCACTGCTTTCATATTGCTTTTTTAGCAGTATTGCTTTTCTATTGATTTTTAGCATCCCTAATTGTCTTGCTTTTCTATTGATTTTTTAGCATTCCTAATTTTTCATTTCAAATGTTGTTGTGTTTTAATGATGTCAACATCTCAGCTCCGTTTCAATGCCAATGTCTTGTTGGGTTTTAGTGTTTTCCTTTTGTATGTTTCAACTGTACTTTATTTATTTTCATGTGTAAGCAGCCTTGACTCCTGGTTTGGGAGAAAAGAGCTTGGTCTCTCTGGAGTTTATCAGACGATGGAAATTGGAAGTATAATCCAATGGCAATCCGAACGCAATCGCGGGGGTTTCATGTTATTGCGTTATTAAGTCATCTCACGCAATTTCGGGCAAAAGGGAAGTCAATCCGAACGCAATCATGGGTTTAACGTTATTGCGAATTAAAGCATCTCACGCAATTTCGGGCAATGGGGGGGTCATTTTCGGCGAATACGAAGTCATTCTGAATGCCTTCCGAACGCAATGGGATTTCACGTGAATTCGCTAAACTAGCAAATTCACGTGAATTCGAATGGGCTCCATTCACAATAAAGAGAAATTCCTGCCGTCTGAGAAACTCCATTGCAAAAGTTGTGTTGTGAGAGCATCTTTTATTTGTTTTAGAAATGTAACTAGTGAGTAACATTTCCTGGGCAGCTGAGGACACCTTTAAAGGCATTGTGGAGTTCCACATTCTGCGCTATTCTTTTCCCAAACCAAAACTTATCCAAACCCACATTTCATGCCATTTTGAACCTGTTTTTAAAATGCATATCAGTGCCATGGTAAGCAATACCTATTATTATTATTATTATTATTATTTTAACAATGGTTGTTGTTGTGTGCCTTCAAATCATTTCTGACGTACGGCGACCTGAAAGCAAACCTATCCTGGGGTTTTCTTGGCAAGCTTTGTTCAGATTTGTTTGCCTTAACCTTCCTCTGAGGCTGCAGGAGTGCAACTTGCCCAAGATCGCCAAATGGGTTTCCACAGCAGAGAAAGAGATTCGAACCCTGGTCTCTCAGTTCTAGTCCAACGCTCAAACCACTAAGCCACACTGGCTGTATGTTTACAATGGTGACAGTAACTAGTTGCATCAGGAACAGCAATTCAATAGATTGCAACCTCTCCCATAATGGTCAATAAATACTTGCTCTTTATAACCACTTTTGGGTGGGGAGGATGGGTGTTGCATTTTCGACTATCCATGGCCGCCACCATACTACAGAATTAATGCACTTTGACGCTAGTTTAACTGCCATGGCTCCGTCCTATATAATCCTGGGATCTGTAGTCTGTCGTGGCACCAGAGCTCTTTGACAGAGAACGTTACATATCCCACCAACCTAACAAATCCCAGAACTAAGCCATAGAAGCTAAAGCAGTGCCAAACTGCATTCATTTTGCAGTGCGGATGTAGCCTGTGTGGCTCTTGGAGTAACCTAACGATGATAAAACTGGGCCCAGGAAAAACGCAGTGTCAAACTGCATTAATTCTGCAGTTTAGATGCAGCTCGTGTGGTGCCTGGAAGGCCCTAAGGACAGAAAAATGTGTGCCATATTTCCTTTCAGTTAGTCTCAAAGGTGCTCCAAGACGCCTTTGGACACTGATTTTCCGGACTGACACAGCTCTGTCTCACATGGTTGAATCACCTGCAGAAAATGTAATCCCTAACTCTGCAACCATTGCAACCCCAGGGCTTTTTTGGAAATAAAAGAAAACCAGTTATTTCCATCCCCAGCCCGTCTTCTCCTCCTGTCCCCACATTCTTTGTCTTTTGCAGGTCCTCCTCTCCATTCCCATTCCTTCCCCCATTGCCCTGCCCAGGGTCCAAACTAGAAGAGCCGGTAAAAGCTGAATGGTCCCTGCCGGCCCAAGAGGGGAAAGCTATCCATCAGCTTGGAGCAAACGGAGTTAACTGCCCTGAAGGCTGGGTGGTGCATTGCTTCACTTTGCAAAAAAATGATGGAGTGTGTGTACGTGTGCGTATCTCGTTACACAAACAGGCCAACCCACCATTGTGGCCTGCCTTGGCCTGGGCACATGCGACTCCTCCAAGTTTCTATTGCACCTATGTGAGCTTCCCAACGTTTGCATCGGGTCTGGCTTCCACTGAGTTGGATTTGCTGCACCAGCACGACACAGTTTTCATTCAGCATAGCAACGCTGCACAACACACGTCCATGACTGGATTCCACCGTGCCATGTGCCAACGAAATGCACCAATGCGACGCACAATATGCCAATGCAATGCCAACTGACATGCACAACATGGTTGTTACACGCAACTCAGTTTCTATTGCTGTCAGCAGAGTATGTTTATTGTGTTGTGTTGAATATTTTGGCTTGCACGCATAGCACAACTTAGGCATTGTATGCCACTAACAGGATGTCAGCCATTATACTATTTGATTTTTTTTCTTGCCTTTAAAAAAAAAGGATGTAAAAGAAAAGCATAAATTCTACTCCAAAGGCCGTTACAAATGTCCCCAAATGCTTTTCAAAGGTAACTGGGAAATGTTGCACATTATATAGAATTTTTTGGAAATTATGTTCGCCCTTGTTATATCGTTTTTGAAATTAACATCACTAAACACCTCCATTGTTAATGCTCGGGTGCACAACCAAATCAGAAAACACCGCCGCTAACCCTGCCCAGCTTTGCAGCCCGGCAAGATGACAGACCGAGGTCACAATGACATTTGCAATCCTCATTAAAAACGACGGTTTCCAAGGTTGTCCTCTCACTTCATAGATGCAACGCAAACAATTGCAAACATTTGGTGCCAAAGACACCGGAAAGAGCTGGCTCGACCTGGATGGGCGAGGGAATGCAGCACACTTTTTGTTTGGGCGTCTTCCATACAGTTCAAAGCTTACACTACAAACCTTGGTTAACACAAACTATGGCTCACATGAGACAACACCCAGAGAATACAGTCGGTCCTCCATATCCACAGATTCTTCATTCACAGATCTCAATTATCCACAGATTGAAAATATTCAAAATTCCCAAAAGCAAACCTTGATTTTGTCATTTTATATAAGGGACACCATTTTATTATGTCATTGCATATAATGGGACTTGAGCATCCACGGATTTTGGTATCTACAGAGAAACCAAACTTCAATGGATGAAAAGAGTCCACTGTATTTTAGACAAGTATCCCAAAGCCCTGCAATCCAATTTCTCATTTGTTTCCCATTTTATTTTATTTAGGTTGTTGTTGCCATTCATCGATATTGTTTAATCTCAGGTCATTCACGTGCAAAATAGCACCCATGGGTATCTCTGTGGGTGACCATATGCCTCTGGAAAGGTACTTTTTGTTCTGGCCAACTTCCCACCTCCAAACACAACCTGACTGTTTTTACAAACAACAACACAAGCCAATGTCCTACAAACATAGGCCAATGGCACATATCTCCATCTTGTAAACAGCCGCTTATCTAATCTGTTTTAATAACGTTGCTATAGTTTTTACAAGGTATTAAACATAACCACAACAAACGCTGTCAAAATACACTTGGTGCGTTTCACAATGTCATCCTGAGCGTGTCTGCGCACATGTACGAAAGCTGGCCTTTGAACCCGGATGGCAAATTCTCCCGGCTGCAATTCTTCCATTGCTGAACCCACGCTGTAGCAAAACCGAACAGCAAAGTCCGCTCTCCTTGTGGCTGTGGATTTTGCACCTTGATCTCTGACCCTGTCCCTACAATTGTAGGGACAGGGTCAGAGATCAAGGTGCAAAATCCACAGCCACAAAACTGTCCGGGCAACCTTGCACCAAACATTATTTCAGGGACTTCTTGGCGATTGCCTTGTCTTGGGAATTCATTTTCCAGGGAAATCAGAATAGCACCTTCCTTGCCATCTTTCCAAAAGGGTCTAAAAACTGAACGTTTCTAAAGAAAGGGCCTTAAAAACCACCCCTTTAGCCAGTTTCAAAGCTGTGTTGAAGACAACTGTTTAGGGACGCGTTCCCAGACACTACGTGATTGTGAGCCTATGCTTATTTTTATTGTTTCCAATTTTAATATGTATTAACTCCAATTGCTCCTTGTAGAATCTACGCCACTGGCAAGTCTTTATTTTATTTTATTATTTTAACTCAACTGGCTGTATGTACAGCGCTGTGCAAACTTACGGCGCTTTATAAATCGATAATAATAATAATGCTGTATTGTTTTTAATTGCACTTTTTAAAATTACTTTTCATTTCATTTTGGTTACATTTTCATTCGATTGTATTTTAAACAGTTTTAATGTTATTGATAGATGGATTTTAATGTTAGAGACGGCTCAAATCCACTTTAATTGGATTGGCAGGTTTCAGCTCCTGTCTTCAACTTCAACTACTGTCTTAATTTTAAAACTGTGTCGAGTCCCAACTTTACAGAAATGGGGGATTTAAATGATGGCGTCAACAACAACAACAACAACAACAACAGAGCCAGCATGGGGTAATGGTTTGAGTTTTAAACTAGGACTTTGAAGACCAGGGTTCGATTTGATGTTCTGCCATGGAAACCCATTGGGTGACTTTGGGTGAATCACATACTTTCAGCCCTAAAAAACTCCATGATAGGTTCGCTTTGGGGTCAACGTAAGTCAGAAAAGACACACAACAACAAGTGATATGAAGTTCTATCCGGATCTGTTTTAGCTTTTGTAGGCTGGCTTGAGCTTCAGAGCTGGGGGGGAAAGATGGAATATAAAGGAATAAAACCATCATCCCCACTATCTTCCTCCTCCTCCTCATCACTGTCATGCTCAAAGTTCACTGATATGCTGGGAATTAAAAGATTTGTCATTGCTCCAGTGACCAGCAGCATGCATCAGGAACTCTTTGCCCTTGGTACTGCCCAGGCATCTCTGGCATGCTGGGCATGCACGAAAGTCAGAGAGAGACGGAGAAGGCATCTAGGGCCCTCCAGGCAGGACCGCTAGCTAAAGCCACACTGAATGTTCAAGCCAGGCCAGTGCCCAGAATCATGCCTAATTCTTGGTCTTGGCAGATCATCCCAGAGGTCATTCCAGGTAGTCTGCCTTCATGCCACCCTTCAGCCTTGGTGGAGAGAAGACCATGTTGGCACTCTTTCAATGAGGGCTGTCGCAGGGGCAGGTTCATCCTCTGTTTGCCCCAGAGGGTAGGAACAGGTCTAATGGTTTGAAGTTACAGGAGAGTAAATTTTGACTATTAGAAGGAACTTCTCGACAGTAAGAGTGCCAATGGGCCAACGGACTAGAGAAGTAGTGGGGCCTCCGTCTCTGGATGTCTTCCCAAAGAGGCTGGACAGCTCTCTGTTGCGGATGCTTCACCTGGAGATCCGGCACTGAGAAGAGGCTTGGAGTAGGTGGCCCATGAAGCCCCTTCCAAATCTGTGGTTTTATTCTCGTACCAGATAAGACTTAGGGCAAGGGGCAGGTATTGTATTCAGATCCAAGCAGGGTGAAACTGGGAGTTAGGATGCCTTACGGCCCAGTTGCAATTGCACTGCCTCAGTTTCCTTTGACGGAATCTGGGGATGAGTCCATTAGTCCTTATTCTTTTAAAAAAATAATTCACACAATATAACAAATTCTCGAAAGCCAGCATGGTGTACTGGCCCGAACATTGAATTTTTATTGCTGTGTGCCTTCAAGTAATTCCTGACTTGCAATGATCCTAACCTGGGGATTTCTTGGCGAGATTTATTCATTTTTTAAAAATTTATTTATAAGGTTTGACTTCCCCTGGGGCTGAGAGAGTGTGACTTGCAAAAGGTCACCCAGGAGGTTTCCATGGCTGAGCAAGGATTCGGACCCTGGTCTCCAAAGTAATAGTCCGATGCTCAAACCACTACGCTGTGCTGGTTCAGCTGAATTACGGCCCAACAAACCGGAGCCAACATCAGGCCTAATTCAGACGATGGAGAGGAAAGATTTATTCCTTAATGTGGGACGATACCAGGGGTGGTAAATCTGCTCCAGATTGAAGTCTAAACTTCTCATTTATTAGGGGCTGGTGCAGGTGTTAGCCCTGGGGACCCTTTCAGGGCTCAGGAGGTTATTTATTTTAAAAAAGTACTGACTTAGCATTAGAAATTAGGGTTGTTGTGGTACAGTTTTACCGGTACAAGTAAGGCCCTTGAGCGCTACACATCCCTACATTTTCCCAGTTTTAGGATCTTAGCAAAGTCCTTTCTGGGGATCCTGTTCCAAAGTACGGTATCGCATTTCCATCCCAGCGGGAAAGCAGAAGTTAAGCTCATTTATGAGAGGCAGCTGCTTTGGCAGGAGCAAGATTAATCCTACCCCCTCCGAAACATGCTTTGGAAAGGGTTAGCAGCAACCCACAGGGTTCCTGTTTCTTGTGGCAACCAGAAAAAGGCAAGGGTTGTCCTTTTCAGGACAAGAGAGGAGGAAGAGATTCCCCAAACCCATACAAAAATGGATTCAGCATTGGACTAGGCTACGGTCAGCTCTCCATATCCACTGCCTTTTTATCCATGGATTCAACCATCCATATTTTGAAAACTATACACATCCCAAAGTGCAGCCTTCGAAATCTCAAAGTCTCCAGTCCCCAAAAGAGCTGAGATCTCTGATGGGTTCATAAAGGGAGGTGGTTGTTGTTGTGGTTGTTGTGTGCTTTCAAGTCATTTCTGATTTACGGTGACCCTACAGCGACCCTATCCTGGGGTTTTCATGGCATGATTTGTTCAGAGGAGGTTTGCCATTGCTGTCCACTGAGGCTGAGACAGTGTGACTCACCCAAGATCACCCAGAGGGTTTCACGACAGAGCGGGGAATCGAACCCTGGTCTCCAGAGTTGCAGTCCAACCCACACTAGCCGTCTCATAAAGGGAGATATGGTCTTTCCAATAACTTGGATCCAAGGCTATCAGCACCACCAAAAACAGACCGGTACCCAGTGGAGCTGTTGCAAGATGGGAGTTGTGTGCTCCCTGTAGTACTGAAATAAGACAAACCAATGGTCTGACCCAGCATCAGGCTGCTTCCTAAATTCCTAAGGTCCCCATTCACTCATCCAGTTCTTCTCCATCCACTTTTTCATTATTGGCACTTCCATGCCCAGCAGGAGAGAGGTCGTGCCAGTCTACACAGCCGAGTCCAGGTTGCCTCCTCGTCTTCAGATTAAAGGTGGGGCAATTTCCTGGGTGTCCCTGGTCATGCGCTGCCGTTCCCAATTATAAAAGCAAGACTCAGCCCAAGTCACTCGGCACCCCGCGCCAATTGCGTGGCATCGCCCAAGAGGCGTGCGCGAGCCAGATTCCTTGCAACGATCCGGAGGAAGTGAGGCAACCATCTTGGCAGCAATGCCAGGGGAGAGGCTGGCGCATTCCCACCCACCACCTGCCCCACTAAGATGAGAGATCCTTTACTGGCTGGTTTTAGGATCCAAGATTCATCCCTTGGATGTTTTGGGCTTCAGTTCCCAGAATCCCCAAGCACAGGACAATCTGGCCAAGGCTCCGGGGAGCCTAAGTCCAAAACATCTGGAAGACAGGACTATGGTTATTATTTTTCTCCCAATTCACAGTTTGCTTTTTCGGCAGCCCTAGGAATCAACAATCCAAAACCATTTAACAAATATCAAAACAGATATAGATAAAATCTCACATCATTACGACTGGGTTAACCTGAGCATTCACTTCCCTGAATCAAAACATCATCGTCGTCATCATCATCATCATCATCATCATCATCATCATTTCTATCCCGTCTCTTCAATAAGAACGAGGTGGCTTACATCAATAAAACATATAATATAACAATACAACATGACAAGGTTGAGCCTACACTGCAGCTCCCAGTATCCCTCCATCAGGAGAGAAAACAGAGCCATGTCAGCTTAGAGACACTGGGAGACCAAACAAGGTAGAAAAAGTATATATACAGTTGTGACAACGGGATGCAATGTAATAGGATCCAGAAGGATGCTGTACCCGAAGGATGCTGTACCTGTATTCCTTAAGTTGTTTTATGTGACAGACAGGTAGGGTTTGGCACCAAAGGAGCCAGAACGGCGGAGTGATTTGAGTGTTGGACTCGGACTCTGAAGACCAGGGTTTGATCCCAAGCTCAGCCCTGAAACCCACCGGGTGACCTTGGGCAAGTCACACTCTCTCAGCCTCAGTAAAAGGCAATGGCAAACCCCCTCTGAACAAACCTTGCCAAGAAAATCCCATTACAGGGTTGCCTGGAGTCTCCATAAGTTGGAAACGACTTGAAGGCACACAACACACAACACACACATGGCACCATATTTGTGCTTCGTTTGCTTTTAGAAACTCTTCAGTGGCTAGTAGCCAATGCCTTGGGGACCGGCGCTGGCCCATGGGCCACCACTTTGAGCAACACTGATGTAGAATCAAAGTTCTCCATTTTTTGGAAAATGCACGATCGCTGCTGCGAATGCCATTTCTTCTGCATGGACATGTAAGAGGATCTAACACTTTGGCAGCCTCTGGGTTAGCATGGAGAAAGGCAACGCTTTTCAAACAGATGCACACATAGGCCGACGCAACGCAAAAGAGACACAACCCTAAGCAAACAACTCCGAAAGGAGAGACTCGAATTCTCTCTGCCACTCCCCAAAGGACAGAGTGCAACGGAAACATTACAGAGTCACAGTCCCAAAACTCTCTTCAGAATGCCTTGAACCTGCCTGAAGATAAACTACCTTGGATAAGTGTTTCTTTTTTAAAAAAGGATATTTTGCCATAGAAAGAATTGGAGGATTGGCAAAGCTTCCCAATGTCCAACCTTCCTTAAAGCCAGTGCCACTAATGTGAGATAGCCAGAATCATATATATATATATATTGAACTAGTTAAATGTGCAGCATTCACTGGACGTTTGGAAAACATATCCAAGGATAGCTGTATTGGCCATATAGCAAAATGCAGTATCATCCATAGAAAGCCTTAACACACATTTTTTTAAAGTTGATTTATTTATTTATTGCAATTGTATTGGGGTCATATATCAGTTTTAGGTTGAATTGAGATTGTTTGTACAGTACAAGCAAAAGGTACATAACTGTTTCGAGGAAATGTAGGACTTAAGGGGACGCAACCATTGGTTCGGGAAGCCAGCAGGGTTGATGTTTAGTTGTTACGATTTGTTGTTATGTCCTGAAATGTTACGTTATATTTTGTATGTATTATGTATTTATTTGTTTGTATGTGTTTAGTGAAAAATGATTACATATACTGTATATACACTCATGTATCATAATTTAGGTCAAAAAATTGACCCAAAAACCTGAGTCAACTTATCCACGGTCAATGTACGTACAGTGCGCCTGCGCCATACACGGGCGTGCCATAATAAATGAAAGGAATCAAAACATCCCCAAATCCCAAACACTCCTGGTCCCAAGCATTTCAGCCTGCAGTACTGTATTACCTTCATGTGCTTCAAGGGTTGCATCACACTCATTGCTGGAAGTGGTGGAGTTAAGGTGAAACCGTGTTTGAACTCTGGCTCATATTAAGCTCTGGATTTCCACAGCTATTGTCTATTTTCGTTTCCCTTTGTCTGCTGTTGATGTGCCCTCTGGGCAGAATGAGAGCAAAAAAGTCTGGTGCGCATCACATGCTCCCATTGATTTATGGCTGGTGCACCCATCCCTGCATCTTCAAACTAGTTTTATTTGTCAGAATTGAAGCAGGCATCTTGGAGATGATCTTCCTGGAGTTTCAGGAGATTCTGGGATAGAGGGACCCAGTCTCCAAGAAATAAATCTGAGAACTCACAAATCAGATGCTTCTGCCGTCTAAACCTGTGTTTCTACACTTTATGGTTGTTGTGTGCCTCCAAGTAATTTCATTTTTGACTTATGTTGACCCTAAGGCGAATTTATCATGGGGTTTTCTTGGCAAGATTTGTTCAGCGGAGTTTTTTTGCAGGGTTTTCGGACTATATGGCTGTATTCTGAAAGAATTTATTGCTGATGTTTTGCCAGCATCTGTGGCTGGCATCTTTTCGGGCTGCGTAGCCCGAAAACCCCACAAAAAATATGGATTCTGGCCATGAAAGCCTTTGACTTCACATCGTTTAAAGGAGGTTTGCCTTTGCCTTCCCCTGAGGCTGAGAGAGTGCTATTTAGCCAAAGTCACCCAATGGATTTCCATGGCCGAGCTGGGATTCGAACCCTGCTCTCTAGAGTCGTAGTCCAATATACAAGAATTCATTGGCAATCTTTTGAGAGAGACTTTTCAAGGGAAAAAACACACCTTCCTTGAAATTTTTGGTTAGCATCCCAACTTCATTCACAACTGAAGGAAAGTGTCTTTACATACAACGGAATTAAATCACATTCCTTGTTTCTCTCTCCAGAGATTTTTAAAAATATGTTATAATATTTTTGCTGTGCTATATTTTGCTCCGTGGTATTTTATTCTTTGGGCCTGGGAAGATTAAAAACGAGATAACGAAATAAATACCCCGGATATACACACACGTCTATGCTTCCAGAAAGGACACCCAGAGCAGCTTGAATTGTCATGCAAAGCCACAACGTAAATCAAAACGCAAACATTAAAAACATCTAAAGACCAGAGCCAGACCTATAATTTCTCAGCAAGTTCAAAAAAAGCTCAAGAAAGCCCAAACGTGTCTCGGATAAAAAGGTGTGTACGGAGAGCGTAAAACCGGACCTGCGGGGTAGGCAAACGTTTGTTGGTTTATCCATTCATTAAAGTATTTTCTAACCTCACCAAACCACAATTCCCCCCTGGCCGTTAAAGTGGTGCCAGACTGGATTATTTCTGCAGTGCGGATGGAGCCTTGCTGTTTTTGTTTCTCCAAAATGTTGTAATCCCTTCTGTTTTAACCTTGTTAGTGTCTCTTTTTTGAGGCACTGAAAAATTTATTTTTTCAAGCTTTTTTATTGCATCCTGTTTTAACCAAGATTTTTGTTAGTCGTGGAAGAAAAGAAGGATGGAAATAAATAGAAATAAAAATGAAATGAAAAATTATCCCCGTTTTGTTCACTTTCATCCCACTTTTTCCACTACAAGGAGCCTTAAGCATCTAACAAAAGACAGAAGATTGCAATAAAACATATATAGTTAAAAACATACAATTAACAAACCAAAGTGAGTGGGGAGGTATAATACTAATATACTACATTGGAAACACAGTGGCCCCTGAGAATGCCAAACCTTGCACCACGGTTTTGCCAAACCAGATCATAGAGTAAAACGTTGACATATATCTTCAGATAAACTAAATATATGCCCAGAAAAACTCACACTCCCATGCAAAACGTAAAACAAAAATGGTGCAATGCTGCCTGTATCCGGGGTGTTTTTCGGCAGCAAGCGTCTCACGTTTTATGAATAATACAGGGTCACTATTCCCTTCCACCGGCTCCCCCCCAAAATTTTGTTTTGGCAAGAGAAACGTGGGAGGGTTTGCAAGTGGAAGACGGCATCTAGATCTCCTGTAAAATTCCATGAATGGCAGTGCCACAAGAAAAGACACGTCATCGGATGACCAAATGTGTATTCCCATTTTTGCATTTTTGGAGCTGCAAACAATTTGCATTTTTGGAGCTGCGAATATAATACTCAGGAGCACCAGATGCAGATGAGAACAGGGCTCTTGCATTTTTAATACCTTTATGTTTTACGTAACTTTAAAATCGGAAATGAAAACACTGAAATAAAAATTTTCCTTGGCTCGGTCCTTAATCCAAACGGAGACCGTGTTCGAGAAATCTGAAGGCTAAGGTCTCATCCACACTGCAGAATTAATGCAGCTTGATACTGCTTTAACTGCCATGGCTTTGTAGTTTTGTGAACTACCATATTTCGCCTTCTCTGCTGTGCCACAGCGAACTACAAATCCCAGAATTCCATAGCCCTGAGCCGTTGCAGTTAAAGTGGTGCCAAACTGCATTAATTCTGCAGTGAGGATGTGGCCTTTGCCTTCTTCTGATTTCTTGACCAAGCTCTCAGTTTTAAGGATGGAGCCAAGGAAAGTCTTTATTTCCGTTGCTTTATTTTCTACTTTAAAGTTATGTAAAACATAAAGGTATTAAAAATGCAACGTCTCTGTTCTCCTCATTCCTGTAATGCAGATGCCTAAGATTTAGAAAGATGGCAATGAAGGGACAAGAGAAGATCCTCAAGTGTTAAGATATATATCATTTCAATACCAAAGTCGGACTCTTTCTGGCAATAATACTATTTGCATTTTCTACGTGTGGCTGTGAAAGCTGGTTAGTATAACAGGAAGAAAATCAATTCATTTGAAATGTCTGGCTGGAGGAGAGTTCCTTGGATGCCATGATCTAAGACAAAGGACCGTATCAGACGTTGTAAATTGGAAGTTTAATCCAATGGCAACCCGAACGCAATCGTGGGGTTTCACGTTATTGCGAATTAAAGCATCTCACGCAATTTCGGGCAAAAGGGAAGTCATTCCGAACACAATCATGGGTTTTACGTTATTTCGGATTAAAGCTTCTCACGCAATTTTGGGCAATGGGGGGTCATTTTCGGGTAATGGGAAATCATTCTGAATGCATTCCGAATGCAATTGGAATTCACGTAAATTCACTAAACTAGCGAATTCACGTGAATTCGAATGGGCTCCAATTGGCTCCATTCGCAATAAAGAGAAATTCCTCCCGTCTGATAAGGTCCATAGAGAAATGAATGGCTCCGAGAGCGAACCAGGTCTCTCTAGAAACAATGGCTAAACTGAGACTGTTGAAATTTGGACACATCATGAGACAGCATGACTCACTGGAAACAATGATGATTCCAGGTAAAGTAGGAGGAAGAAGTAAGAAAAGAGGAAAACTACAACAGATTGTAGCCACAAAGTCTGCCTTGCCTTTGCAAGACCTGAGCAGAGCTGCTCTTGGAGATCTCTCATTCATACGGTCACCATAAATCTGAATTGACTTAATGACAAATAATAATGAGGAGGAACGTCAGCGCATATCACATTCAACAACGGTTCCCAGACTTTGATCATCCAGATGTTTTGGACTTCAGCTCCCAGAATTCCTGACTCTTGGCCAAGCTGGCTTGGGCTTCTGGGACTTGAAGTCCAAAGCATCTGGAGGACCAAAGTTTGGGGATCATATAAATAAGCTAGACCCGGTGGGATGCTTTCCGGAGACTGGTCCCCTTTGCATTCGGACACTTTTAACACCTGCATCCAAAAAGTTTTTTAATGGCGTGATCCTGTGCATCTTCCCCGATAGATGTGTTCAGGATTGCAGCCTCTGAGCTTGAATTGTTATGTTTAGGTTGCAAAGTCTGGGAATCATGCAACCCTCCCGCTGCTAGCGGAATACAAATCCCAGTAGCCCCAACCATCACAGCCAATGGTGAGGTATGCTGGGAGCTACAGTCCAATAAGATTTGGAGGATTGCAAAATTCCCACAACACTACATGCCACAGCGAGTAAAATGAAGCCCTCCAGACATTGCTGGATTGCAATTCCCATCAGCCCCAACCAATGGTGAAGAATCCTGGGAAGGCACCCTACAAACATCTGGAGAGGCACACTTTACCCGCCCTTCCTCTGCAATAAAGATGGAAAATAGGTAGCCTTCCAGATGTTGCTGGACTGGACTTCCCATCATCCTTCACCAGCGGTTAGGCTAGCTAAGGAGTTTATCACACGGGAGGAATTTCTCTCAATTGCGAATGCAGCCCAATTCGCAATTACGTGAATTCGCTAGTTTAGCGAATTTACGTGAAATCTGATTGCGTTCGGAATGCGTTCAGAATGACTTCCCATTTCCCAAAAATGTCCCTCCATTGCCCGAAATTGCGTAAGATACTCTAATACACAATTACGTGAAACCCCATGATTGCATTCGGAATGACTTCCCATTGCCCGAAATTGCGTGAGATGCACTCGTTCGCAATAACATGAAACCCCATGATTATGTTCAGATTGCCATTACATTATACCCCCAAATTCCATCGTATGATAAACTCCTAAGTCTCATGGGAGATCTAGCCCACCAATAATAATAATAGTAATAAATTTTATTTTTATCCCACCTCTCCAATGGATCAAGGCGGGTTACGGCAGTAAACATTTCGATAATAAAACAATAATAAAGTACGCACATACAACATCAAGGTTATAAAATCGTATTAAAATCACTCATGCATTCTAATTTGCGCGAGACATCTTCGGGCAATCAGGACGTCGTGCGCAAATTATGATGTTTTAGTGATTTTAATACGATTTCATAAAGTTGATGTTGGATGTGTGTACATCCCACATTCCCTCTCCCTGTTACACGACAGAGCTTTTTATTAAGGAAAACTCTATAGAGTTGCACTTTTAGGGATTCTTCAATGAGTCACTTCCTTCACTTTGCCTCTTGTTGGGAAGGATACAGAATCCTAGGCAGCAACACAAGTCAGAAACACAACAGGCAGCTTCTTTCGTGCACAAAAGTATCTAAAATATTGTGTATAAAGTCACCATCGGGCTACGGTCATAAGCTGAATCGTGGGTCCTTGCTATCCAAAATCCGTGGATGCTCAAGTCCCATTAAATATAACGGGAAAGGAAAATTGCACCTCTAGTCTAAAATGGAAAATCAGGGTTTGCCATTTGGGATTTTTACTTCTTTTTAATATTTTCAAGCCGTGGATATTTGAATACGTGGATAAAAAAAAAACCAAAATCTGTGGGTAAGGAGGGCCGACTGCATACGAAACATAAATGACTTTTGCGTTTAGGCTTGGGGATTTTATTAAATTGGATTTTATTAAATCTATGCAAATGTTCCAAAATTTGAAAAAACTCTGACATCCCAAACCCTTCTGGCTCCCAAGCCTTTCAGATAAGGGAGACTCAGCTTGTACAGTGAACCGGACGCACCTTCCCGCTTGCACTTTTAAACCCTTTCATTGTTTAAATCCATTTACTAGCCATGTATTTTAAGGGATCGATTATTAATTTAGCTCACGGAGCAACCTTAGCAGCCCTCTCAGGCCGCAGAGGTTGGGGAACAAACCGTGAAAAGAGAGGGTCGGCCACTTGGGCGAAAATAAAAACCATTGCCGCCTTTGCGCCACCGAATCGGACGTGCAAAAGCGATAGTTTTGCACCCATCCGTGTTCTTTCTGCACGGATAGAAAGCAAGGCATTTTTTCCCCCTTTTGGAAAAGGAAGTGGAGGAGAGGAACGACAACAACGACGACGCACACCAAAAGACAGACTCTGGAGTTTCACTTCGGCTCCTAAAATCCCGTGCCAAGATTTCGACAACAATCCCATGATGCCACGTTTGGACTGCAAACACAGGAAGAAGGTCCACAAGTGGCACAAGAAGAAGGCAAAAAGAAGAAGAAACCATTTAACTTGCTAGTTTGCAATTCCCAACAGCAGCAAAACCGAAGCCGAGGAATTTTGGAATAAATAGGAGAAATGCACCTTGAACAGGATAAATATTTTAGATCCTGCCTTATTTGCTGGCTTTCAGACACCAACTTTAAAAGCACTGTTTTAACTGCACTATTTTTTAAAACTATCTTCATACATATATTTTATATACATATATATTTATCTTTGTTTTTATAATTTTACTATATATACATCAGCAGTTGCGACTTTTACAATAAAAACAGTTCAACAAAAGTTTCTTTTTAATGTTCTTATAAAGGCTCCAACATTTTAATCGCTTCTCGTTCCCTTGTAAAGTCTTATCATATTTCTCATCTGTCTTCCTTTTTGTAAATTATTGAGTCCCTATATTGGGAGAATGGTGGGATATGATGATGATAATAATAATACTAATGATAATAATAATATTAATAAATTACTATATAACCATTGCTAATAAAGCTATTGCTTCTTCCTCATCTTCATCCTATCTACAGTATTATCAAATCTAATGCCTATTTCCTTCCTGTTTCCTGCATTTAAAAAATATACATATATTTAAAATTGGATGTTACGGTGCGTAGTTTAATCCCGTTTCAACGCTGACCTTGTGCATATTTTAACTATACTGCAATTTTTCAAATTTCTAAGCTGCCCTGAGTCTCCTGCTCTTGGAGAAAAGGCAGGCCCACAACAACAACAACAACGACAACAACAACACAAAGCACCACAACAGAAAGCAAACAGTCTTATTATAAGATCTAAGAGGGACAAACCTTGCAAAAACACAACAGACAGAGGCAGCAGCAGCCTCACTTTGAAGACTTTTGACCATTTCAACAATGTGTTTTTAATCTCAGGATATTTTGGGAAGAAATGGTTACTGAGTGTCCATTTTCACTTTCCAAAGATTTAATGAATGGAAGGTTCTCTGCTACATTTAAGTCTGACATTCAAATTGTCTTGTATATCTCTCTCTCTATATTTTTGAAGAGGAGGAAGACCATACAAAAGGTACAAAGCTGCAAATATATTTTGCACACAGCAATTTCTTATCCATTTTCTTACTCTGCCCACCACCAGGAAAATCCCTGGATTTAAAAGGGGGGAAAAACATCCCTAAAACTCTTTATCAAAGTT
Organism: Urosaurus nigricauda; assembly: GCA_034509955.1. NCBI lineage: Eukaryota > Metazoa > Chordata > Lepidosauria > Squamata > Phrynosomatidae > Urosaurus > Urosaurus nigricauda. The sequence goes on along the minus strand of JAOEGL010000009.1, from coordinate 2,450,976 downwards.
TAGAAAAATGATTACAACGCACAACTTAGCTGGGCTTGCAAAAGATATCTTTTTTGGGGATGGTTTTTAATTTGGGGTTTGCACTGACTTGGAAGCCAGGGCCCTTTTGACCCCCCTTTGGCTCAATGCTATGGAATTCTGGGAACGGTCGTTTCGGTGGGGCTTTGCAAGACCACAGCAGGGCTATTGGCCATAAGGCGAACCGGAGGTCTCTCGTTCACAGAGATTATCACACGTGGGTCAATTCCAGAACCATCCGGCAATTATCCCATTTCCAATAATGGGATATCCATCGCCAATAATGGGATAACTGTGGGATGGTTCTGGAATTGACCCTCGTGTGATAATCTCACCATAAAGCAAAGTCAACTTGATGGGAACTAACAAGAGAAAACTTGCAGAAGGTATAGAAACAAGGGCGGGAAGGACGAACACGCATCACTTTTTACTTATATATATATATCCATCGTCTCCGCTGCGTGTTCAAAAGCTAATACTGGGTGTATTTAATAACAAATTATTTATTTCATCGCAACACCCAGCTTTCCTCTCCATTTACAAATGCTTGGAAACATCCTCTTGGCGCTGACGCTTTTTTGCATTGACAGCTCTACGGATGGAAACGGATGATGCCTCTGAAGTTAATTCACAAACTACGCGCAGAATGGCTTTGGACACCCTATATACCAAAATCACTATATATGTTGCTCTTTTTATCAATTGGGAAGCCTTGCCGAACAATTCCCCTTTTTGCAAAGCAGGTCCTCCAAGGCCCAGGTCTCAGTTTACTGTATTCTGGTCCAAAAGCTAAAAGTCCGCTGGTCTCAATCTCTCTCAATCCTAACCCATCCTCCTGTTAATCTGACCCAAGACAAGAAGGATTTTTCCTTCCCTTGCTCTCGTCTTATCGGATCCCAGCTACCTTGTTTTCCTTACAAGAAATACGAAGCAGCTCTCGTCTCCTGAAACGTTATTTTTTAAAATAATTTATTTGAAACCGATCTGATGTTTCCCGGTGTGTCTCTTTTGTATCAAGCGCTGAACTGTTTGGACAAGGGAAGAGTTTTATCCCAATTCCATGTCTGTTGAATGGCTGGAATTGAGTCAAGAATTGCTGGAAGAAAAAGTCAAAGACCAGCTTTGCTTTTATGTCAAAGAAAGCAAAGCCAGAAGACATAAACAAGTAGCAGAATCGACTGAAGGAAACAGACCGAGAGTGCATCTACACTACTACTAATAATGCAGTTTGACACCACTTTAAGCGCTGTATCTCCATCATCTATTGGGATCCCAGGATCTGTAGGTTCGCAAGGTCTTCGGCTTTCTCTACCAAAAGCGAGCTGGTGCCACACAAAACTACAAATCCCTGGGTTCTCCGACCACGGCAGTTAAAAGTGCATTATTTAATAAACTGCATTATTTCCACAGTGTAGATGGATCCTATGTCTTTCTTTCTTCACAGGTTTGGAAGCACACAGACCATACATGTGTGTATGTATGTATTTTATCACTGTTTTTATTATTGTAATTTTTTTACTGTCGTAACCCGCCTCGATCCTTTGGAGAGGTGGGATAAAAATAATATTTATTATTATTATCATTATACCAGTATGTTCAGCAGAGAGCCACAATGGGTTGTCGCTCTTTGCGAAGGACGCAACGGAGAACAAAAACCAAACTTTGACAGCGCTCGGGGTGCGTGGAACCGTCGGAAAAGTGCACTCCTCCCTCCATATTTGCGGCATCGGTATTTGCGGATTTGATTACACGCGGATTTGATTAATATGTTCTCTCTAGGAATATCTAGGTCCTCCTCCAGCGCAACTCTATGGTCAACTTTAACTAAAAGTTGCACTGAAAGACCTAGAGGTTCCTAGAGAGGACACTCCAGTAAGCCTTAATAGCTCCTCCAGTGCAACTTTATGGTCAGTGTCTGTCGGACGTTGAACATAGATTTGTGCTGGAGGACCTGGATATCCCTAGAGAGAAGATATTAACCAAATCCGTGAATAACTAAATCCGCAAATATCAAATCCGCAAATATCAGATCTGCAAATATCAAATCTGCAAATACGGAGGGACGAGCTTATAATAATTTGCTAGTTTCCTAGTGCAGCCGAGCATCCTCTCCCCCATTTCCTTACCCTTTTTGAACTCTTCCAGCATGGCGTCCAGCTTGGTGTCGTGGAAGACGAAATGGACCGGGTGGTTGTAAAACTTGGTGATGGTCTTCAAGGTGGTGCAGTCGTCCGGGTCGACGAAGGCCAGGTCCTTGACGTAGAGGATGTCCACGATGTTGGAGCGCTCCTCCTCGAAGACCGGGATGCGGGTGTAGCCGCTCTCCATGATCTCCGACATGGTGTTGAAGTCCAGGACGGCGTCGCTGTTGATCATGAAGCAGTCGTGGAGCGGGGTCATGACGTCCTCCACCGTCTTGGTCCTCAGCTCCAAGGCCCCTTGGATCATGTTGAGCTCCTCCTTCACCAGGTCGTTGTAAGGCTCCGTGATCTTCAGCATCTCCACCAGCTTCTCCCGGTTGTAGACGGTGCCGATCTCTTGGCCCAGGACGCAATCCAAGAGCTTGCTGACCGGGAAGGAGAGTGGGAAGGTCAGCAGCATGAAGAACTTGGTCACCACGATGGTGTTGGCGCCCACCGCCAAGCCGTGCCGGGAGCACAGCGCTTGGGGCACGATCTCCCCGAAGATGACGATGCCCGTGGTGGAGGCCACCACGGCGCCCAACCCGGAGCCGATCAGGTCGTCCAGCAAGATGGTGAGGGTGGTGTTGACCAAGACGTTGCCCAGCAGGAGCGAGCAGAGGAGGTAGTTGCCCTTCCGGCGGATGGGCTCGATCTTCCGGGCGTAGCGCTTCTCCTTCTCCGTGCCGCAGTTCTGGACGATGCGCAGCTCCATGGGGTCCAGGGCCATGAGGCCCAGGTTGAGCCCGCTGAACATCCCCGAAAGGACCAAGAGGCAGAGGATGAGGATGACCTGGAGCCAAAGGGGCAGGAGATGCTTCTTCTCCTCCATCACTTTGAGGAAAGCGTCCTTGCCCTCCAGCGGCGCCCACGGTTCGCCCGGCCCTCTCCGGGTGCAGAGGACGTAGAGCTTGGACTGCTCCGCTTTCCGGAGGAGTTGCACCGTGACGTAAACCACTGCCGACGTCTCCCGCCCGCCGCCCGGCGCCGCCCGGCGTTGGACCACCACGTCTTGGGTCTTCTCCGCGCAGGTGGCGTTGGCCCGGCTGGCGTTGTTGGCGTTGGCGTCGGCGGCTTCGGAGAAGGAGACCATCTCGTAGACGCGGTCGGGCAAGCGGAGGCCGTAGAGGCGCAGCTGGATCTCGGTGCCTTCCAAGACTTGGATGACGCCAAAGTCTTGGACCTCCGGCGCCGGGCGGTCGCTGTGCTCCAGGCGCATGCCCAGGATCAAGGGGCCGCCGCTCGGAAGGCCGTGCCCCGGCGCGGAGTGCGCAGAAGCGGCGCCGGCCAGGAGCGAGAAGAGGCAGAGGGGTGCCAGTCTAACCAGTCCAACCAGTGCCCCCAGTGGCAAGGACAGAGCTCCCAGTAAAGAGCCCCCAGCCCTGCCTTTTGCATGCAAGAGCAGCTTCTTTTGCAAGGCACTGCTCCAAGGCAGCGCCATCTTCACCACCAACTGAGTGTTGCTCTTGCTGCGCTGCTGCTGCTGCTGCTGCTGCTGGGAAGGAACTTGGGCTTTTTTGCAAAGCTGCTGCCCGGGGCTTAGCGGTGTACGTCACGGGGCTCATTTGCATAAGACACGCCCCCTCCGTTGGCAAGGATGGGAGGGGGAGGAGAGGCGGGAGTTTTAAGGTCGCACCAGGGCTTTTGGTCCTCAATGGGGGTTTTTTTCTTTTAAGGTGGCACCCAGAAAAATGCCAATTTTTGTTCTTTTTCTCTCTCCCAGCCCAGGTTTTTTGCATTTATTTTTTTTTTTTTGGCACAGAGTAAATTTGTTGTTGTTGTTCTCTTTTTTTTAATTTGTGGCAACACAATCCCTCCTTTTTTTCTTGGCAATACTGTATTTTTTTTTGGCCATTGTTTTTGAGGCTGAGAGAGTGTGACTTTGTTGCTGTTGTGTGTCTTCCAGTTCTTTTTTGACACATGGCAACACAACTATGGGTTTTCCTTGGCAAGTTTTGTGCAAAGGAGGTTTTGACATTGTCTTTGAGGCTGAGAGTGTGTGACTCTGTTGTTGTTGTTGTTGTTGTTGTGTGTCTTCCAGTCTTATTTTGACACATAGCAACACAACTGTATGGGTTTTTCTTGGCAAGGTTTGTGCAAAGGAGGTTTTGCCATTGCCTTTGAGGCTGAGAGAGTGTGACTTTGTTGTTGTTGTTGCTGCTGCTGCATGTCTTCCACTCCTTTTTTTGACTCATGGCAACACTTAGGTGAAATTATAATGGAGTTTTCTTGGCAAGGTTTGTTCAGGGGTGGGATAAAAATAAAATTTATTTTTGTATTATTATTATTACAACAGTCAATTACATGGAGGATTTTATATGCTTAAAAGAGGATGGAAAAATTCTTGGGATTAATTTGTACTACTGTATATGTATTTTACATTTTTTGCTTATGTTTTGCTTTGTTCTGTAAGCCGCCTCAATCCTGGTGGAGAGGTGGCATATAAATAAATAGTAATAATAATGATAATTATTATAAAAATACATGATAAAATACATCATTCCATACATAGCTAAATTTACATAAACCCATTATTCCCTGCTCCTTTACATAATGATCGAGGTGGGATCTCCATATGATTGAGGCAGGAAAAAAATAAAATGTATTATTATTATTATCATTTATATAAAATATATATATACTGTATATATATATATATATAATATAGAAATGTCTGGAAGGCCTGGAAGAACAAGAGATAACCACGATCTTCTAGAAAGCCATGGCAGTGAAAACGGAACCGTTTTGCAGAATTTGTGTCTGTTTTTCTCATTTCTCCTCTCTTCGTTTTGCAGAGTCTTCAGCTTGCTTTGCAAGAAAAAGGTTCGGCGCAATGTGTCCCCTTCTGGACACCTTCCTTTGCCATCCCACTATTATGGCAACCGATGCCAACCAAACACTGGGTAGCTTGCCTGGGGAGCCATGCTTAGGAAGGCTATAAATACTTTGCATTTGCGGAGTGCCTTTCATCCCTTGCCCAAGAGACCTTTTTCACCCCCCTCTTTCCTTAAAAATAAAATAAAATAATGCTTTTATGGACGGTTACACAGAATGTACTCGTCGGAGGAGGACTTTGCCGTCCCAGGCCTGAAACGGAGCCAATTTCTTTGAGGGAACATTGTGGTTCTTTAACAGCTCGAAAAGAACACAAGAAACTATTTTTGAATAAAGCCTTTGGGCAGCTTCGGCTACTCCGGGACAAATGGAAATTAATGTGAGCCGGACGACGGCTGGAGCGAAAGTTCGTTTGGCCGCATGCTTTTCGGTTCAAGCCTTTTTGGAGAAAAGGACGGCTGGATGGCGGCGGTGGCAGAGGGGCATTTTGTGAGTCGGTCGATGCCAACTCGTGCCACTTTCCCCCCTTTTACCGGAAGCAAAACGGAGCAAAATTGCAATGGTGCACAATGTGAGACGTGGTGCCTTCGAGGGTTTTTTTGGGGAAGGGATACCAGGCCAGATGCAAACTTGCATCGCGCACCAACACCGCATCGAACTGACTGCGAATTAACCTTGGAATAAGATTTGCGAATTCTCCAATTCACCGAATTTACCTAAAATTGGATTGGCTTAGGATCGGGCCCGGAATGGCTGCGCAACGACTCGAATTGCGTGTGATATTCTCTTGCAAATTAATGCGAATTGATGTGAATACGCATGATTGGGCTCGGGATGGCATTGGATGGGCAGTGATTGGACTGGAGGTTTTCGTCGTGTGATAACATCCGACAAAAGGACGGGCGAACGCATGATGCACCGGCTCACTGTGCTTCCCTAGAACAGATGAAGGAAGCTAGGCAGGAAGGAGTTTATCACACGGGAGGAATTTCTCTCAATTTCGAATGGAGCCAATTCGAATTCTAATTGCATTCAGAATGCATTCAGAATGACTCCCCATTTCCTGAAATTGACCCCCCATTGCCCGAAATTGTGTGAGATACTCTAATATGCAATTACGTGAAACCACATGATTGCATTCGGAATGACTTCACTTTTGCCCGAAATTGCGTGAGATACTTTAATACGCAATAACGTGAAACCCCATGATTGCGTTCGGATTGCCATTGCGTTATACCCCCCAAATTCCTTCGTATGATAAACTCCGAAGAGAGAGTGTTATCACACGGGAGGGATTCCTCCCAATTTTGAAAGAAATGATAGCGAGGTCAATTCAGAAACAAACGCCGTTGCAGGAAAGGTTATCACGCGGGAGGGATTCCTATCAGGTTCAAAAGAAAATACAGCCTGGGGAAAAAAATAGCCTGCGAAGAGGATTTGTGAATCCGCAGTGAAGGATCTGGAAACCATAATGAGGAGAGATTTAGGGAGCTGGGTATGTTTAGCCTGGAGAAGGGAAGGTTAAGAGGTGATATAATAGCCTTGTTTAAATATTTGAAGGGATGCCATATTGAGGAGGGAGCAAGCTTGTTTTCTGCTGCTCCAGAGAACAGGACCAGGAACAATGGATGCAAATTGCAGGAAAAGAGGTTCCACCTCAACATTAGGAAGAACTTTCTGACAGTAAGAGCTTAAGGGACACCAGGATAGCCTTGATTAAATATCTGAAGGGATGCCATATTGAGGAGGGAGCAAGCTTGTTTTCTGCTGCTCCAGAGAATAGGATGTGGAACAATGGATGCAAACTGCAGGAAAAGAGATTCCACCTCAACATTAGGAGGGACTTTCTGACAGTAAAAGCTGTTTGAGAGTGGAACACACTCCCTCAATGGAAATTGTAATGGAGTCTCCTTCTTTGGAGGCCTTTAAGCAGAGGCTGGATGGCCCATATCTGTCAATGGGGATGCTTTGATGGAGAGTTCCTGCATGGCAGAAGAATGGGGCTGGACTGGATCAGGGCCCTTCTTGGGGTCTCTTCCAACTCTTCTAGGATTCTATGGACATCAATAATAATAATAATAATAATAATATTTATTTCTTATTTTATATATATATATATATATATATATTATAATATTATTATTAAAACATGACTGTTTTTGGAGTATAACCCAGTGGTATTCCGAATTTGTTTGTGTGTGTGCCTATATATATATAAATATATGTATATACAGTATGCACTATATATATATATATGTATATGTATATATATATATAGAGAGAGAGAGAGAGAGTATATATTTGATGTATTGAATTACAATGGATGTGTATTTAGTGTTTTTAACTTCTGTTGTTTTTCTGTCAGCTGTTGTTGTTTCCATGAGGAGAAGTGGGTAAGAAATTAATAAACAACAACAAACAGCAACTGGTGCATCATCATCATCATCATCATCATCATCATCATCATCATCATCATCATCATCATCATCATCATCATCATCATCATCATCATCATCTCCTCAGAGAGAGCAATGTTGGCCCTTTAAGGCCTCACAGCCCCCCTCAGCCCATTCGGACTCCATTTCCCACAATCCCCTCGCCGGGCTGAGTAGACGGACGCGGCCCCGGCCCAATGAGAGAGCGCCGTGGACGCGGGAGTAGGCGGGGCGTCGAGGGGCGGACCAATCAGAGGGCGCCTTTGTGCCAGAGTGGCGGCAGGGGGCGCTGGAGAGCTGATCTATATTTGAGTCTGGAAAAGGAGGAGAAAAAGGCACAAAATGGCGGCGGCGTTTTTGCTGTTTGTGGGGCTCCTGGTGCTCTGGGTCCCCTCTGAGGAGATGGAGGAGCACCTCAAGCGGGAACACTCCCTCACCACCCCGTTCCAGGGTGAGACTCAGGCCCTGCTGCCCCCCTGGGTCCCCCAGCCCCTTCCTTTTCCTATTTAAAAAGCCAGGGCAGCAGGCAGGAATCCGTCAGGTGCGGTTCCTTGCATGGAGCGCCTGGGGGACCCCTGCCTGCTGCCTCTTATTCAGGCTGGAAGCATTGGTTCCATGTAATCCTGGCAGGCTGAAGTCTGTCAGGTGCAGCTTCCCCATCTGTGTATTGGAGTAGCTCTACCAGTTGTATCTCTGCCTGCCATTTCTTGAAACCTCGCTTTTATTCAGGCTGGAAGCATTGGTTCCATGCAATGTGCAATGCAGGCTGAAGTCTGTCAGGTGCAGTTTCCCCATCTGTATATTGGAGTAGCTCTACCAGTTGTATCTCTGCCTGCATTTATTCAGGATGGAAACATTGGTTTAATGATGTAATGTGCAAGGCAGGCTGAAGTCTGTCAGGTGCAGCTTCCCCATCTGTATATTGGAGTAGCTCCACCAGTTGTATCTCTGCCTGCAATTGCCTGAAAGGGGGGAACAGGGGCTGCAGCCCCTGTGGGACCCCTGCCTGCCTCTTATTTAGGATAAAAACATTGGTTCAATGCAATGTGCCTGGCAGGCTGAGGTCCATCAGGTGCAGTTTCCCCATCTGTATATTGGAGTAGCTCTACCAGTTGTATCTCTGCCTGCCATGTCCTGGGAAAAAAGGGGAGGGGAACTGGGGCTGCAGCACCTGTGGGAACCCTGCCTGCCTCTTATTCAGGCTGGAAGCATTGGTTCCATGCAATGTTCAAGGCAGGCTGAGGCCCATCAGGTGCAGTTTCCCCATCTGTATATTGGAGTAGCTCCACCTGTTGTATCTATGCCTGACATATTCTGAAACCTCTGCCTGCTTCTTATTCAGGCTGGAAGCATCAGTTCCATGCAATATGCAAGGCAGGCTGAGGTCCTTCAGGTGCAGTTTCCCCATCTGTATATTGGAGTAGCTCCACCTGTTGTATCTATGCCTGACATATTCTGAAACCTTCCTGCTTCTTATTCAGGCTGGAAGCATTGGTTCCATGCAATGTTCAAGGCAGGCTGAGGTCCATCAGGTGCAGTTTCCCCATCTGTATATTGGAGTAGCTCTACCAGTTGTATCTCTGCCTGCCCATGCACTCCTTGCTTCTATGATAAAGGGAACAAGGGCTGCAGCACCTGTGGGACCCCTGCCTGCTTTTATTCAGGCTGGAAGCATTGGTTCAATGTAATGTGCACAGCAGGCTGAGGTCCGTCAGGTGCAGTTTTCCTTCTCTGTCAGAGAGATCTGAGTCCAAAACAAACTACAGTGGGTCCCATTAAATGTAATGGCATAGTAAAATGGTCTCCATTGTATAAAAGCTTTGGTTATTGGAATTTAGATGTTTTAAAATACATTATATATATATGCATATATATATATATATATATATATATATATATTCAAGCCCTTAATCTTTGAATTCTGACTGTACATATCTCAGGATGCCACACCATGGAGCCGCGGCGACTCAAATGGCGTCAAACTGGATTATTTCTGCGGTGCGGATGCAGCCTCGGTTGCGTCCGCACCGAGAACGGAAGAGGGAAAGATCTTGTAGAAATCAAGACTGGTTGATGACCCTTTTCTAGATCCGTTGGCGCTGATGTTTATGTGCATTGTAGGACTTGTTTCCTGCCTTATTATTGTATTATTATTGTTGTAATGTTGTATTGTTGTGTTTTGCTTTCCCCCCAGAATTGAGAGCCAAAGCCACAGTCTTAAAAACACAGTGCAGTTAAAAACCTACAAAAGTGTCTCGAGGGGGTGAAATGTGGGATATAAATCTTTGAGCTGAATAAATAAAACGGATTTTGGGATCTGGTGTCGCTAATCCAAGGAGCTGGATGGTGATTTTTCGCACTCCTTGCTTTTTAGGCGTCGGATCCTCCAGCTCCTCGTTGTGGGAACTCATGGGCAACGCGATGGTCATGACCCAGTTTGTCCGTCTGACGCCGGATATCCAGAGCAAACAAGGAGCCGTCTGGAACAGAGTGGTAAGGCTCTTGCGGGTGGGCTCTGGGACTTCTTTAGGGCAGGGATCATTGGCTTGTGATCTTAATTAAAACCAATACAAATGAGCAGAGAAGCAAGCTGTAGTGCAAGAGTGACATTCCTATGGGAATTCGGAAAGGCAAATGGCAGGGAAGTGTGAGAATTCCCCATCACAGATGTTAGGATTTCTTTGGGATCTAGTGGGTTGCATAGATCATTCCTTGATTTCTCAGGGCAACCCATCATGAGGCGGACTCTGCAAATGGGTCGCTGGCTCTGGGTGGTTCAGGGATCAGCTTTACCCAATGTTCTCCCCAAATCCTAAACTTTCTCTAGACATTACCTGGCTTTGTGACCTCTTGTTGAGAGGATGGCCTGTGTTTAAAATGCGATTGTCATCCAAAATGGAGCAGTCGGGTAAAAAGATGGCTCAGATGCTGGCAGGAAGAAATGGGGCCAGGGATCGCACATGCGAGGGAAAGAGAGAGGGCTTCTGCAATAGTAGCATCACCTCTATGGAATTCCTTCCCTGGAGATTTAATCTGGTCCCTGACCTTGTTAAGATGTTTTTCTTGGGGCAGGTTCTTTAAACTCTTGATTAACTTTCTACAGGTTAAGTCTTCCGTATCCGGGATTCCAAACGATTCCAAAAACCAAAACCCTTTTTGTGGGTGACTGGGATATTGTTTCATGGACCCAATGATTAAATAATATTGTGTAAAATTAATGAATTTTACGTTTAGACTTGGGTCCCATTCCCAAGATAATATATCTTTATGTATGTGTATGCAAATACAGGTATCCAAAATACAAAACAATTCTGGTCCCCAGCATTTTGGATAAGGGAGGCTCAGCTTTTTAATGCATGGATGGATATGCATTTTGGCTGTGTCCTTTGTGCTCAGGGGCTGCATTGCTAGACACTTAGGTTTATCTTCTTTATATTGAGTTTTCCCCCCATCACTTTTGTGTTTATATCTGTCTGTAAGTGCATTTGTTTGCAGGATACTTCCTTGAATTTCTCTTTTGAAAAAGCAGAACTTCTGTACATTGGCATTCCCTGTTTGACGTCTGGTTCATTATCAAGGGAAGCTGTTAGCGGGATGTGTGACTCATGCAAAGCCTCGCAGTAGGCATTCTTCCATCCGATGCATGTTACAAATCTTCAGGCTTCCTCCACCAAAGATAAAGATGTAGTGATTCATTTATGCGATGTCTTACTTGAGCCAATAGAATCTCCTCTCAGGCAAGCATGAATGATTCTTTTCTCTAGAAACAGGAGTGGGAACTTGGCTTCTCGTGATGCTTCATTGCTTGCCAAGATAGCATTCATGAGACTCGAGATGGCTGCGTAGGATGCCCCGTGGCATCGCTTGAGAGGGAGTGTTTAGAACAACAAAGGTAGCTTTGCATTTTATGGTTTGCATATTTGTTGCTCTTCTCACAGGCTGAGAACCGTCCTACTCTGTTTTATGTACAAGAAGAAGAAAATGGAGAATAACACAGGCACCCTTGGCTGAAATTTCTAAACCTGATGGATTGCTTTCCGGCTTCCACAAGATATAACCATTTTGATGAAAACAGAAGTGGGAATTGTGTGGTCCTTGAGATGTAATGGCTATTGTCAGGCTGCACAATTCCCATCTTTTGGGCTAAAGCTTTGTGGATGTTGGGGTCTGTGGTTGCCAGCTCATATGTCACAATTGTGAGTGGGCCACAAAAAGATGGAGTAGTTCTTTAAAGTGAATCTCTCTTGAAGGTGTCATTCCAGCCTTCTTGCTTCAAATGCCTTACTGTAAAATGGAACCCCTCCTGAGAACTTCCTGACAAATGCATTAAGCAGTATATTTGCTGCATTGCCATGAGATTGCTCTCTGCCCTTTCATCAATAGACTGAGCCTTAAGAGCTGCTGTGCATCATTGCAAACAGCATATAATTTCACTCTGCAAACATCTTTGTTTGCTAAGGCGCGTGGTTAATCTGCCTGAAGTGTGTGTGCGATGGGAGTTGTAGTTCGTTCTTGGAGGGCACCATGTTGGGGATTGCTCCTCTAGATGGTATGGGTTGCAAAAGCTCAACCAAATAAAACTTGTGGAGTTTTTAAAATGTGCCATAACTTTGTTTTTGCAGTGTTTGGGTTATCAGCTATCTTAGTTCTGAAAGCTGGTGCTCTATGTACAAGAAAAGTGGGAAAAGTGTTTCCCCAGGACAATGAGAAAGACATGATTTGGTCTCCTGAGTCGTAGTACAACACTCTGAACATTACAGCACACTGGCTGTCTAGTTGTCTTAATATTTAGTACGGGGAAGAGATTTTAGTGGGAATAGAAGAAGGTAGGTTTTGTGACTAGCATTCAACATTCAGATAGTATGTTAGTCTGCCCTTTTTTAACTCTCTGGTAAATTTACCTTTGTTAGAAGTAACCCTCTCTGCCTTTAAACAGGTCCCCACTGTTTTGTTTTTATACCTATGTATTGTTTGCCCTACCTTAATAATCTCAACTGGGATTAATTACTTTATCTTTGATCCTAAATATAGCTCATCAAGAATGGCTTGGATAGGTTCCTGGCAAGAGGAGTCAAGAGGTTTTTCTGTGCCGTTTGATGAAGGCTGGCACTTGGGTCTGCTTGCCTGCAAAGACCTCTGAGTTGCACCATGCCTTAGTTGCTTACTTTGTTGTTCTTAAAAATGTGTAGTTTAAGCATAAGCAAAGCATTGCACAGAATTGGGCAAGGCTAACAAGAATGATACAGAAGGATTCAGGCCTGAAGGTATTCGACTCGTGTTGGCAACGGGATGGATATAAAGCAGAAGTGAGAAGCCTGACGTTTTGGGGCTCAATCTGGGCTTTTCCAGGCAGCCATGCTTCCTTCTCCCCGATACCATTGTTTGATTTCGTACATATCTCTTTCCCATTTTGAAAATTCATAATGGATCTAGTTTCTGGTAGTAAGAACTTTAAGTTAAAATCTTTTGATATTTGTGACTCTACCTCTTTGTCTTTGGACCTGTCCACGCTAGGAATGAGGCCCAAAAAGAAGTACTCCAGATTGGACCCTCAGAGGTTCCACATGCTTGCTGTAAACATAATGCTGTTGTCCATAGAAGTTACTCAGAGTTAGTAGCTTAGCTCTTGTTAGTCACTTGCGATGTGTTCACAATTGAAGGAACTGAGAAGATCCCACCATGGCCTTCCCGTTTACAAACAGTTTTCTGACTTGCTCATGCAGAGGTTATCAGTATTCACCCCAGATGAAAGGCCTGAAGTAATATTTGCTGATCATAGATTGTAGTTGTCCCCTGTTGTACCCCAGTAGCTCGTTGAGTGCTGTCTGTCCTGGAAGTTTCATCTGGCACTATATCTGGTTTCATTTTGGATAGTTTCATCATAGGGTTTTCAGGGTAAAAGACAGTCAAAAGGGGGTTACTCTGCCTTCTGCACAGTGCCAAGAAGTGTAAGCTATGATGCCACTGCTGTTTTCTCTGAAAGATCCTCCACCTGCTATTGCTGCTGCCCAGTAGTTGTTGGGCACATTGAGTCTGGCTCCTCAGCAAAATCCTGTTTGACATGGAAGACTCTACCTGAAGCACTGCTGCTGTCAACATAGACTCATGCCTCAAAGGAGCACACAACCCCATCACTGCAGAAAGGTAGCACCACTGGAGGGTCCATGTGGTGCTATGTTTAAAAAGAGGGGCAGAATTCTTAACAGGATTCTCATCACCTTTGAAGACTCTGGTATCCTGCAGGAAACCATGGCCATTAATCTGCCTCTCAATGGGATTTAAATGTAGCACACATGATCCTTCACATTGCTTTCCTGGGTGAATTAAGTTAGGATGAGTTTCCCAGTTGCTGAGATGCCCTGCCATCAATAATCTTCTCTCTCTCTCTTTCACTTTCCCCCCTTTCTGATTTCAACAGCCTTGCTACTTGAGAGACTGGGAGATGCAAGTACATTTCAAAATCCATGGGCAAGGAAAGAAGAATTTGAACGGAGATGGCTTTGCAATCTGGTACACAAAGGAGCGGATGCAGCCAGGTAAAGGACTCTAGTGGGCTTGGCTAGACCCCAAAATAGAACCCAGAGCACCTGATGCATGCAGCTAAAGTGTAATGGGCTGAAATATATTTTATAATGGTCTCCTGCTGGATTTGTAAGACATGAGGAATCTCCTGTCTTGTAAAAGGACAGGTGAGGTATGAACTAAGGAGCACTTCATGCAAAATTCTTAAAAGATGGTTCAGTGGAGGACCAATACTTTGATTCACTTCTTCTTTGCAGACTGCCACACTTTTCTACCTTGTAGAACAGACCTTCCCAGCCTGGGGCTCTTTAGAAGTACTGAATTATAGTGTCCCTCAACCATAAAAATACTTGTATAGTTCATTGACCTTTAAGATGAGTTTATGGACTATGGCGTGAACTTTAAGAGAAGAGAATCCTCCCTCCCCCCCAAAAAAATAGATGTTCCTGAAAAAACTTATTTTTAAAAAGTTTTTATATGAAATTTATATGCTCTGGACTTAGCTATAAAGATCCGAAACGCTAGGATAGGTAAGATGTTCTTCTTGAAAACTTTATGTAAAGGGGAAGCCTTTATAGATTGAGAGAAGGAGTGTTTGTGATGGTCCTCCCTGCCCCCAAACATTGTAGGGAATTTGAAAGATTCTGTTTTGCCACAACTGTGGAATAAAACTCTAGAAAACCAGCTGCCCGTGGTTACCCGTTGTGAACACAGTGAAATCTGTTCTAGGGCCTGTCTTCGGGAGCAAGGATAACTTTCTAGGGCTGGGAGTGTTTGTAGACACCTACCCAAATGAGGAGAAGCAACAGGAGGTAAGGTGGCCGTGGGGCTGCTTGTGGAAGCAGAGTGGAAGGGGTTGTGGGTTGGGCTGGGGCTTCTTTGGTCTGTGCTGTTGCCGGCCAGCTGGAACCCAACGAAGGAGACTTTTTAAGGAAGAAGTGACAGGTGAAAATATTTCCAAAGTTAATGGGGAGGGTGCTACTCACCGTCCCCTTGTGGTCTAGATTAAGATATTGCACTCATTGTTGTAAGATTTTCATGGAGTGGTATAGATTTCTAGGCTTTGTGTTCCCAGGAGTGGTGGTCACTTGTGAACCCTTTGTCAGTAGGATGGCAAATCTCCTTTATTTCAGCAATGTGGCAGCTGCTCTAAACTCAGTTGCAACCCTTGTGATACCAGTCATGCAGAAATGGATGGGTGTTAGGGTTTGGGGGATTGAGAGTAAGTGCACTTGGGGGTGGAGTAATGCTGAGAGGAGGGGGAGAGAGGTTTTCCTTTCCGGTTTGTAGGTCAACATGAAATGATCCGATGGGTGATGTGTGTCCTGCTTCTGTTCCCCCCTCCTTCTCTCCTTTGCTTTGCAATAACCATTCTGGATTCCCCCAGGCACAGAAGAAGAGGTATTCGGCAGGAAACCAGGTATCCGATTATGCTTTCCCTGCTTTGCTCCACACTTGTCACATCCTCCTTTGCTTCCTTTGCTTCTCTTTCTCCTTTTGGGTTTAAAATATTAGGAAGCCTTCCAAGTGAGGGCGCTGCAGTCCTCGCAGCCAGAGAAAGGCAATGAATGAATCTCAGCTTGATTGCACCCATGGGGTCTCTGTTCTTTCTTCATCTCTTTCCACAATTATTTTTTTTTAAATAAAAGGTTGGTATTGTCATTTGTAAAGTGACTTCATTTGCATAGCATAAAACCATTTCACCGTAGCTGTGTTGGAGTTATTGCTGTTTAATGGATTAGGCTGCAGATGGTAGCAGATTGGACTCACTTGCTGCAGCACAGCTGATATTTCTCCCCCACCACTAAGGACTGTACTTATGAAACCTAGGTCCAAAACACACTTCAGAAATGATCAAATTTCAGACTGCTTTAGTTACCCTGGCTCAGTAGTTTATTGTTTATTGCCAGAGTTCTCTGACATAGGTGGGCAAATGTCTCACAAAACTACAGTTCTCAGAATTCCCTAGCATTGAGCTAGGGCAGTTAAAATGGTCTCAAACTGGATTATTTCTGCAGCGTGTTTTGGACCCTAAACTGTGCAGTCATTTGCCCAGTCTTTTCCACGTGCAACCTGGCGTCTCCTGGCTCTAAAATGGCCCAGAGAGGGCCAAAAAGCTGGCAGAATAGGGGGATGAGGATAGTGGGATGCAAAATAAATAATAATAATAATAAAATAATAATAAATCAAGAGGTAGAAATGCAGGTGTAGAGGATCCCCAGTGTCCCTGGGAAGCCAGTGAGCCCCGCAAATCTGAACAGTTGCCCTCCCCTGCACAAATATCTGGGGCCTGGTGGCTTGCAAGTGTTGACCATCTTTTCCCCATCTCTTATTCTCACTCCCTACCCAAAATCTAGCTGTCTCCACATAACAGGGACCTCTTCTGCACCTTCAACTTTTGCTCATTCCTACAAATTGCTTTCTGGCTGAGATGCTTGCTTGTTAAGAGTAGGCTCTGCTGCTTCTTGTACTGGATTTTCTTCTTCTCTTGCTTGGCTGCCTCACCTGCACATGCCTCCTTCCCTCCTCCATTGTCCTGTTGACGCAACCAGGTTTTTCTGAGGCAGCCAAACTCTTAGCTGACCTGTCTTTTTGTCTCCTCCTCCAGCGCATCTTCCCTTACATCTCCGCCATGGTGAACAATGGCTCCCTCACCTATGACCACGACCGGGACGGGAGGCCTACTGAACTTGGTGGCTGCACAGCCATGGTGCGCAATCTCAACCATGACACTTTCCTAGTGATCCGCTATGTGAAGAGGAGGCTTACGGTGAGAGTTTGCTTCTGAGCTTTCAGTCTGTGGTGTCTCTTCTCTCTTCCCCAACCTGTTCCTCCTGTCCAAGTGCAGCCTGGCAAATGTCCAGTTTGGACTGAATGTTCTTCTCCTTTCAGGTTTTGCTTGATATTGATGGCAAGCACGAATGGAGAGACTGTATTGACATCCCTGGAGTCCACTTGCCAAGAGGATACTATTTTGGAGTCTCTTCTGTCACTGGAGACTTGTCAGGTATGGGTGGCTTGGAAGGATCTTCTGTTTCTTTCCTTTTTGTTTGATTATAGCTGTCATTGGCCCCAACCATTGATTATGTAGGCTAAGTTGATGGGATTTAGCAGTCCAGTTGTTCCCAGAAGGCTACAGATTCTCCATGCTTCTCTAGATGCAATTGGCTCTCTGTATCCGTGGATTCTGCACCCATAGAATCAGCCATCCACAGCTTGTAAACATATATATTTTTAAATATCAAAAAGCAAACCTTGATTTTACCATTTTGTGTAAGGGACACAATTTTATTACACCACTCTATCTAATAGGACTTGAGCACCCACAGATTTTAGTATCCATGAATGGTCCTGGAACCAAACCATAGTGTACACCATGGGCCCTCTGCAGTTACTTTCACTCTGGATCCCCTTAGCTTGGAGCTTTGTGGTACTTAAAAGTTTTGGGAATAGAAGTGAATTCATAAATGCTGCTTTTGGCTTCTTTATTTTCCTCCAGTTCTCGGTGATGCATGATCACCCAGGCATGTGAACACATGTGCCGATTCATAGAATTATGCAGAGAATTTGATGCAGGTGCATAAACATCTTGTTTTTCAAAATGTTTCTGGTCCGCATGGTGACAACCTTCTTGAATATATGTCAGCAGGACATGCATCAGAGAAGGCTCTAGTTTTCAGATGTGCAACACTGGTCTACAAATATTGGGAGCCCTATTCCTGGCTAAAGCAAATTGCACCTCAATATTTGGAGGACCACATTTTTTCTGTACCTCCTAAATCTTTTTTTCATGAAACTGAAAGTGACATCCTGGTCCTTTCAACTTCTTTTGGAAACCAGAAACGGGACCTACAGGGCTTGAGGGGTAGAAAATGGGACCGGGAAAGTCCCTGGACCCTCCCTGGCTTCAGGTAGCCTACTTAAGAAGTTTCTCTCCCCTTAGTGATTGCAGAAGTCATAACTATTAGTGGGGATCTGGAGAAGATGTGGGTCTCCAAATGTGGGACCCAACAGTTTCCACAAAAGTATGTTGCTCATCCATCAGGCTTTAGGTGGCTATACTTGTGGAGTGGGAAAAATGCCATTGGTTTGTCCTTCCAGGTATGGTTGACTTTCAGCAAATTATGGAGGGAGGCATGTGTTTCTTTGCTGTGCCCAAACTATCCCTCTTTTGCCCTAGATAACCACGATATCATCTCTCTGAAGTTGTACCAGCTGACAGTTGAGCGGACGCTGGAGGAAGAAAAACGGGACAAAGAGGTCTTTCTTCCAGTTGTGGACAACATGAAACTGCCTGGATGTAAGTAGATGTGGATCAATAGGGGTTTATCTGCTGGTACCACTGATAGGGGTGTGTGGATGGTGGCTTCTTTTATCTTTGTCTGCTGCTGGAAGGACAACTATTTATCTCTCCTCGGTAGCAGTTTCCAGACCCTGGGGCAGCCACAAAGAAGGACTACCCTCACATTTGCATTTCATGTGCCTAAGAAGGTGGCTGGAAAGCCTGGGCAGGCTTGCCTTGAGCTTTAACTTTCATTTATGATTATTTTATTTCACTTCTTACTTTGTTCTCATGCAAAGAGCTCAGGCTAGCACACACAGACAGAGTCTTATCAGATTTTGAAAGACCAGCTAATAACTTGGAGACCACCAAGAGTGGAATACCAGGGATTTTAAGGCAGTGCTAAGAAAGAATCTTGCCTAAAACACTCTGGGATGTTATTGCGAGTCAGAGATGATAGTAAAGGAACCAGTAGTAAAAGGCAGCATCCTATGGTCTTATAGCCTAAACACCTTGAAGGGACCAGATCCTACTTTAATCTTGGAATTTTAGCAGGATCAGGCCACCATGGAATACAGGGAGTTCTAGACTGTATTTCAGATGAAGGCCATGGCAAATCACTTTTGAGTATTACTTGCTTTCAAAAAAACCCTATGGAGTTCCAGGGGTCACTGTAAGTTGACAGGCGCCTTGAAGGCATATGGCTATGGTTATCCATTTAAGTTCATGACTGAGTGGGGATCTGAACCTGCTTCTCAGCAGTCCGAGAGACAGTCCTCCCACTATGCCTCTCTGGCTCTTGTGGGCAATAGGAGCCTGGCTTTTGGTGGGTAGCCTAGTGGTTGCCCTGCCAGGTGCTTATCTTCTGTACCTTGAGGGAAAGTTGGCAGTCAAGGTAAAGAGACCCAGAGATGCTGCTCCTAACTTTTGTCTCCAAGCTTGACTGGTGCGTCTTTCCTCCGCAGTGGAGACGCCGATGGAGCCCATGAGCGGACTGGCTCTCTTCCTCATCGTCTTCTTCTCGCTGGTGGCTCTCGTCTTTGCCATTGTCATTGGCATCATTGTTTACAACAAATGGCAAGAACAGAGTCGGAAGCACTTTTACTGATCAGGAGGGCATCCCGTCCTGTTCCTTATTTTCCCTCCTTTGCCTTCTAGACAAGCGTTGGGTTTTTGTTGCCATGGGATGGTCATAGCTGGTCTTGAGAAGCCGTGCTGTGGAAGCTCGAGCCCTTCTGGGTCTTAAACTTACAGTGGTTTGACTCCTGCATTAGTTCAGGAGTTTCCTGTTGAGCCGCAGGATGGCGAAGACAGCCTTACACTATGCTCTTTACAATGCCTTCTCTGAACTGAGTCTTCAACAAGACATGATGGTTTATAGACATATCCTCAATCATGTAGGGCAAAATGGACATCTGCGACATGGTGGGCAGATCTTAGCAAGTCCCCTGGAGTTGCCGACCTCAGCTGTCTGGAAGCTGGGGACTTTGGACTAGCAAGTGTCAAGGGGTGACCTGCAACATAGTCTCTGTGTGCGGAGACCATGGTATTTTAGCCACAGCTATTTCGTCTGAGGGTGATGCTGTGGGATGGACATGGGGCCTGGATGGGGGCAGAATGAGTAGCCCTTCAGATGTTGCAGGACTTGAGTTCCCATGATCCTTTACCATTGTTTCTGCTGACAAGGGTTGATGGGAGGGGCAGTCCTGTAACGTCTAAGGGCTCACGATTTCCCCCCTCTGCACTGATTTAGAGAGATACCCTTCTTGGCAAGGAAAACTGATGATATGTAGCTGTAAGAAACCAAGACCACTGTTCTTGTCATGGACAGGCCAGACGTTCCTGGTACTGTCTGTAGAAGAAGGTAAGCATTGCACTGAAGACACTAGACCGCTGAATAAAGAAATGTGAATTCTTCTCTTCCTTAAAGAAACCAACAAAGAAAGGCAGCTTCTGTCCTATGCTCTTCCTCCCCTTTTTTACCTGTCTTACATCCCCTGAGACTTTGTGTTGTCCTGAATGTTGAAGCTGTTGCATGTTTTATTTTATTGAGCCCCTGCAATGTAGCAGTTTTCCCCTACCATAGCCTTTGTGTGTCTTTGTGTGTGTGTCACACTTTTCCAGAAGAACTATGATGTCCCTGGTAGAGGTATCTGCTACATCAGGAAGAACTCAAGAAAAGATGGGATGTTGGTTATGCTGTCTGCCTCGCCAGAGGATAACTGTGTGGGAGAAGAAGGAATGGGGAGGAAGAAATGACACTTTTTCTTCCAGCTCATTGACATAGAACTTTGTCAGGATGATTCAGGACTGAGTTCATATATATTGTTGGACTTGAGCTCCCATGATCTCTTGAGGAGAGACTTTCTTCACCACTTCTAGTCATCCTGGAATGTTTTAGAGAAAGTGTGGGCAACCTCATGAGAGCCAGAGGCCATGGCCCTTACCAGGCTCCCAATGTGGGCCGTACCTCCATATCCCCCCTTCCCCCCAGTAAGACCAAATTCTTCATTTGTCCTCTGCTGTCCCTCTGCAAAGTGGCGAACGGATGTGATACCACTTTTATTCACCATTTTGGAAGAGAGTGCATAGAAAAATGTAGGTATGTGGGGTGTTTATGGGTGGGCTGGTGCTTTTTTATGCATTTGAGATGGGCTTTCTGTATGGTTTTGGGGGAAATTACTTAAAAAATCAGGCCAAAAATATGGGGCAGAATTAGGGTCTCCACTTCCGTTTGGAGCATGTGTTGGATCGCAGATGGTTAATAGGGAAACCAGGCTAGGTGCATGGCCCTGGGTCTGTCTGAGAAACTGGTCTGGTTCTCTGGAGGTTGTGGAGGTTTATTTTTTTATTATAAGGAGGAAACTGCTGTTGTAGGCAAAATGCTGCTAAATGTTGTTGCTGCTGTTTTTTTCCCCTTAAGCTGATCTCTGTTCTTCACTGCTGTCTGGATCCACTGTCTCCCTTGTGGACAAAAGTGCATCTCCTTTAGGCGTTACTAGACTGCAATTCCCAGCAGGTTTTACGCATGGTCACAGGTGAGGGATGCTAGGGTTTGCGGTGCAGAAATACCTGGGATGCACTTTGCTTACCTGTACCCTGGAGCTAAAACTCTCACCCTCCTCGCTGATGGTTCCCCACTTTTTCATTGGGGAGACAACTGGTTTTATGTGTGTCTTTGTTGTGGGTTCATCTTGGTGGAGGAAAGCCTGGTGGTGACAGGTCCCTTTTAACCTGGAAACTGCAGAGGTGACTCTCTCCTCTTTGCTGTCCAACCTACCTCTAGCCTTTTCATTATGGAGGCGGCTTAATTTTGCACGGCTGCTTCCATGATACTGAGCCAGCAATTGTATATTGAAATAGACTGTGCACAGATTTGGACCTCTGCATCTCTCTGGCACCACCTCGGTTTCCAGTGTCACTTTAAAAAAAAAAAAAAATCTGTCACTCTGGCTTTGAAGCCAAATTGCATTAGACAAAATTACATTAAAGTTTCCATTTCAAACTTAGTGGCAGAAAATGTAGCTTTCTGCATGGAGAAAATGTCGATTTCCGAGCAGGAATTGTCCCCTCCTTGCCTCATGGAGTCTTCATTTTCTCTCCACTTCAACACTATGTTTTAAACTTAGACTCTGATCTCCTTTCTGGAGTAATTCCAGAGAATTAGCAGTCATGCAAGGGGCGCAGGGATATCTCGGCTCTGCACGGCTGGTTAAATTTGGCTATATGATGGTGTCAACAAAGGCAAGCAAAGATGGATGGGAACTGAGCATGGTTGTTTTGCATTTCTTAGCAATTACTCCATATCAGCCAAAGGGTTCTGGGAGTTGTAGTGCAAAGAAATAGAGTACAAACACTGAGGGTCATGCGCCTGGACTGCTCAAATGGGCCGCCCCATCCATTTGGGACAGTAGCTGCATCCCATGTCAGTCCCCCTTTGAGCATATTTGCTGTACCCAAAGCTTGAGAGAGGTAGGGTTTTATTTTCTGAGCTGCAAAGGCTGTTTTCATAAACATATCTCCTATCTTTTGGTTGTGTTCTTGGTTGAAAGAAACGTACAAGGCCACAACATCACACGTTCCCTTTTGGAAGTTTGAGTTCAAATACAACTTGGAAAGCCAACAAGATGGATTGCATCCCCCCTCAAAATAAGCCACCAAGTCCTTTTGATTTTCTCCAGCTGGGCTGCATTTAGGTTTACTTGATTTCCAAGTCCATGAAATATTTCTTGCATACAAATCTTTTTAGGGGTGGGTGGGTATGGGCACAAGTTTTAGGGCTCCTTAAAAAAAGGCTAACTTTTATTATGGCATAAGCTTTGTGGGCAATATTCAGAAATGGGGCAGAACGACACGTTCTTTGGTTCTCTGAGATGCTTTGCTGTTGCCCTTGAGCTGACTTTTCCCAACCAAAACAAACCCTAAATCTTTGGGAAGGAATCTAGCATGCCAATGCTGAATTAACATTTGCCAAGAAGTTCAGTTTTGTCCCCTGGGGCTTGAATCAAGAATGTGGGTTTTTATCATGCCATAGATCTTAATGAATGTATTCAGTGCCAGGATATTTAGCAACAGTACCTTACGAGTTTTCTGTCTGTTTCATGCAACACCTCAGCTTTGTTGTAATTATGGTTTTTGCACTTCCTTCTTCCCAACTGAAGTGGTAATATGGCTTTTCCTGCTTCCTATATGCCCAGTTCAAGATGAGGTTCCATGCGCCTCCTGAACTCGGGTGTGAACTATGAATGCCGAGGCCATAGTAAATATATTAGCCTTTAAGGTGTTACTGGACTCTTAGTGGCTGTGACAGTTTTCAACTCTGGAAAGCTTTTACCTCTATGCAAAGTCCTGGAGTGGTATCTAGTGATGAAACAAAAGTTTCGTGAAATGAGAAGAAATGTAAAAAGAGAGTTGCCCAGCTTTCCTCAACTGTAACTCTCTGTCTGTCTGATAGCTGGGGATGATGGGGTTGTTGTACCCAGTGCCTCTAGAAGGTGCCAACTTTGGGAAGAGCAGTCAAATTATATGGATGATTCTAGGCGTTATCCTTTTGACCAGCTTCCTATCATGTGCCTTCAAGTCAACTCCAGTTTATGATAACCTTTTCATTATTTTTTTTTATTTTTGGGTGGGGAGGAAAAGATTTATTCAGAGGAGTTTTTGCCATCGCCTTCCTCTGAGGCTGAGAGAGTGTGACTTGTCCACGGTTCCCCTGTGAGCTTCCTGGAGTCCTTGTCCCACATTCGAACCACTACACCATGCAGGCTGTCTTTGTACTTTTCCTTAAAAAAACTATACTGTGGGCTTGGGATATTAAACCAGATATATATGCCCCAGCTATGTTGCCCGGAAATGCATCTGCTTTGAAATTACTTTATATGAAAAAAACGGTATAGACATGTTATTAAATAAAAGTGGCTTTTTGGAATTGGCTTGATGACCTTTTTGTTATTTTCCCTTTTCTCCCAGGATTGCATTTGTGACATTTTGCTGCTCTCCTGTATTGTCCTAGAAGCTGGCATTCTGTAGGAGCCATGTTGGCTGGGGCATTTGGGGGAGTTGGAGTAACATTTCCAATTTCTGCCGAGGATATGGGCAGCTTCCAGTAAAGCACTTCCAACGGTCATGGTTTGGCAGGGGCAATCCCAATACATTTTCTAGGGTGCCACTTTTTCAGCTGCCACTCTTAAAAAAATCCTTTCCACTTTCCCCCTTTGCCCTCTCCTTGCTTCACTTGCTCCAAACTGAGTTGAAAGTGCCAAAGTATAGTGGACCCTTGATATCCGCTGTGTTTGGGGTATAGGACCTGCCACGGATACCTTATGAATACTTTTTGCTGCCTTGACCACAATCTGATGTTGCTTGGCCAGATATGTCCTAGTTTTCGTCCGTGAAATATTGGAGGATATTCATCCCTTGTGGCTCAGTGGCAGCTCGTGGCCAGTGCTAATACCTGGAGCATCTTGTCCATTGTCCCTCATTGGCACAAATGATGGCCAGGTTGACCATTTTGGCCTTTCCCTATGACTTACTGGTATTATCCCACTGGGCCAGCATCCTTATATCCTTCTCATTAGTAAGGGTGGGAGTTGTAGTCCAACATCTGGAGGCCCATATCATCTCCATAATAAATCAAGTGGGCTCTTTTCAGCTTTTCCCTTCCTAACAAGAAGACCATAAGGATCCTGGCCAAGTGAGATGTGCCTTCCAGTTGTTCCTGACTTATGACGACCCTATCATAGAGGTTTCTGGGGCTGAGAGTGTGTGATTTGCCTAAGGTTACCCCATGAATTTCCATAGCTGAGCAGGGATTCGAACCCTGGTCTCCAGGTTTATAGTCCAACTTCAAACCACGATACTATGCTGGCTTGTAGGGAAGTGTAGTCTACAACATTTGGACTGCAAAGGGTTCCCCATTCACCTGGATCTCCCTCTTAATATGTAAGTAAAGAGATGCACCAAGGAAACCGCATGATAGGGTTGTTGTAAGTCAGAAACGGCTTGAAGGCACACAACAACAAAATGTTTCAGAAGTACATAAATTACAAAAAGCAAACCTTGATTTTGCCATGTTATATAAGGGACATCATTTTACTATCCATTGTATTTAATGGGACTTGGACATCCATGGATTTTGGTATCCATGGCGGGGTCTAGGAGCCAAACCCCAATGGACATTTATCTTCTTCCTTTGCAAAAAGGCTCCCCAAAGTGGTGAAAGATATCATATTATGGCAGACCTTGAAAGAGGATTGTCTCATCTAATCTTGCATTTAGCCTTTGTCTTGTGATCGATCATTAGAAAGTGAACAATGGCTTAATTTGGAAGTCAGATTGCTGAGGCATGTGTCCCTAAGGAAATCCTGATGTGGGAGGAAAAACAGATTAATCACTTCTTGAGGTCCTTTAAACAATATGGGACTCATCTCCTAGTCATCAGTTTAAAACATACATAGGATCGCACGGCAATCTTAGCAGCCCTTCTTGTAGAACAAGTAAGACTTACAACATTTTCAGGCTTAAATTTTATTTTAAGAAAGTGGGAGCAGAGAAAATTACCTATTTCCGCAGCTCCACTTTCTACCTCGACGTTTCCACTCGGCTCCTGGTTTTGTCTAGCATCGATGCTATAAACGTGTGGTAGAAATCGTAGGGCTTCCATAATGGCGAGAAAGCCAGGGGATCGGGAGGCTTATATGGAACAGACGCGCCATTTAAAACCTTTTCTGCAGGTTTTTGGGAAGCAAAAGGGGAGATAAGAGGCACCACCACCAATGATACAAGATCAGGTCAATGGCTTTAGGAGAACTTAACTGGCTTCTGCTAGGAGGGTTGGCGGCTTTTCTTGGGTGTAGGACGGTTCCTCTTGGAAGCTGGAGGAGGTTTCCTGGGAGCAGGTGGTGGCTTCTTGGGAGCTGGAGGAGGTTTCCTGGGAGCTGAAGGAGGTTTTTTGGGAGCTGGAGGAGGTTTCCTGGGAGCTGGTGGTGGCTTCTTGGGAGCTGGAGGAGGTTTTTTGGGAGCTGGTGGTGGTTTCTTGGGAGCTGGAGGAGGTTTCCTTGGAGGTGGAGGAGGTTTCCTTAGAGCTAGAGGAGGTTTCCTTGGAGGTAGAGGTTTCCTGGGAGCTGGAGGAAGTTTCCTGGGAGCTGGTGGAGGTTTCCTGGGAGCTAGTGGAGGTTTCATAGGAGCTGGTGGTGGTGACTTCTTGGGAGATGGTGGAGGTTTCATAGGAGCTGGTGGTGGAGGTTTCCTGGGAGCTGGTAGTAGAGGTTTCTTGGGAGTTGGTGGAGACTTCTTGGGAGTTGGTGGTGGTTTCCTATGGGCTCCTGGATGCTTTCTGTGAACTCCTGGATGCTTCTTGAGGATGTTTGGCTGCTTCCTGTGAACTTTTGGCTGCTTCACGTGGACATTTGGCCGCTTCTTGTGAGGTGGTGGCGGTGGTGGAGGAGGCGGCGGCGGAGGTGGTGGTGGTGGCAGATTTGGCATTGATGCCGTTTGTGTCACCTTGGGCACTGCTGGTGGTGTCACCTTGGGCATTGTTGCTGGTGTTGTTGGCGTTGTCAGGATGGGAGGTGGTGGTATTTGGGGGGCAGGTGGTGGTGGTGGTGGCGGCAGCATTTGGGGGAAAGCTTGTGGTGCCTGATTGTTGGGTGGCAGTTGTACTTTTACAGGACCTGGGCCTTTCATGGGACTAATCAACTTCATTGCCAAATAGCCCTGGGAAACAAAAGGAAGCCGGTGGTCACTGCAATGTAAAAGCTTACCCTGCTTCAGGAATACAAGCCTTCTGTAGACTCAGAAAAGCTTTATTCAGTAAGTGGAGAAAAATCATAGCACAAAGTTGTTGTCAATACTGAAATTTCCCCCCAGTTATCTAGTATAACTAAAGTTCAACCAATTCACCTTCCACAATGCTTGCATCCCATTTGTCAGCATAGGATCCTGACAGTCATAAAATGCAGAACTGCTTTCCCTGTTTTGCCTCCAAGGTTGCATTTAACACCGCTGAAATAAGTTGACACCACTTTAACTATCATGGCTCAATGCTATGGAATTCTGAGAATTCCAGAAGCTCTCTGATGGAGAGGTTAAATATCTCACAAAACTACAGTTCTCAGAATCCCATAGCATTGAGCCATGGCGGTTAAAGTGATGTCAACTTGGATTATTTCTGCAGTATGGATGCAGTCTTAATCTGTTTCCCTGTAAGGAGGAGTATGTATGTGGCTGGACAGTCCGTGCCTCTGCTGCTCAGGGTCCTTGGAGCTCTTTCTAAACAACGGTGAAGCAGTATGATTCCACTTCAAGTGCCTTGGCTGCTCGCTATGGCATCCTGGGGTTTGTAGTTTGGTCAGTGGCCCTGGAGATCTTCTGGCTGAGAATGCTAAACTCCCTTCCCTAAAATGGAAATCCGGAATTCCATAGGATTTTGCCATGGGAATTTGTAGCGCTGTTGTTGTGTAGGGTGTGAAGGGCTCTAGGTTTGTGGGAGCAAATCTGTGATTGTAAGAAGAGCTCTAATGGATCATCTGAGCAGAAGTCTGGCCAATACTGTTCCTACAATGGTCAAGAGGAAGCCCACCAGTAAAAGACCAATGCACCCGGACGCTCTCCATTTTGTGTTTCCCAACAATTGAAATCCAGAGGTGCTTCAATGCAAGTTGGGAGGTAATTCATAACCTTATCCTTTTGCAACATTTGATAGTCATCATTTATAGGGCCTTCCACACTACACAATTATACCACTGTGATCCCACTTTCACTGCCATGGCTGCCTTCTATGGAATCCTAAGGTGTATAGTCAAGGAAGCTTTGGCATGCTTTGGCTGGGAATTCTCAACAGCTATCCCTAAACTATAAATCCCAGGATTCCATGGGAGTTAACCCCATTGTGGCTGAAGCAGAATCATAGCGTTATAATTGATGTTGCACGAAGGCCCCTGGTACCGTTTGTGGCTCTAGATTCCCTTCCTTTCCCCAGCAGACTTACGGGAGCTGAATAGATGAAGGCTGCGAAAAGCAAGAATACAAAGACGCAGCAAATGAAAATGAAGATCTTCCACTTGCTCTTCTGCCAGATGATGAAGTGGAGACTCTTCAGAGGAGCGGTGAACCACAGGAAAGAGGTCTCCGGCCTCCTGGTCAAGGGAAGAAGGAGAGGGACAGGGCAAACTGGTCAGGTGGCACAGTAAGTCCAAGTGCGTGTTGCCACCTTCTGCCATTCTGCTCTTCTGATTTTTGGTGGTCCTCCACACATATGCCCCACCTTCAAGGTGAACCATCTGGGAATGGATGGAGATGGATGAACATTGCCTCACATACATAAACCAAATGTTCTGCTTCTCTTCCAGAACCACTGGCACTGAGAGTGTCTCCCCATTGGAATCCTTTGGGAAATTGTATGAGACCAGCCTGGGCCTGAGACCTGGTAACCCTCTTCCCAACATCTCTGTGACCTGCTATGGGCTTGAGGCATAGTAAGATACCAAGAAGGTGGCCATATAGAGTCACTCAGCTCTGCTCAAAGTGCTTCTGTCGCAGCCAGGTAGACCCTTGTATGGCCAGATGGAGGAACCTACCGGAGGACATCTTACCCAGGCCTCTCCTCAGTCCCAGAATTGGATTTGGGGCTGGAAGGTGGCATTAGTTTGGCACAAGCTTGTCTCAAAAGCAGCTGAACCCAAGAATCCTTGGAAGCAGCCTTCCATTTGTTGCCCTCCAGATGGGTTGGATTGAAACACCCGCTGTCCCTTGTGCTGGTAGATGATGGGGGCTGTAATTGAGCCCATCCGGAGGGCATCAAAATGGTGTTTTAATAAGGAGATCACCCTCTCCAACATCTGCACCAGAAGGAACCTGGAGTTCTTACTCTGGTGGCTTCAGGACTGGGTTCATGTTGGGCTCTTCTCTTCCTCGGCCAGCCGGTCGCTCTTCAGCCTCCTGCTCATTCAGCAGCTCAAGGGTCATTTCCACCTTACCCTTGAAAACCAGAAACAGAAGGACACAGGGGCAGGTGGAGCAGGGATCTAAAAGCCTATTATCATCTTCATGTGCAAGGACAAATAATTCCTGTGGAGACTGGGGAGTTCTGTGCAGAATTCTCCCAGTATTTGTACTCTGCAAAGTGTTTTGTAGCATTATCCCGCGCGGAAATACATGTGAGGTTTTGCTGTGCAAAAACCAGCCAAACACATGCCCTGCAGAGGAAACAGTGCACCTTCAGCAAGAAATGCTGTCTTCTGCATGAAAAAAAGCATGGATTATGCACAGGATTATGCATTACTGCATCGAATGAATCCTTTTGAAAACTTTGCAAAGCCAAAAAACCCAGGAGGAGCTGCACAAAACCCACAACTTGCTAACTGTTTGGTGCCACCGTGGAGAAGGCCCTTTCTCACATACATTACCCCTATCATTGTTAGAGGACCCCTCCAACAACCCTCAATTCATGGGTAGGCATATTTTGAGGGCGTTTCCTCCAGTACTGAGGTCCTAAGTCCTTTAGGGCTTTCAATGGTATGGGGTAGATGGTTCTTGTGGTCCCTTCCAATTCTTCAGGAAATAAAGAAAAAGAATCCAAGCTGAGCATGAATGACTAGGCTGTGGGATGAGGTGGCTCCCAACGCAACTCCATCAAAGTCTGTCTTCCAGTCCCATCTTAAAAAGAAAGTATTTGGCCAGCCAGGTTGGGTTGGCCCAAATGCCAGATCCCCCAAATCTCCCCGTAACTTACCGACACCCGCGGCTTGTCCTTTTCGAAGACGATGCAGGGCCACCAGCCCCTCGTGTTCTTCTGTGTGAACATGGAGATATATTTGGGTTTCTTGCGCCTGAAAAAAGAGGTGGGGGTGACCGTGTTGTCCTCTAGCACCATTTTCACGGTGCAGTCCCGAGGGCGTCTGGCGGGGCGAGGCATGCTGTTCAGGTTCAGCTCCAGTATGCCTGCAAAGGGAACGAAAGGGAATAAAATGTACATTTTCTCTCCTTCTCCAACCATCCTCAGATGGACCATCCAAGGTGTGAACCTGGCATGACTTTCGACATCTTCTGAGCCTCGTATTTTTCGAACACTATATCCCAAGAAGTGCCTTTGGTTGTATCCACACTGCAGAATTAAAGCAGCTTGACACCACTTTAACCTGGTGAAGTATTTGTTTTCAATCTTTTTAAATTGTATTCATTTAACTTCAGGTGTGAATCATTTCAAGAGTTAAATTCGGTTTTAATGTTTACTTTTTGCTTGCGTTTAATGGTCTTCTTTGAAACTGTCAGCTGTTTTGAGTTCCAATTTTAGGAGAAGAGTGGAAAATAATAGAAATAACAGTGATATCAGATAACAATAACAACAGCAACACACATATACAACAAAGAGAGGAACCAGAAAATGGTTTTTGTTGTTCTTGGAATGCCTTAGGAACAAATTCAGGATTCTTCCTACCTAGAAAATCGTCCGCTGAAAATTTGTCATTGTCCCAGATCTGGATAATCAGTTTGGGGGGCACTTTCTGCATGGTCTCATCCAGACTCCAAAAGTGTTGCTGAAAAAGAAAGGGCAGGGGAAAGGCAGCTAAAATAAGTGTGTCCATCCAGGCGTACATCAAAACCAATGTGTGATAACTGCAGAAATGTTGTCTAGAACCTGAGGTTAAAGGCTTAACTGTTTGGAAGAGGAGGACTGGAAGAGTTGGGGGGACCCATAAAGACCCTGGGAACTGACCCTTGGTTCATATAGCTGTAGTGTTCTGGGTTTGGGCAGTGGTTCTTTCCCAGCTGTTCTTGGAGATTTTGAAAAGTGAACCTGAGACCTTCTGGGTAAGGCCATATGAAAATGAGCTGGACTATTGATCTCTCTAACCCAGGGATGGGCAACCATGGAAGGCTAGGAGGGTCATATCAGCTACCTGGAGACCTCAAGGGGTTGCCCCCCTTCACCACATTCACCTCCCCGCTGCAAAAATCCCATATTTTTTGTCCTCCAATGGCCTCAAGGCAGGGTGACCAGATGCCATAACCACAAAGGAGGACAATACCCTGCATAAGGTAAGACGTTCAAGAAAAATGTAGGCCACTACCAAATAAAAGCTGAAAACACTCATACAAATAAATGCATGCTTCTTGATCATGCTCAGAATGAAGGACATTTTGGAATTCTCTCCTGGACAGAAGGCTGGAATGTAGGACATGTCCCAGAAGAGGAGGATGCCGGGTCACCCTGCCTCGTGATGCTGTGGTGGGCATTTTCAGCATGTTTTTAGCAAAGGGCAACTGACAACAACATTTAAGGTCCAGGAGAGACCATGTCAATTCTGGTTTATTTCGGGGATTTTTCCTGCACCTAAAGTGCCCCAGGGGGGCTCAAAAACATGGTGAAAATGCCCTTTGCACCTTCTAGAGGACTTTGGGAGGTTAAAAAAAAGTTCTTTAAAAAAACCACACTTTTTTTGAACTTTTAGGGTCCCCAAGGGTCACAAAAATAGCCCTTGGAGGGTCGAATGTGATCCACAAGTTGCATTTTGCTCTATTATCAACCTTGACTGGCTCTCTGGAGCATCTCCTAACCCTGCCTGGTCATCCTTAGGATTCCCTGGTGGTCTCCCATCCAAGTATTAACTAGCCCCAACTTTGTTTAGCTTCCATAAACAGGTGAATTTGGGTGTTCAGGCTGGTCCTGACAATATGCACCCACCTTCTTGGTGAGGACCAGGACCTGCTCCATGGGCAGATACTCCATGGGAAAGACAAAGCGCCAGTTGAAGTTGCCTTCTCCTGAGAGGGACCTGTAGTGGACGTCTGTCTTCTGCTTGTCCTCTTCCAAGCCATCCAGCCACCTGGGACCAGTACCAAGGAGATATTGGGGTCGGCCAGAGAAATGCGTTCATCTTAACGGCAGGTTCTGGAGTGCACTTGGATACATCCGCTATAGCATTTAGCAACAGCATTTACATTTCTATACTGCTTAATAGTGAACTTCAGCACTCTCTAAGCACTTTAACAGTCTCTAAGCCAATTGTGCCCAACAGGCTGGGTATTCATTTTACTGACCTATGAAAGGATGGAGGGCTGAGTCAACCTTGGAGCCCTTCCTGGGATCGAACTCACAACCTTGTGGCTACAATATCGGCATTTAACCACTGCGTCACCAGGGCTCCCTATGGATGTTGCGTTATGCAAGTGTGTTGGTAACTTAGGGATCCTAATCCACCAATATGATGATGATGATAATGATGATGATGATGATGATGATGATTTATTTCTATCCCACCTCACCAATAAGATCAATCTTAAAATGAAACTAAACTAAACTAAACTAAAATGGAGCATATTGTCTAATCCAGGAAAGGAAAATGTGTTGACCTTCAGAGGTTGTTGAGTAGCATCTCCAGCCAGCAAAGCTAATGGTAGATACTCCCACCTTGCCCCAGTGTTAGAATATATCTATAATTATAAAACCAGTGTGCTGTAGTAGTTTGAGTGTTGGATTAAGGCTCTGGAGGCCAAGGATTTGATTCTCCACTTTGACCCACTGAGTGACCTTAGGTAA
Source organism: Urosaurus nigricauda (assembly GCA_034509955.1). Taxonomy (NCBI): domain Eukaryota; kingdom Metazoa; phylum Chordata; class Lepidosauria; order Squamata; family Phrynosomatidae; genus Urosaurus; species Urosaurus nigricauda. Next base: position 2,418,666 of record JAOEGL010000009.1, on the reverse strand, counting down.
GCCCCAGAAACTTCCATGATAGGTTCACCTTAGGGTTGCCTGAAGGCACACAACAACAACAAATTTTATTGCCTATGTCATTTCCCATGTACCCTTTGACGTAGATGTCGCTCATCCTGTCTCCAAAAATGTTGGTGTCTTCCAGGTCTACATCTTTGGTGTTCCAAATGATAACACGCAATTCATACCTAACGAAAAGAAAGGCAGGCAACTGTGGTCAGACCGGCAGGAGTTTCAGGACAGGGACTTCGCAACTCCTAGTGCCCATGCTAACTTGTGGGGATGCTGGGTGTTGTAGTCACAACAGTTAGGAACTTTCACTTGCTGTCTGTGAGGTCACTTCACCTACCTCTTTGGCTGCCTTGGGGTGATGTCAAAAGGAGGTCCTGGCTCACCTAAGGCTTCCGGGAAGATGTCAACCCACATCTGTACTTTGCCCTGGATAGGAAAAGGGGCACAGGGTTTACAAAGTCTTCTCTTTGCATCACCATCACATATTGGCAACTGACCTACTCTTGCAATTCGGCCGTTTCATCCCAGTTCCAAATAGGAGCTTCCGTTTTGCCACCAAAAGTGCTGCCCTTGGCTGGAAGTGCCTTCTCGGTTTCAGTCTCTCAATTTCCTCTTCTCCACAACCGTTAAGTATATAGGAGCCTTCTCTAGTTTTCACATTGGCAACCCTACCTCTGGGTATTTTTCCCCTTTGCTGTGCTGTATGGATTTTGCACAGGTCAAAATAACAGAAGCATTGGTCAGTATTTATTATTATTATGGCTGTTGCAATTAAATCTCACATTTTCTCCAGTGGAGTTCAAGGTGGTTTGCATGGTTCTCCTCCAGCTTTATTCTCACAACAACAAAGATGATCAGGCTGAGAAATTGAGAGGGATTGAACCCAGGTTCCTTCAGTGGTGGAAACTTGAACCTGAAAGCTCCCAGGTTCCACTATAGCAGTCCAATTGCTGTGCCCTACACTTAGGGTGCATCTACATTACAGAAATAATGCATTCTGATACCACTTTAAGTGCCGTAGCTCCATCCCATGGAATCCTGAAATCTGGAGTTTTACAAGGTCTTTAGCCCTTTCTGCCAAACAGAGCTGGTGCCTCACCAAACTACAACATTTCATGATTATTGCTTTCAATTAGGCTGTTTTTAGCTACGTTTTAGTTGTTAGTAGTGTTTTTTTTTTTAATTTGTTCACAATGTTTTAACTTGGTATTTATTTATTTTGTGAAGTATGTTGTGACCCGTCTTGAGTCCCACTGCGGGAGAAAGGCGGGATATAAATTTTGGAAATAAAGTAAAATAAAGAAAATCCCCAAATTTTGTAGGACGGAGCAGTGACAGTTAAAGTGGTGTCAGACTGCATTATTATCACCGTGTAGATGCACCCCTAGAAACTAACTAGAGAAGTAGTTGGAGCTTGCAATGCTAGTGGTGGGATGAATGTCCTCCATCAGACCAGATAGCAGTTGCCTGGCCCCTAGAACCCGCCCGGTTCTAGGCTACCTGGCACCTAGAACCCACCAGGTTCTAGGCTACTTGGCACCTAGAACCCAGTTTGCCTTTCAGGAAGATAGTGACAACCTGAATTAAGGGCTGGGTGGTTACCTGATCAATCCCAGGATGGGCAGGATTGTAAAGAGTGCGAGTCTCGATGTGTTCAGGCACCAACCCACAAGTATGGAGAAGGTGGAGGGCAAGGCGTTCCTTGGCAGCTCCCAGGTAGTCATGCAAAGGGGCCTGGGTCTCTGAAAAGAGAAAGCCCAGCACGGAAGAAGAATAAAATCTTTATTATGGTCATAGACCAGCCCAGGTTAAAAAGGACAACAGAATAAAAGAAGGTTAAAATACAGGTTAAAAACAGAATGTAAAATATCTTTTCAGATCATTCCACTCTAGCAAGACAAGAACGGTACTAGTTTACTGGAGAATTGTAACTGCAGCTGCACAACATCTGGCAACATTATAATGTTGCATCAGAGTCCAACATTATGGACATTTTGGACTTCAGCTCCCAGAATTCCTGACTGTTGGCCAAGCTGGCTGAGGCTTCTGGGAGTTGAAGTCCAAAAACCTGGATGACCCAAGTTTGGGAATCGCTCTCTGAAAGCAACAGAGCCCAGCACAGGTTATGGAGAAACCTGTCAGTTGGATCAGCATCAGACTTTGAAGCAAGCGAATGCACATTCTGCAGTCTGTACGAATAATGCGGACTTAGCCAGACTGCAGGATGGAGTCTGTATTTCTAAGAACTACAGGCTGAGCCTCCCTTATCTGGAATTCCAAACCAAAGTGCCACCCAGCATTGCTACCGAGTGCAAAGGTAATTGGAGGAATGTGGTACCCAAAATACTCCAGGAGCCTGGAGTATTTTGGCTGCTGTAGGCAAGCCCTAGGTTCAGTTTCTCCACCTCTTTGAAATGATGCGGTTCTAGGACTTCTTGCCTTCTGCTTTGCATTCACCTTCTGGCTGAAAGCAAGCAGGCTAGATTAAATGCTCCCAGCTCTCCCTAAATCGGTGAGATGGAATAAACTCTTCATTTCACTACTAATTTTTATCTTATTTTCCAGACAGGAAAATATCTTCTTTGCCCCAAATTGTGTGCATTTGTCTTTGAAAGACAAGCTGTGATCAACTGCAATGGGTTAATGCATAAGATTTAATAATATCTAAGGCATCCCTAGTTGTCAGGTTTTGGTCTAGAAACCTCAGAGCCTGGGATGAAGGTCTTGAATTATCCCTCCATGTGAAGTAGTAGTTTGAGCCTTGGAGTACAACTCTGGAGACCAAGGTTCGAATCCCGCCTCGGCCATATAAACCCACTTGGGCAAGTCACAATCTTACAGCCTCAGGGGATGGCCATGGCAAACCCTCTCTGAACAAGTCTTGCCAAGAAAACCCCAGGATAGGGTCGCCTTAGGGTTGCCATAAGTCAGAAATGACTCGAAGGCATGCAAGAACAACAAGAAAGAGGGGAGATCACAGGGAAATCCACAATGCAATAAGAAGGGGCCACACTTTTACTCTTGGCAATGCCTGGAAAGGGCAGATGAATGGGCAGCAAAAGACTTGCTGGCAGTGGATTCCCTGTTGTGCCGAGGTCCTAAACAAATGCCCAAAGATACGGATGGCATATGTGCCCCAGTCCCTTGGGTCCATTTTGTGCTACCTACCAAAGTCAGACAGGTGGTAGGTCTTGCCCATGAAAAGGGCTTGGCTTCCGTCTTCGTGTATCTCCGGCAGAGGTAAGTTTTTGGTCCGCGCGTAATTGTCCAAGAGCTCAGTGGGGAGAAGCTGGTCTCGCCATTGACTGGGGCCAGCACTGCAAGGAAGGAAAGGCTGCGTATGAGCTCAAACAGCATTAGTCATAGAGGGACGTTTCATTGACTTATAAATGCATTGCAATATAAAAATACACTGGAGCGGCGTCATGGTTTGAGCGTCGGACTATGATTCTGGAGACCAGGGTTTGATTCTCAGCTTGGCCATGAAACCCACTGGGTGACCCTGAGCAAGTCACACGCTCTCGGCCTCAGAGGAAGGCAAAGGCAAGCCTCCGCTGACAATTTTTCTGGAGCAGGAAACAACGACGACGGTGATAGCCGCCCTTGCTACTTACACGCAGTAAGTCTGCGGAAGCCCGCAGTTTGCCCCATAGCGAGAGAGGAGCCGGTTTTCCAAGTCGATGGTGGTGTCCCCGATGTCGTCGTCTGGGGGGAAGATGTCAAAGTCGTAGAAAGAGATCTTCAAGTCCTTTTCTATTGGGATGCAGCACATGATTTCATACATTCTGTGGGTAAGAGAGAAAAACAAGGAGGACACGATTCCTTTCCCCCCCTCTTTGCATATCGGTTGCTTGCTGAGATGGTGAGCCATTGGCATGTGCGTGTATTTATCTTTTATAACATAAAGCATATGCTGCCTACCATATTTGTAAGGTTTTTAATTAATAAATATATGTCAGAGTTGTACTGTTGACATATCTGGGTGTTGAATTAGTAGTAGTAGTAATAACTATTATTAACTATTTCACCATTTCCCCTAAAAGTGGGACCGAAGGAGGCTTGCAAATTAACACAAGTACAATGCAGCTAAGAACCTACAAAGAATTAAACTATTAACAAGGTTAAAGCAATTTAAAACGTGCAATTGAAAGTGATAAAATGAAGTCAAAATAATTCAGTACCCTTTGGGAAAGCCCTTTCTTTAAAAACCTTCAGTTCTAAGGCTGGATGGATGAGAGAATACAGAGAGCAAGTGCTTCCAGGACAGATTATACTCTTGCTTTTCACCAGGGGATGGTTGCTTCTTTTATATAAGAGTTAAGACACAGTACTTACATAGACCCATGGATAAGTAGACTCAGGCTTTTTGGACATTTTTTTGCCCTAAATTTCTAGACTTATGCATGAGTATCTACGGTATCTACACGTCGACTCACAATTGACCATTCTGACTCGACTCGGAAGGTGTTTCTGGAGTTGGATAAGCCAGACCTACCTCCCAAAGACAGGCTCTAAGGTGTTGGGAATATACTCCTCTCTTTCTCCGACCCGATTCTTCCCTATCTTGATCCAGACGTAGGGATCGCACTGTAGGGAGATAGTCTCTTAAGGTTGTTGTTGCTACATGGGAAGGTCATGGTTGCTACATGTTGCTTTGGGTTTTCTGGAAAACCCAAACCAAATAGTAAGTCTTTTTAATGCAGCACAAGGGGCAGACACCCCAAATAGGGTCTGGGCATTGTGCAAACAGTTTGGATCCAATTTGGGGTTTTGTGGCTGTGTAATGTGAACAGCACACAGCAAACTTGGGAGGAATTTGGGGATTGTAAGTAATGGAGAGAAGCTGTTACTGCATATGAAAAAATATGGTCTATGTAGACATCTGGAGATCCTCCAGTGTGACTCTGGTCAACTTTTGCCAGAGGTATATGTATATTGCAAACTACTGCTGTTTTTGGTTTTAAAAGCATGACATCTTTCTATTTTTTAATCCCATTAGAACAGTTCCTACCGTGGAAGGTATGGTCTGCAAAAGGATAATCACAGATAAGGAAAAGAAATTTAGTTAGGATTACCAGACCGTTTCTGTCTTTCGGCTGGAGGTTAAAGGCCCGGATAATGTAGACCCGGACCAAACACGACTGGCAAACATTTTGGGGAAGCTCCTGGAACTGGCGCGGAGGAGGCGGGATGGTGGGGTCTTCGGGTATTGGATAGATTCGGAAAAGCCCCTGCAAAAAACAAAGTGTTATACCTAACTGCCCTATGAGTAGCGTTTCTCAAAAGGCTCTTGCACAAGATGAGCATGAAAGCCAGAAAATGTCACTTCATCCTGGCTGTGAAATGCATGTAAATGTTGAGGACATAGGGTGCATCTGCACTGTAGAAATAATGCTGTTTGGCACCACTTTAACTGCCTTGGCTCCATCCTAAATAGCATTTTAATAAACACACATTTGCTGGAATTCCGTCAGGGTCTTACAAATGCGTATGTTCCCCTATGGAAGCAAATGTACATTTTTGTCTGACGTGGGAATGTCCGCATTTAGTTCAAGACTGTGGAAGTAGAATTGTGCATGCGCTGCCATCGACATTTCCATAATTTCTCCCCATAAATTATTTAACGCACTAGGTGCATCTAGTTCATTAAATAATGCATTTAATACATTACATAATTTATGGAAATGCGAATTTCTATAAATTGTTTAGACTTCTGATGCAGTCCCAGGATCAAATTTTAGAACTGTACAGAAAACAAGGGCACTCCGTTTCGGCTCTCACCTTGAATTCACCTCCCACAACGGGGTCCTCAACCGTCACCCGTCCTCGGTAGAGCTTAAAAGTCTGGCAGAAATCCTGGAAGCCTTGAAAATCTGGCACTTCCTCCAGTTCACAGTTGTAGATCTAAAAGGAGCAAAGAGCAGATGGTTAAAGACAGTCTGTAAGCGGTAGCTGTTTTATCTCCCTTTGCTGTTGCTGTTGTTGCATGCCTCCAAGTCGCTTCCAACTTACGGCGACCCATGGGGTTTCCGTGGCAAGTTTCTTCAGAGAGGGCTTTGTTATTGCCATCCTCTGAGGCTGAGAGAGTGTGACTTGGTCAAGGTCACCCAGTGGGTTTTCATGGCCGAGCTGGGATTTGAACCCTGGCCTCCAGAGCTGTAGTCCAATGTTGAAACCACTAGACCACACTGGCTCCTTTATTTCCGTAGGCATTTTGTATAATGATATCCGCAGTGGTCACAAGGTGCATTGAAACTAGTAGGAATTGCAACAAGGCCCTGAGGGATCTTTCTAGCAGGATGTCCACAATATGCCTCATAATCAGGAGAATGGTGCAGATAGGGATGTCACCCAGGGGATGCCGGGAATTACAATTTATGAATAGCATTAATACAAAAAACATTGCTAAGGCTGAACGCTGAGACGTCTGCAAGGAAGAAGGAGGCGAGAATGGGAGGGCTTAAGTATCCTTCTTTCCCATTGATTCTCCGGTTACAGTTCTCAACCTTCCTAATGCCGCAACCCTTTCATACAGTTGCTCATGTGGTGGTGACTCCCAACCAATGGTCTCGGTTCCCAAGACCACTGGAAATACGTGTTTTAGAATCATAGAATCATAGAATCATAGAATCCTAGAGTTGGAAGAGACCACAAGGGCCATCCAGTCCAACCCCCTGCCATGCAGGAACTCCAAATCAAAGCATCCCTGACAGATGGCCATCCAGCCTCTGCTTAAAGACCCCTAAGGAAGGAGACTCCACTATGCTCCGAGGGAGTGTGTTCCACTGTCGAACAGCCCTTACTGTCAGGAAGTTCCTCCTAATGTTGAGGTGGAATCTCTTTTCCTGCAGTTTGCATCCATTGTTCCGCGTTCTAGTCTCTGGAGCAGCAGAAAACAAGCTTGCTCCCTCCTCAATATGACATCCCTTCAAATATTCAAACAGGGCTATCATATCACCTCTTAACCTTCTCTTCTCCAGACTAAACATCCCCAGCTCCCTAAGGCGTTCTTCATAGGGCAAGGTTTCCAGACCCTTCACCATCTTAGTTGCCCTCCTTTGGACATGCTCCAGTTTCTCCACATCTTTTTTGAATTGTGGTGCCCAGAACTGGACACAGTATTCCAGGTGGGGCCTTACCAAAGCAGAATAGAGTGGCACTATAACTTCCCTTGATCTAGAAACTATACTTCTATTGATGCAGCCTAAAATTGCATTGGCTTTTTTAGCTGCCGCATCACACTGTTGACTCATGTTCAGCTTATGGTCTACTTGGACTCCTAGATCCCTTTCACATGTGGTCTCATTCAGCCAGGTGTCCCCCATCCTATATCTGTGCATTTCATTTTTCCTCCCTAAGTGCAGAACCTTACATTTCTCCGCATTGAATTTCATTTTGTTAGCACTGACCCAGCTTTTCCGATGGTCTTAGGTGACCCTTGTGAAAGGGTCGTTCAACTCCCAAAGGGGTTGTGACCCAGAGGTTGAGAACCGCTGGTCCAGTACATAGTCCTACCTTGCCTTAGCGACTTTGTTATTAGACATTTGTGATGGAGATGGACAATTATGCCCGCCATTCTACCTGGGCATCTGTGACCCTCTGATGCACTTACCTTCACAGTATCAAAGCCCCTCTCCAAGTAATGTCCACTCTTTGCTAGGTCGCCCATAGTCACGTAGTACTTGCTCCACCAGTCTACCTCCTCCTCTTCCTCATCCACTACCTCCTAACAGAGAAACAACATGGAAGCGTTGGGGTTGTGTCCGCCTGGCCATACTTTCAAAGTGGAATGGTATCCATTTTGCAAAAGAACAAATGCAAGTTTTTCCAGAGGTCATCACACCACGTAGAAGTGTGGTGGCCACCAGACACTCTTGGTTAAGGATTGAGGAGGACATTTCCATAAAAGCACATGTAGGGATGGATGAGGAGGTGCTTGAATTATTTGGAGAAGAGGCCTGATACAAACTTGTGTGGACTTCAACCCCCTTCTTCAGATTAGTCTTTTCACATCTGAGCTACTTTCCACCAAGCAGTTGTCCATCTGGCACAACTTCAGGTATGTGCCACAATGGCCTTTGTTAGTCCTTAAGGTGCCGCAGAGATTGGGTTCCTGGGGAATATCAAGGCTAAAACCTTGACTTTGCAAAAAAACCCGAGTACTTTCTGATTCATAGGAACACAGAGTGTCGAAATCGTAGCTCGGATATCATTCATGACCTACCTTCTCTTTTTTGAACTTCATCCATGACCACGACTTGTAGAAGGTCTTGTTCAGTTGCTACAATGAATAGCAGAATAAAGTAATAGAATTAAGATGGATATCAATAAGATAGGATGTGTCCAAAGTAGGACAACCAAGAAAGCAAAAGGTTGAAGGAGTTGGGTATGTTTAACTTGGAGAAAAGAAGATTGAGAGGTGACAGCCGTCTTTAAATAGCTGAAGGGGTGTTATGTGGAAGAGGACCTAAGTAGATTGAAAATGCAAGAAAGGAGATGCTGATTAAATATTGGGAAGAACTTCCTGGTGGAATGGATTTTTAGGAATCTATCGGAAACTGGGCCACGCTTGCTTGGCCTGAGAGTCGGATTTTCTATTATTTTCTTCATCTTGCTTACATGACACAAGCCATGACTTCCAAATGCTTATGTATGCCATTACAAAGTTTGTGTGACTATTGGACTTGAAAAACCATGCTATCATTGTCAAGGCCTTGGGCAGGAATCCTTTCCCATCCCTACTTGTTGAGATCTTTGTAACTTTGGTCCCTTTCACAAGAAAGGAAAGAAACTAGGGCTGCCATTCTTTGGTAACTTATAATAGTGTCAGTAGGACTTATTTGTTGTTGTTGTTGGAGACTAATGTAGTTACATCTCACAGCTATGTCTCCTGATGGCCAAATTCAAACATTGACAAGAGAAGGAGCTATGATTCCAAGCTGCAGCCATACTTACCTTCTTTGGCTTCACTTTGGAAATGGCTGTTGATAGAAGGAAAAAGCACACAAGAGAACATGGGATTAATAGGAAAGCTCAAAAGGTGTGATGCTTGGAAAGAGCAGGAACAAAATCCCACATGTTGCTTCTGACAGATATTTTTATATATATATATATTATCTCCTGACAAATGACTTGTGGACTTTTCAAGCTTATCCAGTCCTGTATTACAACATCAATGGGAGCTCTCAAAACATCAGCTGCACATATGAGATAATATAACACAATCCAGTTAGGACTTGGGTTGGAGAGGAATACCAGGCGCTGCAGGCTATATTTCAGAGGAAGGAACTGGCAAAACCACATTTTTGAATCTTTCTTGCCAAAGAACACCCCATAAAAAAAATTAATGGGGTTGCATAAGTCAGCAGGCAACACACACACTTCAGCAACAGCCCAGATACACAAGCCATTCCCAATAGGCCACTTTGGAGCCTGTTTCCCCTCCAAGGATCTTGACCTGGAGAAACATTGAAAGAGCTGGGTATGTTTTCCCTTAATAAAAAAAAAGAGACATTATAAGGCAATATATCTGATGTTGGACAGCGACATCCGGCGACCAGGGCTCAAATCCCCAAGCGGCCGCGGAAAACTATGTGGTGATCTTGGCCAAGTTACATTCCCCCAGCCTTAGACGAAGGCAGTTTTTATTTATTGGTTTAATTTAAATCGAACCTTTCTGCCAGATAGGTGGGAGGCTGGGTGGAGAATCTCCAGGTAATATTTTTAATTTTTTAAGAGGGCACTCACTAAAAGTGATAACAATGCTTGGTAAGGAAGGAGGCAGTAGGAGATGTAACAAAGTACAGTTCACCCTCCGTATCCATGGATTCTTCATCTATGGATTCAGCCATCCATGGCTTGAAAATATCCAACAAAATTATAAATTTCAATAGCAAACTTTGATTTTGCCATTTTATATAAGGGACAACATTTTACCATGCCATTGTATTCAATGGGACTTGAGGATCCACAAATTTATTTTGGTATCTATGGGGGATACTGGAATCCCCAGAAGATACCAAGGGCAGCCAATTCCGATATGTTTGTGTGTGTGTGTGCAAAATGTCGGGTTCGTGCAAACTAATATCTTGGGGGGGGGGTCCCCAAATATGCAAAATCTAATGACTGTTGAACATTATATTAATAGCTGTGTTGAGACACTGAAAAGATTTGCAAGCGTTGATTCCAGTCTACTGTTCTCAGCTCCGTGCCTCCATCAAGGTAAGTAGTTCAACCCTAACACGAAAGTCTTGCCTTGACAGAATGCCCCTTGCAAGCCGGTTTATAAGGCAGTCGGTACCTCTTTCGGGTAGATTATGGACCTTCTTTTGTTCCCAGGGATCGCAGTAGTACTGGTGCAGATATCTCACACTGGCACGCCCCACTACCGGCTTGTATCCAAACTCTCTGTGATCGATCACCTTCAGCTCGATGGGAGGTGCGTAGTCCTCATCTACAGGCAGGTACTAAAGGAGATGGAGATGGATTCGATGAGCTTCTCCAGCAAGTAAATGGCGGGGGGGGGGGGGGTCATTCCAGAAGAGAGAAAGCAATGCATCTATGTTCTTTTCCTGAATTTTTGGGTGCTGCCTAGTGCAGTGGTTCTTAATGACTTTCTAATGGGAAACATTATTGAACGGTGGTGAGGGACACCTCTAGGGAGTTTATCAGACGGGAGGAATTTCTCTCTATTTTGAACGGAGCCAATTCGAATTCATGTGAATTCGCTAGTTTAGCAAATTCATGTGAAACCCCATTGCGTTCGGAAGGCATTCGGAATGACTTCGTATTAGCCGAAAATGACCCCCCATTGCCCGAAATTGCATGAGATGCTTTAATTCGCAATAACGTTAAACCCATGATTGCATTCGAATTGACTTCCCTTTTGCCTGAAATTGCGTGAGATGATTTAATACGCAATAACGTTAAACCCATGATTGCGTTCGGATTGCCATTAGATTATACTTCCAATTTCCGTGGTCTGACAAACTCCTAGGTTTTTGTGCAACTAGTAACCAGAAGGCCACTTCTTATAAAGAGCACTGGTCTTAAAGGCTCTTACTTAAACAAGTATTGATGGCTTTTAATGGCTGGTGGTTGCCAGTTGTGAGATGCACAGTGGGCAGAATTCACATAGGGTCATATGCATGCATAAGTCATGCTATGCACAAGAGGCCAAAATGTCACATTTGTGCTGCACACATAAAGCCTCATCACATTAAAAACAAACCCAGCTGGTAAACAGAGAGAAGAGTATTTATCTTTCTGTCTCCACATGATGATGTTGAAGCACTTTCATTCTCTTCCAGTTGTAAAAGCATGGGACACAGTGGTAAGAAAGTTCCTTTTGCAAAGCGGATTTTTGCAGCTTGGAAAGAGGGACACTTTTACCACCATCTCTCATGCTTTTACGACTGGAAGAGAACCAAAGTGCTTCGATGTCCTGCAAAGACAGAAAGATAAATGTGCTTCTCTCCTTTTGCCCGCTGGGTTTGTTTTTAATGCGATAAGGCTCTTATTCTGCTGATAGCAGTGGAAGCAGAGTTGCATAGCCTTGCCTTTGCAAACTGTACATTGTGCAAAGGGATATCTTAGCACTTTTGAGACTAACTTGGGAAAAGCAAAGAAGTTGATAGCATTAGCCATCATAGATTACAAAGCCCTATTTCATTAAAAACAAATGCAGTTACGTGGGCAATGCCCCATCTGCCCAAATAGTAGGGCTGCCCATAGCAGCTCAAGTCTTAAGATCAACTGCCTCCGTGAACATCCTCTCCCTAAGTCTGTGCTAAGGACTAACATGGTCGCTCACCACTTTCATGAGATAAATGTTAATGGGGAAATTGGGGTTCTCCTGGAAGTTCTTGATGGTTGGCGTGTGAATGCTTTCCCCTCCACATTCAATAATGAGACTTGGGTTGTTGATGACCAGCAAGTTGTAGTTCTTCATGTCTCGCAGGCCCCAGGCCAGGATCTGCCAAAAGATCGGGGCCGATATTAGCAAAAACTAGGCCAAGGGACAGAGAGACGGTAACCTGAAATGTACTCTTTCCTTTGGAAGAAATTGGAATTATAGGATCATAGAGTTGGAAGCGAGGGCCATCCAGTCTAACCCCATTTTGCCATGCAGGAACTCACAATCAAAGCACTCCCGACAGATGGCCATCCAGCCTCTGTTTAAAGACCTCCAAAGAAAGAAACCCCCTCACGCTTCAAGGCAGCATCTTCCGCTGTCAAACAGCTCTTACAATCAGGAGGTTCTTCCTAATGTTGAGCTGGAATCTCTTTTCCTGTAGTTTGCATCCATTGCTCTATTTCCTATTCTCTGGAGCAGCAGAAAACAAGCTTGCTCCCTCCTCAACATGACTTCCCTTCAAATATTGAAACAGGGATATCATGTCCCCTCTTAATCTTCACTTCTCCAGGCTAAAGATACTCAACTTCCTAAATCGCTCCCCTTAGGGCATAGTTTCCAGACCCTATTTTGCTGATTTGAAGGGCATGCAGAGCTTGGGAAGTTATTTTTTGTTAAAGTAATGAGTTACCTTTTTAGTCCAAGGCCCTTTCACACTACACAGTTACAGTGCTTTATTATTCAGCTTTAAATTCTATGGCTGCATTGCTTGGAATCCTGGGACGAGTAACTTTATTAGGTGCAAGAGTTCTCTGGTTGAGAATCCGTAATGTCCCTTGCAAAACTGAACAAATCTTGCCAAGAAAACCCCATGAGAGGTTCGACTTAGGGACGCCTTAAGCTGGAAATGACTCGAAGGCACACAACGACAACAACAACAGCAACAACAACACTTCCCTAATTTTTTGGGGTGGGTTTATGGGGCTACGTATGTGGTGGTGTTCTGGAAAGGTTTATTCCTGATGTTTCGCCAGTCAGGAATAAACTCTTCCAGAACACGGCCACATAGCCTGAAAAACCCACAAAAAACCCTATGGATGCTGGCTGTGAAAGCCTTCTACGTCACTTCCCTAATCCTTTGTCATTGGCCATGCAAATCACAGGACTCTTTCACATGGGAGGAATTTCTCCAAACTTTGAATGGAGCCAATGCGAATTCACGTGAATTCACTAGTTTAGCGAATTCACGTGAATCCCCATTGCGTTCGGAAGGTGTTTGGAATGACTTCCCATTACCCAAAAATAACCCCCACTTGCCCGAAATTGCGTGAGAAGCTTTAATTCGCAATAACTTGAAACCCATGGTTTCATTCGGAGTGACTTCCCTTTTGCCCGAAATTGTATGAGAAGCTCTAATTCGCAATAACGTGAAACCCCATGATTGCGTTTGGATTGCCCTTGGATTATACTTCCAATTTCCCACGTCTGAAAGAGTCACCCTCTCTCAGCTTTTTGCAAAGGCAAAAGCCCTCTGAACAAATCTTGCCAAGAAAGCCCTTAAGCTCACTGTGAGTTTGTAAACAGAAGGTACACAACGGCAACTAACAAAGAATTTGCAGCCGTGCTCACCTCAATGGCCATCAGCCTCAGAATGGGACGGATTCCTTTTGGGATGGTGTACATCCCATCCTTCCAGGCAGGAGGAGGGTGTTTTCCCAAAGACCCATCCTATAGAAAAGGAACGCGGGAAGTCCGGGTGAAGTGAGCCTCTCCTAATTTCTCATCCTTTAAGAATGCCACTCTGTAAGATTTCTTCTGTGCAAGAGTACTGCTTTTGGGGAAGGAAACAGCAATCTTGCACAAAAAGACCCCACTCACACATGCCTGGAAACAATGCTTTTTGCACAAAATCCCATAATTCTCTCTAACACACACACACACACTGCCCCACATGTATTTCGGTGCAGAATAATTATCCAAAACACTGCAGGGTGTCTGAAAAATGAGGGAAAACTGTGCAAAATTCTCACCACTATCAACCTTATCAGATGGGAGGAATTTCTCTTTATTGTGAATGGAGCCAATTGGAGCCAATTCGAATTCACGTGAATTCGCTAGTTTCGCGAATTTACGTGAATTCCAATTGCGTTCGGAATGTGTTCAGAATGAATTCCCATTACCTGAAAATGACCCGCCATTGCCAGAAATTGTGTGAGATGCTTTAATTCGCAGTAAGGTAAAACCCATTATTGCTTTCAGAATGACTTCCCTTTTGCCCGAAATTGCGTGAGATACTTTAATTCGCAATAACGTGAAACCCCATGATTGCGTTCGGATTGCCATTGGATTATACTTTCAATTTCCAATGTCTGATAAGGTCTTATGTTATTCTTCCCCACTGGGTTTCCTGAGTGATAGGAAAGCCAAGCTTTATTTTTGTTGGGAAACTTATAAATTGAGAATATTCTTTCCGTCTTTGTAAGCTGCTTTTGCATACCTGGCTCCCTAAAGAAGCTGATGTAAAGTGTGCTTCTTTTTCTGGTTACAGTTGTTATAGATGTTATATAGGAGGCTTGCAAATTAACCTGAGTACAATATTCAGGTTGAGCCTCCTTTATCCGGCAGTCCAAAATCTGAAATACTCCAAAAACCAAAGCTTTTTTTAATGGGTGGCTGAGATAGCGACGCCTTTGCTTTGCAATGGTTCAATGTACATAAATTTTGTTTCATGCACAAAAGTATTAAAAATTTGGCATAATGTTACCGTCACCCTATGTGTATAGGTATATATGAAACACAAATGAATTTGGCGTTTGGACTTGGGTCCTATCTCCAAGATACCTAATTTTGTACACATATGCAAATAACAGATTTTCCTCAATGTAAAACAAACAAATTCCAAAATCAAAAACGCTTCTGAGCTGCTGCCACATTGCAAAATTAATGTGGTTTGATACTGCTTTAAATGCCATGGCTCCAATCTATGGAATCCCGTGATTTGTAGTTTGTTGTGGCACCAGAGAGCTCTCTGACAGAGAAGGCTAAATAACTCACAAAACTACAAACCCGAGAATAGCAGAGAGCCATAGCAGTTAAAATGGTGCCAAACTGGGTTTTTGTTCCTGCAGTGCAGATGCATTCCTGGTCCCAAGCATTTAAAATAAGGAAGACTCAACCTGCTTATTATAATGTTTTTTACCTTCTTGTCTAATAGAAGCTCAAAAGCAGCCAGGAGATATCCAGCCTCCATCTCTTCTTTCAGGATGATATGACTGTGGAGACGAGGGATTCTTCGTGAGTCAAGGTCCAGGTACACGACCGGGATGCTCAAAGCCCTCCCCATGACATAGTCAGAACGGCCCTAAAAACAGAAATGCCAGGCCTGTATTGTCCTGATATCTGAGCTCGAAGAGGGTGCGTCCAAATTTAGGTGGGTTTTTCAGCCTCTGTGGCCATGTTCTAGAAGAGTTTATTCCTAACGTTTCGCCAGCATCTGCGGCTGGCATTCAGGGAAGATGCCAGCCACAGATGCTGGTGAAACGTCAGGAATAAACTCTTCTAGCAAATAGCCACCTAGCCCGAAAAACCCACAAAATAATATGGATGCCAGCCATGAAAGCCTTCGACTTCACATTACATCCAGATTGGTTAATAAAAAGACCAGAAAGTCCCAGATTTTCCCCTGTTCTTTCTGATTTTTCTCTTCTTTTCTTCTCTGGCAGGGAATTCCAAATACAGTTGGCCCCCCTTATCCATAGGTTTTTTTTTTAATCCACGGATTCAAGCATCCACAGCTTGAAAATATTGCAAAAAAGTATAAATTCCAAACATCGATTTTGCTATTTGATATATGGGGCACCATGTTGCTATGCCATTATATTTAATGGGACTCGAGAACCCATGGATTTTGGTATCCACAGGAGGATCCTGGAACCAAACCCCAGCGGATAACAGGGTCCCACTGTACTTCACAAAACAACAAATCCCAAGACTACGCAGCATACAAGTGGCCTTAAAGTACTATAGTGTGGCGTAGTGGTTTGAGTGTTGGGCTACGACTGGAGACCAGGTTTCGAATCCTTTCTCAGCCGTGAAACCAACTGTTTGCAGGTTGCAGGCTCTCAGCCTCAAGGAAGGCAATGGCAAACCTCCTCTGAACAAATCTGGCCAAGAAAACCCCAGGATAGGTTTGCCTTCGAGTCACCACCAGTCGGAAACAACTTGGAGGCACACAACACACACATACACACACAACTGGGTGTTGTGAAAGAGACCGCAGTTTGCAGTAGCGAGTCTTTTTGTCTGGCGTCTTTCAGTCCTCCAAGGCCAGCCGAAAGAACCAGGCACATACCGTAGGATCGACGTCAACGATCTCCACAGCCACAACCGGAGGATCCTCCTCGGTTGCCTGGGGATCTCCATAGATCAAGATGTTCTCGAAGAGGAGACTCTGGTCCCACAACGGGTGAAGCGTGCCAGGGATGATCTTGGTGCATTGGCTCGTGTGAAGGAAGGAAACGTGGGCCACCGGATCTGAATAAGAAACAAAATGGAAGAGGATGGGCGCTTCGGTACGATGGACTCAAAAGGGTATCCTTATGCTTTGAAAGGAAGGAGAGGAGGAAAAGAGGAGACACTGATTTCATGCGATGTCCCAATACTGGAACTGTTGCATGAGGAACTTATCGCACCTAAGGAATAATGCTACAGGAACGAAATTGGGAGCCTATTGATGGATTTTCTTCATCCATGATAAGGTAAGCTCTAACAACTCATGGCAATGACAAGATGGGCATGACGTTGTGCGATTGGTATAATCAAAGGCACTACACTCACCACTATTTTTTTAAAATGATGTGTATTTTAATTGAACTGTTGTAACTGATGTGTGTTTGTTAATTGCTGTTTTTCCCCGTCTCGATCCATGGGGAGAGGCAGGTAATAAATAAATATTATTATTATTATTATTATTAAATAACAATATAATTATTACAGTTGGCCCTCCGTATCCATGGATTGGTTATCCACGGATTCAACTATCCGCGGCTTGAAAATATTCGAAAAAGATATGAATTCCAAAAAGCAAACCTGGATTTTGCCATTTTATATATGGGATACTATTTCACTGCACAATTGTTTATAAGGGGACTTGAGCATCCATGGGCTTTGGTAGCTGGAACCAAACCCCAGCGGATACCAAGGGCCCATAATATTTTCCAACTTTAATGGTGGTTCAAAAGCCATAGGTGATGAAGTGCTAGATATCACATGTGATCAGTGGGAAGCAGATGAGTTAGGAAAACCCAGGATAGTGCAAGAAAAGGTTGGGATGTAAACTTGGGAATATGTAGGCCAAACCAAAACCAATCAATGAATCAACTGGAAACTCTTGATACTTCCATAGACTCTCTCCCCTTCTGGATGTGTGTCTTTCAAATGCACTGGACCAAATGAACACTGATACGGAGGTTTTATGGAGGTTTTTAAGCAGAGGCTGGATGGCCATCTGTCGGAGATGCTTTGATTGGGAGTTCCTGCACGGCAGGGGGTTGGACTGGGTGGCCCTTGTGGTCTCTTCCAACTCTAAATTTCTATGATTCTATGATTCTACGGAGGTGAAAGCAGAAAGGGACACAGTTGTACAGGGCACAAGAGTCCCTTTTTTAATGTCACACACCTGCAGAGCCGCTCACGTAAGCTCCTACAAGATCCCTTGCCTGGTAGATGTAGCAGCGTAACTGGAAATAAACAGGACCTGCAGGAGGAAGAATTTACAGTATATGAATTTTATTTTCCTTGCAAAAATAGCTTCTTGAAAATGTACCATTCAGGCTGTGTCCACGCTATAGAAACAATCCAAGTTGACCCCACTGTAACTGTCATGGTTCTATGCTATAGACTTCTGCGATTTGTAGTTTTGTGAGATATTGAGTCTTCTCTCTCAAAGAGCTCTGGCATCTCACCAAATTATAATTCTCAGGATTCCATAGCACCACAGTTAAAGTAGTGTCAAATTTTATATCCTACATCCCTGTCTATCGCTAAGCAATTTTTATTTAACCTTAGCCACTATTCTAATTCCAAGTTAAAAAATACGCACATTATATTATGTTAAATGCAGGAAGCTCCCACTTATCTGATGGGTTAAGGACCAGAGGACTGTCAGAAAGTGAAATTGGTTGCAAAGTGAAACCCAGGTTTGTCTGTTCCTAAGCAATTTTTGTCTTTCCCTGACTACTATGCACAAATAATTTCAAGTTAAAAATACGCACATTATATTACATTAAATACAGGAATACCCTTACTGGTATTTGATGGGTTAAGGACCAGAGGATTGTTAGAAAGGGAAATTGGTTGAAAAGTGAAACCCAGGTTTTGTAAAGCTTGCAAATGCTTTCAAGACTGAACACTAGATGGTGCCAAGTTGATTGAAATAGTAAAAACAGTGGGTCAAAAGTGGACAGAAAGTGGTCGAAAGAGAAAACCGTAGGTCGAAAGCGCAGTATATGGCTATATAAATTGTTTAGGTTTGTTGAAACGCAGAATGCCTGAAAATGGGCCGTCAAAAGGCGGAGAATGCCTGGAGAGGTTTTATGAAAAGGTTCAAAATGACCCAAATATTAAAGGTTTGGCACCCTCGCATGATAAGAGCCTAAATATGAACTCCTGTCAACATTGACTCCTAGGAATTAAAGTTTAAAACTACAATAAAAACTACAACAACATGGAAACAGTATTTTTAGATCCTCTGGGTCATAGTTGGGTTCATGGACTGCATGCAATCCCTGGATCCTACTTTTGCGGGCCCTGAAGCTCCCAAACTCTTTGGTTTTCTTTAAAGAATTTGGGGGTGATTTTGAGGCAATTGTTGCATCCCCAGACTATGCAGAAAACCCCACAAATGTGTGAAACCATGCAAAAATACCCCACCGTACCCCTACAAGTATCACTACCTCTAGTTTCCTCTGCAGTCCTTCTCAAAATGGTGCCAAGAAAGGACCCAAGATCACTTTCCGATGCCATTTTGGGAAGCTCACCCCAATCTGGTTTGACTCTGAGTCCTTGACTCACTTTTGAAAATGCAGAAGAGGAGAGGCGTGTTCATCTTCAGGAGGGTCTGCGAGGGATGCTTCTCGACTTCTTTCCCTTCCTTCTTCTCATCTTTCTTCTCGGCTTCCACTTTCTTCTTTTTCCCGTCGGCTTCCACTTCCACACCCTGAAGGAGAGGCAAAAAGAAGAGTCCATTTGAGAGATGCTCAGGGCTGCATGGAGTCTATGAGCCTCATAAATACATTGTAGGCACATGAATCCTGCATTAAAAAAAGTTTAATTCAGCTTATTCCAATAATTCAGTTTATACACATTTGTATAATTTATAATAAAGGCTTACAATTTATTTTATTTTGCATACTCCCTCTACTTTTTCTTATTTTGGCCTCCTCCTCCATCTCCTCCATTATCTTCTTCTTACTTATCATGATCACCACCTTCTTCATCGTCATCTCCATCATCTTCATAATCATTGTCATCATCATCATCTTCTTCGTCATCATCATCTCTGTCATCTCCGTCATCTTCATCTGCTTCACCTTCTTCATTATCATCATCTTCATTATCTTCTCCATCATAATGCCATTTATTATCTTCATCATCTCCAACTTCATGATCATCTTCTTCATCTTCATCATCTCCATCATCTTCTTCTTCAGCATCTCCTTTATTATCTTCTTCAGCTTCATTGTCATCTTTATCATCTTCTTCATCGGCATCAGCATCAGTATCATCTCCTTCATCATCATCATCTTCTTCTTCATCTGTCATCATGTCCTTCATTATATTCTTCATCTTCATCATCTCCTCTTCATCCTCCTTCTTGCCACTCTGGCCTTTTATCCAAATTTTAAATTCTAAGAGGCTGAATCTATTCTGAAGATAAGGTTTAGAATCTGGGATGACCCAGAGCCAGTGGCTGCCATAGAATGAATGGAAGCCATTACAGTATGAGCCCTATATCTCTTCCAACTCCATGGAGTTTATCACACGGGAGGAATTTCTCTCCATTGCGAATGGAGCCAATTCGCAATTACGTGAATTTGCTAGTTTAGCGAATTTACGTGAAATCCGATTGCGTTCGGAATGCGTTCAGAATGACTTCCCATTTCCTGAAAATGACCTGAAAATCCTGAAAATTTGCGTGAGATACTCTAATACTCAATAACATAAAACCCATGATTGTGTTCGGAATGACTTCCCATTGTCCGAAATTGCGTGAAATACACTCATTCGCAATAACGTGAAACCCCATGATTGCGTTTGGATTGCCATTGCATTATACCCCCAAATTCCATTGTATGATAAACTCCCATGATTCTATAATGATTCTATATCCATGGGGTATATGTTCCCAGATTTACCGTGGCAATGAGAAACCACAGATAATAGCAAACCCCACTGATGTCTATATTCGTTGTGTGCCTTCAAGCCATTGTTGAGTTGCGGTGACCCTAAAGCGATGCTGCTCATGGGGTTTTCTTGGCAAGATTTGTTCAGAGGAGCTTTGCCATTGCCCTCCCCTGAGGCTGAGAGAGTGTGACTTGCCCAAGGTCACCCACCTCTTAACTATTATCAGATGTGCCAGGGACCCTGCTGGGCAGGTGGCTTTTCTTACCAGTGAGCCCTCCAAGAGGAATATGGGTGCCCTGTGGCCGGGCGCAATGGGGGCAAGCTTTCTCCTCCAGCAACGTCGGCGAAAGACATCATCGGGTTGCCGCTGAAGGTGGAATCTCCATTCAGTCAGGGGGGCATATTCCCACGTTTCTTGTTTCGATTTGACATCGGAGTGCTGCAAGAAATGGAAGAAGGAGAGGCTGAAACGATCCAAGGAAACCTCAGCGGTCAGGCCATGAAGCCTTTCCCAATGCCGTTATTTCATTTCTATGCTAGCATGGTGTAGTGGTTTGAATGTCGGACTAGAAACACTGGAGAGCAGGGTTTGAATCCTGGCTCAGCTAGGGGTGACCTTGGGCAAGTCACACTCTCTCAGCCTCAGAAGATGGCAATGGCAACCCCTCTCTGAAGAAACTTGCCATACGTTGGAAGTGACTTGAAGGTACATAACCACAACAACTTTCTCCTGGCATGGGACCCAAGGCTGCTTACAAAGGCTAAAAACAAGATTATCTAAAAGCTTGATGATGATGATGATGATGATGATGATGATGATAATAATAATAATAATAATAATATTTTTTAAAAATGAACAATTATCTCATTAAAACACCTTTACATTTTTAAAGTACCCATATATTCAAGGTATGTACAACAAGTGTATTTACAGTATTCTTTTGCCCTCCTGGATATGATCACTGTGTGATCTTTAAAGCAGCGATAAAGAATTATATTTAAATGGGGATCCTGGAATCAAAGTGCAGCAGATACCAATAATAATAATAATAATAATAATAATAATAATAATAATAATAATTTGTATTTCCCGCCTCTCCCTTCGGATACCAAGGACCCACTGTATACCTGCTGCTTTGTGGGAGTTAGTGTTGGCATTTGTCAACATGACAACGGTCTCTTTCTGCAACCATAGTTGCTTTCTGCAAGTGGCCCGGAGGTCATTTTTGTGGGGACCCCCATCATCGCCTCCAACTTTAGATCTCTGTATGTGCGCATGGAATATTTCCATGCACAGAACACAGGCGCAATTCTCCTTTCAACAAGGTGTAGCCTTTGTTTGAAGGAGAACAAGGTGAGTCTGGAGTGTTTGAAGATGGCCCTCGGGACCTCTGACGTTGCCACGAGGTCCTTGCCACCAAGCTTGCATCTTGTTCCTGGCTGACTTTTCCCTGTCGTCCACCTTGCCAACGTGAACAACGCCCACATTGTGGTCCCGGGTGCCTATAGCCAGTTACCAGTCGAAGGAAAGCTGCCATGTTGTCCTCCTGGTTCTCCTTCATCAAGTTCCGGTAGCGCTTTCGGAGCCAGCGCCGACGCCGGTGAGTGTGGTAGGTCTTCTCGGCCGCGTTCCAGGTGTTCGGAAATTCGGCAGGCGGGATGGCAACACCATACTCCCAACCTGGGCAAAGAAACATAGCTTCATGAAACCCTACACCAGGAATGGACAAAGCATGGCTTGTGGGTCACATGTAGTCACCGGGGATGGTTTTATGGCTCTCTGCTTGCCACAGGATTCAACCTTTTTTGCTCCAGATGCCCTACAGAGGCTCCGGAGAGCATTTGTTGAGAAGTCCTAGGGAGCTAATGTGGTTTGAATGTTGGACTGTGACTCCAGAGATCAGGGTCCAGTTCTCATCTCAGCCATAAAACTAATTTGGTGACCTTGCGCAAGTCACACTCTCTCAGCCACGGAGGAGGCAATGGCAATCCTCCTCGGAACAAATCATGCCGTGATAGGTTCGCCTTAGGATTGCCATAAGTTGGAAATGACTTGAAGGCACACAACAATATCAACAGCAACAAAGGCCAGTTTAAACTTAGGAAAGACTTTTTTCTTAAAGGAAGTGAACAGGAATCAGATATCAGAGAATACTATAGGGCTTTAACTCCTATAGGGCTTTAGCTAAGCAGAAACAGAGACTTGCCAACATCATCCACAGCTCGGTTCAACTCCACTTTCCAGTCTTCTCCAAAGATCCAGCCTTTGGGACATTCAATCTCTTCTTTGGGGGGACTAGGAGCCCCACTCTAGAAAACCAAGAGAAAGACGGGGAAAAAGAGAGAAAGGGAGAGAGATTGAGAAAAGGAGAAGCCATGGGTATGCCCTGAATGTCTACCCATATCACAAATGATGTTTCAAGAAGGCAAGCCATTTCAAAATGTGGACTAAGAAAAGGAGAATTATTCAGACAAATATAGTACTAAAACTGGAGCTGTATGACAGGTGGAGTCTCCCTTATCCCAAATGCCTAGGACCAGAAGTGTTTTGGATTTTGGATTTTGGGGGGATTTTGGAATACCTGTATTTGCATTAGATATACCTAATGAAATAACTTGAAAATGGGACCCAAGTCTAAACATAAAATTCACTGATGTTTCATATACAGTGGCCTCTTGGTATCCATTGCGGTTTCGTTCCAGGTTCTCTTGGATACCAAAATCCACGGATGCTCAAGTCCCATGATACGCAGTGGCATAGTAAAATGGTGACCCTTTATATAAAATGGCAAGATCAAGGCTTTCTTTTTGGACTTTGTGTGTATAGTATATTTTCAGTCTGTGAATGCTTGGATAAGAAATCCACGGACACAGAGGGCCAACTGTGTATACCTGATACACATAGACTGAAAGTAATTTTATGCACAATATTTTAAAAAAAATAATTTCGTGCATGAAAGCAAAGGTGTCACCAGCTCAGCCACCCATGTGGACAATTTTAGATTTTGGACTGTTTTGGATTTCAGATAAGGGAGACTCGAAATGGACTTCTCTTTGCCGCTTACCGCGTTGCTGAAAGGGACCGATGCTGCTTGCCATTGACGTCCGGGCTGCCGGCTCTGGTTCTCAAAGACCTCCACCAGCACTTCAGTGTAGTTTGTCTCTTTGTCCAGCAACAGCCTGCTCACAAGCATAACATGGCAAGGTTTCTGTGATTTTGCTGTCTACACAAGCCATGCAAACAGAACACACTATTTCTTGCTGTGCCTTGCTGCCTTGCCTGATGCACAAACACAAACTTTCCACTCTTTCAAACGGGAGGAATTTCTCCCAATTCTGAATGGAGCCAATGCGGATTCATGTAAATTCACTAGTTTAGCGAATTTACATGAACCCCTGCTCCGTTCGGAAGGCATTCGGAACTACTTCCCATTACCTGAAAATAACCCCCTCCTGCCCGAATTTGCATGCGAAGCTTTAATTCGCAATAACGTAAAACCCATGATTGCATTCGAATTGGCTTCCCTCTTGCCCGAATTTGCGTGCGAAGAGTTAATTCGCAATAATGTAAAACCCATGATTGCATTCGAATTGGCTTCCCTCTTGCCCGAATTTGCGTGCGAAGAGTTAATTCGCAATAATGTAAAACCCATGATTGCATTCGAATTGACCTTAAATTATACTTCCAATTTAGCCTCGTATGAAAGAGTCCAGAGGAGCCATCTGAAGCAAGGATGGAAAGCACGTTCTTAATTTTGTCATCTTTGAAGAAACACCCCATGGGCAAAAGAAATGTTAGTCTCCATGAGATTTCACCTGTTCCTCACATTTCAGTAAAATATCATGAAGGAGTTTTCATGCAAACCATCATCATCATCATCATCATCATCATCACTATCCAATGTTTTTCAGCAAACAAACCCCAAAACCACTCCACACTAAATCTGAGAGCCAGCATGGCATAGTGGTTTGAGTGTTGGACTATGACTCTTGGAGACCAAGGTTCGATTCCATGAAACCCATTGGGCAACCTTGGGCAAGTCACACTCTCTCAGCCTCAGAGGAATGACAAACCTCCTCTGGATAAATCTTCCCAAGAAAACCCCATGATAGGGTTGCCTTAGGGTCGTCATAAGTCGGAAGCGACTTGAAGGCACACAACAACAACCACAACAAGATACCAACTCACCTTCTTTGGGGCTCCACAGTCCATTCTCCATCCCACTTCCAACCAAGAGGCAGCTGGAACTTCTCTTTGGGGAGACTGATCTGTCCGGTTACATCTGAGAAGTTGGGATGTGGCACCAGATCCCTTGTCCCCCAGATGCCATGGGTCTTCTTTTGGTTCTCATACTGAAAGAAGCAGATGAAAAAATGCATCATGCTGCCAGGGCTGTTTTAAATTTATTGCAATTTCCAACCCCCCCTCCTGCAAGCAGTTCAGGCTGATAGCCATGGTGCTTCTCCCCCTGGCATTGAATCCCCACTGCAACCCTGCCAGGTAGGCCAACCCAGGCCCAAGGTTACACAGCGAGCTTTATGGCAGAAGGAGGATTTGCACTTTTGGGTCTCCCCATCAACCAAGTTTAAACTGGGCCCTTCTCGTGAGAGCTGCCTGGCCTGTCTCACCGTCTCGGCGAAGACGACGATGTGACCTTCGCAGCATTTCATGAACTCGGCACTGTCGGACAGCTTGCCGAGCCACATTCGCACCCGGAGCAGGGCAGGGATAGGGTTGTATGCCCCTTTGACCTGGGGCCCCTGTGGAAGGAAATATAAAAGTTATAAATCCATAGAGCCCTGCCACCATCATCAGAACAGCAGAGGGACTGAGAACTGGATCTGCCAGAGTTTATACAAAGCTGGACTCTTGGCTTTCATGACTTCATCAGAGGCTCAAAACCTGGAAGGAATGGATTCAGTGCCATTATTGGGATTTTCAATGACTAACCAAAGAGTCAATTGCTATGTGCCTCCAAGTCATGTTTGATTTATGGCAGCCCTAAGGCCATAGAGTTTTCTTGGCAAGCTTCTTCGGATGGAGTTTGCCATTGCCATCCTTTGAGGCTGGGAGAATGTGACTCGCATGGATCACAATAAAAATGTTGTCGTGTACTCATAAAACTATATTACATGCTTGGATAGCCATTACAGAAGTCCAACATTTTTGGTATAATGCGATAATACAGCATAATAAATTCCAAATTCTTCAAAATGAACTCCACAAAGTTGACATGGGATGTGTGGAAGGAATTATATGTAGTTTAGGTAAACCACTTTTATATCCCTGCCTCAGTTACCTCCCTACTTCTGGTTTTGCTTCCTGCCATTTGGCTTGCGGAAGTTACTGCTGCATCCACTCTTAGCTTGCATTTTCTTCATTCATTCATTCATTCATTCATTCATTCTTTTTGCCATTTTGACCACAATTGCTTGGCCACACATGCCCTGCTTTTCAAGGTGAAATGCTAGAGGCCGGGAGACCGGCTTGCATTCACTGGGGTTTGCACCCACAAAATTCTGCAATACAGTTTTGGCTTCTAAGTTGGTCTGATCGCCATCTGATTTTTCCCGGTGGAAAGGATAAAACCGACACAGAGCCAAAGAGCCGGCTATCTTGCTTACCTGCATGAAGATGGTCTGGGTCTTGCCGCACAGCATACCTCTGGCATGGGCCCCAAATTTGGAGAACATGATGGTATTTGGCTTCACCCGGGCATAGGCCACCCGCTTCTCGTCGCACAGCATCCAGATCATCACGTCTGGGATGCAGATTTGGGTCTAAAAGAGACGGGATAGATGGAGAGGCAGAGGTCTGGGTTTACATTTTTCATCTTAAAGAGCCACATTCATCTCCCGAGGAAATTTTGGTCTCATTGACTCCCTAAAACTTTTGCTTGAGGTCACCTAGCAATGTCTTAAATGTCTTTGGTCTGTAAATCCAGCCATTGCAAGCTTCCCCCATTTATCATTTAGATAAGTCGTGACATGTTTCCGATCGTTCTTAAAGCTTTTCTCTTTCAGGAGGCAATTAGATTTTGTCGATTGCTGCTGCCATATCAATTCATGGTTTCAGCGGCTGAGTGGTGATTCGAACCCTTGCCTCTCAGGTTTCTGCCCTGCTGCAGAATTCATGCAGTTTGACATTGCTTTAATGGTTGTGGCTCTACTCTATGGAATCCTGGGATCTGTAGTTTTTTGTGGCACCACAGCTGTCCGACAGAAAAGGTTTGATGATTCATTTATGCCTTATCCATATACATAAACTTGATTCTATCATACATATCTAAAGACATATAAATATCAGAAATATATAGATTAAATGTCTTAAACGTCTTTAGTTTGAAGATCCAATAATTGCAAACTCCCTCTTATTATTATTATTATTATTATTATTAAGCTTTATTTATAGAGTGCTGTAAATTTACATAGCCCTGTATATACAATCAGTTAAACAGAATAGACTAAAATAAAATAAACCTGCGTACATTCTACTAAAATAATTTAACATAAAACATATTAATATTAATACATATTAACATTAAATAATAAAACACAACAAACAACAAATAAAAAATAAAAATAAAAATAAACCTACGACGACATTCAGGTGGAGATGCCTCATTTAGAGATGTCATGGCATGTTTCCGATCATCATTAAACTTTCCAAACCTTTTCTCTTTCAGGAGGCAAGTTTATTTGTCCATTTCTGCCATATCAATTCATTTCATTAGCCCACTGTTGGCACTCTGTTATTTTTCCAAGTTTGAGCGTATACCATCCTAGCTGTCGCAGTCATATATGAAATAATCTTTGCAATTTTACTTTTAATTTTTTTTTCCTTGGAGCCTGCAGATCTAGGTTAATGAACTAATAAAATGGGTGGCAAGGGGAATGTTAGTCTAAAGCAGGAGATGCACTGTCCTAGGTGTACCTCAGTGATGGCCATGGCAATCCTATTGAGCCAGTTCTCCGCTTTGGCGATGAGTTTCTGCAGAGGAACCTTCCAACTTGTCTTCTCCGCAGCCTTGGCGATTTGGTGGAGGAGCCGCATACGCAGTTTCCGCAGCTGCAGGTCGAGAACGGTGGCCGGTGCCTGGCCTTCTGAGCTGGGAAGAGGCCTTCTAATGGAAGGAGAGAGAAGAAAGTAAGTGGAAGCAAGTGAGAGCATAGCAAGTCTGTAACACATGGGGGATGAGGACAATAACATCCAAAATCCACGTAGCACTGATTCCTGGGCCAACCAAATGCACAAAATAGGTCTTGCAAGCTTTCAAAGCACCACTGGCTTCTTCGTCAGGGCAAGGATGTTAAAAATCATTTCCCGATGAAGAACCCAGTGAAGCTTTGAAATCTTGCAGCATGTATTTTATTTTTTTGCTCTTGTTTGGTCCAGTAAAGGTACCGCTGTTTTGTGGCTTTTGGATGTTACTGTACTTGGCCACATGGCCAACGTGGCTACCCCTGGGTATGTTACCAGGCAGATTTAATGATGATGATGATGATGATGATGATGATAATAATAATAATGGGATCCATGATTACAGCTCGTCCTTTGCATAACTTCTTTTGTACAGCATTACATCCGCTGTGTCGCCCACAACCCTGCCAGAAGTCCCATAGACCTTCTTCCCAAATTCCTCACTTGCAATCTTCCACCAGTTCTTTCTGGAGCTTCTTCCACACAGTACCCACAATCGGGTCATTGGCAACTTCGATGGTTTTGAGAGCATCCAGGTTTTTCATCTGTTAGGGAAGAAAGAATGCAACTGTGCCTGATATCTCATATGCCAAACCCATCCCTACAAGCCT
This sequence comes from Urosaurus nigricauda, assembly GCA_034509955.1. Taxonomy (NCBI): domain Eukaryota; kingdom Metazoa; phylum Chordata; class Lepidosauria; order Squamata; family Phrynosomatidae; genus Urosaurus; species Urosaurus nigricauda. The sequence continues at coordinate 2,390,585 of JAOEGL010000009.1, read as the reverse complement.
TTGTGGCCCTTTGGTTACCTCTTGGAAGAAAGACACGCTCGCATCTGATGCAGGGGACAAAATAAAGCAGAAGCTACCCAGAATCTTCAGATGCATGCTCACACCGCACAAGGTTTGGCTAAGGCTGTGTCTGCGCTGCAGAAATAATGCAGTTTGACACTGCCTTAACTGCCATGGCTCAGTGCTATGGAAGCCTAGGACTTGGAGTTTGTGATGGCTTCAAAGCTCTCTGAGAGAGATTGCTTAATATCTCACAAAATAACAAATCCCACATTTTCATAGCATTGGTAGTTAAAGCGGTGTCAGGACTCTTTCAGACATCGGGAATTGGAAGTATAATCTAGGGTCAATCCGAACACAATCATAGGGTTTGACGTTATTGCGAATTAAAGCTTCGCACGCAATTTCGGGCAAAAGGGAAGTCAATTCGAACACAATCATTGGGTTTGACATTATTGTGAATTAAAGCTTCGCATGCAATTTCGGGCAAAGGGGGGTCATTTTCGGGAAATGGAACGTTACTCCGAATGCAATGGGGATTCCCGTGAATTCGCTAAACAAGCGAATTTACAGGAATTCGCGTTGGCTCCATTTGAAGTTTGGGAGAAATTCCTCCCGTGTGAAAGAGTCCTCAGAATGCATTAATTCTGCAGCAGATATGAGCTCTAGACTGGCAATACCTTCCACCAGCATCAATCGCTCACCTTGAGGTCAAAAACAATGTGCCCAGCGTTGATCTGGGCACTTTGCTATGACCTCAGAGAAGTAACTTATGCAACCATCGTTGGGTGACATAGTGGGACACTGTGTAAACGGATCTCCCTTTTCGTTCGGGGGTATCCAAATGTCCTCCAACACAATTTTATGGAATGCTTGGGCCAGACCTTGACCATAGAATCACACTGGAGGACCTAACAATGCCTAGTGAGAACACTTCTCTATGCGATTCTAGGTCCTCCAGCACAATTCTATGGCATGCTCACCATTTGCTCCCAGAAAATCCAGAGCAAATCGTGTTTCTTTAAATGCACTGCTTGACTGCGGAGTTGCCCTTTCCATGTGAAGAAGGTCCACTGGTCTTAAGCAGTGAAGACCTGTCACAGCAAGGGCAGGGAGAAACCAGTTCAAGTGGCCCATGTAGATATGCCCAGAGCCAACCCCTGGACTTACCAGTCTTGTATGAATGAACTCCATGGTGTTCATACAGGCGACTCGGTGAACAACATCTTCCCAGGATGATGTGACGGCCACCATGGGTTTGGTATCGTACCACGGCAGGTAGTAGTAGCGGTTCCCTGGAACAGAATAGCCGGGCATTGCATGGGATCCATTTGTGAGGCTGGTTCCATGAACACATGAAGCTGCCTCAGAGCAGGGACCCATTCACACTACCCATTTATGGCACTATGATTCCACTTTAACTGCCATGGATCCATCCTATGGAGTCCTAGGATTCGAAGTTTTGGAAATCTCAGCCAGAGAGCTCTTGGGCCTTAGCAAACTACAAACCCTGGGATTCCATAGGATGGAACCATGAGAGTTAAAGTGGAATCACAGCACTACCTTTGTGTAGTGTGTATGGACCCCAGGTCAAAGTATGAGTCTATCCAGTTCAGAAAACTGTTGAGTTTCCCTTATTTGGAATTCCTAAATCCAAAGTACCCCAAAATTGGACAAAAATGGAGGTATTTGGACTTGAAGAAAGTACATATCCCTGGATCCCAGAGGATGCAACAAAGCAGTTAAAGTGGAATAAGACAGCAGTAATGTGAAAGGACCCCAGCACAGTGTGCATTCTGCAATATGGCTGTTCCTTGCAGAAAGTGCATGGTGCAATGAAGCAATGGCTGTGTTCATTCACCATTTGGGTTGTGCTACAGTGGGATTCAATGGAGAGATTGCATGCTCCTCTGAGGCAACGTTGCATCTCAGACCTTGTTTCCAACCCACTGGGCTTTCTAACCCTGGTCCCTTACCGTCATACACAGCGTGGCTGTACTGAGTGGTGGAGGCAAAAGGTTTGCAAGTCCCGTCGAATTTGTTGCCGTAGTTCCCGATGCTGACCTCAAACTGGATGTGCTCCTTAATGTCGGCCAACATTGTGGCGGAGTAAAAGACGACACACAGTCCGTACCGTCGCTGGGGCAAGAAGCGCTGCAGAAACAACACAATTGTGAGCTGTGACACGGAAGTTGTCTATTTCAGCACCCTAATCCCCATCATGTAGCAGCTTAAAGACTAACAAATGCATAACGGCATCAGCTTTCTGGCGTAATGGACTGGACGGAGCCAACGTTGCTTCAAGTGCGGATAAAGTGAAGACCTTAAAATGCCTTGACAAGTGTTCTTTCTAGGCATTTCTAGGTCCTCCAGTGTGATTCTATGGTCATTTTTTGGCCCATGCACGCCAAACAATTGTGCCGAAGGACCTAGAAATGCCTAGAGAAGTGTTCTCACTAGCCATCTCTGGGTCCCCTAGTCTGATTTTATGGTATGCTTACTTTGGAAATCATTTGTCTTGTTGAAAATAGCAGGATTTCCTATTATCCACAGCTTCAGGAATCCATGGGAGGTGCCGGAACATAGCCCCCATGGATACGGGAATCAGACCATATAAACATATATAGGGCATTCCAACCCATGCTCTCAGACATTGTGGTAAGGATACCTATTAGAACACCAGAGTGAATTGCAAGGAAGATGTGAGGCATCCTTAGTTCAGAAACTGTACTTCCCAGCAGTGGCTGGTGGCTGCCGTGTCAGAAGGGCTGTGAATCCACTCCAGGTTTTGCATCACTAATGGAGCTATCCAGGATACTGAACCTATTTTGAGAAGAGACGTCAGCACCTTGGGCAGCTCTTTTAAGCCCTGAATGAGAATGCGGAGTGGATTCACTGCCCCATCGACATGGAAGCCACCCGCCACTGTTTGCTCATTATTGATGAGCTGAATGATTCCCAAACCCTGGTCCTCCAAGTGTTATGGATTCCAGCTCCCAGAAGCCTCACCCATCTTGGCCAACGGTCTGGGATTCTGGGAGCTGAAGTCCAAAACACGTGGAAGGCCAGAGTTTGGGAATCACTGGGTTAGCTGATATTACTCTCGTTGCCTTTTTAAAATGGTTTAACGGTTAGTCCTGCGTAATTTTTGCAAAAACGGTCTCCAAACCACGTTGCGAGATACCATGAGATGTATTTCCTTCCATGGTTACCTCCACCCTTTTAATGGCTTCTTCGGGGATGTCATCAATTTTCTGAATAGGGATCGGCTCCATTTTGATGCTCAGCTCCACAAGAACTCTTCCTCGGTAAGCAATCCCTTCCTCCTAGAAGATAGGTAGAGAAAAACATTATTATTATTATTATTATTATTATTATTCCTTCTACTACAGGGATTCAAGGCAGCTGGGATCCTGGGGTTTGTAGTTTTGCAAATCCTTTAACTTTCTTTGCCAAATAGTACCAGGACTTCAGCTCGCTACAAATCCCAAGATTCTGTAGGATGGAGATATAACGTAGTCTCATACTGCATTGTTTCTACAGTGTAGATACACCCTGTGTATGTATTTAAAACATTGTAAAGTTTAAATACTGTAGGTTACGTCCTTACAATGTAAGAGAAGGAAAAGAAGCAGGTACTTCTCTTCCATTTTGCATGTTTCCATGCTTCTCAAAGCCAGTTTAAATTTCCATTACTGATGCCTATCAGAAAAAAATTGCCCTTTTTCTTGCAAAAAGTGGACATGGATGAAAGAGGCAGACTCACCATCCCAGTGCTGACATTCTCTAAATCCTCTTCTTCGGCCATAAACTCCTTTGGGTTCCCATACAAGGTGAGGAAGCTTGGCCCAAAAGATGGCAAGAAACCTGAAAAATCCTCTGAAATCGAGAAAGAGAGAAGGAAGAAGCCATGCAAGGTAACTCTTAAGAGCCGTCTTGATTTGGGATGCTCAATCCAGTTTTCATCTGCGAAATGTTGGAAAGTGTGCAGGAAGCAACATTTCCTTTGACTTTAATGTGGGAGAGAAAGAAAGCTTCCTTACTTTTATTTTGCATTTCGGTTCCAGCACAAGAGATCTCAGAGAGACTTAGAAAGGTGGTCCCTAGGATTTTCCCATCTCCACTTGGATCCCTAGAAAACCAAACACAGGAGTTGTTGGGAGTTGCTCTGGACACTCTTAAGGCATTATTTTTTGAAAGACAACTCTGAAAATAATTTATTTTTATCTTTATTCGGTGATGGAAGGGGGAAATGGGAGATGTAGTGAGTTGTGCCCTTGCTGCCAGGCAGATGGGTTTTGGAATAGTTCTTATCGTAGCCAAACGTTAACAGTTGGTGGGTCTTGAGGTCCAATCCAATACTACTGGTCTTAAGGATCAATGAAATTGGAAAGGCCAAGGTTTTATATGGTGCGTGGGAGAGGACTTAAAATATCTTTGCTCACCCATCAAACGTGGACAATTTGATGAGATCACAGATGGACGGCATCTGCAAAGAAAAGACACGCCGGTGAAGAAAATCTCTGCAGTTTTGTTCAGTGGAACAACTCAGGATGGAGAAAGGTCAGTTCCCAGGATTCGGTCAGTTCAAGCTATGTCAAACAGCTGGTAAAGCTGTGCCAAACGGCACTATTTCTGCTGGGCAAGTGCAGCCAAAGTCTGGGCACGTTGAACCATCAGAAAGTAAAGGCATCGCTATCTCACCCACCCATGGAAAAAAATGTTTTGGGTTTTGGAATATTTCTGATTTTTGAATTCTGGATACGGGAGACTGAAACTGTATTTATATTCGGTGATATGGGCATAAGAGATGCACTTGCACGACAAGTGTGTTTTTGATGTACCCTATGCTTACTGGTGTTATTATTGCAGACTTCTCTTGTCACAATGGATTTTATATGCCGGACCTTTAATACTATATATACTCATGTATATGTCTGGAAATTTTAGTCCAATAAATTGACCCAGGGAACCTGAGTCAATTTATCCAGGAGTCAATGTAAGTAATGGTGAAAGGCAAGAATATAATCTAAACTGGAAATACTGATCCCTCTCTACTCTCTCATCCAACCAGTCTTTATGATGAGCACAAATAGTTGTCTCAGCTTTTTGTAAGCTTTTTGGCATTGTTTTCCTTTGCTAGATCCTTTGTTACTGGTTTTACCTTCGACTTATCCACGGGTCGTATCAAAATCCATAATTTTGGACCTCAAACCTGCCCTCGACTTATACATGAGGTTGACTCATATATGGTAAGTAAAGGATTTATATATATATCTCGCTGGTATTTTGAAATTGCTTATCCTCTGGTCAGTCAAAGCTTTGGAAATCGCTCATGACCCTCCATGTGCTATTTGAGCTCTGTTTCCATTTCCAACAGCCGTCTCTTTCTCTCCTAGCCTTAAGGCACTCCAGCCTTTCCTCCGACCAAGTTTGCTCACTCACCTGCATCGGGAAGGACATTCGCTGGTTCCACTTGGGGTTGGCGTTTTTAAACACAATGTTGGTTTTCAGCTGAGCACGTCGACCCAAAAGGAGAGCAGGTAAGGAAAAAGAAACAAGTTTGTGGCTTTTAAGACTCTGCGTTCATTGTTGTTGCTGATTCATCAAAAGTTCAAGGCATTTCTGATTTATGGCGACCCTCTCATGGGGTTTTCTTGGCAAGGTTTGTCCAGAGGAGGTTTGCCATCGCTATCCTCCGAGGCTTAGAGTGTGTGACTTGCACAAGGTCACCCAGTCGGTTTCACGGCTGAGTGATGGTCTATGGATAGTCTCCATAGTCTTAGTCCAACGCTCAGACCGCTACGTTAGGAGTATTTACACCCACCCTTCAGCCCAAAAGGTCCTCGAGGTGGTTTGCAAATAATTAATTTGACATTTTGGTGCACTCAAGTTTACAATCTAAAATAAAACAGGACACAAAAAGAAAAGGAGATGGCAGCGAGGGAGGGGATCTACTGCAATAGCTGTTGGAATCTGGAAGGAAGGGCTGCTACAAGATCTATCTCTATCTATTATCTATCTATCTATCATCTATCTATATCGGATAGCAGTTGGAATCTGGAAGGAAGAGATGCTACAAGATCTATCTATCTATCTATCTATCTATCTATTGGATAGCAGTTGGAATCTGGAAGGAAGGGCTGCTACAAGAGCTGTTTGTCTGTTGGATTTATATCCCACCTTTCTCCCCAAATGGGATTCAAGATGACTTGCTATAACTTAAAATGGATACAAATAAAAACATTAATTGCAAAAGTTTAAAAAAAGAATGAAATAAAATTAGTATTACTCCACTAATTTTATTTCATTCTTTACTTCTGAGTATGTCACTAACAAGATACAGGGCCAAGGATTTTTCTAAAAAAGAAAAGAAAAGCCAAATAATAAGCCGGGGTGCATTTTACCCACCACTTTCCCTGCAAAGTTAACTTCCAGAGAGGGATCCACAGATGTCCCCGTGGGGTCTTCGGCTCTGACATAATTCACAAGGCCTTCTATCACTGTGGAGGAAAGCAAGCGACAATCTGGTCAAATTGTTTTCTGTTGGCAAGATGCAATTTCCTAGGAGTTTATCAGACAGGAGGAATTTCTCTTTATTTCAAATGGAGCCAATTCGAATTCACGTGAATTTGCTGGTTTAGCAAATTTATGTGAATTCCAATTGCGTTCAGAATGCGTTCAGAATGACTTCTCATTACCCGAAAATGACTTCCCATTGCCCGAAATTGCATGAAATACTCTAATACGCAATAACATAAAACCCATGATTGCGTTCGGAATGACTTCCCTTTTGCCTGAAATTATGTGAGATGCTTTAATACGCAATAACGTGAAACCCCATGATTGCGTTCGGATTGCCATTGGATTATACTTCCAATTTCCGTCATCTGATAAACTCCCTAGGCTCCATCTTTGTTTCTGTTCCTCCATCGGGTGAACATTTTACCATCCGGTCAGGCATTTGAAAAGACTGAGCAGGAGTTTTGTACTTACTTTGAGGCATATCGTGGCCTTGGTATACATAGAGTTGGAGGGTGACCACTCGGGCCGCTGGCCGAGACGTCGGCTGTAAAAGGCTGGTCTCTGAATCGCCTCTCTCAGATACGAAGTCTGTTTCCTATGGAGAGAAGAGACCAAGGAGTTTTTTTCCCCCGTTATGGGAACGGGAAGGGGATGCTCTTGTCTGAGCGCGAACAAGAAAAAATAGATTTTATCACACACCAAAATGTCCTCAAAATGGTGCCACTCCGTTCCATGGAGCCAAGCCATCCCCATTCAGCGCTGAGGTGCATTAAATGTTTGGGTCGGAAGATTTCCGTCTGAGCAAAATGATGCACCTCGGCACTGAATGGGGACAGCTTGGCGCCACGGAACGGAACGGAATGGCACCATTTTGAGGACGTTTTGGTGTGCGACAAAATCTGTTTTTTCTAGTACAATAATCTATTACCGGAGACCATTCCTTGTCTAGTTTCCCTAGGTCTCTCTGATTTATTAAAGCCGCTAGTTTGTCCATTTCCTTCATCTTGATTAATCTCATGAGCCAGTCCTCTATTGTAGGTCGTTCTTGATCTTTCCGTTTTTGAGCTAACAAAAGGCTAGCTGCAGAGATCATATATAATACAATTCTTTACCATCTTTTTTTCTCAATAACCGGGTCAATCTTCTTTGCCATGTTTAATAAGTAAACCTCTGGTCTGGACTCATATTTAATTTTAAGGATTTCTTGTATTAGATCAGCACTCAAAGTGGTGTCATGCTGCATTATTTCTACAATGTGGATGCACCCTTTGGTGGCCCTATGAATGCAATATCTCCAGGATCCTTAGTTGCTGCAAACTGAGGAAGGTTGTGGCTTGTTTGACTGAATCAATCTATCTATAATGTGCTATTCTTCTTTTCCTATTGACTTCGATGTTACCAAGCAATATACTCTTTTCCGATCTCATGATATGTCCAAAGCAGAAGTCATTTTGACTTCTAGGGATAGTTCGGGTTTGATACGTTCTTGGGCGCATTCATTGCTCTTTTTCGGCGCCCATGGTATCTGCAGAACTATCCTCCATCCCAACATTTCAGATGGGTTGATTTTATTTGGGATGGGGAAAAAAACTTACCGGCACATGATCCCCAGCTCCTAAGACACAAAGGCTGACTTTCACATAGCCCCTTAGTCCAGCGTTCAGGTTAGCCGGGTCATAGAGAGCAAGCCATCTGGAAAGCAGAGCATGACCTGCAGAAAGGAAACATCGGTGCCCAGCGTTCAACATTGTTACCTAGATGCGACTGTGAGGTTCTCCAACACTCGTCCATATCCCATTGTTTTTAATTTATTTTAAGAAATCTTAAAATTCTCCTAGGAATGGAAGGAATATTGGAAATTATTTGAATCACAAACAAGAAGTTCCCTGAAAGTTTGGAAATCATGAGCGGGTGAACAGTGGATGGAGGAGGCTCTTCACACTTCAGGACATTTAAAAGAAATTGTTCACAGGAAAGGCTGTTTTCTGTGCAAAAAAGATACTCGTTTGTTTACTTATTTGCTAAGAACGGTTTCCAAACTGTACATTGTTCCTGGAAAGTGTGCATTTTAAAACAAAACTTTATTATTAAAATAACAGCAACAATAATAATTAATAAATAATATTTATTCTTAGTCTTATTATTTATTTATTTAAAAAGTTAAATACAAACAGATAAAAAGTCACATACAAACAGAAAAATCGGAGACAAATACATCCACTAGATCCTTACGGTTGTCTTCTTGGGCCAATCGTATATGCATACCTTAATTGTATCGCAATTTCTTAATAATACTAATCGTATTTATCCTTGATATTTTCAGTATATTCCCTCTTTCTCTTGTTGGGAAAGAGATGAGTTCTTCTTTCTCTATATACTCCTTTGACTATTATCATTCTACTACTATTATTGGACTTGTCTGCAGCTGCTATAGTAAGTGTCTCCTATCGATCTTACTTAATATCTCTCCGCTCATCATAATACACAATAATGTAAAACTCGGCATTTTTTGAGGACTTTCTCAAAGGAAAGGAGCTACAATGGAGAGGAAGGAAGAAGGCACTGTGGTTGAAAAGGGAATTAGTAGCCTATAAGGCAATAGCAGGAGGTGACTTCCATCCCAGTAAACTTGAAAGGATCTATGCAAGGTAATGAACCTATTTTGGGGATCAGAGGGCTCAGCATCCTCAGTAGTTCACCATCTACTGACATGGAGGCCATCGGCTGACCCAGGACTCTTTCAGACGTGGGAAATTGGAAGTATAATCCAAGGGCAATCCAAACGCAATCCTGGGGTTTCACGTTATTGCGAATTAATTCTTCTCACGCAAATTCGGGCAAAAGGGAAGTCACTCCGAATGCAATCATGGGTTTAACGTTATTGCGAATTTAAGCTTCTCACGCGATTTCGGGCAAGGGGGGGGTTATTTTCGGGTAACGGGAAGTAATTCCGAATGCCTTCCGAACGGAGCAGGGGTTCAGGTAAATTCGCTAAACAAGCGAATTTACATGAATCCGCATTGGCTCCATTCGGAATTGGGAGAAATTCCTCCCATTTGAAAGAGTCCCCAGAAAAGACCCAAGGACCCAAAAAGAATTGCAGCAGATTCTGGGTTGAGTGTACCTGAGGATTCGTAGACAAGGCCCATCTCAATCTGCAAAAACAAGACACAAGGCGGCATTACGAATACTGCTTCCAGCCAAAGGAGGAAGAAAAACAGACAAAATGGGAAAGGAAACCTACTGTTTCCACGTGAATATTTATTGTTCAAATACCATCGTTCAGTATTCAAGCCCTCCTTAGTCGAGAAGGACTGTTTTTTCTCTCTGGATGGTTGCCTTAGCAGAGCTAGGATTTAGTCAATTTTCTTCCAAGGCAACAATGAATTAGCTGTTAAATCATACTTCTTAACATACTGTCGCATTAGTGAAGGAAAAAATGAATCTGAGAATGCCAAAGGCCCGGCAGATATGCAACCTTAAAAAAGAAATAAACATTTTCTTCCTTGCCTTGCGGATCAGCATAAGATACCCCATTTAGTAAAGTTTGGCTATACTAAAAACTCCCAAAACTTTGAGCATTGGTTTATATATATATAGTCTTGCATAATGGAGAACAACAGGAAAATACCTCTGGAAGGAAGGTAAAGGTACCCACCAATTTTTAAAATTTTATTTCTCCCAACAGTGAAATGGCTGAATTAGACACTTGGGACCTTATCACACGTTGGAAATTGGAAATATAATCCAATGGCAATCCGAACGCAATCATGGGGTTTTACGTTATTGCGAATTAAATCATCTCACACAATTTTGGGCAAAAGGGAAGTAATTCCAAACGCAGATTATTTCTGCAGTGCGGATGCAACGTAAGAATGGAGTTTATACATATGATGGAAATTGGAAATATAGTCTAATGGCAATCTGAATGCAATCATGGGGTTTTACGTTATTGCGAATTAAAGTATCTCATGCAATTTTGGGCAAAAGGGAAGTCATTCCAAATGCAATCATGGGTTTTACGTTATTGTGAATTAAAGCATCTCACACAATTTTGGGCAATGGGCAGTCATTTTCTGGCAATGGGAAGTCATTCTGAACGCATTCTGAACGCTATTGGAATTCACATAAATTCACTAAACTAGCGAATTCACGTGAATTTGAATTGGCTCCAATTGGCTCCATTTGCAATAAAGAGAAATTCCTCCTGTCTGATAAGGTCCTAAGAGAATGTGCATTCCTGCAAATAATTCTTTTTTTTTTTTTTTGTCCCCAAATGGAATTTCCTCAGCTCCTTGCCTCTGCCTTTCATTTGGTGCCCAAACAAAACATAAAGCATGCTAAAAGCAAGATGCAGAGGTGAGGAAAACCACATGCTATGAGAAGAGCACGTTTCTCACTACTTTCTCACTAGACAAATTGCAAGAAGCGTATCATCCGATCTGACCCGAAGTAGCGTCGGCTCACCTTGAAAACTCCAATGAGCGAATCAGCTCTCATGGCTTTGGAATTCAGCACCTGGGGAAAACGACAATTGTCACGTGGAAATTTCCCTCCCGCCACAACTGTGTCTTCGGCTTCAGGATTGCATGTGCTGTTGTTATGTGCGTGATCATGCCTAAGTATATGCACACATACCCATACACTCCTCATCCCCACATCTCTCCATCATCCCCATTGGGATAGCTGTGGTGAATGTGGCAGCGGGATTGCTATGGGATTCCTCGTCTCCCATGCCTTAGAAATCTTAAATGAAATTGCTATCCTGTTGCACGGTTGCTTTCGGGCAATGAATCCATGCTAGGTCCTATTGGAGACTTTCTCGTTGTCGTTCTTGTGTGCCTTCAAGTTATTCCGGTTTATGGTGACCTTGTGACAAGCCTGTTCTGTAGTTTTCTTGGCAAGATTTGCTCAGAGGAGCTTTGCATTGCCTTCCTCTGAAGCTGAGAGAGTGTGACTTGCCCAAGGGCACCCAGTGGGTTTCACGGCCCAGCAGGGAACCGAACCCCGAGTAACTCCAGGGAAGCTCTCCATGGTGCCAAAACATACCAACAAGTTCAGCCCTCCAGAGAGCTCCAAATCAACTCCTCTAAAACCAACCCGGATGCACCAACCCGAAAGCAACAGAGCTATCAGCTGCTGCTTCCAGTCCTGGAACAATTCTTTTCAGCAGCACTGGAACAATTGCGGTTTTCCATGCTGAACAACTGATTGGCTGGCCCTTGATGGAAGGGTAAAGAAAGTGGAATTGCAGGGCATTTTAGGAATGCGGCATGGAGTATCGATCTCTGATCTATTTAACACAGAAGTGGACACATGCCAAGGATCTGAACATGCCATTTTTACATCTTCCAAAGTCTTGGCAGGGTGCACCAAGTGAGATGTTTTGGGCAGCTAGACGTACCATCCAATCACTTTGGGACACGTTTGTTTTGTGGAAGGGCTGAGACACTATTTGCAGATGGAAATGGCCATTTGGCAGCTTTGGTGCAACAACAAACTACAAATCTCAGGATTCCATAGCAATGGAGTTTATCATGCGACGGAATTTGGGGGTATAATGCAATGGCAATCCGAACGCAATCATGGGGTTTCACGTTATTGCGAAGGAGTGTATCTCACGCAATTTCGGGCAATGGGAAGTCATTCCGAACGCAATCATGGGGTTTCACGTAATTGCGTATTAAAGTATCGCATGCAATTTCGGGCAATGGGGGGTCATTTTCGGGAAATGAGAAGTCATTCTGAACGCATTCCGAATGCAATCAGATTTCATGTAAATTCACTAAACTAGCGAATTCAAGTAATTGCGAATTGGCTCCCATGGGATAAACTCCATTGAGCTGTGGCAGTTAAAAGCAGTGTCAAACTGGATCATTTTTTGCATTGTGGAGGCAGCCAGAGTCAACCTCTGAAAATCATATTGCAGCGCGGAGTAGAATAGGAGGGTGGCAGTTGGGTCAGACTCAATATTTGACTCCACCGTTGTTGCCCTGCGTCACCATCACCATCAATTCACCAGCCATTGCTTGCTCTTTATTTTCTGAAAAAGCTGAAAGAGATATTAATGGATAAGGAGGCTGAAGGGAATTGGTGCAGCTCACTTGCCTGTATGGTAATGAATTGATCGAAGAGTCGAAGAGGCATCTCCTTGAAGTTCTGGACAAACACCTAAACAGGAAAAAATAAAGAAAGAAATTTAGCAAAGAATTGCATCTCTATATCCAACACAGATGAACTGTAGCTTGGACTAGTGACTGGCTACAGCCCAACACAGTATTAGATTTGTTCTTGTTCCTTTGTGCCTTCAAGTCATTTCCAATGTATGGTGACTCTAAGGCAACCCTATCATGGGGTTTTCCTGGCAAGCTTTTTCAGAGATGGTTTGCCATTGACATTGCGCCGAGGCTGAGAGAGTGTGACTCACCCAAAGTTACCCAATGGGTTTATGTAGTTGAGCTGGGATTTGAACCCTGGTCTCCAGAGTCATAGTCCAACGCTCAAACCGCTACACCATGCTGGGTCTACAAGTATTAACGTTATGCCTCTCCAAATTTCTCTTTTGTTTTAGCAAATCTGTGCTTTCATATCCCATCCAGTCCAGTTACTGAACAATGTCTTTGCTGGGAAGGTCATTTCCTAGCAAGTTTGCAGGATCTTCCCCAAAGTGAAGCTAGAGCCCAAGGAAGGCCAACCTCATTGTAATAAGGATTGTTCCCAGTTTTGATTCGGGTCCTGAACACATGATCGCCAATGTACACTTTCACCACGGGCTTGATGTTGTTTTCTTGCAGCTGTCGGCATTCAAGGATTCTTACTCGCACCTGCAAAGGAGAGAGGTGACATGGCGACTGCGTCTTGCAAAGCAGCTTTGCAATGTACGTTGCAGAAATAATCCAGGTTGGCACCAGTTTAACTGCCATGGCTCAGTGCTACAGAATACTGGGAATTGTAGTTTTGCAAGACAATTAGCCTTCTCGGTCAGAGAGCTCTGGTGCCACAACAATTCCTAGAATGTCATAGGATTGAACCATGGCAGTTAAAGTGGTGCCAACCTGGATTATTTCTGCAGTGTGAATGCAGCCACAGCGTGGCTCAGGCGCTCCTTATAGAGTGCTTTGCAATGGGCTGCCAAACTACTATACCATTCTCAAAGCTAACCACACTCATATTTATCATTATTATAGCCTCAAAGTCAGGAATTTTTCAATTATTTTTCAACTACAACTCCCAGAACCCTGGTCTCCAGAGTCATAGTCCAACACTCCAAGCACTATGCTCTGCTGGCTCTCCAAATATATACCTTATAAATAAGATTAAGTTTAATTTCTTTCTCTGCTCGATACAGTGGGGATGGGGGTGATGGAGTGGACTGATAGACTCTTCATCTGAATGCATTGACTACGATGCTTGACAATTGTCCTCTTTCCTTTTAATCTCTGGGTTTGGGCTGCATTACCTGAAACTCCTGCTTCTTGTTTGCAAGCTCTCGCACGGGTGTTGGCGATGGCATTTCAACCGCGGCCGTCTCCTTTGGAGCCATTTCTTCCAGGAGGGACTCCTTTGCACAGATGGGGCAGCAAACTGGCAAGGATCGGAAGACAACATAATTGCATTGTGACAGTCCATTGGCAAAATCTCAGAAACATCCTTGAAACGGATGCAAGTGTCAATTAAAATAAAGCGAGAGTTGCTCAGTACAAATCTGCAACTCCGATACTCAAGGCTAGTATCGAGGTGTGCTTTTTTTTTGCTTTTTGCAATATTTAAAAATATTTTGAAGCCAAGGATGGTGGAACCCATGGGTACGGATCGCCCACTGAATTTTGGGTACAATTGTTTCTTTTCCCCCTGGAAATTTGCTAGGAACTGGCAACCAATCGCTCAGGGACTGGTACCAGTCCAAGGGCTACCACTTTAAGTAGCACTGGTTTATTCCACTGCGTAAAAGTGGTTTCCATCACCCGTTCCACCATTTGCAAGCTTGCTGGGCAGCGTTAGCTGGAAACCCACAAGGGTACATGAGGGCCAAAGAGTACCGGCCACTTACGTAATTTCTTGTAATCGAATTTCTTTACAGGCACAGCTACAGGTTCTGGAGGGGTGAAGCAGATCCTGAGAGTGATGGTGCACTGAAATACAGAGTCATAGGGATTTATAGGAGTTTATCAGACCACGGAAATTGGAAGTATAATCTAATAGCAATCCGAACGCAATCATGGGGTTTCACGTTATTGCATATTAAATCATCTCATGCAATTTTGGGCAAAAGGGAAGTCATTCCGAATGCAATCATGGGTTTAACGTTATTGCGAATTAAAACCTCTCACGCAATTTCGGGCAATGGAGGGTCATTTTCGGCTAATACGAAGTCATTCCGAATGCCTTCCGAACGCAATGGGATTTCATGTGAATTTGCTAATCTAGAGAATTCACGTGAATTCGAATTGGATTCATTTGAAATAGAGAGACATTCCTCCCGTCTAATAAACTCCATAGCGTTGCCAACTGACCAAGAAGGAAGGAAGGAAGGAAGGAAGACAAACAGACAAGACAGACAGACAGACCTGCTTACATATCTTGAATGGCAACTTGATTTGCAAAAAAACAACAGGTACTTCTTTTTACGACACGGAAATGAGGGCTAATCCGCACTGCAGAAATAATTCAGTTATAATTGTCCGGTAAGAGGGTTGGAAAATTATAATAGCAGCCATTTTTTTTAAAAAAATTATTAATTAAAAACCAGGAGTTGTTTTTTTAAAAATTAATTTGGTTTAAACCAAGCTTTAATAGGCTTACACCTCAATCGACTTACACCCGTGGTCTTCAAGCTGCTGTCCTTCAGAGGCTGGTTTCTCAGGGTGATCATAACATTTTCTTTCTCGGCAGCTCTTCCGAGGGCTATGTTGGCAGAACCGAAATTCCTACAGCGGAAGTCGACAAAGAACTTTAAAGTATTGAGCTTTGCGGTTCCGTGGCTATACTAAAAACTCCCCAGACCTTTGAGCATTAGCTGCTAAAGCATGGGTTACAATCCACTGCTGGGTTTCCGGTTGTCTAATTTTATTTTCAAAGGAATGTCATGGTTTTGCCTCCATGGCAAGTTGGCCTCTGTGAAATGTCTGGAGGGTGTGCAATAGTCATATCCAACAGCATGGTGTCGGGCTTTGAACGTTGGATTATGATTCTGGAGACCAAGGTCTTGGTTCTTTATTTGGCCCTGAAACCTACTGGGTGACCTTGGGCAAGTCACACTCTCTCAGCCTCAGAGGAAGGCAATGACAAACCTCCACTGAGCAGATTTTGCCAAGAAAACCCCTTGGGATCACCATAAGTTGGAAACGACTTGAAGGCACCCAACAACAAGCAATGGCCATATCAGGTTGCTGGAACAAAACTGATAAAAATGAACCAAGTTTTATTTGACTAAGGCTCACTGGGGACAGCATCAGTCAAAGCGGTTGAACTCCATAAAAACTTCAGACATAGTAAAAATTACTAATCTTAATTCAAAGACATGGCTGTGTTATTCTGGAGAATCAGTACGTAAAGGTACCTTGTAGCACCTACTGAGAAAAAGAAATTGGTAGCGTGAGATTTTGTAGGCTTGGGTCTACTTCCTCAGATGCATGGAGAAGTAGACTCAAGCCTACAAAAGCTCACGCTACCAACTTTTCTCTTTCATTTAGTCTCAAAGGTGCTACAAGATCCCTTTGCGTACCTATTAAGATGTCTCAAGACTGGAGAACAGTGGTCCCCAAAGTTTTGGTCCTCCGGGTGTTTTGGACTTCAACTCCCAGAAGCCCCGGCCACTTTGGCCAACTGTCAGGAACCCTGGAAGATGAAGTCATAAACACCTGGAGGAGCAAAGTTTGGGAATCGCTGCTCGAGAGTCACATTTGCAATGAGGAACGAGAGAAATTCTCAGCTCCGGGGAAGGAAACTCCTGGATGCCCCGTTTTGGATTTCTCTTGGTGTTCACCTGGCTTCAGCTTTAGGGTTCCATTCCTGGAAGTGAACGGTTGCAAAAGATTTATTGTTCAGAGGCTCATCGCCCAAGTACCACACCAGGGTCTGCAGAAGAAGCAAGAAGAAGGGTTAGTTTGAAATCCAGGCTAAAAGCCAGAGCCTTTTGATACCACCGGAGACTTCGCCACCATCATAGATACAGCTGGTGAAGACACAGGAGACATGGTCTTAAATGGTTGCCCTAAGGCTATGGGATTCTCTCTCACAGGATATTAGGATACATCCAAACGAATGCAGCTGGACACTATCATGACTTTCTTCGACAGGATCCCCAGATTTGTAGTTTGGTGAGATACTCAGCTTGGTCAATCAGAGAGCTGTGGCGCCTCCCCAAATTACAAACTTCTACTATTCTGTAGGATAGTCATGGCAGTTCAAGTGAGGTCTGCTTTAATTCTGTTGTGAAGTCGAAGGTTTCCCCAGCTGGCTTCCATAGTTTTCTATGGATTTTCCAGGCAATTCTGGAAGAATTTATTCCTGACGTTTTGCTTGCATCTGTGGCTGGCATCTTTGGAGGCATCTTCAGAAGCATCTTCACCCTCCGAAGATGTCAGCCACAGATGCAGGCGAAACGTCAGGAATAAATTCTTCCAGAATGTGGACACGTAGTCCAGAAAAACCCACAGAAAACTATGCTTTAATTCTGCATTATGGATACATCTTAGGTTGGCACCCTCTCTGTACACTTTCAACCTGGAAGAAAAAGACCTTCGTAATTTACCTTATTGGTGGGACACAGAGGTGGATCGCTTTTAGTAGACCCAACATTTGCTCTAAACTTTAGAGGGTTGATAAGATTGAGGTTTTATGTCTTCCAGACTGCACTTTGCTCACCATTGTCCTGAAACATAAGGCTGAGAATGCTACTTTGGAAGGTGGTCTTGCCTTTTGTCATGCTACCAAAGGACCACACTGGGAAACCAGTTTATGCCTTGCACCTTTTTGTACCATCTCCCTATACTGAAGGGGATCACCCTTACCCTCAGTCTATTCTAGACTTTGCAATTATGGGATTCTGATATACTTTGCACTGCCATGCCTCTGTCCTACTGTATCTTGGGATTTGTAGCATGAGGAGACAATTTGAGTTTTCTGATGGAGAGCTCCAATTCAAGAGGTGGATTAAAGCTCTCAAGGAGAAAATTCAAAGTCCTTTGTTAAAGTACAAAACCCAGGATTCCATAGGATGGTACCTCTTAAGAGGTATTAAAGTACTATAATTGTGTAAGTGTAAATACAAGAAGCCAGTGTGGCATAGTGGTCTAAGTGTTGGACTACAACTTTGGAGATCTGGCTTCAAATCCCAACTCAGCCATCAAACCCACTGGGTGACCTCTGGCAAGTCACACTCTCTCAGCCTCACGGGAAGGCAATGGCAAACCTCCTCTGAACAAATCTTGCAAAAGAAAACCCCAGGATAGGGTCACCATAATTTGGAAACGACTTGAAGGCGCACAACAGCAGCAACCGCAGATACAGCGTAAGGCGTTTACCTCATTCCAAACAGGATTCTGCTCCTTCTGAACAACTCTCGTGTCTCTTTCAACATCTAAAAGAAATAAAACACCCCGTGAACCATTCCTTTCTCCTGCTTCCCAGCTTACAAGGTGCAGGATTTGCACATTGGACAAACTGCACAGTTGACCATCACCCCAAGTTCCTTCAAAAGGGTCAGGAAATTGACTTTTGAACTCATTTCTGAATCACACTTTTCATCCATTGAGTTCAATGTTGTCTCCTCTGACTGCAAGCGGAGTCTTGGATTTGGTGTCCAACTGGAAATTTCCATCTCTCTGGTGTGGAAAATCCATTCTGTGTTTTATATCTAAACCCCGAAGAAGCTGTCCAAGGTGCGAGACCTGTTTTGGAAAGCAGGTTCCTCTCCTTAGATAACTCCTCTGATGTACAGATTAAAAACCAGAGCGATTCATGTCCCAATGACATGGAAGCGACCATGGATAGATAGAATATATATATATTTTACAATGCTGGATTTTGGGTGCTGCAGCAATTTTCATAGCTGTATTTGTAACCTCCTCTCTGCAAGGAAGGAAAAGGAAGGACATTTCCAGATTGCTGGAAACATTTTACACATAGCCTGAAGGCGATTTTATATACTATTTTTAAATGATTTTGTGTACGAGACAAAGTTTGCGTACATTGAACCGTCAGAAAAGCAAAAGTGTCACTATCAGCTACTTGTGAATTTTTTTTAAAAAAAGTTTTTGGAATATTTTGGATTTTGGAAATCCAGGTAAGGGAGACTTTAACTGTACCACCTAAAATCATATCTAACCAAGCCTCGGAGTTCAGAGATCGCCCTACCATTTTCTGCTCATTTCCATTTTTTGGAAACATAAGAACTAGAAACTTTGCAAGCAAATGAGCCGAGATTCTTTGCAGGTTGCACGCTTGCTTCTGTTCCTCTATACTGTATTGTGACTTTCCTTCATCCCATGAAATCAAAGCATATTGGTAGACTGGACAATCATTTATTTTGCAAAAGCAGCCAAAAGTACATTACTGTTTTACCTCTGAAGGAGCCAGTCACATAACTGTCAGGCTGATCTGCATTTTCGGGGGGTATGCGAGCAGACACAATCACAAGACGCAACATTTTGTGTACCCTTTGGATACTTTCCTCTCCAAACTTGGTTCCTGTACAAAGAGACTATTATGACACCTATCAGTTCTCCTTCTCCTCCCAAGAAGCTTTTCAGACTATTGAATCTGACCCTGTCTTTCATATGGGCCCTTGTGGATCTGCTAAGGAAAGCAACCAGGTCATTTACAACAATGAATTCCAAAGTTGCCTCTGAATTTTTCTTTCCGAGTTCCTAAAGGCAAAGGGAATGCAAATTCTTCAGGACCTGGTCAGTAGAACCAAGGTGGGCTGACATCATAAAGTAGAAGACAAGTGACAAAACTTCTATAGAATGATGTCACAACAGGAAAGTAAGAAGAACCTGCCTCTTTTTAAAAAATTTTGTAAGTTGGCTTGCATCCCAGGGCTGGGAAAAAAGTGGGATAACAACAACAACAGCAACAACAATCTGAAGAGTGGCTTATCTTTAAAATAAAGTACAGTCGGCCCTCCTTATCCACAGATTTCTCATCCATGGATTTGAGCATCCATGGCTTGAAAATATTCAAAAAATATATAAATTCCAAAAAGCAAACCTTGATTTTCCATTTTATATAAGGGACACCATTTTCCTATGCCACTGTATTTAATGGGACTTGAGAGTCCATGGATTTTGTTATCCACGGGGGATCCTGGAACCAAACCCCAGCGGATAACAAGGACCCACTGTATTTTTCAATTTTAATGTAAAAGGCCTGTCCTTTCTTTGTGTTCCCACTAGATGTCCCCCATAACTAGGCAGAATTACTCCTCTGGCCAGAAGTTACACCACCTTTCCCCAAAATGAAAGGAACAATGACCCTAAAAGGCAGGTGTGTGTGTGTGTAAGGATTGCTTAAAATTTTTTTACCAATTTTTCACCAATTGGTTTTGACCAATGGTGCTACCTTTCCATGGTGATGGGATTGCGTGCTTCTATAAGGGATGAGGCGCATGGCAGCAATGCTTCTGGTGGAGTCTTCCATATCAGATAGGATCTAGTTGAAATGTGAAATGAAATGTAACCAGACCAAATGTGCCAAATAGCTACTAGGCAGAAGCAGTCATGGAAGATGACGCTGGCGGAGGATCACTCAGAGAAAACAGCCATGGCAGAATGACTGACGCTTGTTAGCACTGTGCAGAACGAGGCACGATAAACCCCCCTTTGACTGTCTTTTACCATGGAAACTCCGTGTGTGTATGTGTTGTGTGCTTTCAAGTTGTTTCGGACTTATGGCAACCCTAAGGTGAACGTATCATGGTATTTTGGGGGGGGGGGAGGTGGCAAGGTTTGTTGAGAGGAGGTTTGCCATTGCCTTCCCCTGAGCCTGAGAAAATGTGACTTGACCAAGGTCACATAGGACCTTATCAGACATCGGAAATTGGAAGTATAATCCAATGGCAATCCGAACGCAATCATGGGGTTTCACGTTATTGCGAATTAAAGTATCTCACGCAATTTGGGGCAAAAGAGAAGTCATTCCAAATGCAATCATGGGTTTTATGTTATTGTGAATTAAAGCATCTCACTCAATTTTGGGCAATAGGGGTTCATTTTCAGGTAATGGGAAGTCATTCTGAACGCATTCCGAATGCAAATAGAATTCACGTAAATTCGCTAAACTAGCGAATTCACTTGAATTCTAATTGGCTTCATTCGCAATAAAGAGAAATTCCTCCTGTCTGATAAGGTCACATAGTGAATTTCATGGCCGAGCTGGGAATCGAACCCTGGCCTCCAAAGTCATAGTCCAACATTCAAACCACTACGCCACGCTGGGAATGGGATAGGCCCAGAAGATGAGACTCCCAAGTTGGATGGCATTCAATAAGCTACTGGGGTACAGCAGAGGATGACTATGAATAGCACTTGTTGCAAGCTTTCGAAGCTCCATGGGCTTCTTCATCAGGCAAGATGTTACAAACCAAACAGGAGGGAAAAACACAACTGGAGATGTTCATCTTGCTTGCTGAAGAAGCCCATGGAGCTTCGAAAGCTTGCAACAAGCCTATTGTGCATTTCGGTTGGGCAATAAAGTTACCACCGATGGATTTTTGTTGGCATTTGTTAATTTGCTAACCCTGCATGTTATGAGTAGCATTTGTTTGCCTTTGCTACCCCTGCATCTTATGAGTAGCACTGTGGCTAGTGACACAACTGGACACAAGCCATGCTCAGAGGTGAAGATTTTTACATGACGAAGTAGAAATGAAAAGATGATAGAAACAACGCAAACAAAACATTAAACATTTCAAACAAAGCAAAGGTCCGGAATGGATATAAACCTGTGTATAGTGGAGTGGGCCCTCCACATTCGCTGGGTTAGGGCCATATGATCCTCTCCAAATAAAAACCCACTATTTGTTTTAATTCTAGAGAACACCTCTTTAGGAATTTCTAGGTTCTCTAATGCAACTGGATGGTCAACATCTGCCAGACGTTCACCATAGAATTGCGCCGGAGGACTTACAAATGCCTAGAGAAGCGTTCTCACTAGTAATCCCTATGTCATCCAGTGCGACTTCTAGTGGACGTTGACCATAGAGTCGCACTGGAGAACCTAAAGGTTCATAAAGAGAACATATTAATGAAATCCATGAATAATAGAATCTGCAAAAGCCAAAGCCACAAGTATGGAGGGCCAACTATATATGTGGGTATGCTCGGAACAAAACGAATTGGAAACTCTTGCTACTTCCAGAGACTTTTTGTGCATCTGGAGGCACCCTTGCTCTCTTGAACTTGGCACTCGTTTAAAAAAAGAATCCAATACTCCTGTTAAAATAACAGGCGATATCTTCCAAAAGCCACCCTTCGGCCACCTTCAAATACAAATATGAATAGCAGGATAAAAACGCAGTTCCCGGTGTCACAGCAAGGGTCACTAATGTGGAAGAGCAAATAAAAAGAAAGAAATTATGCATGGCCGCGAAGGCTGTGAATGCAAAGGTCCTCTGCTGCAGACGCTGAAGGTGGAGGAACGGTATGAATTTAATGTCTGCAAACATCGTACAATCCTCTGTGTAAAAGGCGGAAACAAATAATAGGACCGGGAGAGATGCTTGTTGAGATATTTACTGAGACATCTTGAGGTGTATGTGGTCACGGGGGAGTATATTTGCTCAAAATCTGATTCTTTTATATGCCACAGGTATATACTTATGTGTTTCAGAGCCGCTGAAGATGGCAAAAGCATCAGGAAGAGCAGAACATTTTTTGCTGCAGCATTCGGATATATTCCTGTTTTGTTAGTCACGCTATTAAATATGTATTCATAAATGATTCGCTGCATCCTTCTGAGATTCAGAAGGTTTGGAAAGGGATTTGATGCTTAAAAATTCTTTGCATTTAAATATGATAGAACTGCCACATCTCAGTGCTATGGGATCCTGGGAAATGTAGTTCGTTGCGGCCACCAGGGCTCTGAGGGTGCCTCTACACTGTAGAAATAACGCAGTTTGACATCCCTTGAACTTTCATGGCTCCATCCTATGGAATCCTGGGATCTGTAGTTTTGTGAGGCACCAGTACTCTTGGGCAGAGAAGACCAAATGCCTTGTAAAACTACAAACCCTAGCATCCCACAGGATGGACCTACACACTCCACGCAACATCAAATGGCATTATTTCTACAGTGTAGATGCACCCCTCGTATCCAAATGCTCAACTGAAGTTTTAAGTTACTGCAATGCTAGAGATTTGGGAATTGAAGAAATTTTTCTTTTAATTGGGGAGCAGAAATTTATTTGGGAGGCAATGCCCTTATTACTCCCAGGTAACTACAACTTGCAAAAAAGTAGCGTAAAAAACTCTTTCTTCCCGCTTCAGAACAAAGGGGTCTAATGGAGAGAGCCAATCTGGTGTAATGGTTTGAATGTTGGACACTGGGAGACTCGGGTTCAAATCCCAGCTTGGCCATGGAAACCCCAGTGGGTGATGTTAGGCAAGTCATACTCTCTCAGCCTCAGAGAAAGGCAATGGCAAACCTCCTCTGCAGAAACATGCCAAGAAAACCCTATGATAGGATTGCCTTAGGGTCACCATTTCTGACTCGGAAGCACACAAGAACAAGACATTTGGAGATTGAAGGGAAACTTTATTGGGAGGGCAGAATTCTTTTTTGGAGGGAGGACAATGCACTTTTTCCAGGTAACTACATCTTTGTAAAAGGTTAGGGGGGGGGGGAAGCCTCTTGGGCCCCCTCCAAAAAGAACCAGTCCAAAAAACCCCCAACACTATGGACCTGAACAGTGTATTTAATGTAATGCTTAATCCAGTTCCAGAACTAAACATGCGATTGCTCGGTCACCGCCGTTGCTGCAGGTCTCGGCACGCGCTGCTGCGCATCAAGGGATCTCTTTGCAAAGCTGGGGGTGGATATATCTAATGAAATGGAAAGCAAAAAGCAGTGACAGGTTATGACTCCCTCCGGTTTAATGGAAGGTGTCAAATTTAATTGGAATGGTTCCTGATGGTTCTGTATGCTGTCAACAAGGCATATAATGGATTTGGCTAAGATAACGTTAGCCAAGTGGGACTGGAGAGTCTTTTGCACTCCTGTAAGGTTTTTCTTTTTGCCAAGCCAAGTTGGAAAACGTGGCTTGTCGGCATAGTGATCCGAAACCAAGAGCAAGGAGACAGGGAGGCTACAAAACCACTGTGGGGCATTGCAAAGTGCTGGAAGTGGCCTCATGTCAGTTTCCGTTTGGCTTTTCAGCTGAGAAATTGCAAGATTTGGAATCCCCCCCCCCCCCCAGGGTTGAAAGGAATGGCACAGCGGTTTGAATGTTGGACTACAGCTTGATGTAACCTGCTCCTATTGGATACAGAGGAGCGGGCTATAAATAAAACATTATTATTACAGAGATTAGGGTTCGATTCCCAGCTCAGCCATGAAACCAGCTGGGGGACCTTGGGCAAGTCACACTCTCTCAGCCTCAGAGGATGGCAATGGCAAACCTCCTCTGGACAAATAGTGCCAAGAAGGTCCCATAGTGGGTCCACCTTGGGGTCCTCATAAGTCAAAAATGCCTTGAAGCACACACCAGGGAACAATCAGAGATAGATGCCTCAAACCCTCCCATTTCGGAGATGCTCTGGGGACTTTCTGGGAGGATTTTTCTCACAAACTTTAATTTGTTTCCAGGGTCGGGGGACTTCAAGGATGTCCTTGGGAGGCTTACAGAGGTAGCAAATAAATAAATGAAGAATGCATGCATCCCAGCCACCACATTTTCCTCACCCCTGTCCTAGACAAAGACAAAAGATTGTGCAAAGATACTAGGATGGCCCAATATGTAAAGAGATCTTGTTGCACCTTTGAGATGCGTCTTCAGATCCATTTGAGGAAGTAAAATTAATGCATCTAATGAAGTAGACTGAAGTCTAGGAAAGCTCCTGCTGCCAACTTCTTTCTTTCAAATAGTCTCCAAGGTGCTCCAAGATCTCTTTACATACTGATTTTACAGACTAACACAGCTGTACCTTTGAATTCTGGCAGGATGTCGCAAGATACTCCTAGTCCATTATACCATCAACCATTTATTTTCCTTGGGGAAAGCACATACCTCTTCCTGTGTTGCCAAGATAATTGGAAAGCCATAGTTTCTTGTGGGTTTTTTGGGCTATGTGGCCATGTTCTAGAACAGTCGTTTCATCAGCATCTGTGGATGGCATCTTCACAGAAGATCTGAAGATGCCAGCCACAGATGCAGGTGAAACGTCAGGAATAAACTCTTCTAGAATATGACCACAGAGCCCCAAAAACCCACAAAATAACTATGGATGCCGGCCATGAAAGCCTTCGACTTCAAATTGGAAAGCCCATCCTATGCCATAGATCTGTTGCAGATCTTATTCTTCTCTTAGAGGCCAAGCAGATGCCCAACTTCAGTGCCCAACCTTGATACCAAACCAACCCTGTTCATGGTGAACCTTTTCTTGAATTGCCCAGTTTTGTTTGCCATTTGCCTGAAATTTACTCGTGGTGGGAAGTCGAACGCAGAAGATGCGTCACTCAGAGAGCAATTTGCTCTGAGCAAGCTTTGCACGACGCTCAGGCGGGGAGAGTCAATTGATGCGGCGGTTGTACCAGGCGTCTAAATTATATATTTGGTGCTTCATCTTGGTAGACGTTTCTGTCGAAAAGTTACCCGACAGCACATTTCCCCCCCCCCCCTTTCAAAAAGAAAAAGAAAAATAGGATCAAACTTTGCCTCCAAAGGAGCATCTGTGCCTTTTGGAAAGCAGCGGGGCGCTGAAATGTTGATAGCTGAGCACGGCTCCCCGCTGCTCCAAGGCCGGCTGCACTTTTGTCTGAATCCTAATTGTACGGATGGCTTCTTTCATCTGAAAAATTCTCCAAGGACCACTTATGTTCCATAATGAAACCGTGGCTGAAATCTTGTATTTTGATTTCAGATCTCTGCAACAGCTTGGATAAAACCACAGAAGCCATAAGGAACAGGAGGGAAGCACTGCTGGATCGTTCTCTCGTGGAACTCAAGAGTTTGGTCTCTTTTGTAACACGCTGCAGAAATAATCCAGTTGGAGACCGCTTTAACTGCCCTGGCTCAATGCTAGGGAATCCTGGGATCTGTAGTTTTGCCAGACATTTAGCCTTCTCTGTCAGAGAGCTCTGGTGCCACAATAAACTACAATCCCCAGGATTTCCTAGCACTGAATCAGGGCAGTTAAAGTGGTCTCAAACTGGATTATTTCTGCACTGTGGGACCAAAGAGACCAGACTCTGAGTTCGATGAGAGAGTGATCCAGCAGTGCACCAAAATAAACTCTCCTTCACACAAGATCTCACTTTGACTGCCATGGCTTCATCCTATGGAAACCTGGGATCTACAGTATCCCTGGAAATAACCAGAATTCTCCAACAGAGAGCTCTAGTTTCTCATCAAACAGATCCCAGGATCCCATAAGATGCAGCCAGGGAAGTAGATGGTATCAATGTATTGTTAATTGAATAACATGAAAAAGATGTTAAGTTCCCTTGGGTACAATTAGGTTTATTTCTGAGTAGCCGTCCATAGTTCCACGCTGCGAGTGAAGCCGAAAAGAAGATACTCGAGTTTGCAGGGGAGGGGGAATGGATAGTTAACTCAGCGGTGTATTCCTCTTGAATTAAGAACGGTTTTAAAGCAGCATCAGATGGTGATTAGAGTTATTCATTCCTGACATACGTGAAGTGCTAAAATGCTATGTGATGACCAAGTGGTATTTTAAAAGTGGTTCTCCGCAGATGCCACTGATCTGAAAGATCAAAAAAAGAATTAGGAAGAGAACTCCTTTTGGTGAAGAGCTGTAGCTGAGTTGGAAAAAAGACATTTTTATCAGGTGGAAAGTCTACAGTTTATCTGGTTTTTTAGTAAGGAAAGAAAATCTGCTTTGTCTTTTGAGATATGAAAGCCATCACAAAGTGGTACAGATTGAGTCACCTTTATTCAGAATCCCCAAATATGAAATATTCCAAAATCCAAAACTGCCGATGTGGATGGCTGAGATAGTGCCACCGTTGCTTTCAGATGGTTCAGTGTACATGAATTGGAGTTTATGCACAAAAGTATTGTACATCTAATGTATAAAATTACCTTCAGGCTGTATGTATAAGGTGCATACGGAACATAAATGAATTTTGCATTTAGAATCGAGTCTCATCTCCTAGATACCTCAATGCGTATTTGCAAATATTGGCCTTCCAAAGACCAATCGCAAAACTAAGCATGCTAAATGCAAGATCAATAAGTGAATTAAAACTGAAAACGGATGTCTTACACCATGGAAGGGGACACTGCTTCTTAAAAAAAGTACTCAACATAATTTGCTCACATAAACAACATTGTTGCCACATCTTATATCAGTCGGAGTTTGTTTGTTTTTTAGCCAAGTATAGAGGTAGTTTTGCAATTCTTGGATTGGAAACGTGTCTGCCTCTATTAAAAGTGTGTATGTGGCCTCGGAAAGGCAGATAGGACCTTCTGGGAAACTCAGAGAAAAGACATTCATTGATAACACCGAAGACGCAGGAGGAAACAAACGCCCAGCCATTAGGAAAGGAGTCGCAGTAATTTCAGAGTTGTTTCAAAAGCGTCATTTTGCAAGCATTCAGCACCGTGCTTTTGTGAGCTTCTAATGCTTTGGCTATTCAATGGGTCCCTTTGTTCAGTGGCTGAAAGCCCATTTGTCTCTCTGAAAGTAAAGGTGCATCTCACCTAACCCTTGCCAGTTGTTTGGGGAACCTCAAATAGATGTAGGGTGCGCATTTGCAGAAGCCTTATGAAAGCGGAAACGCCACATCTCCGCAAACGGCGGATCTGCCAAAAATTGGATTATACTAATTTATAGGTATAGAGGCAACGCTGGAGATAATTACTGTAATTTCTAAAAGAAATCCAGGACGTCTTGTCGTAATGGGGAAGGCTGCGACCAAGGGTTTTTTGCAAGCTCCGCTGCTCTGTCTGCCATCCTGGCACCAAGGCAAGCTCAAGGCTCCTTCTCTTCTCCTTTCTTGCAACTTGTTATGTACAAATACAGAGCAGTTGGTAGCTTTCATGCCAATGGAGGTGAACAGTTTGCTCTGGGTTTTTGTCTGAAGTTTAAAAAGAGCCATTCAGGTTGCTGAACAAATGCAGGGTTCAGACAGACAACCGAGCACTAAAGTCGCATTCATCCAAGCCATTGTATTCCACACCACTATGTATGGACACAAGAGCTGGACACTGAAGGAAGCAGATCGGAAGAATATCTACTATTTTTGAGATGTGAGCCTGGAGAAGAGTGCTGAGGATACGATTAGATGGCCAAGAAGACAAACAAACGGGTCCTTGAACAGATCAAACCAGAACCGATCAAACCCTGAAAATGAGCCGATTGTACTTTGTCCACATCATGAGAAGGAACGACGTGTTAGAAAAGGCATTAATACTTGGAAAGATGGAGGGAAGCAGACAGAGAGGAAGACCGCATGCCAGATGGCTAGGCTCAATGAAGGAGGTCATAGTCGTGGATCTACAGGACTTAAGCAGAGTATCGGAGGATAGGGAGGCTTGGAGATATCTCATCCATAGGCTTGCCATGAGTAGGGATCAACCTGAGGACACTTAGCAACAACAACACCAAGATGTTCAACTGACTCTACGCATGGCGCAGAAACTCCAATTGATAGATGTGGCATCAATGTGAGCCAATGACGCTTACCAGTAGTACATTTTTGGAAGCAGTTCTCCCTTCCGTGGAGTAAGACATCTGTATTGAGTTTTTTCCAAAAAAAAGTTCGGACTGGTGCTTTAAAGCACCATCTGCTTTACCATACTTATTTTCACGTAGGTTTACTAAACAAACCTTTCAATGCCCCAGAACTTCATCTGCATTTGAAACTGTGTTTTATTTAGGGTATAGGTAAGAAAGAAACCGCCCGGCTTTTCTGGAGATGGCTCTAGTCCTGTACTCAAGTTTGTTTCATCTTGTACATTTATATCTTGTGTTTATCTTGCATTTCACGTGCTCTGTTTTGTGACCGGTCTTTGGAAAGGCAATATTTGACTATGCACAATGCCTTGCATGGTGTTAAGACATTGGTTTGCCACAGCACGAGCTTTTTCTCACTCCTTTAAAATTTGGTCTAAAATGTGGAATGGATGCTTTGCCCCCCTGGAATGGAAGCCACCGGTTTCCACCGTCTTTAAACCAGAATTTGACTGGGCTGCTCTTCAGCCAACTCCAAACAGATGCAACCTCTTTGACCTCTCCTTTTCTCTGTTATTAAACTTCCACGAGCAAAATCTGCCTCTTGCAAGAGCAGCTCCTGGTCTCTTATCCCTTTCAGCCCATAAATTAAGGATCTGGTTTTTGCCCACTCAAATATTGATAGAATACCAAATGAAGGCAGGCTGTTTATTGGAGTTTTCTGTTTCGTCCCTGAAGTCATTTCGGATTATTCTCCTAAGATTTTTGTTTTGTTTTGTTTCCGTATTCCTTCTCAATGGAAGAAGGTGGGGAACGACAACCACAATAAAGAGAAACAGCGACACAAAAGACTGGAGAATTTCAATCAGAGTAGATTCATACGGCAAAGAAAAGATGGGCGAATGGTTTTGTGCGGCACAATACGCACAGATTTATTATGCGTGCTGCGATGCGCTCCAATCTCCTTGAATACAACTAGGACGAAATTAATGGGTGTGTGTTTGTGTGTTTGTGTGAAAGGGCGAGGTTCTCGGCTACCAGCCCTGGAGCTAATGCTGGTCAATGGTGCCTCATGGCTCCCATTTCTGTAGTTTAATGCATCTGCTCCAGATTTTAGTAGGAACGTTAAAGGAAATGCAAAAATGCTGAACCTAAATAGTCTCGGCACCTTGGACAGCTTCCTTACACTTCAAGCTAAAACCTGGACCTTGCTAACATCCAGGGCTGCATCCCCACTGCAGAAATGATCCAGTTTCACACTGCTTTAACTGCCATGGCTCAATGCTATGGAATTCTGGGGGCTGTAGTTTTGTGAGAATATCGTCTTCTCTGTCAGATAGCTCTGGAGCCACATCAAACGACATTTCCATGAATTCCATCATGATGAGTTAACGGGGAACGAAACAGGATTATTTCTGCTTTATGGATACAGCCCAAGTCACCAGCTGCTACTAACAGAGTTCCCTTTCCAGATACTTTCCAGATACTGTCCTCCTTCCTGGCCATTGAGAGCATCCACACTGCAGAAATCAAGCACTTTGACACCGCTACAACTCATGCTTTCATGCTGCTATCCTACAGGGTTTTGGGATTTGGCGAGGCACTAGGCTTCTCTCATACATCCGAATACCTCACCAAACTACAAGTTTCTTGATCCCACAGGACGGAGCCCTGAAAGTTAAAGTGGTGTCAAACTGCTTTATTTCTGCAGTGCGGAAGAGCTGTTGGTCAAGTCAAAAGAGGCTCGGTTCAGCCCTACTCGGCTCTCTTTTCTGCAGCAAACTTTCTTATAGAATAAGGCCTCCAGACTTTAACTTGTCTGGACAGAAGGATGCTCACCGGGTCTGCTGCATGTTTTCATGTGCAATATATGGTGTTTTTAAATAGTTTTGGTACGGTGAGTATGGATATGTCAAGTACTAGATTAAAAAGACAAAATGTACATCAAGTGGGAGGCACACAGCAACAACAATGACAAAGCCACACTTATACAAGTGTGTGCCAATAGTAGGGTTCCGCTCAGTGTTTCATGCCCAATATTTTGCATTTTGGGCAGGGAATACTTTTTTGTGCGTGCCCCAGGGCATATATTCAGTGCATCAACAAACCACAACTTTCTCACTCTGGCCTTTTTTCCTGGCACTCTGCGGACCAGAGAAGAGGATCTCTCAAATCTGGGAACCATGTTTTAAATTTTATTTCTTTCTTTCCAGGATTTATATCCCGCCTTTCTCTCGCATTGGGATTCATTGGTACGGTTAGGCTTGAACACTTTTTGGCCCCATTGCAGTCCTGGCTAAAACGGATATAAAATCTTCTTTACCTCTTTTCTGCGGACTATATCCGAGGCCAGCAATTTCTCTTATTTTTTAAAAAATGGAGATGGGAGGAAAAAATATTCTTATGTGACAAAATGCCATGCAGTTTTTCGGGACACGGGCGAGACAAGTCACCTCAAATTCTCCCTTGCCGATTCCTGGCGTTGCGGCCGCATGAAACATCTTGTCCCTTTCTTTTTTTGCAGTGTGGGATGTGCTTCTGTTTTGTGTGTGGTGTGTGGTGTGTATGTGTATGTGTGTGTCTGGGGCCGCTGGAGTGCGTGGACTTGCTTTGAACAGAGTTAATATTCACAGAACATCGTGTTTCTCCTGGCAGGGAAGCTGGTTAGAGCGATTAAAATTCAAATCCTGGCCTTTCGGTGCGCTGGCAGGCGCAGCTGGCATCTTAGCGGAGAAGCCTTGTTATTTCCTAGCCTGGATGAAAGCATGAAGCGCATGGACTGGTGGCAATTCGGGTCTTCGCACACGCAAACACAAGCGCACACCAAGGTTGCTTTCCTCGCTGTCCGATTTCTGAGAGTCGTAGGGCAAGGAAAAGTAACTTTCCCAAGCTCTGTCTTCACCTATCCCTGGAGGAAGAGACCTTAAAGAAACCCAAGTTTTAAGTTTTAAGGTTTGCAGGGAAAAGGTTCTTCTCTCTGGAGTTTATCTGGTGCATATCCCAGAAAAATAGTGTAATTACACAAAAACGATTTCACACGACGTCGCACAAAAACCGCCATTAAAGTGGTCACAAAGAAGCCTTAACACGCATCTTTTTACTTTTGGGATTTGAGTAACAATGCATTAACAATGCATTAGCAATAGCACTCTTATTTGCGCAATTGCGTGTGATAATCATTCGTGCAATTACTCGCCATTTTCGCTTTATTTGCAGGATGCTTTAAATGCGCTTTAGTCTCTCTGTAATGCCAAAATTAGCCCCATTGCCTTCGCATGCACAATGCGCAATTAATGGAAATGTAGGAGACAAGGCCTTCTTGGTGGCTGCTCCCGCACTTTCGAACTCGCTCCCCGAGGAGTTCCCACTCCTGGGAAAAGAGCGGGATACGAATAAATATAATAAATAAATAATAAATATTTTTTTTTATCCTTTAAAAATGGTATTTTATACTTTACCATGCAATTTGTTTTCACATTGTAGTAATTTAATTCTGTTTTAATGGACTCTTTTTGTGTGCTTTTAATTATTTTTTTTTTAATATTGTAAGTTGCTCTGAGTCCCACTTTTTGGGAAGAGGGCGGCATATTATTATTATTATTATTATTATTAATAATAAGTTGTTCAGTATTAGTAGTTCAGGAGAGGGGAAAAAAGAGGGTTTATTAAAAATTGAAATGCAAAACAGTTTCTCCCATTCCCCAAGAGAGTTTTTGATACCGCTCTTGAAGATTTCCAACCGAGAAAAATGATCTGTCTTCAGAGTACTTAATTCATCGAGAGCCTTGTTAACTGGAGTGTTTTTTGGAATCAATTAGCTTGCCTTGTTATGTCAAGGGGAAAAAAAATAATAATCTCAGAGCAGCGTTTTTTAAAATGTCAGATTGTTCCAGATCCGTGTTGATGGATGCTTCAGCCCATTGTTTTAAAGTGCGGAGGCTGCCTTGTTACATTTTTCTTTCAAGGGAAAGCAAGCCGGAGCACTAAAACACTCTGCAGATGCAATTGAGAGATTAATTACTATTAATTGGATGCCCATACTTTATTTCTAAAGGTTCAACCTGAGGTTTAAATTGTTGCAATGCTAGAAATTTGGGGAACCGAAGCAAACTTTCATGGCGGCGGCGGCGGTGGGGATCAGATATCATTCAATTATCTTTAATTCTATTTTTATGACTACTTTTGTATTATGTTTTTAATTGCATTGTTCTTTTAAATTGCAGGTTGCATCGAGTCCCAGTTTTGGGGGAAATAAATATCGTCGTCGTCGTCGTCACTGTCATCTTGGGACAATGTCTTCGTTTTGCTTCCTCTGTAGCAACACTATTGAAATGCAGCATAAAATTATGAGAAAGGAAAAAAAGACAATGGGAGAACATTGTTAAAAGCTCATGCGCTCTTATTAAAAACAGGCGTATGAGAAAGAGCTTTATGGTAACCGATGAAAACATCATAATGGTCTCATTGCCACTTACAAAGAAAAAGCAGTTTGCGATCCGAATCGATGGATCGATTCAAGAGTGGTGCACGGTTCCCACTATATTTGCCCCGATTACATTTTTTCGCCTTGTGGTTCATATTCACGAATGAATCGGTTCAAAATGGACCCGCTCCAGCCGGTCGAAGGGCAAATTTAAATCGATTCTCATCTGCATCTGGTTCGCACTTGCGCAGAATCGATTTATCCAAAAAGGCGCGGAAAACATCAGCGTCAAAGGGTTCTGGTGCATGGCCCACTTCAGCGATTCAAGTTAAGTGTGAACCAGGGTTGTTTGAACCTGTTCAAACCGAATTGCAATCCAGTTTAAAAGGAAATGGGAATGAGGTGAATATATACCAAAAATCCAAATCAGGGTTCTAAAGTGGTACTTGTTGGTTGATTTTCCAGATAAAGTGTGTCAAAACCTCATCCTTTCAGAAATAGGGAGGAATGGGTTTTAAAAGCGTTGTTGTTGTTGTTGTTGTTGATATGGTGTGACTTCAAGTTGTTTACGGAAACCCTAAGGTGAACCTTTTCTGGAGTCTTCATGGCAAGTTTCTTCGGAAGGGGTTTGCCATTGCCATCCTCTCAGGCTGAGAAAGTCTGACTTTGCCCAAGTTCACGTGGTGGGTTTTGATGCTTGAGCGGATTTGAACCCCGATCCCTGGAGTTGTAGTCAACATTGAAACCAATATACCACTATGGCTATGTGGACCATTTTGGATTTTGGAAAATTTTGGCATTCTGAAGACTCAGCTTGTAACAGATTTTGCACTGCCAGCGTATAATTGGATTGACATTTACGGTGGTCTCCAAACTCTGGTCCTCCAAGTTTTTTGGACTTCAGCTCCCAAAAGCTCTTGCCAACTTGGTCAATAGTCAGGGATCCTGGGGGCTGAAGTCCAAAACATCTGGAGGGTCAAAGTTTGGGAATCACCGTCTAGTAGATCCTATACTCCATCCTCTTAGCATTTCCTGTACACAAACAAGCTTTTGGTCCATATCATCCGGTGTTCCAGTACTTTTCCTACTGGACTATTGGACAGTATACCCTCCAACTGTCCTAATTTTGCAGGGACAACATCAATTAATCCTTTTCCCTCCCAAATTTCCAGCTGTCCTGGTTTCCCTCTCTTCCTCCCCCCGTTTTCCTTGTTTGTCTCGAGCCTACTTCAGTTGTTGCAAACTGAATTCAAAGTGCAAGCGTAGTTTGTATTGAATTAATTCCGCAATGGGAAAAGGAGAGGAATTTTGCCCTTCCCAGTTGGATCAGGCAAAAGCAAACCGCTGAATCCTGGTGCTTCTGCAATAACTTTTGCAATCTTGACTACACTCCAAAGTTGCTTGGCCATGCCTTCTCTGAAAAGTTGGAAGGATGAGACATTATACCGTCTCCCTTCCCTCTCCTTTGGGGAGGTTTAACACAATAATAAGTCTAGGCCAAAAGGGATCGCACAATAGCATTTGAATTGTGCGCCTCCGGATGAAATTTTCCTCCTCATTTCATGCCATTAACGCTGTGCCCCAAGGCACTCCGCTTGTGGGTTCCTGTGGGCCGCTCGCCATTTATCCATCTCTCATCTGCTTTTATTTCCATGTAATTTCCTTTGCAAAATGTCAGGTGTTTCAAGGCGACCCTGGGAGGCTTATGGGTTTACATTGTTCTTCTCATGATTTATACATCAGCCAAGGCAGGGGTCCGGACACTTCTGTGTTCTCACTCCCTCCTTCCGTTGTGTTTCTTGTCGACTTGACTTGGAAAAGTCAGCCCTTTTGTGGCCGCGGCAGAAAATCAAGAGGCCTGAGGCTTCCTCAAAAAGAAACTTTTTAGCAATTCGGCATGGAATTCAATTAAGGGAGAAGACATATTGTGCCATTGGAAGTTAAGGAAAGGCATTCAGCAGCCTTAACTCCAAGCAACTGGAAATGTGAGAAGTCTTTGGTTTTAATCTTACTTATCTAGGCTGTGAGTTCATCCTTCCAATGTTTCCAAAATTGTTGCTGCTCTCCAGAAGAGGAAAAATATCATTATGGTCAGAACTGAACGGGACACTTTGGATGGCGGGACGGATCTGTTTCTGGTAGTGGAACTAAGAAAATGTGGTTGTGTGACTTCCAGTTGTTTCTGACTTCCGGAAGCATTAAGGTGAACCTACCGTGTGGTTTTCTTGGCTTGGATCCTTCCAGGAAGATTTTCCATTGCCTTCCTCTTCATCTGAGAGAGCTTTACATTTTTTAACCGTCGGCCCTCTGCATTTGCGGCTTCGGCTTTTGGCATTCTCAGCATCTTAAGTGTCCCATTTACTTCTGACCATAATGAGATTTTGGGTTTGATTGTTCATGGATTTAATTGGTATCTTCTCTCTAGGAATCTCTTGGTCCTCCAGTGTGACTCTGTTGGAAGTTGGCCATTGAGTTGACCTAGAGATTCAGAGAGAAAATACTTTTCTAGGGATTTTTAGGTCCTTCGACGTGATTCTATGGTCAAGTTCCAGCTGATGTTGACCCTAGAGTTGCACTAGAGATTCATAGAGCAAGCACTTCTCTGGGGATTTTTTAGGTTCCCCAATGTGATTCTGTGCTCAAATTCCAACTGATGTTGACCACAGAGTTGCATTGGTGGACCTAGATATTCCTAGAGTTCCTTTAGGTAAAAAATAAATAACCCAGTAGTTTTTTATTTGTGATTTTTCCACTTTCATCGGGGTCCTGTGCCCCTAACCCCAGTGAATGTGAAGTTGCACGATATGAATATGAGACTGTTCAGTCTCTCTGTAAATGAGAGGAAGAGCGTAGTAATTTTTGTGGGTTTTTGGGGCTCTGTGGCCATGTTCTAGAAGAGTTAAGATGCCAGCCACAGATGCAGGCGAAACGTCAGGAATAAATTCTTCTAGAACATGGCCACAGAGCCCGAAAAACCCACAAAAAACGATGGATGCCGGCCATGAAAGCCTTCGACTTCGCACGGTAGTAATTATTATTTTTCACTGCCTCCAACATTAGCTGCTCAGGTAATGCTCCCCTCTCTTGCCATTAATGCATTTCCATCAGGGATTGTCACAGTTTGCTCTTTAGAAGCCATCAGTGAGAAAAGACGCCTTGCACGGCTATAATTAACTTCATTAGCGGCAAGAAAGGTGTGCGAGAGAAACGGCTGGACGTCGGCCTTGTTTGAAGCACAACACAGGCGAGGTGAAAGGCATGCAGAACAAACAAATGCAATCTAGGCTGAGTCTCCTTTATTCGGAATTCTGAAATCCAAAATGTTCCAAAAGCCAAAACTTTTTTTCATGGCTGGCTGAGATAGTGACGCCTTGGCTTTCTGACAGTTTCGGTGTATACAAAGTTTGTTTCATGCACAAAATTATTAATAATGCTGCCATAAAATCATTGCAGGCTATGTGTATAAGGTGTATATGAAACCAAAAATGACTTTTGCGGATCCTGTCTTTAAGATATCTTATTATGTTGTGTTGTCAGCCACCCTTGAGTTGGTCCCAAGTCATGGCAACTCTGTGGATGAGACATCTCCAAGACTCTCTGTCTTCTACTTCTCTGCTTAATTCTTCTGGATTCATGTGCATGGCCTCCTTGATGGAGTCTATCAATCTGGTGTGCTGTCTTCCTCTCTTTCTACTGCCCTCCATCGTTTTCAAAGACATAGGAAACCAGTCTGCAACAATAATAAGGCGCAAGAATTATTGTTAGGCAACAATAATAAAGTGGCATTGAAAATCACGCAGCCGTCACCGAAATTTGCTCTGCAAATCCAAGAAGGCTCATCTTCCAAAGTGCTCTGAACAGGGACCCAAATTGCTGAGCTGAACTTATGGAGTCCAGGTGGTCGGTGCAGAAATGAGCCTCTCTCTTCTCAAAGTGCTCAGCCAACCCGAAGCACTTTGTTTTGATCTTGGAGGCCGGTGGTTCTTAGAAAGCTCGCCTTCTTTTGTTTTGAAAACTTTGGCGGAAATGGAAGGACGGAGCCGGTCGGGAAAGCTCTGCTTTCAAAGGACACGGCAGTAGTGCGAGCGAGGCCTTAAAAGCAGCTTGTTTGTGCTCTGGGATTGAAGAGAGCGCACTACAATTTACCAGCACTAAGGTACTTATGGTTTCGCGTGTGTAGGAAAAGAAGGCGGTGGGAGGAAGGAAGGAAGGAAGGGGAGGACAAATTTTTCAAAGCGCGGCTTCTAGAGGAACAATGATCAAAGTCCAGGTACAAAATAGAGAGATCTTTCCCGCTCCCTTTGCTGTGCGTCGGTTAGGTATCATTTTGTTCTCATTCTGGTCCATTACAGATGACTTTGGTGCATAACTCCTATGATTGTTTATTATTATGTTCTCCGTGGTTTCACTTGAAAGGCCTGGATGGGAAAGCGCAGTCTATCATCTTAACCCGAGTCCCAAGAGTCATCTTTGCGGTGCAGAAGAGCTCGGCAGAATTGCTCCAAAGTGCTAATAATAATAATAAAGAAAGTAATAGATTTTATTTATGTCCTGCCTTTCCAAAAGGATCAATGCGGGTTACAAGAAGAAATAGATAGATAGATGATAGATAGATAGATAGATAGATATAAATATATATTATATATCCCTTATCCCTTATCTTAACTAATGAACCCAGCATCCCTTAATGTTATAGGGTACAGTGTTATAGGGTACAGGTTCCATAATCCCTGGCCTTTGGTCATGCTAGCCTATGTTCTAGACTACAAATTCCATAATCCCTGCCCACTGGTCATGCTAGCACATGTTCTAGGCTACAGTACCCATAACTCTTGAACATTGGTCATGCTAGATGACCAACTGTGGATCGTACTAGCAAGTGTCCTGGACTATAGGTCCCATAATCCCAAATGTTCCTGCTAGCAGATGTTCCAGACGGCTGTTGTTGTGTGCCTTCCAGTCATTTCTGACTTACGGTGACCCTAAGACAGGGTCTGTTACAGGGTTTGCTTGGCAGAATTTGTTCAGAGGGGGTTTGCCCTTGCCTTCCTCTGAGGCTGAGAGAGTGTGATTTGACCAGGGTCACCCAGTGGGTTTCCATGGCCGGGTGAGGATTTGAACCCGGGTCTCTCAGTGTCCTAGTCCAACACTTGAACCATTACACTACGCTGGCACCAAAGCTCTCTGACAGACCAGGCTGAATACTTCGCCAAACTCCAAATCCCAGGATTCCACAGGAGGGAGCCATGACAGTTAAAGTGGTGTGAAACTGCTTTACTTCTCCGGTGTGTACAAATCCCATCTCCCAAGACTCTTATACTTTCCCTCCGTCTTTTTCTACTCCCATCCCTCTTATCTCTCTTTTTATCCACCGCTTAAAAATCCAATAGTCCTTTTCTTTTCAAAGAAAGAATTGCTATTGATAGGATGCAAACATGCAGACACAGGGCAGTGCTCCAGCGATCGTGGGGTTTGCCTCTTTCTTGTTTTATAAATCTTCTTTTCTTCCCCCAGGGTTGCAAAGGGTGAAATTCCCAACGGCGGTCTGATTTCGGAGTGGAATTGATGCCGGATCCCCCACGGTTATATCAGTCTACCTTCCTTTGTATTTGCCTCCGGGACAGAGAAGAAAGCACAATGACGGGTGGATCGATTCTCCCTGAATTCCCTGGGAGCAAAAGAAAAATCAATAAGAGAAACAAATAAACGGGGAATAAATGTGTGCTGTCAAAAGACCGTGTGCGAGCTGCGTTGGAAGAAGGCTTCTGTTTTCATAGGGTTGCTAATCATGGAAACGTTGAGTTGGGAGAGACCCCAAAGGCAATCTAGACTGACCCCTTCACATTTTGGGCTATTGCATCATATTGTTGACTTGACGTTCAACTTGTGATCTACTAAAAAAACCCAGATCCTTTTCACATGTATTACTATCAAGCCGGATGCCACCCATCCTATGGGTTTCCAGGGCCAATCTGGAATTCGAACCCTGGTCTCCAGTGTCATAGTCCAGTGCTCAAACCACTACACCACGCTGACACCTTACATACTCCAAAACCTGGAGCAGAGTCACCGTCCCTCTGACATGGGAGCTTTCACCATAACTGCCCATTATCACCATTTCGGTGCACCATGTGCACCGAGGAAGCATTTTTGCAAAAGGTGCAAAAACCTTGCTATCTTTTGGGGGGGACATGATGAAAATCTCTGCAGTTTCTGTGGGAAAACAAGACAACTCAGGGCTAATATATCCCCCTAGATCCTCTCTAGGGCAGACCGGATTAGCAATTCGCACCTGAGGCCAAGGATGTCCAGCCTCCGCCGGGAAATGATTTGAAAGAAGGCCAGATCAGGGGAACAAAACATTCAGTAACACAACAGCCAACAACCTCCTCGACAGTTTTGAAAGTCTCGGCTCCTCCAGAGACTTTTATCTAATTATTTTACAGAGTAGACAGGTTGTATCTCTTGGCACTTCTGGGCATCCCAGCGCCCGGTTTGGGAATTACTGGCGTCTCTTCCTAGGCCATTGTGTGTTGCTCATCTGTGCAAATCCTCCCGAAGACACTCCCTTGTTGTTCTCAAAGGCTCTATGCTCTCCTCCTGCCAAGAAATTATTCTCCTTTGGCAAACTCCGATGAATGTTTAACAACGGCAATTAAAATGTAGATCATGCCCCCTTGCCTCCAGTTCTCTTTCTCTCTCTCTTTTAAATTCGTGGCACCTAAAGCAGGTGCCACTCAAGAGGTGTTCTCAGGAGCTTTCTCGACCAAATCCTAATCATAAAAGGGTGAAAGCGAGGTGAATAGATGTGGGGTCTGGATGAACCGTCAAGTCCAAGTTGAGCCAGACCCTTTGGGGATGGTTTCGGTCTGAGTAGGCTTCCCTTTGAAGCTATCAGGATTGAAGCTGGATGATGGATGAAGGTGACTATGGGCTCGTAGGATGGAAGGGAGTCCAAATGCCACCTCTGCCATGGAAGAGTCTGCACAGAATCATAGAATCATAGAATCCTAGCATCCTAGATTTGGAAGAGACCCCTAGAGACAATCCAATCCATCCCCGTTCTGCCATATAGGAAGACATCATCAAATATTCCTGACAAATGGCCATCCATCTTCTGTTTAAAACCTCCAAAGAAGGAGTCTGCACCACCTCCGAGGCAGCCTCTTCCATGCTTGAAGAGCTCTTACCATCAAGAGGTTCTTCCCAATTTTGAGGTGGAATCTCTTTTCCTCTAGTTTTCATCCATTGCTCTTTGTCCCGTTCTCTGGAGCAGCAGGAAACAAGCTTGCTTCACCCTCAATATGGCATCCCTCCAAATTTTTAAACACGGGGATCATGTTTAATGATACCCGTATTTCCCTAAGTCGCTTCTCATAGGGCTTGGTGGTTCCCAGATCATATGGGTCGCCTTCCTATGGACAGCTTGTCCACACCTCTCTCGAATCCCTCTTGCATTGAGGCACCTAGAACTGGACACAAGGTTCCAGATGAGGTCTGTCCAAAGCAGAATAGAGTGGAACTATTACTTCCCTTGATCTAGACGCTATACTTCTGTTGATGCAGCCTACACATTTTTTACCTGTTTCGTTTTTTCCGAGTTGCATCAGATCCCAGTTCCGGAAGAAAGGTAGGATATAAAATACTAATAGTAACTTGCTGTCGTTGCTGTGTGTCTTCGAGTCGTTTCTCACTTACGGCAACCTTAAGGTGACTTTCTCATGGGGTTTTCTTGGCAAGGTTTGTTCAGAGGAGATTAGTCATTGCCTTCCAATGAGGCTGAGAGAGTGTGACTTGCCCAAGGTTTCCCAGTGGGTTTCATGGCCGAGCTGGGAATCGAACCCTGGTCTCCAGAATCATAGTCCAACACTCAAACCACTATGTCATGTTGGCTCTCTTAGGAGTTTATTTGGGGGTATAATGCAATGGCAATCTGAACGCAATCATTGGGTTTCACATAATTGCGCATGAGTGTATCTCACGCAATTTCGGGCAAAGGGAAGTCATTCCGAACACAATCATGGAGTTTCACATAATTGTGTATTAGAGCATCTCACGCAATTTCAGGCAATGGGAAGTCATTTTTGGGAAATGGGAAGTCATTCTGAACGCATTCCAAACGCAATTAGAATTCACATAAATTTGCTAAACTAGCGAATTTACGTGAATTCGAATTGGCTCAATTCGAAATTGCAAGAAATTCCTCCTGTGTGATAAACTCCTTAGTAACAGTAATGCTATTATGGTAATACATTATGACTATATCCTATATATGATAACTATTATAGCAATATAGTGATACTGATACCAATAATACCACTAATAGTAATACTTTTCTGGATGGGAAATAATATTCTACGTCCACACTTTTCAAGGTCCTCGTACAATGCAGACCTAAGTAGTGTATATGTGTGTGATGGAGAGACCTGTGTATGTGTGTGTGATGCAAACAGTGACATTGGATGGGGGTGTCTTTTGTGCGTCTGTGTGGTGCATGTGGGGGAATGACATCACATACTACCTGCTCCCAGGTTATAAAGCGACGGATGCACAGCAGAGGAAAAACCTCTGCAGGAAGAGAGAACGATGCTCCGGAGAAAGTGTTTGAGTTCAGCCGGGAAGCTGAATCTTCCCGTATCCCTGGAAACGATCCGCTTGCTCTTTTTTTGCCGGCGAGACGTAAATGCAGAACCAGGACCTCAAAATCAACCCGAACAGAAAGAGGGGGTTTCATCGGGAATGGCCTGAGCTGGAAGAGGTAAGAGGAACAAAAGTAGCCCGTGCTCTCCGAACAAACCAGGCTGAAATAAATGCGTTTTTGCAGCTTTCGTGGCATGCTTGTTTTCCCCCTCCAAGTTGTGTTTTCAAGCTTCACATCTGATTGTATCCATAATAAAATGACCAGACTAGGGAGGGCTGGCAAATCATGTTGCAGATGAAGGAAAGCTTATATTTATTTGCTTCTAGAGAGCGAGGTGTTAGAAGTATTAATTTCTGGAAGGGTCCCATTATGTCCTGCTCTTGTTATGAGTGTTTTAATTACTTTAGCTGAAATTTATTACAGCTTGTTGTATTGTCATTATGTGGATCGTTTTAAGGAAGGAGGGGACAGTGGGGTTTATTTTATTGTGTTACGTGGTTTTATATTGATTTAAGCTGCCTCAGTTTTTATTGAAGAAGAGGGATAGAAATAAATTATTTTTATTATTATTACTATTACTACTACTACTACTATTTTAGCAGGCAAATCCAACATGAAATCCAATGTCGCCTGCATTGTAAAGGAAACTCTCAGCTTGCAAAGAAACAGATGGCATTTTTCAGAGAGAGAGAAAAGTTGTTCTCGAAAACTCAGTGGCAATTGAATCCTGGTAGTATTTAATGATAAAAAACGTAATGTGACCACTAGTACCTCGCCCCATTTTTTAAACATAACAAATTCCCAAAACCTCTCCGATGGCAAGACTTCTATTCTGCGCTCCCGATCGTGCAAATATAATTCTCCAAAAGCCATCCTAGTGCCATGTAAAGCTATCTGAAGCTTACTTACTGTGTGCAGGGTGGCTTCATGGTGGCTTACTCTTAAATAAGTGTGTTAAAAAGCGTAGGCAACATAGTGTACCATACAAGTTGTACAATCCCTCCAGGATGTGATCTGAACCTTCTTTGTTGTTGTCGTTGTTGTTGTGTGCCTTCAAGTTGTTTCTGACTTATGGCAATCTAAGCTGAACCGATCCTGGGAGTTTCTTGGCAAGATTTGTTCAGAGGGGGTTTGTCTTTGCCTTCCTCTGAAGCCGAGAGAGTGTGACTTGGTGTCACCAAGGTTTCCATGGCTGAGCAGGGATTCGAACCCTGCTCTCCAGAGTCCCAACGCTCAAAGCACCGCACCTGTAGTTCCCAAATCTCCAGATGTTTTCGATGTCAGTTCCCAGAATTCCTGTGGGCCAAGCTGGCTGGGGCTTCTGGGAGTTGAAGTCCCAAACACCTGGAAGACCAAAGTTGGGAACCGCTGCACTACATGCTCTTTCTTACAAGCCCGCAAAAGCTGGGGTTTAAACCCTTGAAAATGTATAGGGGTGCAGCCTAAATAGTCTTCTGAAGATAGAACATGGGATTTGAACTTTCCTTGAAAACTCCTGAAAGTAAAATGATTTTTTTTGCAAGAGATATACACTTGGTTTTAAGTGGAAACTGTTAAGGAGTGCACTCCAAAGCTCTCCCTGGAAGCAAGTCCCAGCAAATGCCATGGGACCGACTTCCAAGTTTAGACGTGTCCACAACTGAGCAAAGAGCACAGATACTGACAGCAACAGGTTGTTTAAAAAGAGCGAGAGAGAAGTAGCCAAGATCCTATGCAAGGAAACGGAGTATGACGTTATACTCCAGGAGTTATGTGACAATTGTACAGGAGTGAATTTGCAACACTGCACAGCCGAATAGGCAGGCAAATGTGAAACGCACAATTGCAAGACTCAAGGCCCATCGGCATGTGCAGCGCATATCAGCAAGTGTAATGCACAACAGCACCACACACACACAATGGCATCACGCATTCAACTCAGCTTTCTGACTAGGGATGTTAATGTATGTGTGTATGTGCCTGTCGACTTATGGAGACACCCATGAATTTCGTAGGTTTTTCTTAGGCAAGGGGTACTCGGAGGTGGTTTTGGAAGCTCCTTCCTCTGAAATATAGCCTATGGCGCATGGTATTCCTTGGCAGTCTCCCATCCAAGTACTAACCAGGGCCGGCCCATCTTAGCTTCCAAAATCAGATGGGATCTCATGCCTTGTGTGTGTGTGTGTGTGTATTGTGCCGTCAAGTTGCCTGTCAACTTAGACAACCACATCAATTGGGTTTTCTGATGCAAGAAATCTTTAGAGGTCCTCAGCTGGCATTTGTTGGTGGTCTCCCATCCAAGTACTAAGTACCATCTTAGTTTCCAAGATCCAGTGGCATCCGCGGCCTTTACAGCATTTATACTCAAGAGACATTAATGGCCAAAAAAAAAAAAAGGACAACCATATGCATAAGGGAATGTACACATGTGTAATTCAGTAAAAGGATGCCATCTGACATTTCTTTGTCACTGCACGTGACTGTCCTCACATCTTGCCTTAATATGCTTGTTTTGCGACTGAGCGTTGGGAAATAAGCATCACGTCTGACTGTGGAGGCATATATCTTTGAGGAATTCAGCGAACACAATGCCAGCCAAGTATTTCAAATGCCACCCCATTGACTGTCTTTTCTTGACTGCACCTTGCAGTACTTGAGGATCAAGGCAGATTTGTTTGGAGATCTTCTCCGTTCCGCTCCTGTTCAGGGTATTAAAATGGTGTGGATGAAATGCCACTAAACCTTCCTTCTCTCCATGACTCACCTCCCTGCAGGCTGCTCCGGCTGCGGAAGTAAACAGAGTTTGGCTTCAAAAA
This sequence comes from Urosaurus nigricauda, assembly GCA_034509955.1. NCBI lineage: Eukaryota > Metazoa > Chordata > Lepidosauria > Squamata > Phrynosomatidae > Urosaurus > Urosaurus nigricauda. Next base: position 2,346,347 of record JAOEGL010000009.1, on the reverse strand, counting down.
TTACTTATTAAATACTTGTTGTGTGCTTTCATTTCCAACTTACGGCGACCCTAAGGCAAACCTATCATGGGGTTTCCTTTGCAGGATTGTTCAGAGGCGGTTTGCCATTGCCGTCCTCCGAGGCTGAGAGAGTCGGACTAGTCCAAGGTCACCCAATGGGTTTACATGACTGAACCGGGATTCGAACCCTGGTCTCCAGAGTCCTAGTCCAATGCTCAAACCACTATGTCACTATAGTGGAAAACCCATACTGCAAGAAAAGGTGTAGAAATCAAAGCCCATGTGATGGGGGCAGATCTCCGTTTTCAACAAGTCTGTTGTCTGCACATGATATTTGCCTCCAGGTTAAATTTTGCAGATGGGAAACAAGCAGCCCTATAGACATTAATCAAAGTTTAAATCCCTTAACCTGTTAGCATGCTCTTCCATCCCTTTGGGAAGTCCGGCTGTCCTTATATTTTGGATACGAGGATGTGGAAATGAGGCATAGATGGTATCTTCATGATGTCTATGGTGGGAATCGGACTGCAAATCTAACACAAGCTTGCATTCGTGAGGATGTGGAAATGAAGCACAAAAGGTGATCATCATGATGCCTGTGGTGGGAATTGGATTGCAAACCTAACACAAGTTTGCATTCACAGGGAGAATGCTGTTCCGAAGGGCAGGGATGACTCAGTCAGGTCTCCTTGAAACGCGTCGCATTTGGCATCTTTCTAAATCCAGGTCTGAGGACAGAAACTGCAAGTCAAGGGTTATGAATGTTCAGCTTGTGGGTGAAGGACCCCATTTAGACAGCAGCTTCTGCTGCTTTTGTCCCAAGTCAATGGTAGACATAACAGGTAACTGATTCTTTAAAGTCCAGGAAACTCTCGGAAGGAATTACGCTCTGATTTGCACAGATTTGTAACCCTGGTTTGCAAACCGACGTGGTACTTGTGCTGGATTTGCAATCCAATTCCCACCACAGACACCATGAAGATCACCACGATGATCTTCATGATGTCTCAGTTCATGATGTCTTAGACGATTTTCATGATGTCTCAGAGGTTCATTTCCACCTCCTCCTGAATGCGAGCTTGTCTTAAATCTGCACTTTTCCAATTCCCACCACAGACATCACGAAGAAGATACCGTCTGTGCTTCATTCCCACATCCCAATGAATGCAAGTTTGTGTTAGATTTGCAATCCATTTCCCACCACAGACGTCATGAAGATCATCATCTATGCTTCATTTCCACATCCTTGTATCTGAAATATAAGAACAGCAGGACTTCCCAAAGGAATGGAAGAGCATGCTAAGAGATTAGGGGATTAAAACGTTGATGGATGTCTGTGGGTTTCCTTGTTTCCCACCTGCAAAATTTAAGCTGGAGGCAAATATCATGTGCATCTGCTGAAAACTGAGATCTGCCCCATCGTATGGGTTTTGATTTGTACCCCTTTTCTTGCAGTATGGTTACTTTTGTGGAACCAGCGTGGCATAGTGGCTTGAGCTCTGGTTATCCGCTTTTAAAGGCTGAGTCTATGGATGTAGCCACACTGCAGAAATAAAACAGTTTGACACCACTTTAACTGCCAGGACTCAATGCTATGCAAAGCTACCAGGTGACACTGGGCAAATCACACTCTCTCAGCCTCAGAGGAAGGCAAAGGCAAACCTCCTCTGAATAATAATAATAATAATAATAATAATGAAATATCTTACCCTCCTTTCCTCATGGATTGAAGCAGGGAACACCAATGAACAACATCAGTTAAAACACATTAATTAAAACACATAAGAGTTTAGGAACACAATAAGATAATAATAAGAAAATCCCAGCCTTAGGGTTGCTATAAGTCGGAAACGATTTGGAGGCACACAATACAAGAACGCACGTGCATCATAGTTATTGTGGTGATGTGGGCATGTTGGATGTGAGGGTTGCCTTCTGGGGATGAAGCCTCCTCTTCTTTATTAGATCAAGTCCTGTCTTTTTATCAAGCCAGCATGAGTCTGTACATGCTGTTTTGGATCGATCATACTTGAAGTGGAAAGGATGGGAGGCAAGATTTTAATAACGTGTCAAAAGAAGCGAACGCTTCGGAGCCCTGAGCTGTGATTTGGCGGTGACTCTCTGTAGATTTCATAATTAAAGAAATTATAAACTAGTTTTGCAAATTACGTGCCGTTGTAATAGCTTTCCAAGAGCCTACTTTTAATTTCTCTGTATCCAGCTGCCTGAGTTCAAGAAAGATTAATTAAAGCTACTGGAAGTTATTAAGACTTTCCCATTTCTGTATTTTTCTCAACAACTATTCCAGCTCTTTATTATTGCTCATGGGATGTTTTCCTCCAAGACCCTTTCCCAATCTTAGACTTAGACTATAACTCTCAACGTTAATGACTGAGGATAATGGAAGTTGTAGTGCAATATTTATTTGGAGACGTTAAGTTAGGGAAAGCTGTGACCAAAGGGGGAGAAGATATACATTGGCCGAAGGGACCAAAAGGTGCCCAAAGCAGAATATATAAACATCCCCACATGGGAAATATTAGAAATTCTCTAAATGCGGAGGAACACAGAGGCAGTGAGAACTACAGAAACATGAAAAGAAAGACAAGAGGAATTTTCTTTTAGTGTTTTCAGTGTTGTTGTCTTCTAAACCCCAAGCCAAACATCTCACGTCGGTGCTTTCATTGCTTTCCAGGTGGGCAGCAGCCAAGAGCATGGAAGTGAAGGAAGCCACTTTTGCCCAGAAGGAAATTTGGGCCAACAAGACTGAGACCCGGATGGGACGAAGTCACAGCAACAGCACTTTCCTCCCTTACTACCAACACACTCCGGCGGTAGCGGCCGTTTTCATTGTCGCGTACCTCGTCGTCTTTCTCTCGTGCATGGCTGGAAACTCCTTGGTTTGCCTGGTGGTGGTGAGGAACCCGCGCATGCGCACCGTCACCAACCTCTTCATCCTCAACCTGGCCATCAGTGACCTGTTGGTGGGCATTTTTTGTGTGCCAACCACTTTGGTGGACAACCTGATCACAGGTGAGGGTGGCCTTTGGGCGGAAGAATTGGGAGAGCAGAGGTGTTGGGAACGCTCTTGATCGGTGATTCCCAAATAGTGATCCTCCAGGTATTTTGGACTTCATCTCCCAGGATTCATGGATGTTGACTATGGTGGCTGGGGCATCTGAGAGTTGAGGTCCAAAATACCTGGAGAACCAAAGTTTCGGGATCCCTGCTCTTGATGAAAACCATGCCTAAATATTCATTTTTAAAAGAAAAGTTACGCTTGCTAACCACACGATTAAACTAGCTTCTAGTCTGATCCCAAGGAAGGTTGAACACTCACTTCTGTACCCTCTTTCCTTGCTAGTTTTTGGTTGCGCCAAAGCTGCCGGGATATAATTTAAGGAAAAAAATTAATAAAATTTAAGGGGCGCTGGAGCCAAACTGGGTCTGGTGGGCACTCTTGTTTTCCATTCCCAGTTTTGGCCTTATCAATAATAATAATAATAATAATAATAATGTCGCCTTTCTCAAAGGATCGATAGCTAGCGTTTGAATAGTCTTGTCAGCCCTATCAAGTTGAAACTGCAAAGACGTCTGGAGTGAAGAAGAGCCTTTTCCAATGAGAGATTAATTTGTGACCTAAGCCATTAAAAAACGCCTCAAGACCAGAACTTTGCACCAGTTAATAAACTTATCGCATTCCCTCTGTTGTTTAATGAATGCGTTTTTAATAAAAAGGTCATTAGGAACGAGCCACCTCTTTGCAAAGAATGTTTAATTAATTAAACGAATGAACCAATCAATCCCATATCCGAAGGTCTCCGGGTGATGTGTGATAAAATCAGTGTCAACTGTTTAAAACATTATGCAAGAGCAAGAAAAATTCAAACAGGCTAAACCCTATCAAACAATTGTGGAGGTTAAAATAGGCTTTTCAAAAGCAATCGAAACGGTTAAGGCAGTTTAAAACCGTAGACAGGTTTGGATGAAATTGAGTAGGCCCCAAGGAGTGTAAATGACCTGAGAAAATAAGCACACCAAAAGCAGCAATGCTCCTTGCACATCCCCAAATGCTCTCTTAACATTCATCTGTTCCCCTTTCCATGACAGGCTGGCCGTTCAACCAGGTTATCTGTACCATGAGTGGCCTGGTCCAAGGGATGTCTGTTTCAGCATCAGTCTTCACCCTTGTGGCAATAGCCATGGATAGGTAAGGCTCAAATCTCCTTCTTCTTTCCATGTAGGCATTGCAAAGGATGGGGAGGATCTTGTATGAAACCCCTTAGCCGCCTTTGAGCTAGAGGCAGGTGATCAAATGGGGAAGGCTATGCGCATGGATGGAGAGCCACCATGGTATAGTATTTTGAGGGTTGGACTACAACTCAGGGGACCAGGGTTTGAATCCTCACTCGTCCACGGAAACCCACTGAGTGACCATGGGCAAGTCACATTGATGGCAATGGCAATCCCCCTCTGAAGAAACATGCCAAGAAACCCCAATGATATGTTTGCCTTAGGACCCCCATAAGTCTGAAATGATTTGAAGGCACGCAACAACTACACATTTGTTCAAAACATTGGCATGTATATTTCAAGCTCAATGCCTCTATGGGTTATTGGTACAATTTGGCTCCTCTCGGCTTGGAGGACTCTGATGTCAGCTGGAGGTTGTTTGCTGATCTTTGTGGCTTCCCTCTTCTCCATCAGGTTCCACTGCATCATCCTGCCCTTCCGAGAAAGACTCAGTCTTCTGAAGGCCATGGTGGTTATTGTTGTGGTGTGGCTGCTGGCCATAGCCATCATGTGCCCATCCGCCATCATGCTCACCGTTGGCCGCATGGAAGACCACTATATGGTGCTCAGCGATGGCAAGAACACCACCTACCCGCTCTACGCCTGCTACGAAGCCTGGTCGGACAACAGCATGAGGAAGCTCTACACCACCATCCTCTTCATCCACATTTACCTGGTGCCCTTGACGCTCATCATCTTCATGTACGGACGGGTCTGCCTGAAGCTCAGCAGCTCCACCGCGCCCATGACGGCGAACCCACCTTGTGCAGCCAGAACCCATGGTACCTGTAAGAAAAGAGTCAAGGTGATCAAGATGCTCATCCTGGTGGCTCTTCTCTTTATGATCTCCTGGTTGCCCTTGTGGACTCTGATGCTGCTGGTGGATTACACCAACCTGGCCAATGAACATTTGGACCTGTTGACCGGTTACTTCTTCCCTTTTGCCCACTGGCTGGCCTTCTCCAACAGCAGCATCAACCCGGTCATCTATGGCTACTACAACGAGAACTTCCGGAGAGGCTTCCAGGCGGCCTTTAAGTTCCAGCTTTGCTCCCAGGAGATGAAGCACCAGGAGGCCTACTCTGAGCAATCCCAGGGCCCCCTCAGCTTTGGGATGTGCAACAAAGTCTTTGCCCAGGCCACCTCTTCCAACTCGACTTCCTCACAGCACACGCAAAACACCGCCCCGCTCTTCTCCCGAAGCGTCCCACCCAAGTGTCCCGGCCTTGGCTTGGAAGACATCGATAAGATCTTGACCTATCATGGGACCAGCCAAGCTTGGGACAAGACGGACACATAAAATGACAGAGAAGAAATAGGGACCGATGGTGTTGGTGAAAGGCCATTCTGTAGGTAACGCCAGCTTTGGCGGCTGTCTTTTCGGAAGCACAGCCACAAGTTGCAGCATCATATATGATGAGATAATGAAAGATAATGGACTGCAGCAGGGAGATTAGGGGCCTAAGGAAAACACTGTGTTCTCCCTTTTAAAAAGACCTTTTCTTTGCTTCCAAATGCTGCCCAATGTCCATACAGCCCACATGATACAAATACAAATTAAGTGAGACCAAGAGGCAGCTGCACACTATGAGATGTGTTTTGAGACCACAACTCCTATTAATCTTAGGCCATATAGTTATGTACCTGCCAACTGGCCCACTTTGCCAAGGACAGTCCTGCTTAATCCTCTGTTGTTCCACTTTTTTTATCCTAGTTTCTCCTACTTTCTCCCACTTTGCCCTTCAGCTTACTCCTCTTCCTGCAAACTGAGGTCTAAGTACAAAAGTAACTTGCATTCAATCGTTTTTGCAAGGTGAGAGGAGGAGATGTGGGAGGAAACTGATCCTTCCCAGCAACCTCAGGCAAAAGCAAACTGCCGCAGCCTCTCCTGGCTTGTGTGTTGTTCTTCCTCATTATAACATTTGCCATCTTGACCACAGTCTGATGTTACATGGCCACATTTGTCCTTTTTTTCATCTATGAAATATTGGAGGGTATGTTGCTAGCGGGAAGCCTAACAGAAAAGGGTTATGGGAGCTGGCAGTCCAAAAATATCTGAGGAGCCACCATGCTAGAAGCAATAGCTAAAACATTTTGGTTGATATCTGTGGGATTGGGGAATGGCCAGTCGTGGGCAGCATTTTTTCCACTGAAACCTTGCACATTCCTTCTGGATGATGCCTTTGTTTATATCGCTGGACTCTGATCTGTTGACTTTTCGGCTTCACGTTCCTGTTGTTTCATGGCTGAGAGTCTGTAGCCTCTTCTGGACTAGCTTTGCTAAATTCTTCCAGCCACTAATTTCTTCCAACGAAAGACTTTTAAAAAGAGAGAAATGGCAGCTTGCAAAATCCAAGGGCGCAGAGATATTAATGTCGACTGAACTCAGCCCTGTTGGATGCTTTGCCCTCTGAATTTTATGGCGTGGCCGGTTCGGTGGCTGTACAGTGAATAAAGAAACATGCATGTGATGTTAGATGGAAGATTTAGTGGTCTGAGAATCAGCTTTCATTGAAAGCAAAAATCGTATTTTTAGCATATAGGGCTGCATGGATGAACTCAGAGGTTTGTGAGCCATAAAGTGTCAAGCAAAAAGGATGGACAGATGTTTGTGAGACATGGGTTCATGTCCGGATCACAAACAGAAAACAAAGATCACGCTCTGACATTACTTGGCTTTAGGTATCCTGGTTTTCACGTGTGAAATGTTGGAGGTTATGGCACGCACATGCCAAACAGCTCCTAGTGTAAATCCCAAATGTAGCCACAATCTCATGGGCTGGCTTGTGCGTATGTATATATTGAATTGTTGAATGTGTTTGCTGTACTCCGCTCTTCAGCTGATAGAGCAAAGGGGCTAAAAAATTTAAAATGAACAAGGAAGAAAACAACTAGCTGCAACACCAGAGCTGTGACAACTTCAGTCGCTTCTAAAAACCAGATAAAACCAATGTAAGGTTTCTTTTGAAAGGACCATATAAAAGCACACAAGAGACTGCTCAAAACAAAACAAAACAAAAGCCTGAGTAAATACACAAAAGTCTCCACTATTGTAAGTTTGGGTGACACCTGACTATCCCTTGCCAAAAAATAAAATAATGGAAATACCCTGCGAGGAAACAAAAGTTGTTACTCACTGGATAAGCACATTAAATGTGTAACAAACCGCCTCTTGTCATCTCTTGGATTTGCGAGGCTGACATTGAATCAACAACCCACAAGGACCTGTGAAAACAAAAGGCTGAGATTTATGGGGTGCGGAGTGATGTGGCAATTTATCTTTCCCACAAAGTGTGTCATAGTGATCGTGAATCCCATGCAAGGGAAAAGCAGCGCTTTGTCTTGCTCCCAGGCAAGCAAAACTCTGCGTAATGATGCGTGAGGCAAACATAATCCGCCCTCCATGTGTTTCTGCAGATCTGGTACTCTCATCCCATCTGGGTTGTTTGCAGAACAACGTCCATTCTTCCCCGCACGTTAGTGGATTTTGAGTGGAAAACACCAAATAATAGGGCTGAGATTCTGCTTTGGTCAGACCTCACCTGGAATATTGTGTCCAGTTCTGGGTACCGCAATTCAAGAAGGATGTGGACAAGGTGGAGCATGTTGGAAGGACACGGGTGACCTAAATGGTGCAAGGTTTGGAAACCACCAAGCCCTCTGAGGATCAGCTTAGGGAGCTGGGTATGTTTAGCCTGGAGAGGAGAAGGTTAAGAGGTGACACGGTAGCCCTGTTTAATATTTGAAGGGAGGTCATATTGAGGAGGGAGGAAGCTTGTTTTCTGCTGCTCCGGAGACTAGGCCATGGAGCAATGGGTGCAAGCTACTGAAGAAGAGGTTCCACCTCAACATAAGCAAGAACTTCCTGATGGTAAGAGCTGTTTGATAGTGGAAGATGCTGCCTTGGAGTGTAAGGTCCCCTTCTTTGGAGGTTTTTCAAAGAGAGGCTGGATGGCCATGGATTGGGAGAATGGGGTTGGACTGGATAGCCCTTGGGGACTCTTCCAACTTTGGGCCCGAACAGAGAGGCCAAAATAAAGCTGCTTTGGGTCACTTTGGAGTTATGCTATTTAAATGCTGCATGCATCTTAAGAGGCCGGAAGCCAGGCCAAAAGCCATGCTCCAGTCCTAAGGACAGGAGATTAGTACCTATGACTCCATGAGATTAGTATCATCATGATCATAACCATGACGATGGAGCTCTGTCATCAGCTTTGAAATTGATGGTTCCCCTCCTTGCATAAAAAAAGCAACCTTTGCAGCCCAACCAAAGCGTTTCTGAGGCACTGGAGATCAGGGTGTTGGGAAATGATGTCCACAGTCCACGGGCGATGGTTGGGTGCCTTGAGAAAAGCAGCTGGAGAGATCCCTTGAAGTCTTGTGACAACAGCTTTTCCCAATGGAGCTCGTAACCAGGAGAGTGCTGCGGCATTCCCCAGCACCCCAATCTCCATCACCTCAGAAATAATAAAATAATAATAATAATTATTATTATTATTATATCCCGCCTCTCCATCGGGATCGAGGTGGCATACAATATGCATAAAAATACAACAAAATAAAATAAACCCATTATCCCTCCCACTAACACAACATTTAAAATTCCTTTATAACAATAAATGCTTTGGTTGTGTCACTGCCAGCTGCAAAGGTAGGGTTTTGGGACCCCGTTGGCTCATGCATGACTGTGAACATGAATCTCCAGCAGTTATGACAGCGTAACTGGTGAACGTATTATTGACGGTGGGGATCAGAGAGCAATTTTGCAACTCGGACCAAAATCCGGAGCAGCTTGGCCACCCCACTGGCACAAAGGACACTAGCCACCCTCTTGGTTCAGAGCAGCTTGCATTCAATTATGCCCACAACCTGTAGCCCACATGTGAGAGGAAAATAATGCCTGCGTCTTCAGTTTTCTGTTGATAGGAATGCACATTTCTGAATTGTTGATCTAATTTTGTGGTTCACTACCAGCCATGAAGCTTCCGCACCCAGTATCCATCTACAATTTTCTTAAATTCTCTGCTGATCCGGGTGGAAAGATCAATGCTTTCCCCTTCTCTGTTGCCGCTGCCACTGAGGTTAATGGCATGGAAGAGTGATTACTGTGATCCCGCTGTGCCCTGCAGGGTGCACCACAGCATCCATGCGCATTAAAGCGGATGGTGGCTGTGTGTGCGATTTGCAGCAGCCTTGCCATCTTCGTTCTTTTTCTTCCGACAACCTCTGTGCAACGCGACGGAAGATGGTCTAGCAAGTCTGGAAGCAGGGACTCTTCCCCACATCGTGGTCTCAGAGGGGAGGAACCATGAATGTTTGGGCTCCATGGAAAGCATTAATGGAAAGCGACTGTTAATCGCAAACACAAAAATATGATTTTGCAAAACAAGATAAGCAAAGATTTTGCAAAACGAAACAGATATGGAAACAGGCCAGTGCATCCTGGCCAGTACAGACAGCACCAAAAACATGGATTAAATCCCAGAGTGGCTTCACTGTCCTATGAGAAATATGCCCATAAACACACTTTGAATAGCAGAGGCTTTCCCTTGAGATTCTTCCCCTTCCCCTTAAGGACCAGAAAAGACAACCCAGGCCCTGAGATCTGGAAATCTTATGTCTAATAAAGGGAATATTAGACATTTAAGATTGTCTGCGTAGCTGCTTTAAGCACCCAGGGGCAGAAATTCACCCCCTTGTTGTGCCGCAGTTGCCCACCTCTAAAACAGAGAAGGAAAAACAAAGAAGGGAGAGAAAAAGGAATACAATTTCAAAGCAAGCGGAAAGTCCACTTTGCATGCAAATAGGAGGAGCAGCAATGTTCTTTGTATTCTTTGTTCCTTTAAATATATTGTTTTTTGCAATTACAGAAGCCAGGAAAGCTCAGCAGTCATTTTCTTGTTTCATTTCCAAATGTTCCAAGGCCAAGCAAGAATTTGCCAGAGGTGGGAGAGTGAAGAAAATACCTTGTTTATAAGATTATATACTGCCCTTAATAGAGTTAAAGTTGTTACTAATTTATGAGCCCAAATGAGCTTGCCGTCTTCAAAGAAATGTCCTGATTTTATCTCATTTCGTGGGATTTCTTTTTTGTGTCCCTAGATTATTATTATATATATTTTTTGCCACTCTGCTAAAAAACAAATCAAAGCAAAACAAAAGGCAAGCAAACTGAAGAAAGAAAAGAACATTTCGAGTCCTTCAATCGAGGCGAGCGAGCAAAATGCCGTTAAAGTCGCATGCGAGAGCTGAAAGGAAATAGCAGGACGCAAAAATAGGATTCATTATTTCGCGTTCAGCCGTGGCACGCGCGCAAGACGACATTGGGAACACACTTGTGGAACACGTATTGGCAAATTGCTCCATAATTGCATCAAGCCGCTCTTATTGTCTGCAGCCCGGCTCAAGAGCTTAGGCACAGGGCAAGGTACAAATAGCTCCCCAAATAATAAATAAACATAGAACCAGACAAGTAGAATTCTTTCTGACTTTGTTACATATATATTCCCTTATATATTTTCTTACTTAATGCTTTTTAAAAGGTTGCCTATTCCAGCAGAATCTCCCACACAAATGTCATCCTTTTCTGGACCGAACATCCAGACTCTCCTAGCTTTTGGGGATTCAGGGAGTTGTCCAAAAAAAAAAGTAACTTTCTCAAGCTCTACTGAGCTCAATATCTGAGACCTTTCTGGTTGGTGACCCCCATTTTGAAATGTTAGGTGAGTGGCAAATAGGGGGATCATCTCAAACTAGTGCGAAGGCACCTCCAACTTTGCAAAATTAGGAGAAGCTACAATATACACTTTGTTTTTTCCTTTGGAGCTTATCACACAAAGGAGATCAGAAGTTTTTCCTGTGAATATCACATAATTACGCAAAACGATTTCACATGGCGTCGCACAAAACCCACCATTAAAGTGGTCACAAAGGTGCATTAATTCACATCTTTTTACTTTCAGGATTTCAGTGACAATGCATTTCCGATATCACTTTATTTGTGCAATTGCGCGTGATAAATCATTTGCGCAATTGCTCGCCATTTTCACTTTGTTTGCGGGATGCTTTAAATGTGCTTTAATCTCTCTTTAATGCTGAAACTAGCTCCAGTGTGATAAACTCCTCCAGCTGGTAGTGAAGTGGTGAATTTTGAAATGCAGGTCCTCCCCAAGATGGTCCCTGAAACAAAGATGGGCAAAAGCCATTTCTCGCCTAGCAGAGAAATGGAGTGGCAGAAATGGAGGAATCTAAAAAGGATGGCAGATGATGCCACAATCCCTTTTCCTCACCCAGGGCACAGATCCTTTGAATCCTGGTTCACTTTGGATTTTGCATTGAAGCAGACCACTAGCCAGTAAAGGCAGTTGAAGCAAGGGAGTCACATACTCTTTGCAACAGGCAACCAGACCATTCTCGGATCAGCTGAAGTCTGTGAACGTGTGTTTAAGAGATGTGTCCATCTTCTTGATTTCTGTTTCATTGGTAACTCTTTCAAGGAGAAGCGCAGATCTTCCTGGAATTCAGGTCCTTTCCATCATGATGACAGAGGTGCATTTACCTTCTGGCCATACTGCAACCCACAAAGCATCACATTTCATGGATGGATTGAATTATATTTTGCGTCACCAGCAAAGAGCCGAGGTCGTTGGGGGAGCATCCAAAGGAAATTCTAGAAACATTAACTCATCAACCGACAAATGGACGGTCTTCCTGGTTCCATTTCCCAGAACTGACTCATCTCCCTCGATTTGACGGTCTGAATGTTTAATATGCCATTGTTGGTTTCGAAATATTGGGCACTGCCCCATCCTGCTTGTTTATGAGAAAATCCTGTTTGGGTTTTGGCCCGGCCTTATCAGCAAATACCTACAAAACCGATAAGGCCCTGCCAAAAACCAAAAGCATCTCGGCACAAAATCAACATAAACTTAGCATGAACATGGGGATCGTGTACTTGTGCATCCCCGAACAGACAGAGGTTTGTCCAGATTCATGCATTGCCTCTTTCTTCTCAGATTTATCCAGCTTTATGCATTGCATCTTCTTTTCAGATTTGTTCAGATTCATGCATTGCATCTTTCTTCTCAAATTCTCAAATACCCAGAAGGTAGCGTTTGGTGGGAAACAGATCACCCAACCATGGCTCTCCAAAGCTCTATCGTGGGGGAAAGTGTGAGAAGAAATGATGTCAAACCAATAGGCTTCCATTCTTAAACTAGCACAGTTGGTGCAATCCTGGTTCAGATGTAGCTGGACTTGGCTATTTTTAAAGAATCATAAATAACTTTTAAAACTTTGGGAGGGAAAAGATGGGGGGTATTAAATACAGAGACTGTCAGAGACTAGGAGGAAGCAAGTCCTACCACAATGGGTACAATAAGGAAAACGTACAACAAGGAGGAAATGCCTTTCTGGAGCGGAACAGGGAACGGGGCATGTGGCCCAATTTAAGTGAAAGGTTGTAAATGTCAGGCTGGAGTCGGCTAGGAGGAAGAGGAACACGGTTTGGAACCTGGACGCTGGGCAAAATTGAGGAAGTCAAATGGGGTCTGACTGGTTTGCAACTAGTTTGAGCTGTATGACATACAGGAAAGTCTTTAAGGGACTGTACACACAGGCGGCTAAATGCCACCCATTTTTGCCCCACAAGGAGACTGTGGACTCTTTCAAACGGGAGGAATTTCTCCCAATTCCGAATGGAGCCAATGCAGATTCATGTAAATTCGCTTGTTTAGCGAATTTACCTGAACCCCTGCTCCATTCGGAAGGCATTCGGAATTACTTCCCATTTCCTGAAAATAACCCCCCCCCCTTGCCCGAAATCGCGTGAGAAGCTTAAATTCGCAATAACGTTAAACCCATGATTGCATTCGGAGTGACTTCCCTTTTGCCCGAATTTGCGTGAGAAGAATTAATTCGCAATAACGTGAAACCCCAGGATTGCATTTGGATTGCCCCTGGATTATACTTCCAATTTCCCACGTCTGAAAGAGTCCCATGACAACTACACACCACGGCCTACGGAAGGACTAAAAAGAACCCGCTCCTGGGCTGGTTCTTTTTAGGGGCGCCATAGACGCGCTCATGCACCATGATGATGCCCCTGCCGGCCAGCGCCGTTTGGGCGCTGTGACACACCCGTGTCATCATGGCACACCCCGTATGGATGGGCGAGCACCAAGATGGTGCCCAGATGCCGGCAGGAGGGCTTTGAGCATGTGCACGCTCAGCCCTATTTGAACCTTAGTTCGGACCCAGGCAGGCATAAAGTGGCAGTCTGTTTTGGCCCTATCTCGACAAAGGAGGAAAAGTCCTCAAACCAGGGCAAAGCAAGTAACTACTGGAGTGGAAGGAAGACCCCTTCTTTCTAGAAAAGGTGGTTATAGTTAGTGGCATCAGTAGGGTTGGTGCCATCAATCCCTCTTTGGGATGTCGCCCGCTACGGACCACAACCCTTGCACCTTTCCAATGATGCCCCTGATCATGATGCCACCCATGATCATGATGCCACTCGTGATAGGTTCCCCGGGTCCGGGTATGGAGGTGGTTCCACCTGTCCTGGACGGGGTCACGCTCCCCGTTAAGGACACAGTACACAGTCTGGGGGTGCTCCTTGACTCGTCGCTCCATCTAACCTCTCAGGTGGATGCGACAGTCAGGAGCACCTGCTATCAGCTTCGGCTGATACGCCAGCTGCGCCCCTACCTGGGCCAGGGGGATCTTGAAACCGTAGTACACGCTCTGGTAACCTCTCGGTTGGATTTCTGTAACGCGCTCTACATGGGGCAGCCTTTGTATCACACTCGGAAGCTGCAATTAATACAAAACATGGCAGCCCAGGTGGTCACTGGTGCTCCCAGGACCGCCCATATAACACCTATTCTGAAAGACCTTCATTGGCTGCCGATCCGCTTCCGGGCTCAGTACAAAGTGCTGGTTATCACCTATAAAGCCCTATATGGCCTGGGCCCAGAGTACCTTAAGGACCGTCTCTCCCCATATATTCCGCCCCGCACACTTAGATCAACCGGACAATGTTTATTGAGAGTCCCAGAGGCAAGATTAGTGAACACAACAAGGAGGGCGTTCTCTATCTCTGCCCCTCGCCTCTGGAACTCATTACCTTCCGAGCTCCGCTTGTCCCCCACCCTCAGCCAATTCAAGAAAGATATGAAGACCTATTTATTCAGGCTGGCATATCCCTGATCGGTTTGTTTTATGTAAAGTGCCTGCCAATCACCCGCTTCCCCATTGTCGCCGCCCTTGATATAAGGGATAATCTTTTAATGTTTTAATGTTTTATTGTGTTATTGTAATTTGTTTTATTTTACCTGGTTGTAACTTGTTGTTTTAATCTTGTACACCGCCCTGATCTCTGGAAGGGCGGTATAAAAATAAATTTTATTATTATTATTATTATTATTATTATTAAAAAATTAATTAATTAATCCACTGCTTTAGTTTTCAGTGTTTGCCCTTTTTCAGTTTTCCGTTTTCAACGTGATGCTCATGATGTTATCATCCCAGAAGGTGGATTTAGAGATTGTTAAGAACAATCATCATTCCAGAAGTAATCGATGGGATTTTTGAGACCTTTGTAACCTCAGATGTGACTCCGTGAGACCAGCTGTTCCTAGCAAGGCTTTGTAAGTGTCACTTACTACCTTGGTGTGAGTGTGCCATTGCTTTTCATCCTTTCTACTTTGCTAAATTTATTATTGTTGTGTGTCTTCAAGTTGTTTCTAACTTATGGCAGCCTTAAGGTAAACCTATCATGGGGTTTTCTTGGTGAGATGTATTCAGAGGAAGTTTGCCATTGCCTTCCCCTGAGGCTGAGAAAGTGTGACCTGCCCAGGGTCATCTAGTGGGTTTCATGGCCCAGCTGGGAATCAAACCTGGCTTCCAGAGTTCTAGTCCAACATTCAAACCATTAACCTATGCTGGATCTAGCTTTGCTGAATAAATACATTTGAATGGAATTAAATTTAGCATGTTTTGGTGATCCTCTGAGAATCAACTGTAATCCAGACTTGAAAGTAGGAACTTTAAGTAGGAACTTCTTTCACTAATTCAGTGAAACTTAATGTTAGCCATCATGCTTTGGCTGGTTCAAAATACAGTTGGATACAGATTCTACATCCGCGGATTCAACTATCCATGGTTTAATTTTTTTTTTTTTAATTCCAAAAAGCAAGCCTTAATTTTGCCATTTTATATAAGGGAGCAACCATTCACCTCCCTCCCTTGGCTTTCCATCATATCTTTTGCCTCTTGAGCATCCTTTGCCTGTGGAAGGCAGTGCCTGATGGGCATTGTAGTCCCACAAATGTGGACTTTGTAGGTTGCAGGATTGTTTCCTCGTTCAGAAGCCGAGCAGTCCTTTCTCGCAAGTCTTTATTTTACAGGAAATTGTCAGCAAAGATTTCACAGGAATCTTCTGGATGCCGAAAATTCCCAGGTGGGACATTGTAAGGAAACCTTCCGTACGGAAAGAAGGTTTTCGCAAACCCTCTCTAATGAGAGAAATTCATTTTTGAAACCGGGAGGCTGCTGCGATTTCATCCCTGAGTTCCTCCTCCTTCAATTAGCATGAAATGTTAACCAGGACACAAAGCCTCCATTTGCTCCACTGATTCCTAGCAGTTTTACAATTCCGAAACACAGGATTTTAATTGGGTTTAAAGGAACGCGCAGAAGGGCATGCTCTGAAAAAGGTTGTCGATGCGAAATACATTAGGGAGACGCGAGTGTGCGCGCATGTGTGCTTTTAAACAGCCTGTGGAAGGAACGGCTCAGAGAGATATTTTCTAAGAATTTATTTTAGTGTTTTCCAGAATTCAGATAGATTAGAATTAAAGCAATTTGACTTTGCTATTCTACAGAATCCTGGGATTTGGAGTTTGTCGTGGCTCCAGATCTCTCCGATTGGGAAAACTAAATATCTCATAAAACTACAAATCCCAAGATTCCATAGCATGGAGCCGTGGCAGTTAGAGTGGTGTCAATGTACATTTGTTCTGCAGTGTAGATGCAACCTAGCTAGCCAAAATAGGACACCAGTGAATATTTTTTTGGCAAGAACGAAGAATGAAATGGGGTGGTTGCAACTGGTTCGAGCCCCATCTCTTGCATGGAAGTAGTGGTCTTAAAGTCATAGTTTTTGCTAAGTCCCTTTTTGGGAGGCAAGGGGGATTATAACTGACAGACATTGCAATTGGCCCATGTCTTCTCCTCGTTTGTTCCAATCCAGGGATTTGCAGTTTCGGGAGCGATTCGAATCCTCAGCCGGAGAGTTCTAGTGTCTCACCAAACGACAAACCCCGCCGGACGGAGCCGTGGCACTTAAGGCGGGATCGCACTGTTGCGATTGCGTAGTGTGCAAAAAGCTCCTGATCCAGGGCCTAGCCTGGGTGTGTTCTTGTCAAGTGTCTCTGAGAAAGTGATAAGACATTTATCACAGGTATCGCTGCACAAAGCAAATACCAGTAAAGTCAGGAGCAAATATTGCTCTCCCAACGGTGTTTATGTGTGTGTCCGTGTGTCACATTCATTCGGCCAGAACACAAATGCCACGGGGAGTTGTTCTCATCCTTCCTCTTCCTCTTCTGAGCTTGTATAAATTTGGGGAAGAAGTATTTCGGTCAAGAAGTACTTCTCCCCGTTGTCCAGGCCGTTTCTGAGCAAGAAAAGTTGGGCTTTCCGAAAAGTCAAGATGGTAAGGAAAGCAATGCTTTTTTTTTTTGCATTCTGGGTTGAGTCGGGTCAGATCTGAAAATTGCAAGGTTTCAAGGTTCTTGGGCAAATTTATCAATATTTATTATTTGTTCCAGTGCTTCTCTATTGCTTGAGATAGTAAGCATAAATGATAATAGATAATAAGTCGTATAGTTTTAACTTATGTTGTTTGACTGTTAATTGTTGTTTCATGGGGAGTGTCAGGTAAGAAATGATGATGATGATGATGATGATGATGTCCTTTAAGTAGTTTAAATTCTAAAAGCATTCGAAACCCACTTGGAAACTATTTTAAACAATAACAAATACTTAGAACTGTTCCGGTGGTAACACCGAAAACACAAACTGTACATCTCACAGTCGATAGAGGGAGGAAAAGATACCTTGGAAAAGTTACTGCAGGTTCCAGAATCTCATAGTCAACATAGTCATTGGCCATGCAATGCATAAAGAAATAGGGGATGCTGGGAGCTATAGTCCCCAAAGTAACCTTTCCAAGCTTGGCAAATATCTACACCTTACTCTGGCCTATAGTTTTGTTAGCTACACCGCACCCATGTCTCTTCTCCTTATGGCTTGCCAAGGGCATGGTTCACTTTAGAAGCCCAGGAACAGGGAAAATAAATGTAAACTTTATGCAAACTTAGTGAATGAGGGGCAGAACGCAGAGGTTTGAATCCTCTTGATAGTCCTAATTCAAGTAGATCATTAATTCAATGAGATTTACATAAGCATTGACTCACCATTCAATGGGTCTCCTCTGATGCTACTGCCATGAAAATGTCAGATTTTCATGTTGTAACGTCTGGATAGGTATTTTTTTGGCCATGGAGCAAAAACAGTTCAGAGTATTTATTAGAGTTTAACTCAAAGCCAAGTTCACACATCCATTAACCTTTCGGTTTGCTCCATTCAGAAGGACAACATTTGTATTTAAAAGCAGAAAAAAACCCTGCAAATGCAGGATGTTTTTCAGACGACGTTTCTTCCAAAGAGTAGCAATGCGAAAATAAAGCCAACTGAAAGACAAAAATGACACCTTTTTACTTTCAGGAACTTCCAAAAGTAAAGTGGTGTAATTTTTGTCAACTTTCCATTCGCTTTATTTTCGCACTATTACTCTTTGGTGTAAACGTGTCTGAAAAATGTCCCGCATTTGCTGGTTTTTCCCTACTTTTATAATCCCGTTTCTGTGCGGGATTCGTCTAGTCTGATAAGGCTCTATGATAGGTTCGCCTTAGGGTTGCCATAGGTCAGAAATGACTTGGAAGGACGCAACAAGAACAAGACATTTGGAGACGGAAGGGACATTTTATTGGGAGGACAGAATTCTTATTTGCGGGGAGGCAATGGCCTTTTCCCACCCAGGTTACTACATCTCTGCAAAAGGTTAGAGGGGAAAAAGAACCTCCTCTGGACAAATCTGGCCAAGAAATACCTGTGACAGGTTCGCTTTAGGGTTGCCATAAGTCAGGAACAACCTGAAGGCACATCACAACCGTAAGTGATTCTTTATTATTAGGCTGCTCTTTATTTTATTGCTTTTTGCGCCTCTGTTTCAGAACGCCTTCTTCTGCCTGAGCGTCGCCTGCGCCGTGCTGGCTGTGTGTCATGGAGCCTGCTTTACGGAAAAACACAAAGCGGTGATTAAAAATGGTAACACAATCCGGCACCCTCTCAGCCTAGGCAAACAATGATCTAACGCCTGGGCAATACTACCCAAAGCGGTCATGGCACGGTGACTTGGAAGCTGGCCCAGATGCTGCGCTTATTCAAACAGAGCATAATGATCCCAAGAAAGGCAGGGAATGCCCAACTCATGCCCATGTAGTGCTCACCAAGGTGCCCAACCTGCCTAGGCTCTAAGGCCTCATTCCCGCTTACAGACAAATCGGTGTGCGATCCGAACCCATGGATCGATTGGATGTCGGATCGTGGTTTACACTACACTTGCCCCGATCGCATTTCCTGGCATCAAAACAACCCACTTGCGGTTCCCGTTTACAAATGAATCGATTCAAAATGATTCGGTTCCGGCCGGTTGAAGGGGAAATTTGAATCGATTCCGATCCGCTTGTGGTTCACACTTGTGCGGAATCGATTTGTCGAAAAAAAAAGCTGGAAAAAACCAGCATCCGAAAGATATGGGTTAAATGGGTCTTGAGCATGGTCCCCTTCTCGGAATTGCTTCAGCGATTCGGATTAATTGGGAACCAAGGTACCGATTCGAAACGAATCAAGATCCGTTTTAAAAGGTAGTGGGAATGAAGCCTGAGATCCTCAAGGAAGGCCTTTCTCTCTGTTGTACCACCTTCCCAGGCTCACATTTGGTGAAAAATAGAGAAGAGGGCCTTCTTGGTGGCTGCCCCCAGGCTTTGCTCCTCTGTCCCTAGAAAGGCCAGGATGGCACCTTCTTTGTCCTTCCACCAACAATTGGAAAACCATTACTATTTAAAACCCAGAGGGTTTTAGAAACTGTGCTCTTTTGACGATTTTAATCCTCTGTCTTTTAATGGATTTCAAAATGTTTAGAATTCTATAGGTCGATTGAATGCATAACTTCCATATGTTTTATTGATAGCTATTGCTATATGTTTTACTGATATTTTTGGATGTATTGCAACCTGCATTTCTTTGAATCTTTGTACGCCACTTTAAATCCTAGTACGGGTTAAGTCTCCCTTATCCAAAATGCTTGGGTCCAGAAGTGTTTGGGATTTTGGAATATATGCATATGAAATAATAATAATAATAATAATAATAATAATAATAATAATAATTATTATTATTATTATTATTATTTATATTTCCCACTTCTCCCTGCAGATTGAAGAGAGATATCTTTTTTGTCCCTCTGCCCACAGCAAAAAGCCCAAGCTCCTCCGAATCACATCCGGCAGGATCACATTCTATTAAAATAGAATGAGGAGCATTTTAATCATTAAGACAAACCCTAAAGTTTTGCATAGGGATCTAATTGTGACACACTTGCACACCAAGCAAGCAAGTGGAAATTTCTTCTCCTTGCCTTGTGCCGCAGAGACGATGTGCACATTTGAGAGAATGATTTGTGCCCCCTTTTTTTGCAAATGAGCAAAATGTAAAATGAGGATAGCCAGTGCTTTGCTTGGAGGGAGTATTGAACGGTCGACACATTTGAGCTGGCAGTTGGCGTCTTTGTGAGTCTGCCTTTTTTTGCTTGGGGAATGTGTGGTTGTTTGCTTTAGAAAATAAGGGGGAGAATCTGCAGAAAAGACATTTTTGAGCCAATTAGTGCATCGTTTTGGCACCGGAGGCAAGATCTGTTCTGTCTCAGGCTTAAAGGAGACCGTTGTGAAACTTCTTCAAAAATTGTTATCTCGGTGGCATAGTTTGTTGTTATACCTGGCCTTGGCGATGCTCAGTAGTGTTTTCAAAACTATGCATCAAAACAATCTTGAACGTAATGTGAAGTCAAAGGCTTTCATGGCCAGCATCCATAATTTTTTGTGGGTTTTTCAGGCTATGTGGCCATGTTCCAGAAGAGTTTATTCCTGACGTTTCACCAGCATCTGTGGCTGGCATCTTTAGAGAAATGTACAAAACGCCTGCATATGAATTTCTGCAGATGCGTAATTTCAAGGCTCCTCCAGATGCTTAGAGAGGTCATATATATATATATATATACAGAGAGAGAGAGAGAGAGAGAGAGAGAGAGAGAGAGAGAGATGTGAGTAAATGAAAACATGGTCCTGTGATATTGGGGTAGTTCATACTGTATATCTTTCTTCTTTCACATTGGGGGGACCCATGTTAGTGGGGTGGTGTATCTGCACCAGGTTTTTCATTCAGTCTTTAAAGATGCTTTCCACGTGCTGAAGCCTCTTCCTCTAATTGGTTCAGCAATACTTTGGACAGCTCCACTAATTTATGTTATATATCCCATAAATAAAATAAATAAAAATAAACCTTTCTAAAACCTGGAGTGGATTTGCTCATCCCACTGACATGCAAGCGACTAGCTCCTGCCGGAAGAGGCTCAACTCCATGGAGGCTGATGGAGACCCGAGTCCTTTCTGGAAATGGTGACCAGATCACATTTCTCACACTCCTTACGGCACCACCGCAGGTCAAGCCAACACGTCTTTTCCTCCCTAGGTCAGCTGGTGGTTCCAAAGTTTTGTGTTGACAAATACGACGGGAGAAAGCATCCCATAGGAGACAAGTGGAACACAGCCGAGTGCATTGCATGCACCTGTGGTGCAAGCGGAATGAGCTGCTGTACCAGGTAGGCCAAAGACCCTCTCTACTCCGTTGGCATCCGATTTCTTTCTGTCGATCTTACCAAAGCAAAGCAAAGATCCTCTTTCCTTTTGGGTATGGCCACAGGGTGGGATATCTTTACAGCACGGGTGGGGGAAAGCGTGGCCCAGTGGCCTCTGGATCCCATCTTTGAAGCCCGCTGTTACTCCTCCAAAGCACCCCAACCTCCTATTTAAAAAAAAATAAAATGGTGTGATTTTTGATCTGAAAACCATGCACAAAGGGCCCCCCCTCAAAGGTACGAAATTTGTAATGTTGTAATCTTACGTTTATGTTTTATTATACTATGGAGATATTTGTGTTTGAATAAATATATATATAGTCATAAGAAATAATGCAACAGTCTGTCGGTTAAGGGTTCACCTACCCAACAGCGTTTGGAAAAGGATTGTTGTGCACTTGCAAGTACTGAAATTGTACGCCGCCGAAAACATTCTCCAAAATATTTGTGTTTGGATAAACGTATATTACAAAGAAATAGTGTAGCAGTCTTTCTCAGCCACTCATCCAATAGTGTTTGCAAAAGGATTGTTGTACTGAGATTGTACGGCACCAAAAACATTCTCCAAAATATTTGTGTTTGGATCAAAATATATTAAAAAGAAGCAATGCAACAGTCTTTCGGTTAAGGGTCCCATCCACAACCAGCCACCCAAAAGTGTTTGCAAAAAGGATTGTTGCGCAGTGACAGGTACTGAGATTGTACGCCACCAAAAACGTTCCCCCAAATATTTGTGTTTGGATAAACATATATTACAAAGAAATAATGCAACAGTCTTTCTGTGAGGGGCCTTGTCCTAAACCACCCACCCAAAAGGGTTGTTGTGTAGTGACAGCTACAGAGATTGTATACCACCAAAAAAAAGAAAAAATCCCTGTTGTGTTGTAGCCACCTTGAGATGTTCAATGCAAACATTGTGACTGTAGCTCAGCCAACTATCTTTTGTTTCCCTCTGAGCCTTAGTTTGCAGAACGTCGAAAGCATTTTGCAAAACAGCTCCTACACACTGATGTTTCCATAATTTTTGGAAACATAAAAAAAATTCCACAATTATTTTCCCTTGTTGGTGAAAGTCAAGTTCCTTAACAGATCTTTGCAAATGAATACAAATGTTTCTTGACGCCGTCTTTTTCTGCTTCTTATTTTTAGATACGGTGGTGTTGTACATGCTGAAGGATGCATAGCAAAAGTCGACAAAAAGACATGCGAGTATAAGTTCTTTAAGGCTGATGATCCATCAAAACCATGCTTTTAAGCTTTCGTTGAAGTCCCTGCGTCAATGGAAAGACACTGAATAAATCAAACTGTGCATCCGAAATGGTCTCTCGGCTTTATCTGTTTTCACTGCAAAGTCTACAAGATTTTATGGAGAGGATCAGGAACATTTTAATGGACACGTAGTGATTCTGGCTGGACTTAGGCTCAAGAAAGCAGGGCTGACCATCCACTCTCCTAAATACAAACAGAAATCCAGATTTAGTTCCATAAGTCTATTGGGGAGAAAATCCTTTGATTTAAACTAAAAGAGTTGAGGTTATACCTTTAAAAGCAAGGAAATTCAGAGCACAGATCAATGGGGACGCATGCCACCGGTAATCCAAAATATGCAGCGATTGTATCTTAAATATGGTTCTTTAGGAGATTGTGCAGAATTCAAGAAGTTACTTTTCAGGAATGATCAAATGTGAGTACTTTGTGTAGGTTATTGGGGAAAATGGGAGAAAAACACTCTTCATCCTAAGGTAGAAAATGATTTCCAAAACTATATAGCTTTAAACTAGGGAGTGCATCTACACTGTAGAAAGAATGCGGTTTGGTACTGCTTTAACTGCCATGGCTCCATCCTACAGAATATTGGGATTTGTAGTGTTGTGGATATCTTAAGGGCTGTATGGTTCCTAGTTCTGTTTAATAAAGCTGAAAATGGTTTTGGAAACTTACACTTTGATTGTGTCAAGCCAGAACGTAAAGTATTTATAAAATGCAATACAGAGGGTAGAAAATTGCAAAATTAGCATGCATTTTACCAGGCGGTTGCTCCCTACTTTCAAGCATATATTGATGATAAACATACCCAGAAGCCAAGGTTATGCAAGTTCAACACCAATGAAGGCAAAAACTTAGTATTAACTAAAGTTGCAGGAGCTTCTGGGAAGAACAAGCCAAAAAAGTTAGCATCCAGAAATCCATGTTGCCCTAATCCTCCTTGTACAAAGCTCTTGCAGGTATTTCCACTACAATATCCTAAATGAAATGGTCCATTAAATCCAGAATTTTGCCTGGCTTTGGAAGTTTCAGCCAGAGACTCAAAAGCGGTCTCTTTACTGTCCTCAAGTTAACTTCTAGAGAAAAATGACAGAAAGAGAACCCCTAAGAAGCATTAACATTCAATGCCGAATCCTTCCCAGATGTAGGAACCTTAAGCATTAATACATCCCAGGCAAGGAGACTTAACCAGAAGCTGCAAATCCTGCTGCATCGAGACAATCTGGATCCAGCTTTTATAACACTCCCAGACTATATGTTAAAGCAGCCAGGATCTTAAAATGCTTTCAGCCTCGCAAGCCAGCCTGCTTTCCTGAGCTAAGGCTTCCTCATCCCGAAGCACCTTTGTCAGATCCGTCGCATCGCTGGAAGTCACCTCTGGGACTGACTCGCTAGTCAAAAATTGATTCAATAGAGTCCATTTTTTGTTGGGGATAATGGATAGGATCTGGGTCCCTCGAAGGTGTTTTCATACAGAAAGGTTGAGTCATAGAGGTCTCACCTGTGTTGCCGCAGGTGAGTTCCGCTTCTCATTACCGATGGACGTTTCTGGTGCCAGAAGGAAGATATCTGAAGTTCATCAGATCCTCATTCTTTGCATGCAGTGCTAGCAGCCCTCTGATCTCTATCTTGTGCACAAGAAGTACCTGGGGAACTGGTAGAACAACAACTCTATCTCTCTTTTTTTGAAAGCCCAGAATATCTTCTGGAGAAGATCTTCCTGGTGAGATAGGATGACCTCAGAACCATCCTTTCTCTTTGGAAGAGTGACTGCTAAACGCTTCACTTTGGCCAGCAAAGGAGGCCTGCATTCATGGAATCATTGGTCCAAAACACACTGCAGAAATAATCTAGTTTGAGACCGCTTGACTGCCCTGGTTCAATGCTAGGGAATTCTGCGAACTATAGTTTCATGAGACATTTAGCCTTCTCTGGTGTCACAATAAACTACAGTGAGATCTTGTTATCCACTGGGGTTTGGTTCCAGGATCCTCCGTCGATAACAAAATCCGTGGATGCTCAAGTCCCATTAAATAGAACAGCATAGCAAAAAGGTGTCCCTTATATCAAATGGCAAAAACCAAGGTTTGCTCTTTGGAACTGATACTTCTTTTGGTATATTTTCAAGGCATGGATGCTTGAATCTCTGAATGAAAAATTCATGGATAAGGAGGGACAACTGTACAATGCTCAAATTTCCCAAGCACTGAGCCAGGGCAGTTAATGCACCCTCAAACAGAATTATTTCTGCAGCATGTTTTGGAGCCCAGTTTTCCAGGTAAAGGGGAATAAACAGTCCCAATATTTTCAGTGCTATTCAGGGATCATCTGGAGAGCATGGTGTTAAGGTCTGCTTAGGGTCACCATAAACTGGAAAAGACTTGAAGGCACACGGTGACAACAAATGGTGGTGTATTATTCTTGTAGCACCAATGCTTCTACTTTTTTGATGACCTTTCATAGAGAAGTATCCATCCCCACCTCTCTCAAGGGGTTCCCTGCCGGTTTCTCAATGGTGCAACAATTCCTTCTCTTCCGGACAATGATGGCCACTGTGCTGCAAAGCCTCTGCGCAGCGTAGATGCAGCCTAAGACTTTTTCTTTCTTCTGCACACTGAACACTTAAAATATTATTCTTATTTGGGGCACTGCTGTCTTATTCTCTTGCAAAAGCAAATTGGCCACTTACTAGCCTATTTCACTTTAAATATGAGCTGAGGGCTTTCCTAGAGAAGAAGGCGTATTTGGCTACTGTGATCAGCACTACCATTATTGTATCGTTCGAATGCAATCTATTGGAAAGCTTCCTGATGCCTTCAGCCAGTCCCAAAGGCAACCATCAGGTTTGTGCCTGGAACTGACAGGTCAGAAGGTTAAAATCCAATAAAACGACTGGAATCCACTCGGTGCTGGGCATGCCAAAGGTTGCATCTTTATGACGTTTGTGATGAGGAAAAGCAGACCAAATCTGCTTGCTCCAAGCAACTTGTTCCTCCGCTAGAAAAATGGGGAAGGGGAAGAAAAAGAATCTAGCAGGACCGTTGAGTCTAAGTGATTTTTATTTTAGCAAAAATAAATCAACTAAAATAACTGGAGGAACAGTCCTGATTAGTCCTCTGTCTTCCCAATTTTCCATCTGCTTTTAAAGTGTCCCAGTTTCTCTCTCCTCCACCGTTTTTCTTCTGGATATGACCATTGCTGAAAAAAGCAAAGCACACCCATAGTGCAACTCTTGCCTGCGTAGGTCCCTACACATTCCCCATCCTCTCATTCAGGCAGATTTTTCACAATGTCGAGATAAGATTCCAGTCCGTGCCGGATCTGAGATTTTAACTATGTGTGCAAAGGGATTACTGTTTGCTCCTATGATATAGAAGGTGACACGGTTGCCTTGAGGATTATCTTTGGAAGAAGTTGCTCCCGTCCTGGTTTTGTCATCCCACCTCAGGAGAAAGTCAGATATTTCCAGCTGTGTATGTGTTTCTTCACTTTTACGTCTATATAGCAGGCACATATAACATGATTCCCACATTGGGAATACTATAGGTATTGAATTTAGTCAGTGTAGATGGGTGAGAATTCTGTGTGATCCCCTTTTGATAAGAACTTATCCAAATCTGCGAATCACATCCTATACTGGGTGGAAAGAAACCAGGGTTTATTTGTTTTTTAAGTGAAAGAACAATACAGATAAACCCTTCCATCCTTAGGTCCAGTGGGATCTCTGCCTCTCCGTTCTGCTCAGTAAAAAACCATTACACTCTTTTCATGTTCACTAAAGAAAAAGAGCAAGAGAAGCCAACAGATGCATGGAAGAGCTGATTTATTGGAGCTCTCTTTTGCAAAAGGAAAGGGACGGTTTAAAAGTCAGCAACACAGCCGCAGAATATTTCTGGTTGCCTGGTAGAACTTAGCCGACGACACCGCAATCGCTAAAACAAAAAGGAAGACAAGGTTACAACAAAGTTCATAACAGGGTTGCACCAGCCTTTTAAAGAAGCTTCACAGTTTAGCTTAGCAAACTTTATCTTACAAAACCACTTGGGTTTTAGTTGAGTAAAGTTTATCTCACAAAACCACTTGGATTTGGGAATATTTACAAATATATAATGAGGTCTCATGGAGATGGTACCCAATGCATTGATGTTTTATATACACCTTATACACATAGTCCAAAGGGAACTGTATATATGTATATATATAACATGTGTAATATTTTTGTGCATGAAACAAAGTTTGTGTACCTTGGACCACCAGAAAGCAAAGGTATCCATGTGGACAATTTTGAACTTTGGAGTATTTTGGATTTTGGAATTCCAGATAAGGGGGAGGCAACCTGTATTCTCAATCTCGCCTCCATTCCCAGCATCAGGAATATTTTTTGGGGAGGTTTTGATTGCCAGAACCACCAGCCTCCAGGAATGAGGAGGACTGAGGAATCAGATTAGATAGAATAAGCTGAAAGATGGTACAGTGAATTCATTGCTTCTTTGGTGATTAAGATTTCTCTGAAAAGGGATGGCCAACCGGCAGGTTTTGCAAGACCTGTTTTTGAAGAAATGAGTCGCAACCGATATCTCCCCATATTCTGTTACTGTCTGAACCCATTCCCAGAACGATGCAACTGTACTCAAATACCCAAGCTATAGGATCCCAACGCCATCAGGGTATCTCAAGAAGTGGCTGAATATCCATGAAAATATTTATGCTAAAATAAACCATAGCTCAAAGGTGCTACTCAGTCCCTTCTTCCTGCCACCCCGTTTGATTTTCTATATTTCGAAACCTCTTGTTCTTGGCTTCCTTTCTTCTGCCACTCTCCCATTTCTCTCTCCTGCCCCAGACAGCCCTTATTGTTGCTTTGAAGGAGTTGGGTGTCACAACATTTTGGGGCTGATGCTGCACTGAATACGATCACAACCACATCCGAAGCACGAACAATGCCAAGGGCATTTACCCTAGGGCTGCATCTACACTGCCAAACTGATGCAGTTTGACCTCACTTTAACTACTGTGGCTCAGTGCTACAGAATTCTGGCATTTGTAAACTAAATTTGTTAGTTTAACTTATTTGCGTGAAATCTAATTGCGTTCGGAATGTATTCAGAATCACTTCCCATTTCCCAAAAATGGTCCCCCATTGCCCGAAATTGCATGAGATACTCATATACGCATTAACATAAAACCTATTATTGCGTTCGGAATGACTTCCCTTTTGCCCGAAATTGCGTGAGACACACTCATTCACAATTACGTGAAACCTCATGATTGCGTTTGGGTTGCCATTGCATCATACCATCGTATGATAAGCTCCATTGTGACAGCAGCTTTGGCTGGTTGAAGCTGCACTGAATCCTCTCTCAGACTAGATCTGCCCCATTTTCCAGAAGAGAGATATGCTTCCTCGGATGCTTTTTGCAAGTTAACTTTCCAAGAGATGATACTTGTGTCCATTTTGCTTTCTTCCCTACCTTCTGTGACAGCATTCCATTCCTGACTCACTGCACTCGCATTTCATGCAATGGCTTGTAATCCACTTGGATCCGAATGTATGCTTATTGCCATCGTAAATATCAATGCATCCGTCTGGAGGCACCAGTTTACCTTGAAGGGGAGGAAAATTGTTCGGTTTAATCACAGCAGTGCCAGCAAATCTCCAAAACGCAATGAACATCAGCACAGATGCTGTCTGGACAAAAAGCATCACAATACCAAGATCACACAACATCACATCCAGACCGATGGCTCAGATTTTGCTCCTGATCTTTCCGATTTTATTTCGGAGACTATCCCAGAATATTTTCTCTCAGTTCCCAGCATGATCACCGACTTTTTCTACCAGTTTTCCAGGTCAGTTTGTTTTGACCAGGATAAAGTTGAAAAGAAGAGGAACAATAATATGGACTTTTCCCATCAGTCTGGATGAAATTGGTGATGCCCTATACAAAGCTTGGAAGACCAGAGAAATATACCCCAAATTTCCAAAATTAGAGATGTTCCGTACAAAGCTTGGAAGATAGGAGAAATATACCCCAAATTTTCAAAATTAGAGATGTTCCGTACAAAGCTTGGAAGATAGGAGAAATATACCCCAAATTTTCAAAATTAGAGATGTTCCGTACAAAGCTTGGAAGATAGGAAAAATATACCCCAAATTTCCAAAATTAGAGATGCTCCATACAAAGCTTGGAAGATCAGAGAAATATATCCCAGATTTCCAAAATTAGAGATGCTCCATACAAAGCTTGGAGGATCAGAGAAATATACCCCAAATTTCCAAAATTTGAGATTTTCAAGACATCGGTTCTGGGTAGGAAATTACATTTTGGACTATATCCCCCATAATCCCCAACTCATCTGAGGATTCTGGGCACCATAGCTGAAAATGTAAACTTTCCCAGCTCTGGTGCTTTTGGTTGGCCAAAAGAGTGACATTTTTGGAGCAATTTCCAAGCTCAAAACACTGATAGACAAAGTCCGTTGGTTGTTCGATAACGTTACCATTTTCCATCGTGGCTTTAGGTTTGCTTTGGATGCAGCCTCCTTCACACAAGACCAGGATCACACACAGAGTGGCCCAAAAAAGGGGGATTTTCTAGAAAAGGAAGGGTTAGGGAATCAGTTAGAAACATCTTTGGTTGTTTCACAAATGTTTCTTATATATGTGTGTGTGTAAAAATTTAGGATGAACATGGAAGCATAGTGTGTGAGAGTTAGCACAGAAAAATCAACATTCTTCTAAGTCAAAGTCATCTTGGATAAGCATCTAGAGAAGATGATGGATATAGGTTTGGGAATTCACATGACCCTCCTGATTTTGTTGGACGACAGCGCTTAGTATTTCTTCTAAGGTCGCCACGCGAAGTAAGATACAAGACTCTTGTAAAGGTTGCGTACCTGTTGTTATTGTGCGCCTTCAAGTCATTTCCAACTTATGGCAACCCTAAGGCAACCCTATCATTGGGTTTTCTTGGCAACATTTGTCCAGAGGAGGTCTGCCATTGCTTTCCCCAGAGGCTGAGAGAGTGTGACTTGTGCAGAATAGGGAATTGCAACACCTCTCATTACGGGGACATTATATTCATCGTGCAGCTGCAGAAATTTTCCATTCTAACCAGACATTTAAAAAATAACCTTTAAAACATTCATCATTTAAAGGACACAGGAGCCCTATCTCTTCTTTTACATGGCAACCCCAGTTCCTCCTCACCGACAGTGTTGGCTAGAGCTGCTGCAGTCAAACAACATATGAAGGGTCACCCATTTCCCAGTCTTCGTTATTTCTGTTACCGTTTATTATTTATTCCTTTAAAATGCAACCTACGGCACCCGAAATCTCCCGGTCTCCCCTTCA
This sequence comes from Urosaurus nigricauda, assembly GCA_034509955.1. NCBI lineage: Eukaryota > Metazoa > Chordata > Lepidosauria > Squamata > Phrynosomatidae > Urosaurus > Urosaurus nigricauda. The sequence continues at coordinate 2,316,396 of JAOEGL010000009.1, read as the reverse complement.
ACCACCAACCAGAGCTGATCCTGCTCAGCTTCCAGAATCATCAGGGATCTCCGGTCCTTTCAGGTTACATAGGCAACTCAAAAATAGAAAAGGAAATCATTACTCCTCTTACCATCTTGACCGTTGTCGGTTTTTCAGTACAACTGGCAAAATTTTCAAAGGGAGAAGTAATTCGTACAGAATCTTTTCCTGAATTGTCTGCAAGGAATCTCCTGTACTTCACATTTATACAATTGAGGACAAGCCGGGGGTGGAGGAGAGGCGGAATCGGGGAAGAGTCTAGTGTGCAGCCGGAAACACTTTGTGCCATAGAGTAACAACGTGTGCCGTCGGAAACAGGAGTCAGTGTAATTGGCCAAAAAGTGCCTTAATGAAGAGCAAGGGAAGTACCTGACTTTGCACTTTGACTTAGGGAGACCCGGACTGCATCCGCATTGCAGAAATAATCCAGTTTGACACCACTTTAACCGCCATGGTACACTTCCCTGGATTCCATTGCATTGAGCCATGGCACTTAAAGTGGTGTCAAACCCAACGATTTCTGCAATGTGGATGCAGCCCCTGAGAATGGGATATCTTCAAGAAACCCTTGAATTTGCAGCCCTGGTCAGGTCTTGCCAACTCACGGCTGCGGCTTCCAGTATCGGGTTTCGTCCCCAGATTTTGCAATGGCTTTCACATATATTTTTGGTTTTTGCTCCTCCGGTTTGGTGCCAATATCTCTTTGGTCAATGTCTCAATGAAGTTGTCCCCGACCGCCTCCTTTTAGCCTCAAGCCAGCATCAACGATGGCCATACTAATCCAGAAAGCACTGTTTCCTAGGAGTTTATTGTGCGACGGACTTTGGGGGTATAATGCAATGGCAATCCGAACGCAATCATGGGATTTCATGTAATTGCGTATTAGAGTATCTCATGCAATTTCGGGCAATGGGGGGTCATTTTTGGGAAATGGGAAGTCATTCTGAACGCATTCCGAACACAATTAGAATCCACGTAACTTTGCTAAACTAGCAAATTTACGTGAATTTGAATTGGCTCCATTCGAAATTGGGAGAAATTCCTCCCATGTGATAAATTCCCTAGTGGTTTCACGTTTCTAGGGTGTTGAATCCAAGTTTAGTATGAGTTATGACTGCATCCGCACTGCAGAATTAATGCACTTTGGCACCACTTTAACTGCTGTGGCTCAAAGCTATGGAATCCTGGGATTTTCAGTTTGGTAAGATCTTTAGCCTTTTTCTGCCAGACAGCTCTGATGCCACAACAAACTACAGATCCCAGTTTGTCTTGGAGCAAGAGGAGGCGGATAGCTCTGCCCTGCAAGCAGATAAGTTCAGCGCCTTGGATAGCTCCTTAAAGTGTAGCCAAAATCCACAGTGGTTTCACTGCCACCGACATTTATTTATTTGACTTATATCCCACTTTTCTCCCCAAGCCAAGGTGGCTCATAATAATTTTAAAAAGCACAGCCAAAACACTAATGCACAAAAATTTACAAGGAGTATATAGCCCTGGCAAAGAAACTTCCCATTCTGGTTTGGCCATAAAAGATCTTTTACGTTGTTCGTTTTACAAGAGTCTTCTTATCGGCAAGTCGATCTCTCGTATAGGTGATAGCACTTTCTGTTTGACCACAGTTGTGTTTACAACGCAAACACCAACGTGTTGAAAATCAAATATTTCCCCAAGGATTGCATACCTTGAGACGTGAGCTCAACAACAACAGCAGGAAGTTTCCCCCTCTGTCTGGTTTTGTATAAATTTCGGCAAGAATTGTCCGTGGAAATAGGAGAGAAAGCTTCTTTGCTGCCAGAGTCGTGTCTTCTCGAGAAGACTTCCCCAGCAACACAGAAAAAAGCCAGAATGGTAAGTACAATCTTTTCCTTGTCCAGAAATGTAAAATTTCCAGAAATTTTGAAGCCATAGGAGGGATGGGGTTTAGGGGGGAAAAAATCTCAAAAATTTTCAGAAAATTTGGACGTCATGTTGATACTTTAAGGAGACAAAATACATTATATGCAAGTTGCTTTAGCATACATTTTAACCATCGTGGTTAAAATATTACCAGAACAGTTTATTCAAATTATAATTACAAATTCAAGCTAAGTTATTTAAAAAGTCATTTATTTTTGCTCCAAGTGGAGCTACGAGGTCCTGAACTGTAAGGACCCTCATTGATTTTGCGTGTTTGAGGGACAAGAAAGAAAAGAATAAAAATAAACATAGAGAAGACTATATTAGTATTAGTAAAACAGAGAAGATTATTTTGTCTCCATTAGTTCTCCATAGTGTTAAATAGACATAAGGCACTGAGTTCCATAAAATGAACTGAGGATCGAAACAAATGGGTAAAATAAAGTGGCTTCCAGCTGCTTTGAGTGAGGCATTTATATGACGCATGCTTTTAAAGTGGCCTGAAACGGGAATGAAGCCATCCTCCGAATCCGGGATATTCCGGCTTAACCTAGAAAATGTGCATCTTTGCCCCAACATGAGTGCGGTGCTGTGGCAAAGTAAAGAAATGAAAGTTCAACAACTCCAATGGATGTCGTTACAACATGCGTTCCCCTAAAAGTGCTCTTTTCTTTGCAACGTTGAAAACTAGGAGAAAATTGTGCAATATGCTTGCTGGTCTCTTATTTTTCCTGATGGGGGGATCCAACTTTTGGGAACTCAGTGTGGGAATAAATAAACGCGAATAGTCCTTCCAAACCCTGTTATGGATATGGTTTAGCTTTCTGATCCGATTCCCCACCTTGTCTTCTCTTCCAGAAAGTCCTCCTCGGCCTCTCCATCTTGTCCTTCGCCTTGGCCCTGTGCCGTGCGGCTTGCTTCTTTGACCCTTTCGAAAAAGAGGGAAATGGTAATGCTGTTCCGTCCTTTCCTGCAAAAGATAGTTTTGTGCTTGGCAAATGCTTTAAAAAACAAACAAACAAACACAAAAACAATTCTGCCAAAAAAGTTTTATTCAGACCGATCCCATCTAGATGTTTTGGACTGAAACTGGCAATGGCCTTGGCTGCTACAGACTAGTATTGATGGAAGTTTTAATGCAAAATCTTGAAAGTTTTGGATGGTGCCCAGTCTGTTTTGTTTTTGTTAAGGAAGCCTCAAAGATGCTGCAAGATCCCTTTGCTTCCATACATATTTCCTATGATGGATCTTGGCTGGGTCAATAATGGATAGGAGCCCAACACCTAGGTCTCCAAGACCAGTCGTATAAATTGTTGTGCCAAGAACAAATAAAGTAATTTTCCCTCTGCTGAAAGAATGTTCTTGAAAACTGTGCACTATTTCAAGCAACTATTCACAATTCAGGATTTATTTAGTGAAAAATCTGCATGTGTTTGCTTTTGGGGGAGGGGGGTTGTTTCTTTTTGCACAAAAAACAGCAAGATTTAAAGACGAAATATTACCTGGTTTCGACTGAAGTTTGGGGGTTCTTCTAGCACAGTAGTGCAGCTGAGAGTATTTCACCTCTTTTCTCTCTCCTTCTCTCGGGAAACCAGACGTGTGTATTGACCTTTACGACGGCACAAAGCATCCGATCGGCTCAGAGTGGAATACAGCCGATTGCCTCCAATGTTGGTGTAAAGACCAAGGAATGGAGTGCTGTCACAGGTAAGGCTGGAATTACAGTAATCTCTTGAGAGGTGCTTTAGACGAAGCTGAAAAAACATTTCTCCTTGGCTTGAAGGCCAACTGGGTGGAGAAGCAGTACCTTTACGAGAAAAGAAAAGGAAATATGTCTAATCCGGCAAGCCATAGCTTCTTCTGGACCCTCTTCTCTCTTCCCAAAAATCCTCTCCCTACTACTCTTCTGCCCACCCAACTAGAGGAGAGAGTAGAGCTTGGAAAAGTTACTTTCTGGACTACGGTTCCCAGAGTTTATCCAGCATACGCGGATAAACATATATAGCGGTGGTTCCCAGCCTTTTCTAGGCCCCGCACCCCTTGGGAATGTTTGATTCATGTCCGCGCCGCCTACAAAGGTAATATCACCTTGGAAGATGGAGAAGTCTCAATTTCTAATTTATGAACCACAAATTGAACCACATACAAACTGAACTTTTAAAAAATAAGCATTTAACTCAATGCACAAAATGCAAATCTAAGTCGAGCCATTAGATTCTAATTGATTCAGAACAAAATGAGTGACGACTTGTCCGCTCTTTGGCGCACCCCTTGAAAGTCCGTCTTGCACTCCCGGGATATGTGAGCACTCCAGATTTGGGTACCCTGGGTATATAGGGAGATGGTTTGGACTAAGACTTGTAGGAGATATGTTACTCCATTAACATGGAAGGTGCCAGCTGCCAGTGGCATGCATGCCCATTCTAGGATGCTGGGGCATGGGTCCCACCATGGATAGGTTGGGTTGGCAGCCCACGAAGTCCAAAAGGATGGTATCCATTTGCAGATCTGTCCTACGATAAACTTTCCAAAAGGTTGCTTTCTTGGTCAGGACATGTTACCTGGAAAGTGTGGGTATGTTAATCCTAAACCCATGGCTTTTGCTAACCTTTGCTTTGAGCAAATGGATTCAAGGACGATTCAAGGAAGATACCAGGGTATCCCTTTTCTTGATAGACTCTGTTATCTGTGGGGCATCTAAAGCTGAAGATCTTGCACGTTATCTGCTGCATTGTCAGTTATATGACGGGATTAGAGAGCAATATCTAGCTCCCGTCCTCAGAGATTGAAGGGAAAGGGATGATGAAAGTAAGCTGTCTCTGCTTTTGCAAGGAATTGAGCTTTTTATAACTCTAAAGGGTTGCCTTGTTTGCAGGGAAAGCAGCAATTCTAATGAAGCAAGAAGCAGAAAGGGACCTTGGATAGATTGTCGTGCAAATTACACGAGGGGTGGAATCAGAGCCAAATATTTTAAATGTTATAGGCATTTCTTTTTATGTAAATTTTAACTTTTAACTATGTATGGTTTTCCCCCTTTTTTATCTTGCATTTTTTGTAACGGTCTGGAGACTTAATAAAGATGTATACGCAAGTATCCCCCCAGACTTACCATAAAGCCACTGAACCCTCTTATCCATGGCCATTTGTGTCTGGAGCAGAGTGTGATGTTGTGCGTATGTGTTTGTGTGCAGTCTCAGATGTATCTGGCTGTACATCCCATTACTTTTCCTATTTTCTTTTCTTTTTAGGTACGGTGGCGTTGTAAGCGTTGAAGGATGCACAGCAGTTGTTGATCCCGAAACCTGCGAATACAAGTTTTATAAGAATGATGACCCTTCAAAGCCATGTTTTCCTTAGACACATGATGAGTTCTTCTGTTTCCTTCATGTATGAAGATTTATATATAAAGCAATAAACCAGTGACTTAGACAACTCAGCCTGGCATCCGTCTGTGTCTTAGACATGTCCAAATTCCCTACACGTCGATATTTTTTGACCGATCCGTAACAGATATAATCTGTGGGTGGTTAAGAAAATTGAGTTTATGGATGTTGCGCCAATGCAAATCCTTGAGCTTTGTTTCAGCTTTGACAGTGTGCATCGTTACACACTTTTGTGCAATGCCCATTGAACATCGAGGATGGTTTGAATGTTGAAAGTTAATTTTCGTAGTTATTTATAAAGCAGTACTAGATAACTCAGACATAACAGGTATAGTTTACAGTTCAGGGTGCATCTACGCTACAGGAATAATGCAGTTTGATACCACTTTAACTGCCAGGGCTCCATTCTACAAAATCCTGGGATGTGTAGTTTGGTGAGGCAGAAGTACCCTTTGGCAGAGGAGACTAAAGACTTGCAAAGCTACAGATCCAGAGCAGCTGCAGCACTTAAAGTGGTGTCAAACTGCATTATTTCTACGGTGCAGATGCACCCTAAGTCTTGCCTGAAAAACCCTCTTTAAATCACTTTTCAATACAGCTGCTGCCCATTAACAGTTAAGCAGAAACAAATGGGCAAAGTATCTCCTTGAAAATTCAAACTCATTCTGGAAGGAGCATCATTCCTATCATGGGGAGAGAAAATGTCCATAGGAACTTGCAGGTTTGAATCTGGAAATCATTTCCAATACTTCTCTTATCTATTCTTGGTCAATTATTGAGAAAAAAAAAATTCTTTGTAATGTATGCTTCATTTCATAGGTTTGTTGAAACACTACAAAGACAAAGTTGCAGACGGATGAAGGCTCCATCTGCAATGTAGAAATAATACCACTTTACCCACCCTGGCTCCATCCTACAGATTCTTGGGATTTGTAGTTTTGTGAGATGTTTAGCCTCACAAAATGCTCTGGTGCCACAACAAACTACAGATCCCAGGATGCCATAGCATTGAGCCATGGCAATTAAACCAGTGCCAAAACTGCATTGTTTCCTGTAGTTTGTTGTGGCCCCAGAGATCTCTGACAAAGAAGTCTAAATGTGTCATAAAACTACAAGTCCCAGGATTATAGAGCATTGAGCCACGGCAGCTAAAGTGGTGTCGAACTGGATTATTTCCGCAGCGCGGATGCAACATAAGAATGGAGTTTATCAGACGATGGAAATTGGAAGTATAGTCCAATGGCAATCTGAACGCAATCATGGGGTTTTACGTTATTGCGTATTAAAGTATCTCACGCAATTTCGGGCAAAAGGGAAGTCATTCCGAACGCAAACATGGGGTTTTACGTTATTGCGAATTAGAGCATCTCAAGCAATTTCGGGCAATGGGGGGGGGTCATTTTCAGGAAATGGGGAAAGTCATTCTGAATGCATTCTGAACGCTATGGGAATTCACGTAAATTCGCAAAACTAGCGAATTCACGTGAATTTGAATTGGCTCCAATTGGATCCATACGAAATAAAGAGAAATTCCTCCCGTCTGATAAACTCCAATGATGGCAACAAATACTGTAGCTTTCTGATACCTGAAATAAGACTGTTGTTCCAGCCCAGACAATGGAAAAAAGACATTCAGTGTTATAATATATAATATTATATATTATATTATATTGTATTATATTATATTATATTATATTGGAGGTGAAGGCTTTGCAGTCCTTTCTCGCTATGAATTCTGTTGCACGAAATTGCGAAAAGCTTGTGTGAGTCATGCTTTCAAATCGCATCCCTTGCTTCGCCGCAAGCTGTGTAACAACTGTGCGTTTTGATGCCTTCTCCGTTCCTAATGTCACTGGCCTTGCTGTCGCGTCGGCAGGACCAGTCCGACTGCAATCCCTAGATTTCTATCCAACGGCGGACTTGCCTTGCTTTAAAGAGCGCTTCGGATTATGCGCCAAAACAGACGTGACGCTGAGCTTGTAATCGGAAACCATTCCAGCGCATTTTGCTATTAGAAGTTATTCCAGAAACATTTTCCTGGTGGCAACGGCACTGCTTTAGAAACGGGAGGGCGATCGGGTTTACAAATGAAGCCCGTGTTTGCCTTTTGTTTTGTAATCACATTCCTTGCTGGTAAAGTCTTCCAAGGATGCATCTGCACTGCACAAATAATACAGTTTGACACTGCTTTAACTGTCATGGCTCCATCTTAGGAAATCCTGCGATTTATAGTTTGTTGTAGCCTCAGAGCTCTCTGGCAAAGAAGGCGAAATATCTCACAAAGCTACAAATCCTTTCCCATTCCATTCCATTCAACCTTTATTAGGCATACAACAACATACATTCCCAAAAAAACCTCCAAAATCGTTGTTATGAAATTTAAGCCATAAGCTTGTCGCCTCCACCAAAAAAATTGGCCATTAGCCGGTTAATACGCGGGAGCTTGAGGACAATAACACAATAGATTCAAAAATGGGATCGGTACAAACCCTAGGATACCATTGCATTGAGCCATAGCAGTTAAAGTGGTGTCAAACTGCATTATTTCTGCAACACAGAAGGAATTTGGACTCATGGAGTTTGCTATTCTTTGCTAATCTCTATTGATTCAATTGTCTATTAGGCTTTTCTCCATTTGTTTCTTTGCACCGGAAAGTGTGCATATATTTTTGTATCTTCCGCATTCACCTCTTTATGAAGGAAGGGGAGAAACAGAAACGCTTCCTTGCAAATCCTTTCTAGACGTAATTCTTTCAGTAGAAAACCATGTCTTCCTGCAACGTGTTTTCCCCGTAATTGAAGTTACTAAAAATACACGGAGGTGTAGATGAAAGAATGGATTTGTCCTCTCTTTCACATTATAGTGGAAGATGATGTCCGGCAGAGGAAATATTTGAGGCTAAGGTTTCCCCCTTCTTGCAAAGAAATGTGGAGGGAATTAATGTGTATTTCCTAGGAATAACCTATTTCCCCCCCCCCCCTGCATAAAAAAGGCGTCTTCATCCTCATACTTCTAAGAAAAACACAAACTTCAGTTGAAAGATGTGAGCAATAATAATAATAATAATAATAATAATAATAAATTTATTGATATCCTTCCTCTCCTGTTGGATCAAGGCAGCTTCCAATAAGAATAAAATACAATAGATTTAAATAAATTTTGCACTGAACATGCATCAGTAATGTGAAAAACACAGCCAGGAGTTGCATATGCTTTTGTCCTGCCGTAATACGTTGGGTTATGTAGTGACGGGGTACATGGTTGCAATAGTAATTTTTAAAAGATTGAGCTCTGGAGAAAGTAGAGCAGAGGCAGTTTCCCCAGACGGGTGTTCACCCCCAAAAAATCTGGAGCCCTCCTTTATGTTGTTTTCTCCCCCGCGTTGTTCCAGGGATGCTTGACAAGATGTTCGTACCCTGGTTTCAACGTGTCCTTTCTCAGCATCTCCGCCTCTGATTCGAGTGGCGAGAACTTTCAAAGCAAGTAGTTCTTTAATGAGAAGCAAACGCTGCCTTCTTTAAAGACTTTGGCCTCGGTGCATTCACTCCTCCAGAAGAACAGGGCAATAAGGGGGCATCTTTTTTATGGCATAAATATTCATGGCAGGTTCTCAAAGTAGGTGGGGAATACTGCCTTGATACCTGGGCCATTGCGTCTTTGCAAGAGGAGTTGGCCGGCTGAACACAGAGGATCCAGGATGGTAAGGTTTTGCTCTTTGCTACTTTCTAAAATTTGCAGAATTGGGATCAGTAAAGATGCTGGAAAGGATGCTATTGGAGTCGGAAGGATGGAGCTGCATTTCCATCAAAATATTGATGGGAAAATACACGAAGGGCCCAAATCATTTGGACTCTTGGTCCATCTCATTCATACCGTTTTCTACCCAGGGACTGCAAACATTACCATTTCGACGAGTTTCCTAAATCCTCATCAAGGGGATCGTAATAATGTGAAGTAGTCCTTTGGAAGAGCTAGCGTGGTTTGAGAATTGGACTATGTCTCTGGAGATCTGGGTTTGGTTTTTCACGTTGTCCTTGGGCAAGTCACACCATCTCAGCCCCAGAAAAACCAAATAATAGACTTGCTTTAGGGTCGCCATCAGTCGAAAGGCATGCACAACAAAAGTCCTTTGGAAACCCTGGTTTTGAATAAATGCCGTCAATTGGCATAGTCTCCTCCAGCTTTTCCCGGTGCAAAAATACTCCAGTTTGTTCTGTTTGGGGACATAAAAACACAGGAATACAGGAATAATTCTGGAATAAATCGGTAGAAGCTGTTTTTTAAAAAAATCTGCTTTAAAGAGAGGACATACTAAAATTCATGAATGCTCCTTTCTGCTTTGTGTAATAACTTGGTTCTGCTCAGCTTTTCATTCTGTTCTGTTCACGCTAAAAAATAAGATGAGTCCCTCTAGTCCCATACTTTGTATCCCTATCAATTTAGCTTCATTGGAGGTTAAGGAAGCATGCAAAGAAGGGTGCAGACTAAGCTTGTACCAAAGGGACCCACAACCAGCATCTGGACCATGAGATACATAGTGGAGGGTGACGGTGCCAACATCACGGAGGTATTTCCAGTCTTGTTACCAAGGTGGCTGGATCTTTTCTCCAGTAAGGGTCAGCGCACCTTGGACACATCTTTCGAAATTTCTATTAAACTCCAGAGTGGATTCTCTATAGTTACAATACTAGCCATTGCTGTATTTTGCCAAACTGCACAGAAACCTACTACAGTTGAGCATTGTTTGTCCTCTGGAGCTAAGATACCATACATTCATCACAGTTTGAGGAATAAAAACCAGTCTTCTGGCAGAATGAACATGAAACAGTTTTGTCTGGGGGAAGTTCCAGGACTTCAGGAAATTGGGTTGGGAGGAGGGATTGGGTTGCTATATTTTAATTGTATCTGTATTTTATATGTTGCACCCCGTACAGATTGCTCACCCAGAGGGGCGGGATATAAATAATAATAATAATAATAATAATAATTATTATTATTATTATTATTATTATTATTCCAAAGCACTCCGAGCATGATTCTATAATTTAGTCTGAATTTTAGACGAACTCTGAGAAGTGCTGAATCTAGATTGGCGTTTTGTCCTGCAAGTATCTTGCAGAACGCCTTTAAAGGTCTGCAGACATTGGTGCCACCAGCCTGTATTAGCCAGTACATCACATCCCAGACCTGACTTCTCATGCTGGCTTGTTGTTTTAGTGTTAGCCACTTTGATATTATTTTATTATTATTATTTTGCTTCTCTTTCAGAAAGTCCTCTTCAGCCTGATCATCTTGTATACCTCTCTGGCTCTGAGCGACAGATCTTGCGTTCGTCATCCCATAAATGCAGAACTGAGCAACGGTAATATCAACCAGCGTGTTTCTTTGGACAGAAGGGTCATTTGGTGGTAGGAAATGTTTTGTCGGGATGAAGTAGGAGAGGTATCTCCCCTTCCAAACAGGAGCATCGCTAGACGCTCGACACTCATTCAGGATCAGGGACCACAAAACGGTACATATGTGTGCATTACATCCACATTTGTGCCACTGGGCCCCTTTCCTCTTCCAAAGCGTGTGGAGAGCATTTTGTCCAAGCCCCCATGGACAGAATCAGTGAGATGAAAATCTTTCATACAAGTTAATGCAAAATAATAATAAGGGACCCAGAGATGCAATCCTCCTATTGAATATTGTAACGGAGCCCCTCGCTATTAACCTCTGATTTCTTGAGCTGCTTTTTGCTGACCTTAGAGGTGTTGGCTTTTCGGCTGCAAAAACGGAGTGGAATTCCCCTTCTAGATGCACTGGAGCCTTCGGCCAGCTGTGCCGATCCTTACGGTGGGAGCAGTTATCCGATGGGTGCGGTGTGGAATACGGTCGATTGCCTGCAATGCAAATGTGAGGAACGTGAAGTCGTATGCTGTCTCAGGTAAGTCCAGTGACTAAACTGGCATTGCCTTTATTCCATTCTTGGAGGGCATCCTGCCGAAAGCAATGCAGAGCTGGATGGATGCGGAGCAATGCAAAGCTAGAGGGAAGTCTGGGGGCCCCAGAACATCCTCACCAAGATGGTTCTTCCAAAGGCTATCATGTATGACTCTGATGATAACAGTCAGCCCTCCACATTCGCAGCTTTCGCTTTTGCAGCTTTGGTTATTTGTGCCTTTGACTAATATGTTTTCTCTAAGAATCTTTATGTATTATTTGTTTGTCTAGATATCCTCAGTACGCATCGTTTCCTGGATGTGCTGTGATTTTAGACGCAGAAACATGTAGTTACATCGTCCATGAAATTGGAGACCCCTCAAAGCCATGTTCCCCAGTCTCTTAATGGAAGCTGAATAAATGACACAGTTGAACCTCTCTCCCCAGTCTGCCTCCTTTTTCCATTAATAAATATTAAGATGCTTGTGCGGTCAGCCCCCTGGATCTGGATGCTCTGGAGTCACAAATTCAATCAAGAGTGGATTCGAAAGTACAGAACAAATGAAGCGCAAGACTGGAGCAGAGATGTGATGCTGGAGAGAGATGACGAAACGGCTGGAATTGAAGCATGGCGCTCGGCACGAATCCACATCTGCCGCCGTTTCACAGATCTTGAGTTTCTCTCCAGCTTGCATCTCTCTATAGCTCGAAAACCCACAAAAAACTATAAATAATAATAATAATAATAATAAAATTTTATTTATATGTTGCCTCTCCTGTAGGATCAAGGTGGCTCACAACGGAGTTTATCCGACAATGGAAATTGGAAGTATAATGCAATGGCAATCCGAACGCGACCATGAGGTTTCACGTTATTGCGTATTAGAGTATCTCACGCAATTTTGGGCAAAGGGAAGTCATTCCAAACGCAATCATGGGTTTTATGTTATTGCGTATTAGAGTATCTCATGCAATTTTGGGCAATGGAAAATCATTCTGAACACATTCCGAACACAATTAGAATTCACGTAAATTTGCTAAACTAGCAAATTTATGTGCATTCGAATTGGCTCCATTCAAAATAGAGAGAAATTCCTCCCGTGTGATAAACTCCAACATCAGGTAAAACAGAACATACAGTTAAAATATTATAGATGCCAGCCATGAAAGCCTTTGACTTTGAATTAGTTCCTTGTTTCTGATCGCTCGAGGAGGGTTGGCAAAAGGCAGCCATCACTAGTCAGTGTTTTGGAAGACACCTGTCAAGTCACACTCTCTCAGCCTCAGAGGATGGTCATGGCAATCCCCCTCTGAAGAAACTTTCCCAGAAAACCCTATTGATAGAGTCGCCATAAGTAAAAAAAAAAAATGACTTGGAGGCACATGATAACAATAAACATTGGCCGTAAAGCAAAGTGCAATAACATCTAAAATCCACAAAGTGGTGATGTCTTTATTGGGCCAACCCAAGTGCACAATGGACATCTGTGTAAACTCGGGAGTAGGTTAGAAATTTGGCAGCTCTCCATTTAGTTCTTGAGAAAACAAACATTACCTAATTCTGAAGAAAAGGATTTCTTCACATCAAACAGTTTTCTATCACACTTTGCCCTGTGTAACATCAGGCAAAGGAAGTCCTCCCCATAGTTTTGTGCGCACCTCCTCCCTGCTGGCTTATATTTGGGAGACAGCAGCAACAACCTCACATTTGCTCCGGATCAGAGGTGCTTTATTCGTGCCATTCGGGGTACATAGAGGGAAGCCAGGATGGTAAGTAAAATTGTTGGGTCTTCTATTATAGCTGTTTTTCATCCCTTGGATCTGGGCTGGATCATGGCGCATGGTGCAGATTTAACACCAGGCAGCCTGGGGCTGTGCAACTATGCCCTCCAGCATTTCACAGAAGGCTGGCACTTGACTGGTGCTCAGTTGGCATCCGTGGCACCAAGGCAATGAATCCACTCCAGATTATACATTGGGTCCTTGGTATCCACTGGAGTTTGGTTCCAGGACTCCCTGTGGATCCCAAAATCCATGGACGCTCAATTCTCATTATCTACAATGGCATAATAAGAAAATGGCAAAATCAAGGCTTGCCGTTTGGAATTTTGTAAAATATTTGCAAACCGTGGTTGACTCAATGCATGGATACAGAGGGATATTGTGAATATTAAAGGTACTGAATCTATTTTGGAGATTTTGGTGGTGGTTTGCCATCAAGTTATGGAAAGCCTATGAAAGAGAGAGCTCCAGGATCACCAGCCTCCTTGCTCCGGTCATGCAAAATGAGAGCGATCGTGGTTTTCTTGATGGACTCAATCCATCTGTAATGCCGTCTTCCACTTTTCCTATTGCTTTCCACATTTCCCATTAATCTTCTCCCATCAGTCACATCATCTCATGATATGCCCAAAGATCCTCATCACAGCAAATGAATCCTTGCCCCAAGTGGCAATAACACAAAAAGAAAGCGAATGGAAAGTAGACAAAAACGACACCTTTTTACTTTTGGGAAATTCCCAAAAGTAAAAAGGTGTTGTTTTTCTCCACTTTCTGTTCGCTTTATTTTTGCATTATTGCTGTTTGGAAGAAACATCATCTGAAAAACCTCTGCATTTGTGGTTTTTTTTCTTCTACTTTTAAATCCCATTTCTAAACGGGATTGTCTACTGGGATATAGTCCTACGAAAGCCTCAATTTAGTCATCTTTGCTTCTAGGGAGAGTTCAGCCTTGATCAACTCTAAGGCACATCCATTTGGCAGTTTATGGTATCCATAAAGCTTTTCTCCAGCACCACATTTTAGATTAGTTCATTCTCTTCCTATTATCATTTTTCATTGTCCAACTTTCAAAACCGTATCGAGAAATTGGAAATACAGTGGCCTGGGTTATTTGATGTTTTAGCGCATGTTTAGATCTTTGGCACTAAGTGTTCTCCCTTACACTGGTTTCTGTCCAAATTGTCTTTGATCAAATGTTGTATTTCACAGACCCCATAACTGTCAAAATTGTCCCGAGAAATCATTAGATGTCCAGTAGTAGTGTTTTTTTCTTTTGCTCAAAATAAAAATCGACGTTAAAACGCATTATGTCTGACTCCCACCCCGCTCGGTCATGCACGCCTGCAATGCTTTGTCTTTTTCAGAAATCCCTCCTCTGCCTGACTGCCGTGTGCATCACCCTCAGCCTCTGCTCTGGATCCTGCTTCAGGGACGTATTCAAAGAGAATACCGTGGAGGGTAATGTTCTCACTGCTGGGAATGAGGTGTCAATGCTTTGAAAGTGATCTTCCTCACCTATTGAGGTCACTGCCCTCTTTCTCCTCTGGCTTCCTTCTCACCTGTCCAAGTTACTTCCTCCTTCCCTTGGCTTCCTCCTCACCTGTTGAGGACATCCACAAGGAGAGGCAGGAAATATTATATTACTACTACTACTACTACTACTACTATTTTCCTCTATTTTCCTTTGGCTTCCTCTTCATCTGTTGAGGGCACGCTCTCCTTCCTTTGGCTTCCTCCTCACTTGCCAAGGTCACTTCACCTTTTCCTTTGGCTTCCTCTATACCTGTTGAGGTCAGTTCACCTTTTTCTTTGGCTTCTTCCATACCTGTTGACCTGTTGGCTTCCTCCTCACCTGTCAGCATCACTTTCCCCTTTTCTTTTGGCTTCCTCCTCACCTGCCAAGGTCACTTCACCTTTTCCTTTGGCTTCCTCCATACCTGTTGAGGACACTTTCTCCTTCCATTGGCTTCCTCCTCACCTGCCAACATCACTTCACCTTTTCCTTTGGCTTACTCCATACCTGTTGAGGTCACCTCACTTTTTTTTTTGGCTTCCTCCTCACCTGTCAGCATCACGTCCCCCTTTTCCTTTGGCTTCCTCCTCACCTGTTGAGGACATCCCCAAGGAGAGGCGGGAAATATTATCTTCACCTGTCAGCATCACTTCCCCCTTCTCCTTTGGCTTCCTCTATACCTGTTGAGGTCACTTCACCTTTTCCTTTGGTTTCCTCCATACCTGTTGAGGGCACTTTCTCCTTCCGTTGGCTTCCTCCTCACCTGCCAACATCACTTCACCTTTTCCTTTGGCTTCCTCTATACCTGTTCAGGTCAATTCACCTTTTCCTTTGGCTTCCTCCATACCTGCTGAGGTCACTTCACCTTTTCCTTTGGCTTCCTCTATACCTGTTGAGGATATTTTCTCCTTCCATTGGCTTCCTCCTCACCTGTCAGCATCACGTCCCCCTTTTCCTTTGGCTTCCTCTATACCTGTTGAGGACATTTTCTCCTTCCATTGGCTTCCTCCTCACCTGTCAGCATCACGTCCCCCTTTTCCTTTGGCTTCCTCCTCACCTGTTGATGACACTTCTTCCTTCCTTTGGCTTCCCCCTTATCCATTGATGGAACTAAGAAAAAAAATTCTGCTTGGGATTTTATCCCCTAGGAGAGTCGGTGATGCCATCTGAGTGTGTCGATCTTTTTGATGGAACAAGGCACCCCATTGGGTCTATCTGGAATTCAGCTGAATGCATGAGATGTTCCTGTGGCACAGAAGGACTGCAATGCTGTACCAGGTAAGCCAAATGGGAAAAAAGCATTTATTGCCCACATTCCCGTTGGTGATTTTTGCATGTGTGAGTTCCCTTTGGAAGTGGTTGGACACTCCTGCCACATGCCCAACATCTGTATCCAATTTAAAGTCATGGAAAAAGAATTGTGGATGGAGAGCCATTGCGCATGTGCAAATGCGCATTCAGGTATCAGTCAATTACATTTATTATACATGACCGTAGGTCATCCCAAAAAAAGGATCAGTGTGGTATAAAAATAATAAATAAATGACATATTAAAACATCACGTTTGATATGGCATTAAAGCGAGATTAAATAAAGGAACCTTCTTGGCTAACAAATATGTGCCAATCTTTATGGCAATACATAAGTCATTCTGTTTCATTTGAGGCTAATTCATATCTCTTTCTGGGCCTTTCTATTCTGTTTTCTTGTTGGGTTGGGTTGCCCATGTCTTAGCTAAGGCCAATGGAAAAGCTGTGGCTCTTCTAAGTATCGCGGGATCTTTATTATAGAGTAAGAATTTAGTCTTTCAGTTTGCTGGCCAGGAATCTTTACCTTGTAAGGGTCCCGGAAGGAATTTATTCCTGATTTCCAGATGACAAGGGACTGATGAATTCTGCAAGTTAGGGCAAATTGTTGATTGAATCCTCGCTGTCCTCTTGTGTTTCAGGTACGGTGGTATTGCCACTGTTTTCGGGTGCAAAGGAATCGTAGATCCAGAAACGTGTGAACACAAATTCTTCGTAGACGATGACCCCAGAAAGCCATGTTTATCCTCAGCATCTTAAAAACAACACCCCTTTCCTTTCCATGATGACAGCAGTGGGCAAAGGGCCGCCTTGGGGCCACATGTGGCCCTTGGGTATGTTTTTGTGGCCCTTGGCACTTCCAGAATTCCCAACCCAACCTTTTTTGGGCCAAATCAGTGAGCAAACCGCTGCTCTTGGAATGGTTTCAATGGGATGCAAGATCTCCTGGGCTCTTTAACAGCAAAAATAAATTTAAAAAAATGCTTTCTTTCTTCTTTGAGAACCAGAAGTGGACTTCTAGCCACTTTGGTTTTCTTGTTTTATTTTTTGGTAATCCTTGAAGATCCCTGAGGGTCATGGGGCTTACAAGTTGGCCGTCTCTTATCTAAGATCTCACTTTCACTCAGTGAACATCCAGATGTAGCTGCAGATGCAATTGCAAGGTTGTCTTGGATGAAATAAAAAAATTATACTAAACCTCTGTGGATCAAAATGAAAGTAGACCATGTGCCCTCATGGTGGTCCCTGGACCTGTCACAGTTTCCTACTCCTGATCTATGAGAACCAAAATAAACCAGTCAATCCCGCAGCTTGGTGTTTCGCTTGTATATTTTCTATGTAGAATGAACAGGGATTCAAGGAGGATGTTTGCATTTTGATTGCCTGAAATGAATTCATGCTTCTTTTTGTTCTCTTTAAGGCAAAATTGCCACTTTTTGGAGGAATCCTCTGCTTAGGTCACCTCCCCAGATGCTGGTCTCTTTCTCTGAAGGAAGCCCACTTGCCCCTGAAATTCTGAGGCTGCCTCCACACGGCAGAAATAATCCAGTTTGATACCATTTTAACTGCCGTACGAATCCTCATTTGGGCATGGAAACCCACTGGGAGACCTTGGGCAAGTCTTGCACTTTTAGCCTCAGAGAAATGCAAACCTCCTCTGAACAAATCTTGCCAAGAAATCCCTCGGAGACTGTTGTCTTCGGGTCACCATAAACTGGAAATGATCTGAAGGTACACAACAACCACAAAGAAGTTAAAACCATTAACATCCATTAAAAACCACATGAAAACCATCAAAACAGCACATCACAACATTGAAAGCGTATCACAGTCAATCATGATTTTTCCTTATGACGTTTCCCGGCTGTCAGAAATCTCTGTTATGATGTGTGTGAATTAACTTTACATACATTTAGCTATATAGCAAAGGCATTAAGAAACCTTGCCAGTGAATTGCAAAGATGCATACCAGGATGCTGGCAAGCGGTTTCCAGTGTTCATTGTTGGTGTCCTGATGCAATACAGAACCAATGTGCTTCAGTAGGGTTGCCATTTGTCCCGGAAAAACGGGAAAACCCCGGATTGAAGGGGGTAAAAAAGGCTCCAGCCAGCTTGGTCAATTGAAGGAGAAAATCCCAGATTTCTCCTTTGTTGCAGACTTATGGATAGGTTAAAATGTGGCAATGGCAATGAGGTTGAATCATAATGGTTGAAAAAAGCGCAACGATTAATGTGTTGACTTTGCAACATCAGAATGCAAATTAATAATATGCTTAGTTATAATAATTTGCACAACATGCACATTAGATGCCCAGATATGAGGGACTGGAATATGGCAACCCTACATTGGTCACTTGGCTAGCTCCCCTATGTAAAGTAATATAACATGAGCCCGTGACTAGATACGGACTTTACAGAACTGCCCAATTTCAATTCCGGCAGATGTAGTTCCACTTACAAAAATGTAAGTCGCCGACAAGACTCTGGCCCCTGCGGGGGAAAAAAATAATTATGAATTTTCTTTCCATTCCCGTTTATAGAGCAATGGTCCCTGAGATGCCTAAGAGAGATGTGGGCATGTATGAGACAAATCTGGTAGCTTTTTCAGAAAAAACAATCGGATCGCTCGCCCAAATGCACAGAACATGGCCTTGCCCTGTTTATTGTGAAATCAGATTCATCCAAATTGGTG
This sequence comes from Urosaurus nigricauda, assembly GCA_034509955.1. NCBI lineage: Eukaryota > Metazoa > Chordata > Lepidosauria > Squamata > Phrynosomatidae > Urosaurus > Urosaurus nigricauda. The sequence goes on along the minus strand of JAOEGL010000009.1, from coordinate 2,297,876 downwards.
GTTTGGGGCAGAAATGAGGAAGCACCGAAAGACCTGTCTCACATTCGATGCTGCATTTTGCATTAGATACTGCATTTTTGCTGACTTTTTACACTCCTGGGCAAGATACACAAGGCTCTTGGGACTCAAAAGACCCCAGGATAGGTTGCCAGCCTTATCAATTGGAACCTCTGAACTTGATAAGACTCTTCCAATGCTCCCTTTATCTCTGCTGAAAACAAACACCAACAAATTCTGGAGAAAAACGATATCTTCAATTCAAACATTATTAGTTTGTCCTGTTCTTTAATCCAAAATGGCAAAACAAACAAAGTCCTCCCCGTTGGTTTAGCACCTCCTCGTGACTTGAATGTATTATAGGAAGAGATATTCAAGCAATACTTAGGAGATGGAATAAAAACTCAAATGAGTTTAATTTTTTTTCTTGTCCACTTTCTTCGCCGTCCAGCTCTCGCATCCGTACATAGCGATGTGGAATATAATGGCTTGGAAGAGTCTAACTGGAGTGCTCGGTTCTTTGCTGTTTCTTTTCAGGATCTTTACTAGTTCTTCCATAGCTGCCCATCCCATTCCTAGCCATCTTCTCATTCCTTGAGATGCAGTGCCAGCAAATTGCTGAGCAAGAAGAGCCATAGTTTGGCAAGGTCCTAAGTTTGCAGGCCTTGGGTAGAGCTCAGGTTGCCGTACGTTGAAGCTGACTTGGCAACAAATAACAACAGTGTTGTCCTCGTGACTTTTGGGAAGTTGGAAGTCAGGGGCAGGAGGACCACACAACAGGTCACCCTTTTATCACCATAAACCCTTAAGCCCGAGAGAAACTTGGCAGTTCTCCTCTTAGTTCTCAACAAAACAAACATTCGCTAATTCCGAAGAAAAGGATTTCTTCACATCAAACAGTTTTCTGGCACACCTCATTGCTCCGGACAACATTGAGGCAAAGGAGGCCCTTCCCATAGTATTGCCTGCAGGTATATATTTGGAAAGAAAGGCTCCTCAGACAGTAGCAACCACCTGAGACTCATCTGGGATCAGAGGTGTTTATTCTCGCCAAAGAGGGTCTTCCAGAAGTACGTAGAAGCCAAGATGGTAAGTAAAACTATGTCTTCCTCTTTTCCTACTGCTTTCCCCTTTTCCCGTGAGTCTCATCATCTCATGATATCCAAAGAATGAATGTATGTCTGACTCCTGCCCGACTCCGTCACATCCCCCCAATGTTGTCTTTTTCAGAAACTTCTCCTCTGTCTGACCGCCATGTGCATCACCCTCAGTTTCTGCTCTGGAGCCTGCTTCTCCAAAGGATTTGTAGGATATGTGACGAAGGATGGTAATGTTTTCATTCTTGGAAACGAAGAGGTGTCAAAGCTTGGATAAAGTGATCAGGGAGCCTTCTCACCTATCGAAGTCACTTCTCCTTTCCTTTGCTTTCCTTCTTATCTCTTGAGGTCACAACCTGCTTCTTCAAGGCAATAGTTAGTCTTTTGCCTCTTTTTATCTGGAAAGGGGGCAGCAATGGGTCTCCGACCAAGTCATATTGGCTGGCTTACCACCCACACCTGAAAGCCAGCCTTTAGGGGCTCTTGTAACTAAGTATAGGTGGATTTCTTTTGCCATTACTCAGTCCCTTCATTGCAGTGGAAGGCTTTCCGTAGTCGCCTCTGCTTCCAGGACTCTGCTGGAGCTGAAGTCTTCGTTGTTTAATTTATTTTAAAACTCAGAGGAATGTTATCATTAGTTAAGGCTTGTGGGAATACAAGGGACTAGTCTCCCATTGCTATAGCATTATTGTTGTCCTGTATTTTATACTGTATTGTGTTTTCCTTTTTGGCTACCAGGGGAGAGTCGGAAATTGTTAGTTATATTAATATGTTATGTTACACCTTATTTATTATTAATTTATGTATTTGGGATTTGGGATTTGGTATTGCCATGTTTTGTATTTTGGATTATGTCCGCTGTAGTTTTTATATTTATTCTGCAGTCTTGTACTTTATTTGACCTTTCATTGATTTGTACTCTATTGTAGTTTCTTATTGTTATATTGCATTTCTGTAGTGTTGTAACCCACCCTGATTCTATATGATTAGGTGGGCCATAAATAAATTACTACTACTACTACTACTACTACTATTATTCAAGTCTAACTGGGATTTTATCCCCTAGGAAAATCAGTGATGCAAGAGGAGTGTGTTGATGTTTTTGATGGATCCAGGCACCCCTTTGGGTCGAGGTGGAATTCAAGTCATTGCATTGAATGTGTCTGTCACAGCAATGAAATGCGATGTTGTACCAGGTAAGCAAAATGAAAAAGAGAACGTGTTGTTACAATTTATTGTTGTTAACTGCTCTTGAGTAGTCTCTGACTCGTGGTGGATGAACATCTCCAAACCTCCTTCTCCTCCACTGCTCTGCTTAGCTTCTGTAAATTCAGACCTGGGACTTCCCTGATTGAGTCTAAACTTCTGTCATGCTGGTCTTCCTCTCTTTCTGCTCCACCTTCCCTGGTATTATTGTCTTTTCCAAGGAATCATTCCTTCTCATGACATGACCAAAGTATGTCAGCCTCAATTTGATTGTATCCGTACAGAGTGGTGGGAAATACGGTGGCTTTGACAATTCTAACTTTAGTGATCAGTTGTATGTTTTCACTCTGTAGGATCTTTTCTAGTTCTTACATAGCTGCCCTTCTCAGTCCTAGTCTTCTGATATTTTTTGGCTGCAGTCTCCATTCTGAATAATGGGATTTGTGCATGTATGAGTTCCCTAGAGAAGTGGTTGGACACTTCTGCCACATGCGTAACATCCGTATCCAATTTAAAGTAGTAGTAGTAGTAGTAATAATAATAATAATAATAATAATAATAATAGATGGTACGATGCAACCAGATGCACACAATGTTTTCCATTCTTTTTCTCTCTCCATTTGTTGCTCAGCATTGCCCTTTAACACAGGGGTACCTTTGCAGAATCAGCTCTCTCCTTCTTTGAGAGGCTGGAATCTTTCAGGAATGCTGTAGCGGTGCCTTGCTTCATTTATGTTTCTCATATATATGTGTGTGTGTGTGTGTGTGTGTGCACTAAGATAATTTTATACATTTAATAATTTTGTGCATGAAAAATGTTTGTGTAGATTGAACCGTCAGAAAGCGAAGGTGTCGCTATCTCAGCCACCCCTCCGGACAATTTTGGATTCTGGAATATTTTGAATTCTGGATAAGGGAGACTCAACCTGTTACTTGTTTTTAGGCCTTCCCAGGCCATTCTAGCCCTCTCCACTCCTTCCTTCCTTCCTTCCTTCCTTCCTTCCTTCTTTTCCTTTCTTAGTGACAAGATGTTTAGTAGATTTAAAAAATACAGTTCCTTAAAATATCATTGCAAATGAGGGTGGATATTGATTGAAATCTCGGTTTTCTTTTTATGTTCCAGGTATGGTGGCGTGCTCGGTGCTCCGGGATGCAAAGGAATCTTAGACCGAGAAGCGTGCGAATATAAGTTGTACAGACTTGATGATCCCACTAAGCCATGTTAAACCCAACCATCTTCAAAACATCACCCCTTTCCTTTTTGCCATGGCTCCAGGAGTGGGCAAAAAGTCTGCCTTGGAACCACATGTGGTCCCTGGGGATGTTTTTGTGGCCCTTGACATTTTCAGAATTCACAACCCAACCGTTTCTGGGGCTAGAACAGTGAGTGAACTTCTGCTCTTGAAATGGTTTCAATGGGCCGCAAGGTCTCCTTACCTGAGATCTGAACCTGTGTTTCCTATCAGCTTGCCATGTTATCTGAAGCTCGCTTTATCTCAGCGAACATCCAGAGTTTGCGAGGAATCAAGAGACTTGAGCAGAGCTGGTTCTGGAGGTGCAATTGCACGGTTGCAAAAACTATACTAACCCTCTGTGGATCAAAATGAAAGTTTAACATGATGGCCCCAGTGGTCCCTGGACCTGCCAGAATTGCCCACTCCTGATCTATGGGAACCTAAATAAACCAGTCAGATCCTACATCTTGGTGTGTCGCTTGCTCATTTTCTTGAACAATGTACAGGGTTCAAGGAGGATGTTTGCATTCTGATAGCTGGGAATGAATTCATGTTTCTGCTTGTGGTATCAAACTGCATTATTTCTGCAGTGCAGATGCACCCAGCATCAGAAGCACTGTGCTACACAACAACATGGGGACCAAAATAGTTACAACTCGACACCCGGTAGTGCTTATAATGTGGCGTTCAGAGCAACCGACCTGTTATTTAGCTACGATCTCACAGTATCCATCCAAAGCCATCTCCTGGTTATACCAAATAATCTTACATCCCCGAGTCTAGTTCCAACTAGACAGGGATTGCTGGAGCAAATGAGTACATGAAGCATTGCAGAATAAATCGGCAAATCATTAAGCCAGATGCAAGCAACTCTTATTCCAAGTGCCAAAGGACTTTGACCTGTGCCAAAGCGATCATCTTTACTGCTGTTGTCTTTGCAAAACAGGGAGGGCACGGAGATCCAAGAAGAACGGGAAATAGACTTTCTCCAGGATATGCCCTCCAGATATCCCGAACTACAACTCCCATCGTTCTTGGCCAGCATGGAAGTTTCCTAACCAGTATGAGAGGGTTAAGTTCTTACTGGAAGCACAGAAAGGACAAAGGATGAAAACTCCCCTCTGCCCACAATCACAGTTTTGACCAGAGTTTGGAAAAGTTACTTTTTTGAACTCTGTTATGCACCCTCAAGTCATTTCTGACTTATGGCGGACCCTAAGCCAAGCCTATCATGGGGTTTTCTTGGCAGGTTTTGTTCAGACGAGGTTTGGCATTGCCTTCCCCTGAGGCTGAGAGAGTGCGACTCACCTAAGGTCACCCAGTGGGTTTCAAGGCAGAGCAGGAATCGAACCCTGGTCTCCAAAGTCATAGTCCAACATTCAAACCACTACACCACACTTTGATAATCTTGGCTGCCCATCTCTAAATGACATTCCGGCATGTCAATATCCTCCTTGTCTTTTCTCTCCGAGTATAATCCCTCTTCTCTGGAAACGGAGGACATGTCCGACACGGATTCTGCATGTAAGAACCATGCAGCTCCAATGTTCTCGCAGTCACCCGAGGCCTCCTTATAGAAATACAGCTCTCCCGTGTTGCTTGGAGGAGATTAAAAAGATGCTTCTGTTAACAGGGATGACAATGAAAACAAGAAGAACACTGCAAAGTGGGATTACGCCAGCTCTGTTTGAAAAGAAATAAATCTGTTCAAGGGGATTTTTTTAAAAAAATTAAATTATTCACCATCCCCTGGTGAAAAGCAAGAGTATAATCTGTTGTAAAAGCCCTGACCCCCTTTGCTCTCTCATCCATCCAGTCTTAAGAATAAGCACAAAGAGTTATGTCTGATGGACTTTTGGAAGTTTTTTGACATTGTTTTGCTTTGCTTCATCCTTTAGATCCTTTCCTATATGCCCCTAAATTTTACCCTTGACTTATCCACGGGTCATAGCAAAATCCAAAATTTTGGCCCCAAAACTTGCCCTCGACTTATACATGAGGTCGACTTATAGTCAAGTATATATGATATATCATAGGTTTCAAACAGGATGCCACTCCAGGCTAAAAGAAGAAGACCCAAATAATTATTGTCCAGCCAACCGGACATCAGAACCAGGAAAGATTCTGGACCAGATCATTAAATAGATTCAGAAAGGAATTTAGAAAGTTGTGACTGGTGAGGATGTTGTTTTAGCATATTAGTAGATTTTGGCATTTTAGCATTTTATAACGTTGTGGTTTATTGTTCATTTTGATTGCGTATGTTTGATGTACTGCCCTTTGGTGAAAAGGGTGTTACTGTATAAACATTATTATTTAATGCCATGATCACTAAAAGTCAGCATGGGTTTCATACAAACAAATCATACCGGACTAATTTTATCTCTCTTTTTTATGGCATTACAAGCTTGGCAGACGAAGGGAATGCTGGCATCCTTGCACGGTTAAAATTATCTATTCCGGTATGTGAAGGTGAAATAAGTTACGATTTGCATCCCTAAATTCCACACATATTCCAAAAACAGCAGGAGATCCTAACCAGCCTATATTTTTTAATCAGTTCTCAAATGTAAATACAAAGTGCGGACACTGCCATCTTGTGTCAGCGGAAAAGTTAAGCAAGGGAAATGGAAAGTGAAATTTCAGGGGGGGAGGAAGAAAGCAAGGTTTTGAGGAGGAGCTGTACAACTTTTAAGGCATGCTGTCCAACATTTCACAAATGCAAACTGGGAGATGTGTGGCCAAGCAAACGTTAGATTGCGGTCAAGATGGTAAAAATTGCGAACATACTAGGGGGGCCTGCAGATTTGTATTTTGCAAAGGAGACCAAGGACTGGTGTATTCGTATTTTGGAAAGGAGATCCAGGACTTAGTGGAACATATATAAGAATGTGATAGTTAATTGTATTAATTGGAGGCTGGGAACAGTGCACCGTTATTTGCAAATGTACTTAAAATCAAAATTAGGACAGCCCTTGGATAAGACACAGATTTTTGTTGACCCTATTTTAACTGCCATGGCTTAGTTGGACTCGATAACCCTTGAGGTCTCTTTCAACTCTATGATTGTAGGATTGGCTTAAGACCATGTTTTGCCCCAATGAAACCCCCCAACTCTCCCTTGAGGACCTGCCACTATTACAATATTGGTGGCATTTGGTAAGCAGAGCACATGGAATGAAATCGGATCACCAATATCACAGATAATAAATCTCTGTTTATATGAACTTTGTTCCCTTTGGGGGTAATTGCTGTTAATATTATTATTATTATTTGCACATGTTATTGACATATCATACCAGATAGAAATACAGTTTGTAATTCAAGAGGTTTAAAAAAAAAAGATTACATGGTCCTGACTATGACGTCCTGCTGCTTCTGTAACATAAAAAGAGTCTGGATAAGAGGAGGACAGTCCAAACGCTGAAATGCAGCACAGCTGCAGTTCGCCAAGCAATACAAGTCCACGGCGGCCCACGGAAGTCCAGCTACAGCTTGGTGTTACGGTGGTAAGCAGGTATGTGGGACGTGGTATAGGTTGGCTGGTTGTGCCATGTGGAAACCGGGTAGAGCCTGTGGCGTAGGGCGCTGTCGTAAGAGGTGGGGTAGTGGACCAGTCCGGCCCCCAAGGGCTGGCAGAGGTCAGAAGGCTGAACCGACGCAGTTAATATCGGGGTTGGAAAAGCAGGGATAATAAACGGGCTGATGGACAGAGACGGGATGAGAGAGGGCGACTGTCCCTTCACGTGTTCCCCGCCGTTGCTGAAGTTGACCGGAAGCCTCAGCATCGTCCCTTTGTACATCTCCTGAGGGACCGGAGCTATTGGGAAACTTGAATTCGGAACCCCTGCTTTGGGCTTTGCGACACCCTGATGACCACTCAGGGGACTGCCGCGCTCCGTCCCGTTGTTGGATTCCGGGACAAAAGGGGAGACGGCTTTGAGCTTCTTCCCGTGACGGAGGTAGTCCTCTTCCAAGGCTCGCTTCTTCTGATGCAAACTGTCCGGCGGGCTTGGAGAAAGGGATGGGCCTCCGGACTTTGGGATCTGCGGACTGACCTTCGCCATGTTGGCCATTGGAGGAACCCAAGAGGGTTTGATGTGCAGGAATGAGGAAGAGCCCCTCTTACTGCCAGAGCTGCTCGGTTGGAAAGCAGAGGACCGTGGGGTGTCCCCTTTCCAGGAGGGCAGAGGCTTCCTACGGAGATCTTCCGGCTGATCTTCTGGGTCTTCTGGCCTTTTCTGAGACAGGCAGCTGGAGAGGACGTTCCTTCCAGATGACTGAAAGGAAGAGGGAGACTCAGGGAGGTCCCTTAAACCTGGATAGTATTCCAACGGTCCACGAATTGGGTGGCAACTTACGGGTTTCACGATGTCACTTCTAGACGTGTAGAAAGAACCGCGAAAAGTGGGTAGATCAGGTGAAGGATGGCCTCCTGAGCTTCCACCGTCAGCTTTCTGGGGCACCTGGCTAGTCCTGAAGCCTGGACAGACCTTTGCTATGCCTTCATTTTCTCTCGAGACCTGAGAAGATCCAATAGGGCTGCCAGAGCCCTCCAACTTCTCCACCCCATTACTCTGCCCCTCTTTGTGAAGATGGTGACTGACTAATGGAGTCTTAGTACCAGCCTCTGGTTTCAAACTGGGTCGCTCTTGGATTTGGGACTTCTTATATTGTGGGCAGGTGCTGAGGTGCCTCTCGTGACGGTACAAGGCCTCGTCCTTGCTCACCTGGGCCAAGAGCTTCTTCTTGGCCAAGGGAGACATGATCCCATGGTTCCCTTTAAAGTAGAAACTGGAGAAGAGGCGCTTGTAGGTCTCCGAGCAGCCATGGGCCCTGCAGTTGCAGGCGTCTGTGGGCTGGCTGTCAGATATCTCCTTGCCATTTGGAAGAAGAAAATGCCCCTCGGTTTGTTCTGTTGGTTGGCTTTGCTCGACTTCGTTGGCGGAGTTGGGGGCAGGCGCAACAATGATGTCAGGTTTCAGCTTCTCTTGCAGAACCTACAACCAAAGGGAAACTGCGGTGAGAAATTGGAAAAGCTGGAGGAGATTAGGCAAATTGACTGCACTTGTTAAACCAAAGTTTCCAAAGGACTTTGTTGTTGTTGTGTGCCTATAAGTTTCAGCTTGGGGAACCAAGAGTATCCCCCTACATTAGGAGTACACAACAGTATGGGAACCAGGGGCTACAAAAGAGGATTTCGGGGGCCACGCAAAGCCCATAGATACACCATGCCCACCATGCCATACTACCTACTGTAACAGCTAAATACAGGACCCTACAGCCCTTGCACTAAAAGGAAAAAAGAATGTGCCAAGCTCCTCCAAATTGTTTCAAGAAAAGTGCAAATGCTGTCACTAATAAATGGATTAATACAAATATTACGAAAGGTTGAATCTCCCTTCTCTGAAAAGCTGCGGACCTTTCTCAGACTTGATTCAACTATATATTCCAGTGTGGAAGAAAACCAATATCCCATCCATGCATCTGAGTGTCCTAAAGCATGGCAAAGGAATTATTCTGCTGAGAAAAACATATGGGCTTTTTGGGCCACTCCTCCCCTGTTTTCTGCATCAAAAATAGAGTTTTGCACACACAAAAACATGTGTTTTTCTTCACGGAATAAATTCCTACATAATGTTATGGGTTGTTAGAAGAGTAGGAGAAAATAGTACAAAAATCTCACTGTCTGCCAGGCTTTCCTGAGTGTCAGGAATCCCGTTTTTCAACGTAACAATGACTCATTGCAAATATTTATTTATTTCGGATCTTTCTATATCGCTACCCAGCCCACAGTGGATCTTGAGGTGACGAACAAAAAAAAACAGTCTAAAGAGAAAACATTTTCACAACATATTAAAATACTCTTTTTAAATCGTGTTTAAAACAGTTTAAAAATATTAAACTATAATTTTAAAACAGTTGAAACAAATATTCCGTCCATTCTGGCAGCCGCTAAGCCTTGCTTAGGACAGGCAAATGGGTCTCCAAACTCATTTCTTTCAACGCTCCGCTCCTTCTCTTAATATTATTGATAATATTGCCATTAAAGTCTCCATGGGCTATAAAGCACCAAACTTTGCAAATGTTTTCCCCTGCCTTTGAAAAGGCTTTGAGCGACGCTATGCAGAAAGGCAAGACAGTGTTTTCTGTTTTCTAGAGAAAAGGGGAGTGAGCAGGAACAGAGAAACAGAAGATATCTCCAATAACAAATGAATATAGTTATTCCCAGATAACCCACCAGAGGACACTCTAGTCTGCAAAGTTCGCTCTTGTCTGCCTTCAAGTTATAGCAACCGCAAGGCAAACCTATCACTGGAGTTTATCACATGGGAGGAATTTCTCTCAATTGTGAATGGAGCCAATTTGCAATTACGTAAATTCGCGAGTTTAGAGAATTTACCCGAAATCTGATTGTATTTGGAATGTGTTCAGAATGACTTCCCATTTCCTGAAAATGACCTCCCCATTGCCCAAAATTGTGTGAGATATTCTAATACGCAATTACGTGAAACCCCATAATTGTGTTCGGAATGACTTCCCTTTTGCCCGAAATTGCGTGAGATACACTCATTCGCAATAACGTGAAACCCCATGATTGCGTTCGGATTGCCATTGCATTATAACCCCAAATTCTGTCATATGATAAACTCCACGGGTTTTGCAGAATGGGTTTGCCATTGCCATTCTCTGAAGCTGAGAGACTGTGGCTTGCCCAGGGTCACGTTTCATGGCTGAGCAGGGATTCGAACCCTGGCTTCCAGAGTCCTAGTCCAATGCGCAAACCAATATGTCACGCTTGCTGTCAGAGCCCGCAAAACACTGATGCCAAAATGGTTAGGACTTTGCAGTACATTGACACTATTACCAGGACTTTTAAAACATAGAATTGTAAACTTGGATGGCACTCCAAAGGTAATGTAGTCTAACCCTCTGTCATGCAGGAACATGCAGCTAAAGCACTACTGAAAGATGCCCATATAGCTCACGGAAAGATGCATGGGTAAGCTTTTGGACTGTAGCTCCTAAAAGATGCCCAAGAAAGATGCACCTTGGCAGCATTTGGACTGTAGCTCCTAAAAGATGCCCATGTTTCTTTTTGGACTGTAGCTCCCAGATTCCCCCAGCCAGTAACAGTCCAAAAAGAAACATGGGCATCTTTTAGGATCTACAATCCAAAAGCTGCCAAGGTGTATCTTTCTGGTAGCTACAGTCCGAAAAGGAAAATTTTCAAAGCTTCCATCTCTGCAATATTAACCGGGAGGAACACTGTACTTTTCAAGAACGAAGTATCCTCGGGGAAGGTTTGCCTTACCTGGTCTTTCACCTTTTCTTTTTTGGCTCTTTTCTTCTCAACCACCCCGTTCCCTCTTTCGCCTTTCGGCTCCTTGGAGACTTTGTACTGTTTCCGGGGCTTGACGGGAGGTAAAGGTTTGTCATCTTCGCCTTTCAAGTGCCTGACGTAGGGGAGGACCAGCCTGCAAAAGCAGAAACCAAAGTCAGGAATAAGTCTGTGGCTCAGAAACGCATAAACATAGCTGCATCGCATGATGCTCAAAGTTCCCGGATGGCCAATGATGCCAACTTGCAGGGTTGTTTTGTTTGCTTCTCTGGACAGAAAGCTCCAGAGCTTACAAATGCACCAGCAATACATCCGCTGGTGAAAAGGTTTGAATGGTTTGAATACTATTGAATTCAAGGGCAAACTCATACGAAACTTGGATGGGGACACAATGGGGAACAAGGAAGACTAAAAGGGAACTCAAACTCATTTTGGAAGGAGCCGAAAACACACACAAGTTGACTGAAATGAAGGGAGAAAATACGTGCAAGAACTTCCAGGATTAAACACTAGTAGTGTGAAAGAAGGATAAAGGTACAGACTGATAAAGACTTCACGGAACAGTTTTAAAAGATTCCGGAAATAAACATCTCTGCAAGTTGCTTGAAATCACGGGATCCTATGTTCTATAAAACTTTAAAACTATGACACCTTATGTTCTATAAAACTTATTTCCAAAATTCCTTCAAGTCATAGGATCTTCAGACTTTATGGTCTGCAAAACCTCGATCAGAAACTTCACAAAGTTGGTACCTTCTTCGAATGGACATATATTTGGATTACTGGACATTATGCCTTACTCAGATATCATTGTTCCCTTGATGGTATTTCTTTAAATTTGAGGTATGGCATGCCTTACATTATGGTCACTTTAATATATACATATACATATATACATACATATATATATATATATATATATATATATATATTTGCTGTATGCTTATTTTCCAGATGGTTTATATGGTTTTAATATTCCATCGGTTCGTTTAAAATTATCTTATTGGTGACTTATCCAGGAAGGAATTATTTACTGGAAGCTTCTATTTAAAACAGGAAGAAGTTAGATAGGATATTTGTTTTTATGTTTGCACTTGTATTTGTGTTTATATATGTTTGTATTTGATGTATTTGCATTATTGGTATTGTATATATGTACGTATTTATGTATTTTAATATAATAAAAATAATAATTATCTTATAAAAATATAAAAATATCTTATTGGAGCGTGTTTTGTTTTTTCTTTCCTTTCCAGCTGAGAAAATATGACTTCCCAGAGGCTGCCCAAGGGTTTCCATGCAGTGCAATTGTCTGTTGTGTGGTGCAATTGTGTGCTGCCTGGTGTCATTTATTGGGAAAAGCCCCAATACCTCTCATAGTGTCTCCGGGTGCAGGTAGCCGCACTAGTGCTCCCGGGGCTGCCTCCCAACATGTCATAGACGTTCTTCCAAAGTCGCCGTCCAGTGACCTGCAACGAAAAACGGAGGATGAATCGACAACATGCCAAAGAGATGCGATGTGCAATAGCATGCTTTACATACAGAACCTGGAGTCTTTCTGGTACGCAAGGGATGGTGTGGAAGAAGGAAGGCAATGGAAAGAAATGGTCTACAAATTTTGTCCTAGTTGGGTCATTTCTGCAGTATGGATGCAGCATTTTAAGTGTTTACACACACAAACACACGCACTGGACACTGATCACCTTGGAAGCTGGTTCTTGCACACTCCTCTAAAGAAAGCCAGTAAAATGCCAAGACTTGGGTTTTCTTTCTTTCCACCCTCATTTTCCTGGTGCATTGCCCTCATTGTTTGCCAGCCGCAATGCTTTTCATTGGGATCTGCTGACTGTGCTGCATATTCCGTCCTCCATCTCTGTGCCTCCAAGAGTCCCCTTCTTGCCCAGGCCAGCTGGCCTTCCTCCTTCCCTGCTCCAGACAGGTTTTTGCACCACGACGTTCTTCCACTCCTTCTCTTTGCAGGGCACAGATGGAAAGGGATGATGTGGGGCGGATCTGCTGAGCCAAGCAGAAACGCCAGCACAAAGGGGAGCGTTGAAAGCAGATGACCCATTGGCTGTACGATTCTGCCAGGGAAGGCCTGCTGGCACTGATGGGGAAGATACATCTCCACCATCCCAGGCTCAGAGATGCTTTCGCAAAGGCCAGAAATGTCAGTGAGGAGGAACCAAGTCCCCTCCGCTGCTTGTCACCAAGATAGCAGCCAAACGGAGCTGCCAAGATGGGGTGGCTTTAAGACTTGGAGCCAGGTTATTTCAGCTCGCATTATTCATATCATGGAATCATAAGAGTTGGAAGGAACCACAAAGACGATCACCGTTAAAATAGCCAAAAACCTGGAGTGGTACTGTAGAACCAGAGTTGGAAGAGACCCCAATGGTCATCCAGTCTAACCATCTTCTACTATGCAGGAATACACCATAAAATATTCATGAGAGATGCCATCCAGCCTCTGTTGAGAAACCTCCGAAGGAGGAGACTCCACCACCCTCCAGGGCAGTCAATTCCAGGGTCAAATATAGTAAAGAAGTACCCCCTAGTCCTTATATATGTGTGCATTTCATTTTTTCCTGCCTACCTTAATAAATGGGACCTTGCATTTATCCCTGTTGAAAGTCAGGAGGAGTGGAGAATCACTATGGTTAGCCATGATTCACAAGCAACTCTTTGCCACAGAGTCCCAAGAAACCAGGGGAACAATTGGTTATATATTGAGCTTGATCTAGCTCAAGGTGCAAACTCACTCGGGAAACGGCCCAAACGCTGTGGCTCCCCTAAGCGTAGGCTGCATCGTCCATAGAGCCCCTCGAAATATCCTTCTGGGTTTATAAAGGCATAGAGAGGGAAGCAGAAAGAAGACGACGCTTATCTTTGCAATGCGGATGTTGAGCAAACTTCCCAGAAGATTGTGGGCAAAACATCTACTCTGGACACTCGGTCTTTTGAAGCGACTGAAGTTACAAGGAGATTAAAATCTTTACGGCTTCTGCTACCGGCTTGGACCTGAGCGTGTAGCATTTGATGTGGGTTTATATAAATGAAAGCTCACACAGAAATAAAAACCAGTTGAAGGTGCAGCAACATTCCTACTTTTTAGGGGTTTTACAATAGACTTTCAGTGATTTGTTCCCCCCCTTCATGATATTTAGACAGTGAACTCTCTGGGGCTGGGGACAGAACTTTTTATTTTGCATTATTTTGAATGCCTTTTCTTTATTCTGCAAAAAGATTGGTCGTTGGCATTTAAATTGCGAACAGACCTTTTCATTCATATTGACATAAGAGCACTATAGCCCTCTTTAAGGCTCCATCCGCACTGCAGAAATAATGCAGTTTGACGCCGCTTTAACTGCCATGGCTCCTTGCTATGGAAATCTGGAGACTGTGGTTTGGTGGGATGTTTAGCCATCGCTGTCAAGAGGGATCTGGTGCCACAACTACAAACCTTAGGATCACATAGTATGGATCCATGACAGTTAAAAGTGGTGTCAAACTGAATTATTTCTGCAGTGCAGATGCAGCCTTGTTACCCTTCCCATTGTATACAAGGAAAACTCTCAAGCTACAAAACCATTCAGAGAAGTCCCTTAAAGTACATGAAAACGATAAGTAAGAAACAAGATTTCCCCTCCGGCTTTCTTACCAGTTCATAAGCTCCCATCTTTTCCACGACTTTGTAGATCTTAAAGAGATTAACTGTAATAAAAGAATAAGACAAGAAAAAGGACATGAGTGAATAAATCAAGAGAAGCAACATGCTACGGGGCTTTGGCGTCAGAAAATACGAAGAAGGCAGAAACGCGGGTATGGTAAAAAAATGGTAAAAATCAATGACACAAAATAAGATCCAGACGATTTCATCTGCATCGTTTATAAAGGTCATGGCGATGATGAAAAACGTCCTTCTTTTTTAGAGTATAGGCCTGACCTAGATTTTAGGCATCCACCCTAGAAGCTGGAAGTTTTGACCTAGTTCAGCGACTTAGTTAGGTATACTTACTAAGGGCTTGTCTAGACTAGCCAAAAACCCTGGACTCGCTCCATACCTGCTACTATCTGTTTACGTGAGATACAGCCTGATTTGCAGCGGATCGGCCCTTTCTGGCCCTTGAAATCCTGGAAGTTAAAAACTTTGCGGGTTTTTCCAGGGATATCTGGAGTTCCCCGAGTGTGGACTTCAGGGATCGGGCTGGATGGATTCGGGTAGGAAGGCGTTTTATTCTTGTTAATAACTATCTGTTTTAATATTGTAATGATTAAATACCTTTTCAATGTACTTTTTTCTATGTTTTTAATTGCACTGTTTTTTTTAATGTTGTGAAGCTGCTCTGAGTCCCAGTTCTGGGGAAAGAGCAGGATACAAATAAATAAATATAATTAATAGTAATAGTAATAATAATAATAATGGGCCAGTGCTACACTCCCCAGCTGGGTTCAGCCACTGTAAAAATAATGGCTCTCTTTCTCTCTTTTATATCTAGATCTAGATATCTTTGTTAACATTTTCTTTAAACAATGGAGTTTATCACACGACGGAATTTGGGGGTATAATCCAATGGCAATCCGAACGCAATCATGAGGTTTCACGTAATTGCGAATGAGTGTATCTCACACAATTTCGGGCAAAAGGGAAGTCATTCCGAACGCAATCATGGGGTTTCACGTAATTGCGTATTAACTTATCTCACACAATTTCGGGCAATGGGAAGTCATTCCAAACGCAATCATGGGGTTTCATATAATTGCGTATTAGAGTATTTCACGCAATTTCGGGCAATGGGGGGGTCATTTTCGGGAAATGGGAAGTCATTCTGAATGCATTCTGAACACAATCGGATTTCAAGTAAATTCGCTAAACTAGCGAATTCACGTAATTGCGAATTGGCTCCATTCACAATGGAGAGAAATTCCTCCCATGTGATAAACTCCAGAGGCTCTCAAGCATGGGTCCTTCCAGTGTTTTTGGACATCGTCTTCCCAAAGCTCCAGCCAGCAGAGCCGATGGTAAAGGATTCTGGATCCTCATGTCCAAAATCCCGTGAAGACCAAGATGTTAAAATATCCCCTCCTCTGCCCTACCAGATACTTCAATGGCACTGTGCCTTGCAAGGTGGCAAGCATTGCTCCAAAGGTGTAAGAAAAGCAGCCAGGGACGTACTCTGCTTGAACCCCAGGTGAGGCACCCTCTCGATTGGCGTGTGCCGATCCTTCATGAACTTGTAGAGGTTGACCAGGAAAGTTTGCTCCTCTTCTTTCTCACTGCTGGGCATCTCCTCGTCTCCAGATTCCTCTGCAGGGCTCTTTTGCTCCGCTTCGGAGGTGCCGTCCGGCTTCGAGGTGGGAGATTCCTGCTGGGAAAAGGGCACACAGACCAAAGCGATCACCAACTGCACGGAGGAAATGAAGGAGAACGTGGAGAAGCCCCAGAGACCTGGGCCTCATTCCCACTTACAAATAAATCGGTTTGATCCGAATCGATGGATTGGTTTGACAGCGGAGCGTGATTCACGCTGCATTTGCCCCGATCTTATTTCCCCCCTGTAAAATAACCCACTTGTGGTTCACATTCACAAATGAATTGATTCAAATGGACCCGCTCCAGCCGGTTGAAGGGCAAATTTAAATCGATTCCGACTGCATCAAGTTCATACTTGTGCGGAATCGATTTATCCAAAAAGACAAAGAACAAAAATCAGTGTCAAAAAGACATGGGTTAAAAGGGTAAAGCACATGGCCCCCTGAAGTGATTTGGTTCAAGTTTGAACCATGGTCCGTTGAACCATTTAAACCAGTTCAAACCAATTTGTAATCCAGTTTAAAAGGTAGTGGGAATGAGGCCCCTGATCTTGAAATCACAGCCTGGGAGAAATCCAGTCCTTGGACCCACAGCAATGGGAAGGAGAGAGTCCAAAAAGAGCCCATCTTATCCTTCCCTGAGTCCGCTTCCCAGGTACAGGTTGCGTCTCCCTTATCCAAAATGCTTGGGACCAGAAGTGTTTTGTATTTTGGATTTTTTGGCATTTTGGAATTACTCTTTTTGATTATATGTACTGTACATCATGGGACGTCTCGGCGATGGGAGCCTGGTCTAAACCTGAAATTCATTTATGTTTCATACACATAACCCGATGGTAATTTTATACACAGTATTTTTGGATATTTTTGTGCATGAAACAAAGTTTATGTACACTGGACTAGCAGAAAGCAAAGGTGTCACTATCTCGGCCACCCAAGAAAAAAAAGGTTTTGGCTTTTGGAGTATCTCGGATTTTGGGATTCCAGATAAGGGAGGCTCGACCTGCACTGTAAAAAGCCAAACATCGCTTTTTTAAAACCCAGATTGTAACAAGGTACAGATAAGAATGTAAGGAGAGCGGTGCGTCATCGGAGCGAAAAGATTATCTGGCCTGGCGTTCACTGTGTTGGATGCTTCCAGCAAGCCCACAAGAAGCACATGCGGGCTAACAATATCTTTCTCTTCCCCAGCAACTGGGACACAGAAATTATAATTTATAGCCATTGTGATTAAATAGCTATCGATAACCTTGACCTCTGTGAATGCATATAATCCCCTAAAATGTCTATCAAAGTATTAGGGTGCAAGGTGCAAAGAGGAGGGGAACCCACAAGCCACAATCCTCACAACAAAGTTGTAACTATTTGCTGCTCTTTTTTTCTGGAATGTATCCCGAGAGCCAGCTGTCTCACTCCGTCAGTGTCTCCAAATGCTTGTGAAAAGGACCTTGGGATTATTCCTGGCCAGACGCTGATGCTACACCCAAGAAAACAAACAATGTTTTAACCGACATTAATAAAAACCATTGTTTGCAAGGCAAGGGAAGTACTAGTCCCATTGTATTCTTTCCTGATCAAGCGTGAAGCACTGCATTCAAGTTCTGGGCACCCCATTTTAAAACGGATAGCGAGGAAGGAAAATACTATATTGGCCTGTATTATTAGAAGCCTAGTTTCCAGGTTATGGGAAGAAATAGTCCCACTATGCTGGTAAGGCCTAACCTGGAGTCCTGCGTTCAAGTTCTGGGTGCCTGATTTTAAGAAGGATATAGACAAGTTGGAGCAAATTTAGAGAAGGGAAACAAGGATGCTAAAAGGTGTGGAGAACAAAATGTCCGATGAAAGGTTGAAGGAGTTGGGGAAGAGAAGACTATAACACGATAGGATTGTACTCTTCAAATATCTCAAGGGCTATCACAGAGAAGAGGGTATAGCTTTGTTCTCTGCTGTCCCACAAAGTAGAGCCAGATCCAATGAGCGGAATTTACCAAAGGGCAGATTTCAATTGAACATTAGAAGGAATGTCTTGAAGGTAAGGACGGTTCAGCAATGGGAGCCATTGCCTACAGCAGTGGTGGAGTCTCCGTCTCTGAATGTCTTCCCAAAAAGGCTGGACAGCTCCTTGCTGGGGATGCTTTAGCTGGAGATCCTATATTGAGTAGGAGATTGGACTACATGACCCATGAAGCCCCATCCAACACCATGATTCTAGGACAGCATGACCCATAGACCCTGGATTACAACTAGAAATGCTAGACCAAGGTCTTCCTAATCTATTTATGTCCCTCGCATGGACGTTTCCAAGCCAATGTTCCTATGAAACAATATATTTTAAAAATCTGCTTCTTCTGGGACTAAAGTCATTAACTCTTGGAGAAATACAAACCAGATGGGAACTTGTTTTGGTTTGGAACAGCTGTAAGGGCCAGAGGTTTGAACCTCATGTGCGCTGCAATCCCAGAGTCAAATTGCAGGGGCTGGGGAATCAAAAGGGGTGCGTCTCCTTCCCCAAAAGAAAAGCAACAACGGCAACAGGAGTTTAACAAAATCCATTGCCAAGTTCTTTCCCTTCAACCTCCGAAGCACATCTGGATGCATTCCTCTCCTGGGGAAAGATGGTGGCTCTGGGACAAAACACCTGCTTTGCACATTGAAGGTTCTGGGTTCAATGCCTGTTCTCTCCAGCGAAAAGGAGATCAGGCAGCAAGGTTTTGGGGAGAGATTTCCTGGCCCTTTTGGAGGGTCTACAGAATTCAGAGTCGGATAAGTGAAATACGGATTTGAAAACCAGGATGGCCGAGGCGACAAAGAAGCAACAGCAGCATTTCTTGAAGCAGCACGCAATAAATTAAGAGACACCGGTGGCTTGGCGAACCCTCCGTGGTACAAAGCTCAATTTTTGAGTCAGAATAACATTTCATAGATGTATATTCCACTTTTCAGAATTGTAATGGAAAGCTTCCTGTGGCAGCTTAGAAGTCAGTAAGGCAAAATATATGAAATGCAACTGAAACAAGCTGGACTCCGTGGCTCAAAGGATACAGTTTGGGTCAACGCACAACATGTAGGAGAAGATTCACCTTTAAAAACAGCCATGCACAGCCCTTAACCGAATCGGGATTGGCACAGATAAAGTTTTAAAATTCAGACCAATCTGGTGTTTATTTAACAACCCCTCAAGTGGAATTCTTTTTAAATGGCGGGGAGACTCCGTTTGCACCGAGATCATTTCTTTCTCATGGAGAAAGAGTGGAATTTTTAAACAATTTAAAAAGCAAACTCACACCAGATGCAGAAACATTTATATCTATTCTCCAGCCATGCAGGTGCAAAGGTCCAGAACCGGTTGGGGGCTCCATGTACCTACTTTATATTGGATATATTTTTTAAAAAGAGATAGTGACTTCTAACTGTGCAGCAGACATTCAACACAGCATGTTGCGTCACCCTGAAATGCTTTAAAAATACCAGCATAAAGCAATACATTCTCTAGCATTTGACACAGAATGCCAGGATATGTGCGGCTAAGCAACATCAGCATGTGGTCAAGATGGCAAAAGTTATTGACCAGGAAGAACAGACAAGCTAGGAAAGGCTTGCAGCAGTTTGCTTTTGCCCGAGCCGACTGGGAAGAGCAAGATCCTGTGCCTTCTCCTCTCGCCTGCTGAGTCAAAGGAGTGTTAACTATTTTTGCACTTTGCATTCAGTTCTCAGCAACTAAAGAAAGCTGGGGGAAATGGGAGGAGGAGAGAAAAGCCAGGGCACTTTAAAGTGGGATAACAGAGGATTACTTGGGCCTGTTCCTGACAAATAGGGACAACAGAAGGGTAAAAGAGTGGAAGTCATCAAACCAGCAAGCCAACTAAGGCAATGTTTATCTCTGCTTTGTTACCATAGAGTCCGCAAGTATCCTTTTAAGCTATTAAAAATATTAATTTGATGCCTAGAACCATGAGTTCTTTTCAGTTCTTTGGTGATGGTTGTTGTTGTTGTGTGCCTTCATGTCATTTCCGACTTACGGCAAAACCTAAGGTGACCCTATCGTGGGGTTTTCTTGGTAAAGAGTTGTTGTTGTTGCTGCTGTTGTTGTTATCAATACCCTGCTTTCCTCCAAAAATTGGGACACTAAGCGGCTTACAAATTTTAAAAAAACAACACAGTGAAAAACATTAAAAAGTGGGCAGAGGACGTCTTCTGTGCCAGCATTCTCTGAAGATGCCAAACACAGATATTGGCGAAACGTCAGGAATAAAGTCTTCTAGGACACGGCCACAGAGCCCGAAAACCCCACAAAAAAGCTATGGAGGAGGTTTGTTTGTTCAACATTTGTTCAGAGGAGGTTTGTTTGCGTAGCATTTGTTCAGAGGCGGTTTGCCGTTGCCTTCCCCTGAGGCTGAGAGTGTGTGACATCCTGAAGGTGGCTGAGTAGGGATTCGAACCCCGGTCTCCAGAGCAGCAGTCCAACGCTCAAACCACTACTACCCTTGGCTTTAATCGCTAGGTTTGTAGGTCACTTGGCATGGGTTTCAAACAGTATCAGAACAAGGGACCACAATGGGTTTTTTTGCAGACAAAGCAAGCCCCTCTGCCTTGATCTGGGTCTATGGGGGGGGGCGGCCCTTTTTCCTTTCCTCCCCACTTGCCCAGCCAAGCCGAGAAAGAGCGGCTGTTCAGTCCCGTCAAGGGCTGTTTTTGTGGTTGGAAGCCATTTATTAGCTCCAAAGAGTAACCAGCTTGTTCAGCTTAAAAAGCGGGGAGGCGGGAGAGATGCTGAGTGCATTATATTCAGGGCCGGGCAAGAGGCCAACTTGGTCAGAGAGCTGGAGATGTGTGAGAACACAAGAGGCTGTTTCCAGGAAAACAGAACGGCACAAATTCTCGCTCTCACACCCTCCCTCGTGTTCCCTCTTGGCTTTTATTTCTTTTTCTTTTTTTTAAAAAAAAATAAATCATTTCACGTTTGTTTGTTCTAAATTTTCCGGCGTTACAAAACTTGTTGCTATTTTTGGTCAAGGCAGCTGTTTCGCTCCCAGCGTATCTTGCTCCTTTCTATTCTTTTTTTCCCCCTCCTTCTCCTCGCCTTGCTTATGATAGCTGTGTTATTTTAGCTGCGGCGCTATTTCTGGGGCTGGGTTATTTATTCATTTATATATTTATTTCCTTCTCCTTTTGCAACAACGCAGCTTAATTCTCAACCGGCAAAGGCTGCCAAGCCGGAGAGCATGCTTTCAAGGTATTACGCTTCCCATCGGGATGGGTATATTTGCAACCGGTAGGAAATCCAAAATCTGCAAAGCGGAAAGGGTTAGGAAAATCAGGAAGGGCTGCAGAGGTTTAAGGTCACTTTTTCTCTTCCCCGAAATATGGACAGAAAGGCGATTCAGACCTGGACGTAAATCCAACCCCCGCTAGACCTGGTTCTTGTTGTTGTTGTGTGCCTTCAAGTCGTTTCTGACTCATGGCGACCGTAAAGCATTGGCCCTTGTAGTCACTTCCAACTCTACTATTCATATGTTTAAACAGTTTGCACAAGTGGGCAAGTCACACTCTCTCAGCCTCAGGGGAAGGCAATGGCAAACTTCCCCTGAACAAATCTGGCCAAGAAAACCCCATGAGAGGTTTGCCTTACAGTCGCCATAAGTTGGAAACGACTTGAAGGCACACAATAGCAACAATCGCTTCAATGTCAGAGACAGGGCCCAGAACCTCGGATAGCTTTTATTTACTTACTTTATTGATATGTCCCCTTTCTCCCAAGCTGGGACCCGAGGTGGGTTCAAGCCCTTTCAGCTCCCAGAAGCCTTAGTCATCTTGACCAATGGCCTGGGATTCTGGGAGCTGAAGTCCAAAACACCTGGAAGGCCAGAGTTTGGGAACCACTGGTCCAAAGCTTCATCCTGCAGGGACATGGCCGCCATTGTGAAGGGGCATTGCTCAAACTGAAAACATTTACAAAGAAGCTATTACAGAGCATCCCTGACTGTGAGTGGTATCTCTTGGAGCCCAAGATAAAAGATGTCCAGATGGGTCTTAGGGCCACTGCCACCATCTTGTCTATGAGGGCAAGGACTAGTGATGAGATGAGCAGTACCAAAAGGTCCCCATTTGATGAAGGTCCATGAGCAATGTCCCTTCAATGGTAGCCATGTCCCTTCAGGGTGATGCTTTGGACCAGTGGTTCCCAAACTCTGGCCTTCCAGGAGTTTTGGACTTCAGCTCCCAGAATCCCAGACCATTAGCCAAGATGGATGAGGCTTCTGTGCACTGAAGTCCAAAACACCTGGTAGACCAGAGTTTGGGAACCACTGCTTTGGACTGATTATAGTGTGAGCCCATATCCGTACGACCGGTACCTGGAGTTTCAGGGAAAAAAATATGGTCTCTTTGGGCATCTGGAGGTCCTCCAGCATGACTCTATGTTCAACTTATGGCAGAAGTTGACCACAGAGTTGAGCTGGAAGACCTCCAGATGACTAGAGTGAACGCCTCTATTGTAATCTTTTGTCAGAAATGTAGCGTTTTCTATTTTCCACGATTTTCACTATCCACAGTAAATCTGAGAACATCTCCCTCTTGGATATGGGGGCCATACAGTGATCCCTTGGCATCTGATGGGGTTTGTTTCCAGGACCCCCTGTGGATGCTCAAGTCTCATTATAAACAGTGGTATAGTTAAACGTTACCCTTATATAAAATGCAAAATCAAGGTTTGCTATTTGGAATTTACATATTTTAAACATATTTTTAAGCTGTGGGTGATTGAAGCCATGGCAGTAGAGGGCTGACTGTACAGTATTATCAGCTGGCTTTCTGGTCTTTGTGTCTTACCAACCTGTTCCAAACAAACTTTCACCATAGTTTACCCAAATCCTGTGGATTGGTTTTAAAGTCCCGAAGAGCAAAGAAGCAGAAGTATTAAGTAGAAGTTATCTGTCATCAAGGAGACTGTGTCAAGGAAGGTGGCCTTCCACCTTTGGAGGTGGACATCCCTGAAAGATGTCCATCCAACAAAAGCTGGATGGACAACTTTCAGGGATTGCTTCAGTTGCGTAAAACTTGCAAAGCAGTCAGTTGGATTAGACAACCATTCTGGTCCCTTCCAACTCAAGATCTGACGATTCTATGCTTCTAAATTTGGGATTAAATGGATGGTATAGGAGGAATAGTGGCTGTGGAAGGGTGTGCCCTGGACAGCTCCGTTCCGAAGCAATCCAAAATCTGCACCATTCATGGTGTCCAAATTCTTGATGTTAACAGGGGCAGGGTGAGGGGGAAAAAAAAGGATTTCCCCCAGTAACCTGTTTCTCAGGAGTGAGAGTGATTTCTTGGTAACAGTGACCTCATTTCAGTAGTTCAGACAGGTTTCTTCTCCTCAACAATACAGCACTTGCACTTTCGGTTTCTTTTTTCTGGTGCTGATACCCCTGCTTTGGACATTTTGACAGTTTTCCTCCATTTCTGGCTTCACCCTTCCCCCATAGAAAAATAATACTAAGCCCACTACTTGCTACCAACACAGATTTTAAAGCAATAAGAATGATGTCTCCAACGGTGCAAGGTTTTGCTGACACAGATGCCAATTTATACGATCATTTATCATCTTAACAAAATGAATGCTGGATAAGCATTTCATCAACCCTACAAGCCTTTTTTGCATTACCGTCCACACGAGCCACAACTAAACAAGATACTTTCTCATTAAAACATCACCTCCCATCTCCTCCAACAGGAGAACAATCATTGCCAATCTTGGAACAAACCAGAATCTCAAACCATGGTTTGCTTAAGATCCTGGCTTGTTCCAAAATTGGCAGCCGTGGTTTTCCAGCTGTCTTAAACAAGTCAGAAGATCATGGTGAATGGGTTTGGAAGAAACCAGGATCCTCAACCAACTATTTAGATTAAAGATTCCAAACTGTTCTCAAAGTGATAGCCCCAGGACAACAAATCAGAAAATGAATCCTGTTCGGGAGTTGTTTTACCAGGCAAAAAGACAGAAGAAAGACACAAGCTGAGAGGAAGGAAGGAAATTTTTTAAAAACTCAAATATCAAAGGTCTTGCAGATACGTTCTTACTGACCACGTTTTCCTTTGTAAACCAACCTCACTGATGTACACTCCATCCCTTGCACATTTCAACCAACGTTCAACCATGTATCTCTCCCTAAATTAACGGTGTTCTTTGCTAACCAGGATTTTCACAGTCAAAGTGAATGGCTGGTTTCCAACTTCGCATCCTAATCAGATACAGACACAGAGATACAGAGATAGATAGATAGATAGATAGATAGATAGATAGATGATTAGGATGCAAACAGTTTGCATCCCTGCAGCTCTAATACTGAGCCAGGTTATGCCAAGAAAGCAAAAGAAGCAAGGGAAGAAGGTGAAGGGAACATGCCTCCCCAAAGTTTAATTTGCAAACTGCAATTTGAAGGAAGCCAGGACTACTAGGGCAAATGTAGCTTGCTCTTCATGAATTCATGGGGCCGATATTCCAGCCCAGTGGCCTCCAACAGATGAGGGATGGCCTGCTTTCAGCTCTTGTTTTGATTCATTCTCCATATTCTCTTCCGCAGCAGATGAAAGGCAGGGAGGAGCATGATGTTTGCGGGGGCAGAAAGAGAAAAATGCATCCTTTGCAAGTCAGGAAACTGACCACTCCAAAAATCCAAATTCCAGGCGTGCTTTGTGGGATTATCTCGAGGGGCAGATTTGTGACGGACCTCCTAGGGGTCCTAGCGCCAGTCTTTCCTGCTACATTTTCTTTGCTTCCATGCAACAACTCCTGGGCCAAAGTTTTCCCCATCTATAACACTAGAGCTGATCACGTTTCCCCAAACATCTCGGGACAAGTGGCACTGTGAGATGTGCCATGAGAAAAGGCACTGTTGCTATTTTCTAAAATCCCAAACAAAAATACAGGTTGAGTCTGCCTTATGCTCTGGACTAGAAGTTGGATTTTGGGGGGATTTGAGCATCGGACTAGGACTCCTGAGACCAATCCCAACACGGTCATGTAAACCCACTGAGGTGACCTTAGGCAAGTCGCACACTCTCAGCCTCAGAGGAGGGCAATGGAAACCTCCTCTGAACAAACCTAGCCAAGAAAACCCCACAATAGGATTGCTTTAGGGTCGCCATCAGTCGGAAATGACTTGAAGGCACACAACAACAACATCCCCAGACTTCCCATTTTTTAAATTCTTGCTTGATTTATTTCTCCGCACCAACAAAATGCTCAAAATGGATAAGCAGTTCGGACCTTACAGCCACCCCAAGCACCCCAGATACCCCCAAAGAGCAACAAAATTGGCTGAAAATGAGACCAGAAGTGACTTGACATCACCTTGGGTGAAACCAGAAGTCTTGGTGTGACCTGCCGGAGGGGGTCCAGGGAGAAAAATGCCCCTTACAACCCTGACCTATAGCTTAAGATCCCACTCTTCCCTTTCATAACGTGTTTGCCATCACCTGTGTTTATTACTTCACTCACCACATCTTCCAGCTTCTCTGCAATACTCTGGTGCTCCTCGGGATCTGGACTTCCCGAAGCCGCTGCTTCTTCTCCGGATCCCATCTCCAAGGACAGCTGGGGCTCTTCCTCAGCCATGGGAACAATCTTTTTTTTCCGCTTGCCTTTAAAGCTGGGTGCTGCATTTAAGACGGATGGAAGAGAAAGGAAAGTTATTGAGAAATACAGACTTGGCACAGGGTGGCACGAGAGCCAACGAGGCAGAGTGCTTTGAGTGTTGAATTCATTGGGAGATGGTTAAGAGGTGATACGATTGCCCTGTTTAAATATCATATAGAGGATGGAGCAAGCTTGTTTTCTGCAGCTCCGGAGAATCGGACAAGGAGCAATGGATGGAAGCTACAGGAAAAGAGATTCCACCTCAACGTTAGGAGGAATTTCCTGACAGTAAAAGCTGTCAGATGGTGGAAGATGTTGAAGATCTCAGCCACCTATGAAAAAATGTATATAAATATTCATGTTGAGTTCTCATGAAAGACTTGTAAATTGCTCTAACTTGTCTATATATTTCTTAAAATGAGGCGCCCAGAACTGAACACAGGGCTCCAGATGAGGCCTAACCAGTGCAGAATATAACGGGACTGTTACTTCCTTCAACTTCGAAACTAGGCTTCTCTTAATGCAGGCTAAAAGAGCATTCGTCATAATTGCTGCAGCATCACACTGCTGGCTCATGTCCAACTTATGAGCAACAATAATCCCGAGGTCCTTTTCGCTTGTGATACTGCTATGGGTCCTCCATCCTCTCAGTCTCTAGACTGAACGAATATTTCAGTGGAAGACAGAATTCTTATATGGGGAAAGCAATGCCCTCATTCCCTGCACCCCATAGCTACAACCACTTAACGTCACAAGATATCTAAAGGTAGGATGTAAAGTCAAAGGCTTTCATGGTCTGCATCCATAGTTTTTTTGTGGGTTTTTAGGGCTCTTTGGTCATGTTCTGGAAGAGTTTATTGCTGACGTTTCACCAGCATCTGTGGCTGGCATCTTCAGAGAATGTTGGCATGGAAATGATTATAAACCCCACTCACTCCCATGCCAGCGTTCTCTTAAGATGCCAGCCACAGATCTTGGCAGAATGCTAGGAATAAATGGTCACATAACCCGAAAAACCCACAAAAAAACCATCTAAAGGTACCTCTGAGATCTAGCCTTTGACGCCACAACATTTCTGCTGGTCCTGATGCTACAAAATTCCTCTACCTCATTGCACTCTGCACCTGGTTTCAGCAGCCAATTGTCCTCTCCAACCCTCCTGACCATTTGGCATTGTCAAAACCATCTTCCTGAGGCACAGTTGGTGTCTGTCCCACGTTTCCGCTCTGCCCATGCCCTACTCCTTTGCCCACAAGTGTGACAAGAAAAGTGCAAGACATTTCAGCCAGGAGAAAGAGAGAACTTAACCACATCAGCAGCAAGGTTGGCTTTCCTAGAAGAGATGCCTCCTCCATTGACGTCTTCAGCTCACCGTTTCCTGTTTGCAGACGTTATTTTTGCACGGGCAAAATGGGCCAAGCTGCCCAATTTCCCCTTTCGGTTTCAAGGTGGTTTCCTGAATGGTGTGAATCTCATCCCCAGAACCACATCCTTCCCTCCTAGACGCTGCTCAACCAACTCCTTCGATCAAACCCTCCAAAGACACACTCCCCAGGTAACATTTTCTCTTTCTGCCTTTGGAAGCGTGCGTCTCTTTTGCAGACATGTCAGAGGCCTGGGACAACATCAAACCCAGCTTCGGAGAGCAGAGCGAAGCCCAGCGTGCAAGTAGAGATGGCACTCAGAAAGCTTGATCCTCAAGATTTTATAGGAATCAAGGACTAATACCCCACCGCTTTGACCCATAGGTGCAAAACTGGGGGGTAGCACCCATTGGACCTGGGACACTACCCCTGGCCCTTAGGGTTGTCAGATTTCTGGGTTTGGCCCTGAGTCCCTAGCTTATGTGGTTCATTTCCAGACTGGAGACAAGGATGCAAATTCTCCAGTTTATGGGGCTTAACTGAAAGCAAGAAGAAAAGACTGGGTGCAAATCTCCATTTCCGCTAGGAAAGCAGCAGCTTTCTACAGTTTGCAAGGACTAATTCATATGTTGTTGCATCTTGCAAACACTCTTGGGGTGGGATTTCTTTGCGTTTATTAAGTTGTCTTTTCCCTTCCTTCCCAGTTGTTGAGGTACCAGGGCTCATCTTCTATTCTCTTTTGCATCTACCTTCTTCTTTTGCATCTACCTTGCATCTACTTTTGTCTTTTGCATCTACCTTTTTAAACATTCCTTGCTCCATTTCCCTAAGTAAATGCAAAGGAATAATCTCCTCATTTCTCCCTAATCTGGTATTATCCCCTCCTGCAAGATTTCTTAATTTCCATGCAGGAATTTTTTCTCTCTCTCTCCTTCCCTGTGTGTGCATTTGAATCCCAAACTATATAGTTGGTAGTTGATGCAAAACTCTTACTGACCTCACCGGGGACCATAGGTCTCAAGTTTTGGCCTAGAAGCCAAATGATCCTGAAATGGCAGTCCTAATAGTTCTGTAATTTTAATTTATAATTTTGTATAATCTCTCTGCACATTGCTCCCAGGGAGTTTGGATAAGAAGTGGGCAAAGGGGGACCTGGCGCACCGTTTTTAATGCTAATCTGGACTACTGAAATGAATATTCTCCAGTAACCTGAAATTCACCAAAGTTTCCATATGCGGCAGGCCTGTTTTGAAAGAGAAATGAACGTGAAACTCGGACTGAATGTCAGTTGTTACCTCCCAAGTACAAGTTTGCTTCAGCCTCATTTTTCTTTTTGGCAGGTGGCAGATATGAAAGTCTCAGCCGATAACTGTCAACTGTCAAGAACTAAATCTCACTAAATGCTGTTAGTCAAATACTGTTGCACAACAACAGCCAAATGCACCACTGAATGTCAGTTGTCACCTAACAGTTGTCAAATCAAACTGAAATATCACCACTTGCACAAATACCAAATACTGGCTGAGTATTAAATACTCAGCAATATTCAACAACCGCATCTGAAGAAGCAGGCTCGCTACGGTTGCATCTGCACTGCAGAAATAATGCATTCTGACATTGCTCAAACTGCCACGGCTCCACCCAATGGGATCTTGGGATTTGTAGTTTGCTGTGGCACCAGACCTGTGTGTCCAAGAAGGCTAAATATCTCACAAAAACTACAAATCCCAGAATTCCACAGCATTTCAGTTAGTCTGGAATATCAGTATGCCAAGGGAGCACCGTTGAGACTAATTGAGAGAAGTAAAAAAAAAAAACATGTCCAGGGCTGGCTAAATTGGCCATACAGCAAAATACGATAATATCCAAAAAAGAAATTTTGGACCAAGCAAAATGCACAAAATACATGCTGCAAGCTTTCAAAGCTCCACTGGGTTCTTCATCAAGCAAAAGTGTTAAAAAGGCAATGGAGCTTCGAAAGGTATTTTGTGCGTTTTGTTTGTCCCCATAAAGTCATTGCTGTTTTGTGGATTTGAGAGAAAGAAAGAAGTTGGCGGCACAAGCTTTCCTAGACTGAAGATGTGGAAGTAGACTTAAGTCTACAAAAGCTTAGGTTGCCAACTCCTTTCTCTCGATTAGTCTCCAAGTTGCTAGAAGATCCCTTTGGATAACACAGCTGGGGGAGAAGAGAAAAGGGGGCATAATCTTCCCCTTCCCAGTAAGATCAGACAAAAGCAAACTGCTGCAGCCTCTTCTAGCTTTTCTGTTCTTCATCCTTTATAAATGATACCATCTTGGCCTGGCTCTGATGTTGCTTGGCTACGATGTTGCTTGGTTTCCATTTGCGAAACGACACAGAGGGTGAGATAAACACGCAGTTCACACACCGTTTGACCTGCCACCCTTTTTGCTTTCGTGGGATCAATTCCACACTTGTTATGGTTTGCAAAAACGGTGAAAACTGGCAACCAAACACTCTCAAGCGCAGCTTCGTTCTTGCACCAACTTGGGCAACAGAGTCTTTAAATAAACTTTTTTTATTTTAATGCACACCGGGCAAAAAGCAACAGAGAAGCCAGGTGGGTCGGCAGAAAAGCTGGATCGCTTTTGCTCCATGAGTAGAAGGAAAAAAGAGTCAGCCTCTTTGCTCTCAGCAAAAAGGAAGCAAGCCAAGGGTTGAATTGTTCCCAGCAATCTCTGCCCCCACATCTACTTCCAGCTCATGTTCGCTAACATAAGCATGTATGTCATCCCTTCTCCTCCCCATAAACGCGGCAGGGTCAGTGAATTTATACAAAACACTCACACACTGTACAAAAGAGGCGGCCAGGCTGGAGAGAAAGAGAATTTGAAAAATAATAATAAGTCGAGGAAGGCAGCGAGGTGGGGGGGAAAGTTCCCGGTTTAATGTTCTCCGCGCATGAGATCATGGCTCACACGGCAGCCAAAACAAGTCCAGCTTCTGAGAGGATTACTGGACATGATGACAACTTTGGGAAACAAAAGAGGAGCGTTCGGAGAGGGGGAAGGAGAGAAAGAGAGGAGAGAAAAGCACTCCTTGCCTTTTTTCCCAAGGCTTGCAGGGGAATTTAAGGAGGAAAGATGGGTCTTTCCACTCGCCGAGGGACATAATAGGTGATGCTTGGAGAATCTGGAAGGAGAGGAAGGGAATCTGCACACCCCAAATTTATTAAATTGGAAACAGAAATGGGGAGAGGAATGGTTATGTCGGAAAGAGACTGACTGATCCCATTTCTGTTCTCATTCCAGAAAGTTATTGGTTGGACTGCAATTCCCAGTATCCTGGGTAGCTTGGGTTTCTTTTGTCATGGGAGAAGGTTCGATGCCCAGCTCCGCCATGATACCCGCTGGCTGATCCTGGGCAAGTCACTCTCTCTCAGCCTCAGGGGAAGGCCATGGCAAACCTCCTCCGGACAAATCTTGCCAAGAAAACCCAGTAATAGGTCCGCCTTAATGTCGCCGTAAGTCGGAAACAACTTGAAGGCACACAACAACAACAACAGAAGGGAGAAGGAGAAACTGCCCAATGGTGCTGGATAATATTGATAAAGGACAGCCGGGGCAATCTGTTACCTTTCTTCCCAACACCCCAAAAAGATTATTTATTAATAGCGTTCCAGCTATTTGGCTGTACAGACTGAGCCTCCCTTATCCGGGATTCAAAAATCCAAAACTCTCCAAAACACCTTTTTAATGGGTAGTTGAGATAGTGATGCCTTTGCATTCTGATGGTTCGATACACACTAATTTTGTTTTGTGCACATAACAACAGCAACAACAACAACAACAATAAAGATATTGTGTACAAAATCACCTTCAGGCTACACATGTAAGGGGTATATGAAACATACATGAACGTTGTGTAAATCCAAAACTCTCCAAAACAACTTTTTCATGGGTGGTTGAGATAGTGACACCTTTGCATTCTGATGGTTCGATCTACACACATTTTGTT
Organism: Urosaurus nigricauda; assembly: GCA_034509955.1. Classification (NCBI taxonomy): domain Eukaryota; kingdom Metazoa; phylum Chordata; class Lepidosauria; order Squamata; family Phrynosomatidae; genus Urosaurus; species Urosaurus nigricauda. Next base: position 2,266,712 of record JAOEGL010000009.1, on the reverse strand, counting down.
TTGCAGACAAACTTATTAAAAATATTGTGCATAAAATCACCTTCAGGCTATGTGTAAGGGGTATATGAAACATACTTGAGTTTTGTGTTTAGACTTGGGCTCCAGCTCTAAGACTTCTCATTAGGTATATGCAGATAGTCCAAAATCTAAAATACCTTACCATAAGTCCAAGACTATTTGAAGGCCATACACAAACATACATATTCTCCTGGGCTGCTCCTTTCTGGACAAGAAAAGAGAGCAAATAACATCTTCTGGAAATGTACAACAGAAGCAAGCTGCCTTTGTAATAGGTCCCAGAGCATCTGTTTCCCTCCCTAACTGCGTAACATTTTTTAAAAAGAAAGTTTTTCCAAAGAAGTAATAGACGTCCAGCTCCATTTTCCTATTTTCTGACAATTTTAGTCCTCTTTGCAACCCCTGAGGCAGAAAATTGGATCCGAACCCCCTCCCCAAAATTGCCAACACCTGGTTTATGGAGCGCACTGTTTCTTCCGAAATAGCAAAGTGCCACATTTTGGGGTGAGAAAAGAAGGAGACAACCTGCCTTCCAAACCTCCCCGCTGTTGTTATACAGGAGCTTAAACCAAAAACGCCAGCCTCGTATTCCATATAATTGGGATCGTGTCAGATCTCTAGCTGAGGCCTGAAAGCACCTGTTCTTGCAAAGAGGGTTTTTTAAACCCGTCCGCCGCCCCGTTGCAGCCCCATCTTTCAAAACAGCTGCTTGTGGGACTCTCTGTGGCAGTTTGCTGGCCTCAATGAAAGCAATTGTTTTCCAGGCGCAGTTGGGGAACTGACACATGGATGGTGGGGGGGAGGCATTTGCCTTGTTCTTCCTTCTGCAACTCCAGCAAAGAGTGCGGAATGTGCTGACCTCAACCCAATTATTTGTCCTTCCATCTGCAACGGGGTTGTAAACCTTTCCAAAATGCGCATGGTCCACCTACTGCCTCCCACTGCCCCGTTCCTTCGCTCTCTTGTAAAAGGGTGTGCATTAAAAATACGATCATCGAGCCTGTTTTATTGCTGAGAAAACTGAGATTCAGGGAATGCTATCAAACCCATTTTAGAGATGAGGGAACAGAGTCCCAGGTTCAAGCAAGGCCAGAGGGAGCATCACTAGCAAACCCATTTTAGGAAGTGGGAAACTTAAGTCTCAGACCCGGGTAATTTAGAAGAAGGAGAGTCAGTGTGATGTAGGAGTTTATCACATGAAGGAGATCGGGAGTTTATCTCGTAAATATCCTGGAAAAATTGTATAATTACGCGAAACGATTTCACACGACGTCGCATAAAACCCGTCATTAAACCGGCCACAAAGAAGCATTAAGGCACATCTTTTTACTTTCAGGATTTCAGCAACAATGCATTTCCAATATCACTTAATTTGTGCAATTGTGTGTGGGAATCATTCATGCAATTACTTGCCATTTTTGCTTTATTTGCAGGTTGCTTTAAATGCATGTTAATCTCTCTTCAATGCCAAAATTAGCCCCAGTGTGACAAACTTCATAGTAGTTTGAGTGTTGGGACTATGACTCTGGAGCCTCGGATTCGATTCCCAGCTCAGCCATGAAACCTTTGGGCGACCTTGGGCTAGTCACACTCTCTCAGCCTCAGGGCAAAGCAATGACAAACCCCTTCTGAACAAATCCTGCCAAGAAAAATCCCATCGCAGGTTTGTCTTAGGGTCGCAATAAATCAGAAACGGCTTGTAGGCACACAACAACAACAACGATCACTATCAAACCCATTTTAGAGGCTGGGAAGCAAAGTCTCACATTCAAGGAATACAGCAGAAGCACCATTATTAAACCCATGGTAGATATGCGTATGTGTAAATTTACAGCGCTATATAAATAAAGGTTAATAATAATAATAATAATAATAATAATATGCGCTTGTGAATCCCACTTTCAGGGAATACGGTGAAAGCACTGTTAGTAAACCCATTTTAGAGATGCAAAAAACTGAGTCTCGGATTTAGAGAATACAGTGGAAGCACTGTTGTTGTTGTTGCTGTTGTGTGCCTTTGAGTCATTTCTGACTTATGGTAACCATGGATGCAAGGTTTCTTCATTACTCTCTGCCATGAGAAAGACAGTATTTCTCTCCTTTTCATGCCAGGATCCTCCAGGATATTGGGACCTATAGTCCAAAATCCAAAATCTATCTATGTCAAGCTTGGAGGCAACCAACCTTTGAGCCAGAGCTTGATATAGCTAGATTTTGGACTACAGTTCCCAACATCCTGGAGGATTCTGGCTTTTCAAGGCTCCAATATTTGGTGTTGGTCGAAACAACAAATCCCATCCATCTGATCCCACAAGGCAGTTCTTACGAAGTATGCTGTCGGGGAGGATATCACAGAACGGCAGCTTCTTATCTGGGCTGCCTTAAAGATGGGAGAAAAACCCACTGTCCTTCCCCAGAAAGCCATTTGTGAAAAATAAAAGAAAGCCCCATGAAACATGTAAACGCGTCCGGGCATGAAATGGGGAAATAAAATCATCAGTGCCAGTAAGCTCTTTGAGACAAAACACACACAGTTCAAAAGAAGTCCCGCAGATGAGTTTCCAAACTTCTGGGTGAATCATAGAAATCAGATGCGGCATTAAAAACAATGAGGTCATATGGTGTTTGTTCTGTAACTTAAGAGATGTGGCTCGGAGGGGGCTGTAAGCGCATCGTGCTTCTCGTATCGGCCGTGCTCTAGAAAAACATTCACATCACACACACATACACAAAGCCACTTCAGCTGGCCGCCTACCAACTTTTCATCCAGGTTTCGTTTTACAAATAAATATTAATTACAAGGAAGTGAAGCAATGAATCCGTCATGTTCCACGGAAATGGTACCACAACGTTGGCTCATGTGCCAGCTGGGAAGTTAGGGAGCACTGGCGCACCGATCTACCTCTGGAGGCAATTTCCTGGGAAATCTATTTGTTCCTCAACATCCCCAATTTTCAACCAGAGTCTCTAGATCGCATGGTATTTTTACAAACATCAGGAGATCTGTCCATGGATCCGCCACAAAAGGCACAGTTTGGTCCTGAGTGTCCCCAGCTGTGAAGCCTCCATTCCTATGGGAAGCCAACAGGATTATACACTGAGATATGATAGGAACCTATGGCTTCCTATGGGAAGCCAACATTAATATACATTGAGATATGATGGGAACCTATTATGGAAACCTATGGCTTCCTATGGAGAGCCAACATTATAATACATTAGGATATGTTGGCAAATTATTGTGGGAACCTATGCCATCCAATGGGAAGCCAATACTGGGATATGATGGGAATCTATTATGGGAACCTATGGCTTCCTATGTGAAGCTGACATTATTATACACTGAAATATGATCAAAACCTATTGTGGGAACCTATGGCTTTCAATGGGAAGCCAACATTATTATACACTAAGATATGATGGGAACCTATTATGGTAACCCATGGCTTCCTATTGGAAGCCAACATTATTATACACTGAGTTATGATGGGAAACATATTATGGGAACCTATGGCTTCCTTTGAGAAGCCAATAACATTGTTGTACACTGTACATTATTTTGCAGTGAGAGCCAATGTGGTCTAATGGTTTCACTACGATGCTAGGAGACCAGTTTAGTCATCTTGGCTTTTATAGGGAGAGTTTGGGCTTCTCTGTGACCCATTTATTAGAAACTGTTGAATAAAATCAATAAAATTTCCTTTAAACAACGTCCGCCTCTCGCTTCCCAATCTACACCGAAGCCCTTTCTCAATGAGAACGCCAGGGCCCTGCTGGCATTTCAGAATTCCCTGGCTCCCGCTCAGCTGCAACTTGGCCAAAGATGACAGTATGAGGTTGTATTACACAGCCATGTGCGCACATACACACTCACACACATACACACTCCACCGAGCATTTCCCGCACTTAATACTCCTTCCCACACCTGCTGACATGAACCAAGAAAGAAAGCGCACAAGAGCACAACACAACAGGGGTACCACGTGGGCTATTTATCCGAGCAGATAAGCTATTCATAAAAATTGTCCTTTGCTGTGTGTTTGTGTGGAAAGAGAAAGAGTGAGAAAGGTCAACAGCCTCCTAAAACATTCCTTGAGTCATGAGGAAGCAGCAAAAGCTGTGAGCATCTTCAAAGAATGTGGAGCGAGCCACTTTCAGGAAATGAGAGAGCGCAATGGAACCAGAGCTATGTGTATCTACACAAAGACATTTGCACACACACACACTTTATTCGGCATCACATCTTTGAGGGATTTGGGAGCAGAAAGGGGCATGTGGGATGGAGCAGTGACTCTTTTCTGGGACCCAGAGAGGAGTCTAGTGACGGAGGCGAATGGGGACACTGCCCCCAAACAAGAGGTTTTCAGCACCGCAGAGACTTAAAACTTCAGTTGAGGATTTGGAAACAAGAGTTTAAGCATCTCACAACAAAGGGGGATAGGCAAAATAGAGCCAGTGTGTGGTGCTGGACTACAACTCTGGAGACCAGGGTTCGATTGCTGCAGGGCCACGAAACTCCCGGGTGACCCCGGGCAAGTCACACTCTCTCAGCCTCAAGGGAAGGCCATGGCAAACCTCCTCTGGACAAACCGTGCCAAGAAAAACCCACAACAGGTTGGCCTTAGGGTAAGTCGGAAACAACCCGAATGGACACAAGACACACACACACAGTGGCCAAGGAAAACACAGTGAATTCCAGGGTTCTAGGTGTCCCATGTCTCGTTCTATGCAGTGCTAGAAATTTGGGGATTGAAGGGAAAGTTTATGGGGGTTAGAATATTTCTTTGGGGAGGATCATGCTCTTATTTTGAGAAAAAAACACAACTCAGCTATCCTTGTGTGTAAAGGGATGGGGGTGTTGTTGTTTGGAAAGAGAAGGGCTGACACAACAGCTTAGCTGAGAACAGCCAGCAAAAGATTATTATTTCATTTCTTGAAAAACCGCAACAGGAAGGAGGATGACAAAATCAGAAAAGAGTGCTGAAATTCACTAAAATTGAGAGAGAGGAGGAGGAGGAGGAAGGGGGATAAGATCAAACTCAAAAAAGGCTTTTTAATTTAAAAATAAAGTGGGGAGGAAGGCATTTCTTTCTTTCCTTCTTTCTTTTTTTTTTCAAGTCCTAGGGGGGGAAAAAAATAAATAAAACAAAGACAGGAGAAAAACTTCTGGCAAAGCCTAAGCCACTTTCTGGCAGCGTTCAAAAGAGATCTGATTGCAGGAATGGCACTAAAAGACACAATGTTCCGGAGAGCAAAAGTGTGGAGGGTGGGGGAGCCTTGTTTTGCTTTTAAAAATAAAACCAAGGCACACTTTTCTTTTTAAATGGTTTTTTCTCGCGCCCACAGCCGCTCTCAGTTCTTTCCTCCACCTGCTCAGAAATGCAAACTCAGTGACTTGTTTGGGTGATCTTGGGCAAGTCACACTCTCTCAGCCTCAGGGGAAGGCAATGACAAACCCCCTCTGGGCAAACCTTGCCAAGGAAACCCTATGATAGGTTTGCCTTAGGGTCGCCACGTGTCAAAACTGACTTGGTAGCACACAACACCAACACCATAGAAATAATAGTTTGGCTATACTGTATTAATTTATTATTATTATATACATAATGTCTTATATAATATAAATAATAATAATAAATAAATTAACTGCCATGGCCCCTTGGGATCTGGGCGGTTGAATTAACTGCCATGCCCCCCTGGGATCTGTAGTTTGGGGAGGCCCCAGCACTCTTTGGCAAAGCAGACTATGGCTGTGTTCACACTGGAGAAATAATCCAGTTTAATTGCCATGGCTCAATGCTGTGAAATTCTGGGAATTGTTGTTTGTTGTGGGGCCCGGAGCGGAGTGGAGCTCTGGACCCCACAACAAACTACAATTCCCAGAATTTCACAGCATTGAGCCATGGCAATTAAACCGGATTATTTCTCCAGTGTGAACACAGCCCTTGTAACAACTACACATCCCAGGAGTCCACCAAAGATGGAGCTGCAGCACTAAAGTGGTGCCAAACTGCATCACTTCTGCAGTGCAGATGCACCCTTTGACACCTTCAATGGCAGCTACTCATCATCTGATGTCAACAATAATCTTTCCTGCTGAGCCACCCACAAAAACAGGGGACCAAAATCAAAGAGGAAAAAGGAAAGAGGGGAAAATAGGGTTTGAGAAGGGAAAAAAAAGCAGCCACCTGCTTTGAGTCACTGAAGAAATTAAAAACATCAACCAGGGATATATCTCTGTGTGTGTGTGTGTGTTGTGTAACTGTCTGCCTGTCTCCCACAAAAACACACACACACACAAAAACATGACTTCTGAAACTTTTAAGAATGCCTTTCCCTTCTTCACTTTTCCTTTTTTTAAAAATATACTTTGCTACTTTCTGGATCTATCTTTCTCAATGCACCTCCAGCTACATTGTCTCTAGGCTAAGAGTATCAATGTTAAAATTCAACAAATTACCCCAAGAAGGAAGAGAACAGGGAAACAAAACGCCAAAACAACAACAAATCCAAAACCATTTTTTCACCTACACACTCTTTGATACACTTCCAGCCAATGTTCTGCATTAAGGTGTTCCTAGTCCTCATTGATCCTGGATGTCCAAAAAGGTTGGCCACAAACAGGAGGAACAAAACCCAAAACCACTTCCTTCCCCTGGATCCTCTCTCAGTCATGGAAACCCACTGAGTGACCCTGAGCAAGTCACACTCTCTCAGCCTCAGAGGATGGCCATTGAAGAAACTGGTCAAGAAAACCCTGGGACAGGTTTGCCTTTGGGTCTCTATAAGTTGGAAACGACTTGAAGGCACAAAACAACAACAATGACTCCCTTGTATACACTCCTCCCCTGCTCTCAATACTCTACATTAAAGCTGTGCCAAAACCAAGTTGCTAGTCCTCACTGATCCTGGATGGCCAACTTCTTCTGTGCATAAAGGCGCATGGCTCAAGGTTGGTCACAAACAAGAGGAAGACAATCCAAAACAATTTCCCTCCCCTAGACACCCTGGTAGACCCTCCCATCCTGATTCCACCACCCTCGACTCCAAATTTTGTGCCAAGACCAAGTTGCCAGTCCTCATTGAGTTTGGAAGCTCAATTCTTCCTGTGCGTAAAAGCGCAGGGCTCAGGGCTGGCCACAAACAGCCGGGCTAAAATCCAAAATGACATCCAAAATAAAGCCAGGAATAACTCCCCTCCCCTCCCCTCCCCACCCTTGTGTAGGCTTGTATACCCTTCCACTAATTCCATGGAGTTGTGCCACTTCTACTTATTCCATGCCCAGGGAGCCCAGGTGCCCAACTTCTCCCGTGCGTAAAGGGGCACCTGGGTTGCCCACAAACACCAGGAATAAAATCCAAAACAGTCTTCCTCCCCTAAACGCCTTTGGATGCCCCTTCCATCCTCTACTCCTTACATAAAGGTGTGCCAAGACCAAGTTGCCAGTCCTCATGGAGCCCAGGTGGCCAACTTCTCCCGTGCGTAAAGTTGCACCCAGCTCAGGGTTGGCCACAAACAGCAGGAACGCAATCCCAAATGACATCCAAAATAAAACCCAGAATAACTCCCTTCCCCTCCCCACCCTTGTATACACTTGTATACACTTCTACTAATTCCATAAAGTTGTGCCCCTTCTACTGATTCCTTGACCAAGGTGCCAGTCCTCATGGAGCCCAGGTGGCCAACTTCTCCCGTGCGTAAAGTTGCACACAGCTCAAGGTTGGCCCCAAACATCAGGAATGAAACCCAAGGCAGTCTTCCTCCCCTAGACGCCTTTGGATGCCCCTTCCATCCTCTGCTCCTAACATAAACTTGTGCCAAGACCAAGGTGCCAGTCCTCATGGAGCCCAGGTGGCCAACCTCTCCCGTGCGTAAAGTTGCACCCAGCTCAAACATCAAGAACAAAATCCAAAGCAGCCTTCCTCCCTTAGACACCTTCGTCTACCCTTCCATCCTCTGCTCCTTACATAAAGTTGTGCCAAGACCAAGGTGCCAGTCCTCATGGAGCCCAGATGCCCAACTTCACAGCTCACAGCTGGCCACCAGTACCCCACCATTGCATCCCAGTTGGCTCACCCATCATCCGGATGCCCGATCTTGCTCTCTGCCACTGCAGCTCCCATGCGCTCCCAACTCCTGCCAAGCCCCAACTGAGCCAAGCTCTGAGCTGCTTCGCAGGACTCTCTGCCTTCTGCTGCGCTCTGATAGGACGAGGCTCCCCCAGTGCGCTCTGGGGATTGGCTGATAGAGCCATCACTCCAAGGGAAGGCTCTTTTCCCCGCCCACCTGGCCCTGGAGAATGCTGGGAAGTGTAGTTCTTCAGGTGCAGCCTGCCAAGTTTTTGAGACTCTTTTCTCAGGGATGCTTTGGGGAAGAAGAGTTTTGGAGCTCAGGTTTTGGAATGGTTTGCATTTGCTTGGAGAGAAGGAGACTCAAGTCTCAACACCAAATCCATAACCTCTTTCCTATGCACCTTTATGGGCTAAAGGTAATTTTTAGACCTCATATTTTTATTTGTTTCTTTTGGAAGGTAATTTGTTTTTAGACATCATATTTTTATTTATTTATTTTTGAAGGTAATTCATTTTTAGACATCATATTTTTATTTATTTATATTTGAAGGCAATTGATTTTTGTCATATTTTTATTTATTTATTTTTGAAAGTAATTCATTTTTAGACATCTATTTTTATTTATCTATTTTCAAAGGTAATTTTTAGACATCCTGTTTTTTTATTAATTTTAAATATATATCCTTGTGTTTCATACTGCAAAGCTAAACCAAATAAGCAATTGTGACATCTTCCATATCATTATATACACACATATATAACATTTTCTCCCTTTTTACAGATTATTATAAACCCCTTCTCCCCCCTCCAAATGACACAAACATTGCTGCCATCATCCTAAGAAAGACAACTAACATAATATATATTCTTCACTAAACCAAAAAGAGTTAAATATATATTCTACTTCTTACAAACCCCCCCTCTACAAAATAATTTCTTTGTATTCAGTCAAATACTGTGCATCTTACAAAATAAGTATTTCTTATCTATCCAGCTCTAATATTTCATCCATGTCCATTTGTTCATAATATTTTTAATAATTTTGTGCATGGAACAAAAGTTGGTGCACACTGAACCAACCAACTATCTCAGCCGCCCATGTGGGTGATTTTTGGATTTCGAATTATTTCAGATTTCGGAAGGACTCGAAGGCACACAGCAACAACATGGGATCATCACAGAAATGCAACTCAAACTGAGAGGTGAGTTTTAGCATAAATGACTGCTTTTTGAATAGTCTGAAGCCCATTTGTAAAAATCATAAATCGACATCTAATCACTGGGATACCAGGTCTCCGTGCAAAATATGCGAGATAGCACTGTTGATGCAGCAACTTTCTTCCTTCCCAGTCATATTAACCCAATCCTTTTTGTCAGACCAAAAGGCAGAGGGGTCTTTTTCAGCATTTCAGGAAAGAAATGGGGACTTTCTGTCTGAGAATCACCGATCTCCATGGGTCAGGGCCAGCCCTACCTTTGGGTACCATTTTATATGTGCCATTTGGCCACCTTTGACTTTCTTTCCTCTAATAGAAGGCCAGCCGACTACAGGCCACTGCAGAATTAGTGAAGTTCGACATTGCTTTAACTGCCATGGTCCCATCCTGTGGAAACTTGGGATCTGTAGTTTGTTGCAGCGATGACACAAAAGGCGAAATACCTCGCCAAACTACACATCGCAGAACTCCATAGCCGCTAAAGCGGTGTCAAACTGCATCAACTCTGCAGTGTAGATGCAGCCTACATTTCCCGGCATGCGGCACCACAAGCCGGGGAGGGCTTGAGCATTGAAAAACACATGTGTGTTTAAAAAAAGAATAATAATAGGGGGGAAAAAAGAAGGCCTGAAGTGGAGAGAGGGAAGGAGGGAGGGAGAAGCGGGAGAAGAATCAAAGGCTCAAGCGTCATGTCTAGGAATAGAAACGGGAGCGCGGCCAAGTTATTACAGAAGATGAGTAATCCACTTAAGTCATTCCTCTAAACACCATTCCTTGTAAGAGAATTAAAATATCAGCTTACATCACCAAATGCGGCTCACGCGGGCTGGATGAAATCCGTGCAGGCATTACGCTCGGCTTGCAAGCATGATGAGTAAGAGCTGGAGGACAAGCGAACAGACTGTCCAGGACACGGATTCCAGAGGAAAAGAAAAAGGAGCCGGGGGTGGTAGCGTTGAGCACGGTCCAAGCGAGAGAGCTGGCCGTGGAGATCTCTGTCGAGAGGGATCTTGCTGAGAAATTGGAAACAGAGATTGCACAGAGGCAGGGAGCATGGGAAAGTCACTTTTAAGGACTATAACTCCCACATTCCGCCCAGCCGGGCTCAATGGCCTCATTCCCACTTAACAAAAAAAAATGGTTTGCGATCGGAATCGATGGATCGATTAGACAGCGGAGCATGGTTCCCACTACATTTGCCCCAATTGCACTTTTTCCCTGTAAAATACCCCACTTGTGGTTTACATTCACAAATGAATCGGTTCAAAATGCACCCGCTCCAGCCGGCCGAAGGGGAAATTTAAATCGATTCCAATCCGTAGCTGTTTTACGCTTGCGCAGGATCGATTTATCCAAAAAGACGCAGACAACATCAGCGTCAAAAAGACGTGGGTTAAATGGGTCTAGCGTGTGGTTCCCCCTCTCCAAATCGCTTCAGTGAATTGATTCAAGTGGGAACCAGGGTCATTTGGACTGGTTCAAACTGATTTGCGATCCGGTTTAAAAGGTAGTGGGAATCAGGCCAAAGTTTTGTGAGGCGCACTGGCGCATAGTGAGGAATGCTGGGCACGTTTTCTTTCCTGGTGATAAACTTCCCAGAATTGCTCATGGCTTGATTTTCTATGCTGTGGAAGGAAAGAAAAAAAAACTAACCTTGAGAGAGTGTTCTTCAAAGTCTAAGTCCTTCTTGCATTGTGGGGCTGCTTTCTGGGCATGTTAAGAAATAAACGTTTTTGACCACTGTTTAGCCCATGGGACTTTGCCTCCTTTCATTCTGCTGCTGCTGTCTGGGACTGGCACTGCAGAATAAATGCAGATTGATACCGCTTTAACTGTCATGGCTCCATCCTATGGATTTCGGGATGTGTAGTTGGTTGTGGCACCAGAGCACTCTGACCGAGAAGGTTAAGTATGTCACCAAACTACAAATCCCTCACCAAACTACAACTCTCCCAAAGCCATGGTCAAACTGCATTAATTTTGCAGTGTAGCTGGCATTCTGCTTAAGGTAAAAAAATTGAAGGGTGCCTTCCGTGGGGGCCAAATGGCACACCTAAAATGGTACCCAAGAACAGGGCCGGCCCTGACCCATGGAGATTAGTGATTCTAAGAAATGAAGTTCCCATTTCTTTCCAGCAATGCTGACAAAGAACAGAACTTGTTTCCGAGCTCTGTTTGGAGGAGGATTGAACTTTTAGGGGGTCCAGCTCTGAAGTCCAGATCCTGAACATCCCCCAAAATGTTACTGTTAATTTTGGGGAAAGTGTAGAAACAAGGATTTGTGATCCGGGAAACAAGGATTTGCGATCCACTTCCAGGAAATAAAATATTAGAAACAAGTGTGTCTCTGAACATGATGAGAGTGCCTTTTCCCTGGCACCAAAGAACCATATCACACAGGGGGGAAATGGAACTTTAAATGGGGTTTATCCTGTGAAAATCACGCAATTACTATTAAAGCGTGATTAAGATTTTCACACACAGCAGTCACTATCCCAGGAATAGCCAGGCAATAAACAGCAACAAATAATTAATGGGTTTTTCCTGGTTATTCCTGGGTTAATAGCGCTTTAATCACTTTTGATTGCGACGTCGTGCGAAAAGCTTTATCACGAATGCATGATTTTCACAGGATAAACCCAGTTTGCACTTCCAATGGTCCCCATGTGATAAATTACCACTTGTTCGTTCCCCAAAAAAACCCGCTCACATTGGATTGTATGGGATCCCTTACCACAAAATGTGATGGAAACTAATGGAAAGGCTTGCTGGGATATTCTGGTCTTTTAAAAAAGGACCTTTCCCATGCCCCGGAAGGGAGGATAGTCTTACTTCAGGACAGAAAATGTCTGATACCTGAGATGCGCTGCCTTTCTTCAAAGCCTGGACTAAAGCAGGAAGGTTTGTTCTCAAGTTCGGGGAAAGAACTGCACTCGCGAGAGATTCCTGATACTCAGTTTCACAACGTATTTCTAAAAACCAAGGGAAAAGTTCCTTTTTTGGTCGACATGTCCCAGAATCCTGACCATGCTGACTGGGGCATTTTAGGAGCCGTAAGCCAAAAAAGGACATTTTCCAAGCTCTGTTAATACTTAAAATATGTGCCGGGGGCCTGGAGATCGGGAAAGTAACGCTGGGAGAAAGAGAATGTTAAAAACCTTCTTCCAAGCCGTTTCCCCCTAAATCTCACACCCCCGTGCTCCCGGCTGCCATTAGCCCCCGAGCAAAGAGACAATACTTTTGAAATCATGAAAATATGTGTTGAAATTAGATCAGGAATCTCCCACGCCGCTTCTTTTTCCATCCCTGCTGTGTTGTTGCTGTGCGCCTTCGTTTCCGACTTATGGTAACTTTATCATAGGGGTTTCTTGGCAAGATTTGTTCAGAGGGGTTTTTTTTTTGCCTTTGCTTTCCTCTGAGGCTGAGAGAGTGTGAGCTGTTCATTTCCACAGCCAAGCAAGGATTCGAACTCTGGCCTCCATAGTAATAGTCGAACGTTCAAACCACTTCGCCAGACTGGCACTCCTACTATATGTTTGGGCAAATCGGGCAAATCTCCCTGCAGTCGGGCACGACTTGACAACCTTGCCAAAGGAGAAACCTTTAACTTTTTAAAGTCTATCCTTCCCAAACAGAGGCGATGGGTGACTCTTGTGTCACTGGGGCCGTGAATCCATACCCTCCAATTGTCCATATTTGGTAGAGACCCGCTTTTTCAGCAGCTTTTACAATGTCCCAGTTTTTCCTCTTCTCCTTCCACTTCCATTGCTGCAAAGTGCCAAGGAAACCTGTGATAGGTTTGCCTTAGGGTTGTCGCCGTCAGTTGGAAAGGTCTTGAAGGCACCTAGCAACAACAACCCAATTCCTATCCCTGTTTTACAGGTACAGGGATGTGACTGATGATAACTATGGGCTCTTTCCCACAGGAGGAATTTCTCCCAACTTCGAATGGAGCCATTGCGAATTCACATGAATTCGCTAGTTTAGCGAATTCACGTGAATCCCCATTGCGTTCGGAAGGCGTTCGGAATGACCTCCCATTACCCGAAAATGACCCCCCCGTTGCCCGAAATTGTGTGAGATGCTTTAATTCACAATAACATGAAACCCATGATTGCATTCGGAGTGACTTCCCTTTTGCCCAAAATTGTGTGAGAAGCTCTAATTCGCAATAACGTGAAACCCCAGGATTGCGTTTGGATTGCTCTTGGATTATACTTCCAATTTCCCACGTCTGAAAGAGTCCAAAGAGGAGAATATAAATTGGGCGACTGCAAATCTAGACCAAAGTAGTGATTCCATCCCTCTGGAAGTTCAGAGAACAAGGCTGAATGCCATCACTGGATCCCCTCCTGGGCTAAAGGAAGAGTGGATTTTTCCCCCCTCCTCAATATCGGTTGAGCTTAGTGCAGACGGAGCCTTAGTCATTCAGATATTTCGGTCTGTCATACTGAAATGGAACAACAAGTTCTGATTTCGGCCACAAACGTGTCTGTTAGACACACGCCAAGATGGGCGCCGGGCCGCTCCTGCCCCCTTCCAGGTGTGCTCCTGTCTGTGCCAAATTAGACCCTTTTCTTCTGCTTCTTAACATGGACATGTATGAGATCTAGGGAAAGCCCCATTTATGTTTCCTTCTTCTGACAGGCCCTGGTTTCTCTTTCATCTCTGCAGGACATTTGCAGGAATCAAGTTTTTTGAAAGAAGAGGCGATTCTGCACCTTTTCAGTCTCATGCCTCGGGTCTCCAGGAGCAGCTGCCGCCTGATCTGGTCTGGTTTTGGAAGCTTAAGCTAGTTAGCGTTTGGACAGAAAACCCACCCAAGCAATACTAGCCATTTCTAAATAAGGGTAGGAAGAAATCCTGCCCCAAATCCCAGCAGTCAGAGTTGCACACCCTCCAGCTGTCCAGATTTGGCAGCGACAGATCAGATTAATCCTCTGTTGCTGAATCGTTTTCCAACTGCTATGAAAAAGTCCTAGTTTTTCTGTCCTTCTCTTATTTCCCCCCTTTGTTTCCAGCTTACTTTGCTTGCTGCAAACTGCATTCAAAGTGCAAAAGTAGTTTGCACGCAATGAACTCCGAAGGAAGAGGAGAGGAGCAGAAGGGCAGAAATCTTACCCTTCCCAGTAGGCTCAGGAAAGATCAAACTGCTGCACCTCCTCTTAACTTTTCTATTCTTCCTCATTAATAACGTTTGCTGTCTTGACCATGCTCTGATGTTGCTTGGCCAGATGTCTTCTGCTTTTCGTATGTGAAATGTTGGAGCTTTGCCTGTCCCCAAATCCTTGGAAGATGCACTGTTTGCCACCTCTCAACACAATCATTTCCAAGTTTGGGAGATCAGGAGGATGAGTGGCAATACTCACAATTATTTGCCTTTTGCCGTAAGTGTTACAACAGACCCCAGCAGGGATTTCTCAGGGTCCCTGGGATGTCTCTCCAAAAGTCGCCCTTGCCATGTTTCCAGTTTAAAGAAAATAGTTGGGATACATTGCTGCTCATCCGTCTGCTCTCCGGAAACTTGGAAATATAGGAGGAATTGTGCGTGGCTTGCAAGGTGGTTTTGAAGTGAGAGAGACTTTTGGCCATTGCTTTATTGGAAGACAATTCTGACCTACCCAAGATTAAAAAGTGTACTGGGATGTCACAAATCAGACTGACAACACTGCAACCGTACCAAAGTTAAAAACAGACAAATATCCCACACCCTCTGACATATAGATAAGGATAAGGGGATTATGTAATTTATTTTGTATGTAACTACGTATTTTATTTACATATTTTGCTGTTGTAACCCACCTCGATCCGAAGGGAGAGGTGAGATAAAATTTATTTTTATTATCGTTATTATTATTATTATTAATGTAAATAAGAGCCTTCCTTGCATAACCGTTAAATTTGTTGTTGCTGTGTGCCTTCAAGTCATTCCCGACTTATGGCAACCCTAAGGCGAGACTATCCTGGGGCTTTCTTGGCAAGGTTGGTTCAGGGGAGTTTTAGCATTGCCTTCCCCTGAAGCTGAGAGAGTGTGACTTGCCTAAGGTCTCCCAGTGGGTTTTGTGGCCAAGCTGGGAATCAAACCCTGGTCTCCAGAGTTGCAGGCCAGTACTCGAAGCTACTATGCCAGCATGGGATTGCGAGAAAGCCTTAGTGTTCTTGCAGGTTCGTATGGGGAGATACGGTCTTTCAAATAGTCTGAACCTAAACCATATAATAGGGCTTTATAGGTCAACGCCAACACTTTGAATTGTGCCCAGAAACAAACCAGGGAAAGCTGTCTCAACAAGAGAGTTATAAACTCTCTATCAGGTTGCCAACTGATCAGGAAAATCAGTTCGGGCTGCTCCTGTATCTTCGACCGATCTGCAGTGACTGGACTCTGGAGTTTATCATACGACAGAATTTGGGGGTATAATGCAACGGCAATCCAAACACAATCATGGGGTTTCACGTAATTGCGAATGAGTGTATCTCACGCAATTTCGGGCAATGGGGAGTCATTCCGAACGCAATCATGGGTTTTCACGTGATTGCGTATTAAAGTATCTCACGCAATTTCGGGCAATGGGGGGTCATTTTCGGGAAATGGGAAGTCATTCTGAACGCATTACGAATGCAATTAGAACTCACGTAAATTCGCTAAACTAGCGAATTTACGTGAATTCGAATTGGCCCCGTTCGAAATTGGAAGAAATTCCTCCCATGTGATAAACTCCTCTGATGCTTTTTCTCTGTCATGTTGATAAGGATCCACACCTGTTAAGATCTCCTGCATATTTTTCTGAGCCACTGTTAAAACCACCGCTTTTTTTGGTTTTAATGGCTACGAAAGCACTATTTCATTGCAGAGGAAAGCTGCCCCAACTGTAACGGAGCACCGTGAAGGTCTGGCTCAAAGTGACTGTTAAGATTTGCAAGGGATTCTGTGGAAGCAACCTGTGGTTGAGTTGCCTTTTTTCTAACCCAGGTCAAGGGGGTCAGGATGTGATTCATTTTGGTAAACTTTTCATTTCCAGAACAGCTTCAACTTTCTGGAGCGATTCTATCTGTGGTTTTTGAGGTGTCCAACCAAATGACTACGAGGTACTTTCCAATATCAAAATGAAAACTCCGGTTTTGAAACTGGCTGACAGTAATATTTAGGGCTTGCTTTCCATCTTGCGTGATCCAAGAAGGGCCGCATCTGCACTGCAGAAATGATGCAGTTTTGAATGCACTTTAAAAGCCATGGCTCCATTGCTATGGGATTCTGGAATTTGTAGCTTTGCGGGATATTTAGCCTTCTCTCTCCGAAAGCTCTGGGGCCACAACAAACTACAAATCTGCATTTCATAGCATGGAGCCATGGCAGTTAAAGTGGCATCAAACCGCATTATTTCTACAGTGAAGACACAGCCAAAATGATATGAAGTGCCAGCCATCTAAAATGGCCATTTGTTTGACCATTATGGCTAGTATGAAAGAAGTGGATAAACTAAAGTCTTCCAGGTTATATTGCTGGATTATTTCTCCCATCAGCTCTAGACAGGAATGCTGGGCAACATAGTCAACCACATTAGATGATGATGATGATGATGATGATGATGATGATGATGATGATGGGGGCTTTGACAGCAGCCCAGATGTGCCCAAATGATACATGGTTATTGCCAAAAAGCCTTTTTATTTTATTTTATTTGACAAGTTTATTTGGATGATTCATAGCCAATATGGAAGAAAGCTTAATGGATATAGGGCATTTTATATTATCTATGACCCTCTTCATGCTTTTTAAAAAGTATTATTATCACTATTACTATTATTCAATTACTTTTAATATATACAAGGAAGAGGCCCTAGGGATCATATTGCAAACATAAATTGGATAGCGGGGCACGCAAAACAGTTTCAGAACAAAAACTGAGCATTTTTTTACACACGTTTCGACGAACTTTTGCAACTTGGGGCAAACTTTCATGATGGGATTTTTGCATCAGATGCACTGGGCTTTAATTTTTGCACAAAATTTGGGACAAATTCTGTTTTGGGTGAAGTGCAAAACCCTTTTGGTGAGATCTTTGCAAGGAGATTCTGAAATCTTGCAACGTTTGACTTTTTAAAAAGAAACCACGGCGCTTTTCCCATTGAGGATGGGGAAACTAGCAAATATCCTTTACATTCCTAGTTTTACATTCCCAAGAAGGAAGAGGAGGTTTGGCCCGTTAGATGTGTGTACTACTGAGAATTGTGCCATAATATCAAGAGACGGCTGTTCTTTTGATACCCAAGAATCCCCTTAATTCTCATGCTTTTGCAACGGCTGAAAAAAAAAAGTCCCCCTTTGTGACTCAAATAAAGCCAGTAGAAACGTCAAACAAGCAAATGTTCTTTTCGGTGAAAGCTGGCATAAGCGGGCCAGAAATGAGTGATCCGAAATGGTAGTTCAAGGAAGCCGCAGCAATAAGAAGAAAAGAAGAATGGGGCCGACGTTAGCAGTTCGCACTAAACTACTAACTACTAGTATTAAGGTCTAACAATGGAGTTGGTCATACGACGGAAATTGGGGGTATAATGCAATGGCAATCTGAATGCAATCATGGGGTTTCACGTTATTGCGAATTAAAGTATCTCACGCAATTTCGGGCAAAAGGGAAGTCACTCCGAACGCAATCATGGGTTTTACGTTATTTCGTGTTAAAGCATCTCACGCAATTTCGGGCAATGGGGGGGTAATTTTCGGGCAATGGGAAGTCATTCCGAGTGCATTCCGAATGCAATTAGGTTTCACGTAAATTTGCTAAACTCGCGAATTTACGTGAATTCGAATTGGCTCAATTGGAAATTGGGAGAAATTCCTCCCGTGTGATAAACTCCTATGAAACTGACTCCCAACTACACATTAGGAAGAGATCCCTGACCGTTTGAAAACGGACCAGCCTTCCTTGGAAAGTGGCAGACCAGAGAGACAACTGTGTGGAAAGGATGAAAATGAGGACATTTTGCTCTCCGGATGAATTTTTCCTTTCGTCCCCAAATTTCTAGCATTGCAATAGCTTTGCCTTTGTTGTTATATGCCTTCAAATTGTTTCGACTTATGGCAACCCTAAAACTGTGGGGTTTTCTTGGCAGGTTTCTTCAGAGGGGGTTTGCCATTGCCATCCTCTGAGGCTGAGAGAGTGTGACTTGCCCAAGGGCACCCAATGGGTTTCCACAGCAAAGCCAGGATTCGAACCCATGTCTCCAGAGCCACATTACCTACATTAAAGACACACATTACTTTGCATTACAGTTGAACTCTTAGAAATACAGTTTAGGAAACCGCGGCGAAGGAGAAAGCAAAGGGACCAAGGGAATGCAAACTCAGCAAAGAGGGTTTGGGATACAATGGACAATGGGATATTTATTGCATAAGAATTGTATTTTATTGTAGTTTTATTGTTAGATGCTTCGATCTTTTTGGAGAAGCGGGATACAAATACATTTTAATTATTTTTATTATTATCAATCGAAGAGTTTTAGGTGTCACTGATTGTCAAAATCTCTCTCTTTGCAATGCTAGACATTTGAGGAAAGAAGGAAATTTTCATGGGACGAGGGGGAATTCTTGTTTAGGATGGCAACGAAGTCTTTTTATACTGGCCAAAGCATTCCTCTGTTTTTAATTCCTCTGCCCAGCCCAGAAATCTAGCTTACAAAAACTCCCTATGCATTGTGCAACTTCGCCTGTTACATCTTTGCTGGCTTGCTATTAAAGGCACTGGAGCGGAGCCTGGAAGTAAAGTTGGCAACCCTAGAGGAAGATTTTTTTTTCCTATGGAGTTTATCACACGAGGGAATTTGGGGGTATAACGCAATGGCAATCCGAACGCAATCATGCGGTTTCACGTTATTACGAATGAGCGTATCTCACGCGATTTCGGGCAATGGGAAGTCATTCCTAACGCAATCATGGGGTTCCACGTAATTGCGTATTAACTTATCTCATGCAATTTCGGGCAATGGGGGTCATTTTTAGGAAATGGGAAGTCACTCTGAACGCATTCCGAACACAACTAGAACTCACGTAAATTTGCTAAACTAGTGAATTTACGTGAATTCGAATTGGCTCCATTCGAAATTGGGAGAAATTCCTCCGATGTGATAAAACTCCACTGAAGTAGAGCAGGCATGCAGCACCCTTTCTTCTCCTTCTTAGTAAAACTCTGCAATAAAACTCTGGGCCCCTCGGAGTTTGCAGCTGAAATGGGACCATCCGTCCGTCTGACTCATGAAGGGTTTCGGTGGCCTCTTTTGAGACCAAAAAGATACGCACTTTTGTTTCACCGGAGGGGTGTTTTTTGACTCAAATCAGAGCACCCAGTCAGAATGAAAGAGAAATTTCTTTGCGAAGACGCACATATTTCAAAGCCTCACTCGAAATTTCAAGAAAGGGAGACAAAATATCTACAGGAGAGCAAATTTGGCTGTTGAAAAGCTGTTGAGGTTGCCAACTTCTCTTCTGGCGCCTCCTGGGCTTCTAAGAGCCATGCGACGGGTAGAAACTGAGCAAGTGAATCTATCTTCCTCCCATTTCCTGGCTTTATATTAATTATATTATATTATATTATATTTATAATCCTGCTTTTGTGCCAGCATAGAACCACCAAAGTGGCTTCTTCTTCTTGTTGTTGCTGTGCGCCTTCAAGTCATTTCCAACTTATGGCAACCCAAAGGCAAACCTATCACAGGGTTTTCTTGGCAAGATTTGTATAGAGGAAGTTTGTTTTTCTCTTCCTCTGAGGTTGAGAGAGTGTGACTTGCCTAAAATCAACCAATGGTCTTCCACGGCTGGATTTTTTGGAGAAGTTTATAGAGTTTTTAAATATATTCAAACCGTGGATGCTTGGATCCATGGATATGGAAGGCTGACTGTGTATGTTTTACCTGTAACTTATGTTCCTATGGACCTTACCATACTAGCTCAGAAACTGGATTTAAAGTAGATTTAAAGTAGAACAAACCTTGAGGTTTATCACACGACGTTTCCACAAACGCGAAAATAAAGGGGACAAAAACGACACTTTTCTTATTTTCGGGAAGTTGCAAAAGTTTTAATATAATTTAGATGACCATTAACTTACCGACCAGTTATATATTGCATTTAATCTGTGTTTTGCTCAGCCTTGAGCCTTAGGGAGAGATGGATAAAAATGTAAATAATAATAGTAATAATAATAATTATTATTATTATAGCTGTTGTTGCACAGCAGAAGGTTGACCGTAGTGGTTCCCAAACTTTGGTCCTCCAGGTATTTTGGACTTCGGTTCACATAAATCCTAGCCCGCTTGGTCAACGGTCGGGAATGTTGGGATCTGATGTCCAAAACAACTGGAAGACCAAATTTTGGGAACCTCTGGACAAATGGTCTTTGCCGTTCCTTCCAACTCTCTGCGGTTCTACGATGGAGGAAACAGATTTTTCGCATCCATGCAATTTTCACTGCAACAATGCGTTCGCATTCTTGCACTGCACCCAGCCACGCCAATTTGCAGGGGAGGAAAAAGGGCTTCCTAGTGGATCGTGGCCCCTTTCCTTTCCTATTAAGGGCAAGCCGTTCTGGTATTTTTCATCTTCTCGCGTGCCATATTTTGGCTTTTTCCCACCTCGGTGACTGTAGCTGCTGCTATCTCTGGAGGAAGCGGTCACAAGCAGAGCTGCATTTTTAAACCTGAAAGTCCGGGTGATAAACTGGAGAGCGCATTTTGGTCTCGCACTGTGCACTGGCCAAGACCACAAGCAGGAAATTTCACGCTTGCAATCTGCTAATAATACACACCGTTTTCTCTATAAAGACAGAGAAAGAGGAAGAACGAAGCCATCTTCGGTCATCCCTCTAGCTCTTTGTTTTGTTTCCAAGCCTAATTTGTAAAAATGAGACTAAAGTAAGCATTTCAGAGCCAAGTAAGGGCAATACAGGAGTCAAATAAGGCAAGAGTATTTGGTGATCGAGCCGGTGTCGCAAAGTGGTTTGAGCACTGGACTACGAATCTAGAGACCAGGGATCGAATCCTGGCTCGGCCTTGTTAAACTGGAACCTGGGCAAGTCACACTATCTCAGCCTCAGAGGATGGCAATGACAACCTCATTATGAAGACACTTGCCGAGAAAAGCCCATAAGTTGGAAATGACTTGAAGGCACAGAAACATGCCAAGAAACAAAAACAAAACCATGATAGTATGGTCACCATAAGTTGGAAATGACTTGAAGGCACACAACAGCAGCAACAACGGTTGGCAATAACAATCAGAGTCTGGAAAAGTTACTCTTTCGGAGTCCCAAGATCCCCCAGCCACTGGGGCTTGTCATCCAAAAAAGTAACTTTCCCAACCTCTGATAAGCTCCAGAATATATTCTGGCTTCATCTTTTTTTTTCCTCCAATGCAGATTGTGTATCTTCTTTCTTTTGGAAAAACGGACTGAAAACATTTCAAACCTGGTTTGTTTGTGGGCTGTGTCTCCATCTGCTGACTAGAGACTGAATAACTTCCCAATTTCCAACCAGCTTGAGCCTTGGACCAGGACTCTGGAGACCAGGGTTCGAATCCTAACTCAGCCATGGAAACCCACTGGGTGGCTTCAGGCAAGTCACACTTTCTCAGCCTCAGAAGATGGCAATGGCAACCCCCCTCTGATGAAATTTGCCAAGAAAACCCCTTTATAGGTTCATAGAATCATAGAGGGTCGCTATATGTCGGAAACGATTTGACAGCACGCAACGACAGCCACAAAATCTCTTTGTACGGTATCATCCAGAATCCACAAAGCAGTGGATACCTTTACGCGGTCAACCAAAAATGCAGAAAATCTATGATGGCAAGCTTTTGGAAGCTACAACTGGCTTCTTCACCAGACGAAGGGGTTAAGAATCACACAGGAGAAAGAAAAATTATAAAATGGCCACGTTGCATGCAAAATGCACAATGTACATATTGCAAGCCTTCGAAGCTCCGCTGGCTTCTTCATCAGTTGAAAGTTTTAAGTATGATGCAGGAGAAAGAAAGAAAGAAAGAAAGAAAGAAAGAAAGAGACAGAGGGATAGATAGGTAGATAGATTAGATTAGATTGATAAATTGGATAGATAAAATAGACAGATGGAGAAACAGAGAGATAGATAGAGAGATAGTTAAGATGTATGGATGGATAGATAGATAGATAGATAGATAGATAGACAGACAATTGTTAGTCCTAGCCCTACATTTGGTCAAGATGTTGTAGTTGTCCTCAGTTCAGATGTTATGGAAAGGTATTCCTACATGGTTCCAAGGGGGGAATCTGCCATTGCCTTCCTCTGAGGCTGAGAGAGTGTGACTTGCCCAAAGGCACCCAGTGGCTTTCCGTGGCCAAGCCAGGATCCAAACCCTGGTGCACATGGCCAATGATGTTGTGCTATGTGTCTGACGGAGGATCTCGGCTCACAACAACAACAAGACGAAGGATGATGCCAAGAACAGGGTGAAGAAAAGGGTGGGGAAAAAAAGTGTGCGAAGGAGTAGCCGGAGAGTTAAAATTGGGCCGGAAGCCAGGACTCAGCCCCAGCTCCGGGCGGATAGTGCGGCTTTGGCTCCTGTTACAATATATCATGGAAATCCCCCAAATGCCCAAGAGAAGCCGCGTCTCGTGATGGTCTGAAAACACACCGCACGCTGTAGTGCCGATGATTAATTTTTAACTCATGGAGCTTTGCAGGCGCAGGCGGCGGCGGGGTATAAAAAAGAGCTTCCTTCCTCTGCGGCTTAGCAACAGATCCTTGCCAGTCTGGCATGCTCTTCTTCCCAACCGAGGCTCAGAAAAATCAGAATTTTATTGGGCCAAGCTGAGAGAAGGGTCAGCCGGGAACAGATTGCTGCTATGGGGGCTTGCCTTAGTCCGCCAGACGGTAAGCACAAAGGTGCAAGGGGCATTGCCAAGGGAAAGCATGTCTGGAGCAAAGTGCCAAGACCTGTGAGATCTTGTGGTGGAAGCTAGGCAAAAGGGGCTCTTGTGGATCGCAGCACCCACAATCTCCAGTCAAGGCTGGGGAATTGCGAGGGCTGGATTCCCAAAGGAGGTGATCTTTTGCAGCTCTTGTTATGACGGCTTAAGATCAAGTCTAGAGGTGGTGTTATAGGACAGATGTTTTGAACCCCGTCTCCCGGAAGACCGAGTCACCTTGGCCTTGCAAGAGTCCAGCAATCTGAGAAATGAAGCCCCAAACATCTGGAGGACCAAAGTTTGGGAAACCACTGTCAGAAGAGATGCTGCTCTGAATTGTTGCTTCTGTTTTGTGAACGGGGAGTTGGTGCAACCTCAAAATATTTGGAAGTCCCCCACCTCACTTTGCAAAAAAAAAAAAAAAGGCTACAGATAAGGATTGGGTTTGGATCAGGGGGGAAAAATCTGGCTTCCTTGAAGTGAAATACCAAGAATAAGTGTGCACAGAGTGCATTTCCTGCAGCACTCCAGTGTCACTTCTAGCCACCTTTTAGCTGATTTTTGGTCAGTTTCCCTCTTCTTTTTTTGGTGTTACAGGACAGTTTGGGGTATCTGCACCGGGTGTCCAATAGAGTAGATATGCCACTGCCCTGACATCTGGGCTTCTCGGAAACGTCTCATCTCTGTGAGATGTTGGAAAAATTCAATCTTTTTATGGGACAAGAATTCCTGCAAGCCTTTCCAGTCAAGAGATCCATTGACTGGAGCATCCCTGGGAATTGGGATGCCCAAAAATACATTTTTCCACAAGCCCTGAAGGACATGGGATGTTGCAGGTATGGCCTGTCAGAAGACTGTGGTAGAAATCAGGGGTTTTCTTTTATAAAAAGAGTTCTCATAAACATTTTACCCATTCAGCAATAAACAGCAGCAGGTGCCACTTCTCTGATGATATTTCCGCTTTGCATGGTCTTCGAGACTTAAATTTCTTTTCCCAAGGAAACCTAATAATAATAATAATAATAATAATAATAATATAATATAATAATAATAATAATAATAATAATTGCAAAGATATGCATCCAAGCAATGGCCAGAGTGTTCCAATGGACTTTGGATGCTTCCAATGAGTGCTAGGTATTTCTGATGTGCATGAGGCACGTCTAATTGTGATGCACACTGAGCATTTCTCATGCTCATTGGGCACTTCTGGTGCGCACTGGATATTTTGGATGCACATTGGACACTCCTGATGCACCTTGGCTATCCCTGTTGCAATTCAGTGCTTCCCCAGTGACTGCATGCACATCAGGAATGCCCCCATGCGCACCAATCCCATTGCACATTGGGGTCGCGGTGCATCGGTCAATCCACTGGCTACCATTGTCCAATGGATGCCCATACAGGTCAATGTCATGGGAGCCCTAGGAGAATCCAGGCATTGCAAAAATGCTCCGCTCTTTTTCCAGCACATGCAAATCCACTAAGACCCATACTGCATTCCAGCCTCCTTTCCTCCCCTGTATTCAAGGTGACTCAAAGATTTTTTAAAAATGCAATTTAGTGTACATAAAAAAAAAACAAAACACAACCCTATAAAAGTAATTACCGACGCTCAGTTAAAAGACATATAGAATTAAGCCCATTTCCCAAAGCCATGTTTCCAAAGCTCTGCTGGCCTCTTTCTGGGAATAAGCTTTGGGGGACTGGAACTCAGAGGGAAATTGAGGGGAAAGGAGAATTTCTTTATTATTTCCCTCTGCTTTTCTTGTAAAAAGAAAAGAAAAGTGAAAGAGAGATGCTTTGCCATCTCATCACATGTCCCTTTTGGCACCTTGGACACACAGCCGATCCCTAAGGACAAACACTTTAATGGACAATATAAACAGAGTTAATGTTTAAGCATTTTAAAGAGTTTAAAAGAGTTCCCTTTTCAAAAAAAAAATATTTTAAATATTTTTTTAAAAAATGGATTAATTCATAATCCCATATGTATCTGCTCTTTCCCCACACATATTTACTTATTTATTATTATTATTATGCTTTATTTATAAAGCTTAATATCCTTTATCTGTTCCGATCAGGTTACGGGTATAAGGTGGATCTGAAACTTTTGTGTTTAAACATGGGTCCAATTTCCAAGATATCTCATTATGGACATATACCCAAATACAGGTGTTCCAGAATCCAAAATCCAAAACGCTTCTGATCCCATGTATTTCGGATAAAGGAGACTCAGCCTGTTAACTGCGTCGGGGGAACAGCAAATACTATTTTAGAGGGCCATAAATGGCAAAGAGCGTGCATAAAATGGGGAAATATTAACTGAGGTTGCATCCACACCGGCAATATAATTCAGCTCCAGTCTGCAGCCTTCTGCCTTGGTTTGATTCCATGAATAAAAGAAATCTTCTCCTCTTCCTCTGCTGAGTAAATGGAGTCCAAGTTGCTTTTGCATTTTGAACTCAGTTTGCAGCAACTGAAGTGTGCTGAGGCCAAAGGAGGAAAGTGGGAAGAAGCGAGAGAAACTGGGACATTTTAAAAACAACTGGAAAAGTGGGAAGACAGAGGATGAATTTCCAAATCAGGACAGTTGGAGAACATGCAGTTTCCTTTTTCCAACTCTGGCAGCAGAAAATGCAAACATCTACAATAAAACCATGCCTCAAAAAAAGAAAGGAAGGAAAATCTTAGCCATTGAACTTTCAGCTATTGTGCAACTGTTTTATGCTGGTTGGTTTCGGTTTTGTCTTCTTGGAATCCAAGAGATGTTATCTAAAGCATAAAGCAGGCAAAGCAAACCCAACCAATACCTGTTTATGGGCCTCGGAAGGCAAACTGCTTCAGATAGCTAAGTCTAATGCTAAATTCAGGTTTTGCAGGAATGCAGACATTGCTCTCTGTGGCTTGTCAGGACGGAGGACAGATAAAGTGCCCAGCGTTTCACGTTAGATGCAGAGTTTCCCAAGAACTATAGCTTTCTCTCTGTATAAAACAAGGTTCTAGTCCTTACTTTGGAGATCTACACAGTGGCTCTCAGTGCCAATTGTGAATCCGCACTGGGTTTTGTACATTTCTATACCGCTTATCGGTATAAGGAGCTATGCAAGGTGCTGAACTCTCTCCTCAGAATAGTTTTGGTACCCCGAGTAGCTTATCTGAGTTGGAACGAAAGCTCCTGCCACACTGCAGGATTAATGCACTTTGACACCACTTTATCCATCATGGCTCCATAGTGTGGAATCCTGGGATTTGTTGTTTGTTGTGGTCCCAAGCTTTATCGCATGGCAAAAGAAACCCGAAACGCAGTGTAAGAGAAGCGGCTTTCTCCTTGCCTCTCGTAGCTCTTCCGTTCTCAGTCCCAACAGAGGCGGCCATAAAAGCATGCCTTTGGTCGAGCTGGAAAAATCCATTTGGTAAAAGGCATGCTTTTGGAACCGTCTCCTTTGGGCATGAGAAGAGAGGTGCTAAGATGTTATGCAGAGAGGCACAGAGAAAGGCGCTACCCTCCTGCTCCATTTCAGCTTTCTTTTCTTATGCGATATGGCTCTTGCAAAACTACAAATCCAAAAATGCCATAGCATTGAGCCATGGCATTTAAAGCAATGTCAAAATGCATTAATTCTGTAATGCAGATGCACTACACCAACACCAGATATAACAGTACTGATCTCAATGAAGAGATCACTTGAGGGTATGTGGCAGGGGAATATATGTGTAACCAAACCTCCTCTTTCTCCATTTCCGTTGCTGACAGCATCTCTCGTGTCCCCCGCAGAGACCGACGTTTCGGGCCGCCCGACCTCTGCTCCGCTCTTCTTCCATCCTTACGTCAAAGGGTCCCAGATCGTGATGGACGAGTCTCACTCCATTGCCAGCCGAGCCGCCACTTTCCACGACGGCCTCGTCTTCTCCAACCGACCCGTCCAACCTTACGAGAAGGTGGCCCTGAAGATCTACAAGGAAGATGGCAAGTGGCACGGTGGCTTGAGGGTGGGCTTCACATGGGAAGACCCTTCCTTATTGGAGCCGAGGGAGCTGCCTCCGTTCGCTTGCCCAAATCTGGTCAGGCGAGGAAAGACCCGAGCCTGCGTCTTACCGGACGAATACTGCGAGGAAGGCACCGTTGTCAGCTACTGGGTGGACCACCAAGGCTGTGTTTTCTGCAGCATCAACAGGGAGCCAGAGGACCTCTTGCTCTTAGATGGTGTCTTGGTGACATCTCCTCTTTGGGCTGTGATGGACATTTATGGCAGGACCAAAGCGGTCCAACTGCTAGGTACGTAAGCAACTCAGGCATCCCATGGGTTCATCTGTTAGTGTAATGAGAGATTAATCTGTTAGAGGCACTGGATGAGATTCCCATTATTATTATTACTATAATTATCATTTATTTATATAGCACTGTAAAGTTTGCACAGCGCTTTACATAGCAAGGGTCAAATAAAATAAGTGGGGAAAACCTGCCAAGCGGCGTACAATCTAAAACAGCAACGACATTACATGATTAAAATATCTCTAAAATAATACTAATACTAATAATTCTAATATTAATAATACTAAACAATACCTTCCTAGAGGAAGCAGTGTTGGCTAATGCCGCCTTGAGTCTCTATATTGTGAGAAAGGCGGGACATAAGAAAATAAAATAATAATAAAATAATAATAGATAGATTTGCATGTGTCTATTTGTTGCTCAGTTAGAATAAATGCAAATGAACTTTGGAATTGCTATCCAAGGTCCAGATTGAATTTTGGAAGAGCTATCCAATCACAACATCTCCAGTACCTTGGATAGCTCTTTCAAAGTTTAGACTAAGGCCGCTGCCATACTGCAGAATGAATGCAGTTTGACACCGCTTTAACTGCCATGGCCCCGTTCTATGGAATCCTGGGATTTGTAGTTTGTGGTGGCCCCAGAGCTCTCTGACAGTCCAGACTAAAGGTCTCACAAATCCCAGAATCCCATAACTTGGTGCTATGGCAGTCAAAGCGGTATCAAACTGCATTAAGTCTGCAGTGCAGAGGCAGCCTAAAACATAGAAACACAGAACTATCCCATTGACATGGGACTTGCATACAACCAGCCACAGACAAGGCTATGCTAGTGTGCAAAATAGTATCGTCGGGATAGATGTTTGCATTACCAGAGTGGATAGGGAAGGACAAATGTTGACGTGTGGCATCCTGAACTCTTTATTTTCCACTTTAGATCCCTCAAGCCCACCCATAAATAATAACGTCCACAGCCCGCTGCTACTGGCTCGTGATGACCAGATTGGTAAGTCTCTGCAAAGATCTTTTCTGTTGTCTTACCCCGGTAATTTCCTCTTAACCTAGAAGGCCGTCCCACAAAACGGCTGGCATGAACCCATTTGCTTCGTCTCCGTATCCTCCAATTGTTCAGATTCGGCAGGGAGAGTCCAATTAATTCTCGATTGTCCCTTTTTGTTTCCAACTGATTTTAAAACGTCCCAGTTTTTCTCTCCATCCTCAGCTTATTTCAGTTGCTCCAAACTGAATTCAAAGTGCCTGCCTTTAACTCAGCAGTGGAGGAAAGGACGACTCTTCCCCTTCCCAGCCAACTCAGGCAAAAGCAAATGGCTGCGTCGTCTTCTAGCTTTTCATTAATAATTTGTATCATCTTGCCCACACTGTGATGCTGCTTGTCCAGATGTGTCCCAGTTTTCAGATGTAAAATACAGTGGGTTCTTTTGTATTTGCTGGGGTTTGGTTTCGGGACCCTCCATGGATACCAAAATCCTTGCGTGCTCAAGTTACATTAAATGCAATTGCATAGTAGAATGGTGTCTCTCATATAAAATGGTCAAATCAAGGTTTGCTTATTGGGATGTTTATATTTTTGGAATATTTTCAAGTGGTGGAAAAAAACCCGTGGATACGGAGGGCTACTGTATTGTATGTGGCTTGCTCCTGGATCTTCAACGTAAAACGCTCCCTTCTTTTCCAGAGTCCAACCGCCAGGACTCCCACAGCCTTCCTGAAGAACGAACCGGTGACGAATGCGCCGTGTGCTTTGGGTACAAGGCCAACACCATGATGCTGCCTTGTTCCCACGCCAACTTCTGCGCCTGCTGCTCCTTGAAGATCTTCAAAACCAGCGGCCGTTGCCCGTTGTGTCGGACAAAGGTGAAGAAAATCCTTCACATCTCCGTGTTGGCCGAAAGAGAGGGAACGGAAGATCGGTCGGACAACGCGAAGAACATCCAGCCTCTTCGGTGACAAAACGGATCCCGCAAAAACGCTTGGAAATACTTGCACTCTCGAGGGGAGTGTGGCGGAACTGAAAAGATGGAGGAAAGCTGGGTCTGAAGGAGGAGAAAGGGAAAACAAATGGGTCTCCTTTGATGGGAGCTGGATGAGTTTGACTGTGACTAGGAGAGGTCTCCTCACTTTCCTTTCTTCTGGGATATGAGAGTTGTGTAAGTGTAAAACTCTTACCTCCATAACAACAACAACAGCAAACCTTTTTCGCATTTGGATATGGAACAGTAATGGCAACATTCAGAGCCTGGAGAATGGACCAATCTTCCTTCCTTCCTTCTTTTGAGATTACAACTCAGGTTGTCCAAAAAACCCCACAGCAATCCCAAATACCTCTGTTTTCCTCTGCAGACCCTCTCAAAATGGTGCCAGAAACAGTATCCTGGAAGAATGAAATATACTCACCTATTTTGGGATCCTGCTCTTGAACCAACCAGACTCTTTCGTGTTGCTGCAAGAGCTCAACTGCAGCTTCTCCTCTTAGAAATTACTACTGGAAGAAATTACTACTGGTATATATTACTACTGGAAGAACAGCTGTAGCTAGGTTGTCAAGTGCATTTTCTACTTCTGTTCTTGTACCTTTAACGCTGGTGTGAATTCCCCAGGTTTTCCATGCCAACCAATGGAGGATGCCAACTTTCACTGCTACATTTCGGGGTCAATCGCTTACTAAAGGCACAGGTACTGATCCCTTAAAAATACAGACAATCCTTTGCTTCTTGATTATTGCTTTTTTTAAAATCTTAATTGCATATTTTTAATACTAAGTTGCAAACTGCATTGGGTATTTTTGTTAACAAAAAGGGAATCTGTTCATTCTATTGCAACTTTATATACCAAGAAGTCTTTTCCCCCTATTATTGTTGTTATGTATCTCTTTTCAGTGGTGTCTATTGTCCTATTCGAAATTTTATTTTTTTTAGTATTTTATCCTTACTTGTGGTTTCCATGACATTGCAAAATCACTTTATTTTATACAAAAGTAGTATGGTGTAATAAATGAAAAAGAAATGATACCTCTGTGTTTCTTAATGTTGTGCTTTTTAATTAGAGGATCCTACTTAGAGGCACAGAAGCTCACACCAAACCCATTCAAACAGAAAACAATGATTTAAAGAGAGCAGAGAAACTTCTATTTTATCTCCACAATTTAACTTATAAACCTCTATTGAGTTCCCCACCTCCTGCTGCTCTTTTGCCTTAACCTAGGCTGCATCTACACTGCAGAAATAATCCAGTTTGGCACCATTTTAACTGCTATGGCTCAATGCTATGGAATTCAGGGAGCTGTAGTTTATTGTGGCACCAGATCGCTCTGACGGAGAAGGATAAATATCTCAGAAAACTACAATCCCCTTCCCCAAAAGATTATTAATAATGTTCCAACTGTTTGGCTGTACAGGTTGAGTCTCCCTTATCCAGAATTCCAAAATTTAAGTCTCTCAAAGCCAAAACTTTTTTCATAAGTGGCTGAAATAGTGACACCTTTGCTTTCCGACGGTTCAGTGTGCACAGACTTGGTTTCATACACAAAATTATTTTAAATATTGCATAAAATTAGCTTCAGGTCATGTGTATAAGGTGTGTATGAAAAGTAAGGACAGGTTCCTTACCTGTAACTGTAATTCTTCGAGGGGTCATCTGCAAATTCACACAAATGCGTTATTCTGCGCCTTTGGAAACTTCCGGAATCACTAGGGAAGACTTTTTGGCGCTAGCTCCACCACAATCCATATAAGCCCAGCGTCTTCCCACTCTTTCTCATTTCCTTTTGTCCACTTGCGCTAGCTTAGAAGGAACTTCAATCGTTGGAATCGCTCTCTGATTCGATTTAAAAAATTGACCACGGATTGTTTGACTATTCGGGTCTTGTCTTCAAGCTCTTTCATTATGTACATGCAAATATTCCATTTAAAAAAAATCCAAAACCTAAAACATTTCTGATCTCAAGCAGATAAAGAGTCTCAGCCTGTAATAAAAAGACTTGTTTGAACTTAATGCTACCCACGGTAATGCCAATAAAGTCTGCAAAGAGAGGTCATTCCATAATGCAGGTGCCACAACAATTGTATGCCCATTGAGTTAAGACTTTGAAGGGGCATGCTTGTTTTGCAGCAAAATAGTTGAGCAAGAGGGTGTGTATATTGTCATAAACTTTTGTAATCTTTACAGATAAACTTCCTTCTGCTCTACAGGTACTGTTAACATTTTATGACACCTAGATAACACCAAGCAGAGAAAGCGTGGGCTATAGGATGGCAAAATAAAACCCAAATGAAATCAGTTAAGGTCCCTTTACTAACTACACACATTCACCAAATAGGTCTGGAGAGAACAAGCAAAAGATCTCGGAGCCAGATCCGAAAAGCCTGGGCAATGGGTTATGCTGGCTGGAAGATCCTGGAAGTCAGAAGCCAAAACCAAGAATTCAACATCTGCAGTAGTAATGATGAGTATTCTTAGAAGTCAGTGGAATTAAACCGATTAAATTGGAGCAGGATGAGTCACTCGGGGCCTTAGAAAGTTCAGCCGCTGGAGTGCCAAGTTCAACAGAGAGCAATGAGCAAACCATTAAAAAAGAGAGTTCAAACAGGTATGGAAAATTTTCCTTGGGGCAGGATGCTCACATGAGCCTTACATCATACTCACACTCTCTGTCCTCCCGACTATTGTACTAAAATGCAGGCAGGTGCCAGGATGAGTGGAAGATTTCCTTCACCGAACTCCCCTCCCTTTCGGCTTATGTGTATTCCTTTTCCTGTTTCAACATAGCTCAAAAGTTAACACAAGCCCCTCCTGTAGCATCAGATGCACAGATTAAGGACTACAAAGTACAAAAAGTGATGGCATCTTGAAGCACGTTCTCATTGGGACAATTATTGGAGGCATAACTATAGTCACAATAGCTCACATTGTTCACTCGGACTCTCCGAGGTCAAAAGGCATAACAGGAAATGTTGATTTAAACAGATTAGTGCAGATGAGATAAAAGCAGGGAAACCCCCTCTATCAAGGGAGCTCTTTGGCCAAAAGGCATAGCAGGGCCAAATTAGATTTAGATAAGCATCAAGAAACAGAGGAGGAAATGATCTCCTTGTAACATTTCAAGGAAGCTGATCAGAGAGCGGTGGCAAACTACAAGGGAGAAAAATGCAACCTCAGTTAAGATCCTAATGAGATAGAGCAATCCAGACACTACTATTCGCCCATTCACTTGTGAACAGAGATTTTTGGCACTTGATAAAACCAGTTGTGTGAAAGTATCACATTTTAATCTACACAAATTGCAGGAGACTGGATGCGCGTTAAACATTTGCAGGAAATGCAGGAAAGCCCTCCCATCTCATTCAGCAAACAACTCACTCCTTTGCAAATCCCACACGTTTTACGCGCAGCAGTTATTGAACAAAAGCAACCCCTCTGAAATGTCTGGGGGATCTGGTTGTTCCATCAGAGGTTTTTAGGGAATTCCAGCTAGGAGATGAGCAGCGGGAGAAGTCCAAAGCAAGGCAGAGCCGAGATCCCATACTGTGGTCATTTATTTCTTTTTAAAAAGATGTTTGTACAAATATATAAAACCACTGAAGATGATTTCAGCGTGGTGTGAGAAGGGGTTGTAAAAACAAAGCATGAGAGACACAGGTCTTCTATGTACAGGAAGTTTATCTACATTCTAAAAGCAAGCTGAATATATGCTGCAGTCTTTTGCTTTCAAGAAGACAAACATTTTTTAGAGGACTTGTAAAGCATTTGGATAGTCAAAGTGGGAGAGGGGAGCTGAAGAATTCAGAAGACAGTTAAGGGCACAACGGGTTCTGAAAGAGACATGCTGCTCCTGACTGTCCACAGTTCTGTATCATCAGTGAATCATGCACTGTTTTGACAGTCCCAGGAGCTGATGTTGCAGGCACCTTTAAGCAGAGAGACAGTTACAGATGGGCATAGGATGTGAAGAAGGCCATCCACCTATGCATCTCTTTTGGGGTGAATCCATTTCCTCCTTGAGGGTCCCAATTTCTTTGCCCGGCTGGGGCACGTTAAACTCCTTGCATCACTAAAACGTCTGACAAGTCTTCCAATCCCTCGAGCTTCAAGTTCTGGAAACAAAGGAGGCGGCAGGACAATCACCAAACACACCTATCTTCAAAACCGTTTACATACAAGTTTGGTCTCAACACAAAAGCGTGTTATGTGTGTAGGAGAAGACATCACCAGGTGGTTTACCAAAGCCAAGATCTTTATGACAGGAATGCACAGGTAGGCCGAGAAGAGCCCATTCATCCTGCTTGTCCGCTGAATTTTTGGTAAATGTAGGTTTGCTGTACATACCTTTTCATTAGCCAAGTGCAAAAGGGAAGCAAATGCCAAAGGCACGGACAGGTTCTTTGCCATTGCGGGAGGCAGCCTGCAAGAGACAGACAAGGAGGAACAACTCAGACTAAGAAGTAGTCCTTGCTGTTCTGAAATAAAGTCTAGAGCTTGCATTGAACAAACACATGCTCCACTTAGCTATAGACATTCGTCAATATTTTCATATTGTTTTGTACCTTCAAATCATTTCCAACTTATGGTGGCCCTATTCTAGGGTTTCCTTGGCAAGATTTCTTCCAGGAAGGTCTGTCCTTGGCTTCCCCTGAGAGTCACCCAGGAGTTTCAATAGCTGTGCAGGGATATGAACCCAAGTCCCCTGGAGACCTAGTCCAACACTCAAACCACTACATCTCTTCAACCCCACCTCCCAAAAACTACCAAACTTGTTTAATCAGAGGAATTTTTTTGGAGGGGGGAAGAGAAGAAATATATAAACTGAAAAGGAAACAGAGTCTTTCCCCATTCTACTTCCAACTCTTACTGACTACTAAACACTACCTGAAGCAAGATTTCAGCACATCTTAGGTGCTGCTGGTTGCAACGCAGTTTATGTCAACATATGATTCCAGCCTTTAAAAATTATTTTACACAACTGGCATGCTGGTGGGAGACAAAGCCAGTGTTAATTATGGACCTGGTACTGAGGAAATTTGCCAAGAAAACCCCATGACTGCAATCCCTAATTTGGATTGGATTACAGGATCACCATGAATCGGAAACGACTTGAAGGCAAACAACAACCATGAAACAGTGATTGGGAAGAGAACTGCTCACAGCTGCTTCATCTAGAAAGGAGTCAGAAGGGACAAAACAGGCACATCCCAAGCCAGCCTGTGCTTTGTTTGAATTCATCCTCTGCTCAGAACAACAAAATGGTACAAAAAGGATTTGAAATTCTGCCATTGGCATCCCACCCTTACAGCATGAGTCAGCCATCCCTGGCATCCTACGCAAGAGTCCTGAAACTCTGAAATACCTGTGAAGTAGATCCTTTGTGATGCTGCTGAAGACCTTCTGTCCTGATACCACTGAACAGTTAGTGCTTTTCTCTAGAGCTTCATTCTATGTAAGGAAGATAGAAATGTTAAAAGTTAGCTAGTTCCCAACCTGAAAGCTTGTGGAGCAGCACCCATTATGTGTCAATTTCTGCAAAGTTCCTGGTGATTTTAAGTGCAGCAACACCTATCTTACAGGGCTGGGCTAAGGATTTCAAAATAATACACACAAGTACTTTTGGAGTCTTGAATTTCCAAAGCATTGCATTGATTAATTAACCACCGACTCTATTGTGGGACAATTTAAAACTATTCAAAACTTTAATATGATAAAATAACGTAAAGAGTATAAGAACACATTAAACTAAACAAGTAACAAAATGTAAAAGGTGATGCCCACTAAAAGCCATCAAATTTTAAACATATAAGCAATTACTTCCAGTAAAGATCTTGTGCCCAAGAGCTGGATGCCTACCAATTACTACAGGAAAGTACCAAAGTACAGAATGGTGTTTAAATGAACTACTTTTAAACTAGAGTTTTAAAATCCTCTAGCAGAATTGGTAGCACACAAAAAAACCTACTCTAAATCAAATTCCTATTACCAGCTGAGGCACAGGGCATTGTGGATGAACACTTGAATTCTCTCAGAACAGAGACCTCTAGGATAACTAGGAACAGTGATTCTCATTTATTCTGGCGCATACCTCTTCTTCAGGTTGATCCTTTGCAATATGAGTCAGAAGACTCCACATGGTCTGTTTTAGCCTCTTCATGTCCATCTTTTTTGCAACCTTTGCATACTGAATATCAATCTTGTTCACCTGGAAAAGCCAAGAGACCGAATTAAAAGAACAGAACCATTGCCCAGGCAGTTTATCAAGAGAAAGACAATACAGCAACAAATGCTAAATGAAGATACCTCTTGAAACCTGCCCTCATGGCATCGAAGCACTTGCATCCCATCCCAGAGCAGTGAAGGAACTTGCTATTGGTGTAGTTCCATAAATCTTCACTCATTTGGGAGACTGTCTGCATGATTTGGGGGCAAAATTTGCCCAACAATCACGTTCACAGGCAACACTTTGCCCCCTTACCTTACCCAATGGTTGAATTGGGAATGAGCTACCCATAGCAATAGCCTGCATGACTGGTGAATTATGGCAACTTGGCATTTCCCTCTCAGAACAGCTTGTGGTTTTTCAAAAAGAGCACAGCTTAAACCCTGTAGACCTGCTTCCCATGCTATCTTCAGTATTTGTAGAGGAATGATGGGTTACATTTTCTGCTCAGCTCCAACATGTAATCTATACTACAGCAACCTTTAGAAAGGGTGTCACAAGTGCGAAGTTGTGTATACCTCAACACAGAGCCAGCATAGTATAGTGGTTTGAGTGTTAGAACCAGAACACTGGGAGTCCAGGGTTCGAATCCCCGTACAGCCATAGAAACCCACTGGGTGACACTGGGCAAGTCACACTCCCTCAGCCTCAAAAGAAGGCAATGGTGAAGCCTCCTTTAATAAATCTTGCCAAGAAAAACCTAGGAGAGGGTCGGCAGAAGTAGGAATCAACTTGAGAGCACAAAACAAGCACAACTCTTCCCAGCTACTTGCCTTCTGTGGCTCAGCCAACAGGTTGGATTCACCGTAGGTAGTGATGTTGAGCCCATTGATGCCAGCACTGAGTTCTCCATCTTGGCCTGCTGCTCCTG
Source organism: Urosaurus nigricauda (assembly GCA_034509955.1). Classification (NCBI taxonomy): domain Eukaryota; kingdom Metazoa; phylum Chordata; class Lepidosauria; order Squamata; family Phrynosomatidae; genus Urosaurus; species Urosaurus nigricauda. Next base: position 2,230,102 of record JAOEGL010000009.1, on the reverse strand, counting down.
CAGGATGGGCAGTCATTTCAAACATCCCACCCTGGCCCACAAAATCTACAGGATCATCATTGTCACTGTCAGCATCCTGGAAAGAAAGTGGAAAGAAAGCCGACAGTGGTTACATTCAAATGGGGAACATGATCTTCCTCAGACAGAGATCTAAAGTATTTATGATTCATGTCTCCTGCTGTCGGAAGGTGGTCCCCATCCCAAAAGAGAGCAGCTTTGACAGCTGTATTGGAGATGTATTGATTGCACTTTTTTTTAAGTCACCAAGAACCTTTGGTTTATGAGACTGTGTTCCTTAAAACTTTTAAACTTGGACCCTGTCCTCTAAAAGAAAAATAGAAGAATCTAGTTTCAAGGACTTCAGTTCTGCAGGAATTGCTGCATCAGTCAATATATCACCTCTCGGCCTGGCAGGACCCACAAGGCACTTGCACAATGGATTAAAGCATTCAGAAAAATACATGGATAAAAATTTATTTTAACAAAATAAAAAAAAAATACTCCTTAAAAATCATTTAAAACCAAACACTTAAAATTCTGGGGTTTAGTTCCAGGATCCCCTATGGATATCAAGATCCGTGGATGCTCAAATCCTATTAAATACAATATAATAATAATAATAATAATAATAATAATAATATAATACAGATTTATTTATTTCCCACCCAATCACATGGAATCAGGGCGGGTTACAACAACAGGAGTACAATATAATACAATGTAATTCAAACAAAGTCAAAAGAATATGTTACAATTATATAAGAAACATAAGCCCTTCCTAGCCCCCAATGGCACAATAAAATGGTGTCCCTTATGTAAAATGGCAAAATCAAAGTGTGCTTTTTGGAATTTATATTTTTAAAAATATTTTCAAGCCATAGATAGTGGAATCTGTGGATAAAGAATCAATGGATGTGGAGGGCCGACTGTATTTCTTTTAGGCCTGATATAATTAACGTGAATGACTGAATTATTTCTTGCTCTAGTTAAACATGTTTGTGTTCCTTGAAAGTGAGCAAGGCCTTTTAAATTTCTACAGATCATACCCATTGAGACAGAATAGCTACTCATGTTATTGCTAGTCAAGCACACCAAAGTTTGATTAACCAATGAAAAGGGTGCTACCACTGCCCAGTCAACAGCTCTCATCATAAAGCACAGACAAGGAAGGATGCACGCTCGTAGCAATACCACTCTCTACAACTCACCTGCAATGCAGGACAGAAATTAGAGGTATCATTGGGGTTGTTGTAATCATACTCTCCCACTTCATCGTCATGACTGGGTGAGTTACTCTGCTGTGGCACCTTCCACAGCTATGGAAATAAAAAGAATAGGAGAAATTAGTTATAGGTAGAAAATAGTAATACAGTGGTCCCCCGGGTTACGAATCCCCCGGGGTACGAAAACCCTGGGATCCGAAAAAACCCCGGGTTGCGAAAGAAAAGTGGTGCGAAATTCTAATGGCGCAAAGTTTTTTCCTATACTTACAGTGGTCCCCCGGTTTGCGAACGTTTTCGGGTTACGAAAGGGGTGCTGGAACGAATTACTTTCGTAAACCGGGGGACCACTGTAATAACAACAACAACAACCCACGGTATCTCGCAATGAAGTCTTCTGCCCAGAATAGCAAACTGGTGAACAGACCGAGCCGAGGATGTAGAAGTGATACAACAAACAAAGAAAACCAGACTGAGCAGCAGAATGAACAGACATAGCTTACCCTGTGGGCTGGTTTGAGGAAGAGGTGAGTGAGGTTCTCTGGGTCATAATGGAAATCTGCAGGGAGGGTGTTGCTTTTCTTGTTTTGATTTTCAAGGGTGGCTTTAGACAGAGTTGTAGCTGCCTGTTAGAGAAAATCAACAGCAGATTGAGAAACCAAGCACTTCAATCCTCTCCCAACTAGCCTTTATCTTCAAGGATCATGTTCCAATTAATCTGCAGCAAAACCACATTTGACAAGTACACACAGAGACTGGAATTGTGTTGGTTATTCTCAACTAGAATAGATCTACTGACTCAATTGCTGAATGGTGAGTCAACCCACCAACAAATGTCATTTGCTGACTTTGCATTGATTTGTTTTGTGCCTTCAAGTCATTTCTGACTTATGGCAAACAATAGGGCAAACTTATCTTGGGATTCTTTGGCAAGATTTGTTCAGAAGGGGTTTTGCCACAAAACTACAAACCTAGGAACTCCATAGCATTGAGCCATGGCAGTTAAAGCAGTGTCAAACTGAATTAATTCTTCAGTGTAGACACAACCCGACACATTAGGAGGATGCCAGGTTGAGGAAACCTTATCAGACTCTTGAGAAAGCTCTTTAAAACTGAGAGCCATCACAGCATCTTGCAGCAATGAGCACCATAACACTGTCAAGACTTAAATACCTACCCTTGTTTTGCGGAAGTAAAGTTCAAATTCAACTTCTTCATCAAAACTGATCTCAAAGATTTTTTTGGTAGGCTTTCTTTTGCTGACTTTTTCAGAGTTGGCATCACCTGTGAGGAACGAACAAAAGATCACAAGACAGAACGACTGAGGAGAAGACGTTACTCAATGTGCTACAGCTCTTATCGTTTTGTCCTGCTATTTTTTATTAGGCAAAGACTTTACTGTTTTTATAAACTGTACTTTTTGAAGTCTGTACCCTTAGATGTCTTCAGGCAGATGACACAATTTATAAATCAACACTACATTCAAATTCATAAATGAACACTGCATTCAAATTTCTAAATGAATTATTATTAAGGAAAGGGTAGGTGCTAGAGATGCCAAACTTCTGGTGTGGATTTGTTGCCTTTTTGTTATGTTCTAAACTATGTAATTTTGGGCAGTAAGTTTAAAGAATTATAGAAGATAATAGAACACACTCATCCAAAAATTGTGCTTTTTAGTTATATTAAACATGTTTTTGGAAAAACAGATTAAATGCTTATGAACAAAGAAAAAACGTTGTCTGGAGGTGGCAATCTGACCTGTCTCAAGCTGGTACAAACAGATACCAGCCATAATATAAGTAACTAAACTTGCAGACTATGGACAAAGGTAAAGAAAGATGCAGAACTAAGAGATTCACAGAAAAACTGAGTTTATTCCTCATAGGAGTACAGGTTTTCATGATGATATACATCCTTTGTATATATCTTTTTCTCTCACATTTTTATTGCTGGTGTTTTTCTGGCCTGATACTTTGGAGATGAAGGTGATGATTATCAAGAACAGCACCACATTTAGTCCTAACTTTGATCTACCAAACTGATTCCATGATCAAGATAAAGCTTGGACCTATTTTTGTCATGGAAAGGCATGCTTTGACAACAACCAGAAAAGCATCATGGCCCAAGCTAAGGCCTTTGAAACTCCCTCCCATCTCCTTTCCAAAACCATACCTTTCTGGCGAGGCTTGAAGCGCCAGTGCTCTGGACCTGCCCACATGGACATTGTTCGAGGGCTGAAATAAGAGTATTCGCTGGGGTTCATTGACAGCTGAAGGCACATGGAGCCAACATCTCCTTGTCCCAGAGAAACCACATCTTTTCTGACAGAAACACAAACACATAACAAGAATTATGGATGTGATCACTCTAAATTCTAAATTGCAGAATGTAGGGGTTTGATCATCCTTCCTAAAATAAACTGCGTGTGCGAACAAAGCTTCTTTGCAAGGCCAACAGATTTGATTCATGACTATTTCTTCAGCAGAAAAAGTGAACTCAAGATAGAGCTTATATAAACAACTGAAGGTGAAGAGCTAGAAAGTGACTATTAGGCTGAAAAGAGGTAGAGCAGGTGATGCTAAAACCTTTACCCTTCGGACCCTCCTTTACCTGCGCCTGAACATACCTTGAGCTTCCTGGTGCTATTGCGCAGGCCTCCATCTTTTCTGAAAATTCCCCAAGATCCTTTGCAACTGTCCTGTCCATGTTGTCAGCGTCAAAATCATCGTCCGCCAGAGGGTACCCAGGGTCACTGTCAGCCTCTGCGTTGATGTCAAACACCTGGTCGCTCTTCTTAAATTTATCCAGCAGAGCTGAGACTGACTGAAAAGAGAGTAAGGGGTTAAAGGACACTCTTTACCCTGTGCAAAGGGGAGGGAGACCAAAAACACACCAGTCAGGGAATCGCATGGTCCTAGAAAGCCCACCCTCCCCACCAAAATCTAGAAGATCTAGTAGAACAGATTTCAAAACTGGGAGCAACGGATGTTGTACACTCCATTATGTTTGCATAATGTGTACATAATTATGTGCACACAATGATGTATACTGTTTGTACACAATGGCAAGGTTTGAATTGCCTCTGCCTATACACTTCAGTGCTCCGTAAACTTCTGTTACCAACAAGATCTGAGAAGAAACGAGAAAGCTAGAATATAAAGTCACGTAGCTCTGAGTCTACCTGGGATAGAAAGCTTGTGTCTGTAGGTGACATAGCCTGACTAAATGGGCAGGAATGGAGGTGTCTACTCAAAAGTAAGCCCCATTATGTCCGAACAAAGTATATTCTAGGTAGGTGGGTAGAGTGTTGCTTGCCTGAAGGGCAATTTCTAATTACATGGTGGAGAAACGGACATTGGTACTTACCCGTGATATGTCCATTTCCAGTAGATAAGAGCCCCACATCCTGTAATTTGGGTTATGCTCCTTCCACTCACTCCAATAGGCAGGGCTGAAACCTTCTGGTGACTCCCACGTGGGTGGAGCTAACCCTGGAAGGCCAGTCGTACAAAAGCCGAATGCTCCAGAAAAACATAACAATTTAGCTGCATATCAAACTATACAGGATTGGACAGTGACTGAGACAGCCCATGAGCAAACTCACTTGCTCCCCATAGGAAAGAACTATGTGGATTATGAGACATCCCAATGCCAGCACCCCTAAGGGTGGGCCAGGATGTGGGGCTCTTATCTACTGGAAATGGACATATCACGGGTAAGTACCAATGTCCGTTTTCCCAGTAGATAAGACCCCCACATCCTGTAATTTGGGATTTACCAAAGCCGATCTAACCAGGGTGGGTGGTGCTGGCCCTTCAGTTACATAGGTTTAAGCACCTGCTGCAAGACCCTGCTGAAAAACAGCAGTCTCAGCCAAGCCAAGCTGTCAAACCAGTGAACCCTAATAAGAGTGTATGATGGCTTCAATGTGGCCACCCTGATGGTCTTGGCTATAGGACCTATGATAGCTAGAGGTGCAATGCACCTCCACTCCTTGGTATGAGTGATTTGGTTTCTGGTGGTAACCTCCCAAGGATCCATGGCCAGGAGTAATGCAGGGCATGATCCACTTGCTAGGCATGGAGGCTGATGCCTTCTTGCCCAAAGCACAGGGCTAAAGGAAAACAAAGTGGAGTGTCAGAGGTACACAGCTGTTTCTCCTCTATGGGTGGCTGGCTCCCCAGCATGGTGTATGTTTTCCATTCTTTCCAGTGACTGGGAGAATGAAGGAGAAGGTGACGAAATATGATTCTGAACCCTGAGGTTACAGCTATTATGTTATTAACCTTAGTTTATGCAGTGCTGAAAATTTACATAGCACTGTACGTAAAATCTTGTTAATTAAAGCTCACCCTAAGGATGGGGTCTGGGTCTGATTCTGTCTGAATCGCCATTGGGGCAGTTCTAATAATATTTAGCTGCTAGTGTGATTGCAGGACCCCAGGCTCTGATCCCCTCTGTGCCAAGGGGGGAACAATCAGGAGCGGCCCCAACCAGGTAACTGGTTTAGAGAGATCACCTTTAGGAACTATGACTGTTAGCACCCTCTGGACCATGTATAAATCATAGAAGAGAAATGGTGTTGTGTAGCAAGGCAAACAAGTCATCAGAGGGACTTGGGATGGAGATGGGATGCTATCCCACCTTGGCCCCTTGTGTGTGTCACAACAGTGAAGTTATAAGTGAAGTCTGAACATGGCTGTGGTGAATTACAAAAGCAGAAGACCGAGGTTTTCATGGAGTCCTGAAGGACATCAATGCCAATTTATGTGTTATAGAACAGAATATCTGTTCTGAGGAAATAGCAACTGTTTCCATTATATTCTCAGAATTAACAGCAGCAGGTCTGGTCAAGGGGCTGCCACTGTATGGCACTATATACCAATACCAACCAGTATTGGTGTAGAGAGATGGAGAGGGATCAGGCTCACCTTGAGATTGGGAAGAATGTCAGGCATGGAAGCCCTTTCTTCCATAGCCAAAACCCATTTCCCGTTACTGGGCAGTCTAGGGAAAAAATAGAAGCTAGTGATCCCAACAGGGAGAAGGATCTCCAGTTAAGCCCCCAGGAGTAATCATGGTGGATTTCATGATCAATCAGCATGGAACCTGATCCGATATGGGCCTATGTCAGCTTCCACTCTATCCCTGATCACCAGGTCAATTGGTTATAGCCATTAAGGTGATGTTAAGGTGATTTAGCTTGACACAATGAAGACTTACCACTCTGAAAGAAGAGTGTTCATGTCTGACCACCAACTTATATTTCAGAACAGTGTGCAGTTTTTCACTGGAACATCTGTGCACCTGTGTAAAATAAGACTATTTCCATGGTTAGGCAAGGGGGTTAACCTTTATGTTGAAGACACTGGTGAGTCCATGCAGATGCATGGATGCACTCAGTTAGCGAGGACTGCTGTCAGGATTAAGTCTGATTTCATCCACGAAAGATATTGTCTGGAGGATTAAAAAACCTTCCAAATTCATGCAGCAGACTATCATCAACCTATAGGAAGGCTGAGGGCTCTCTCCACTGAATGAACCGCTGATTAAGGAGTCATGGACGATAACAGAACATTGGCAAGGTCTCTGCTATCTGCTATCCAATTTCGAGGAGAGGAATTTCTCCACAAAAGATCTGTCAAAGAAAAACAAACTTCAGTTTTAAAGAGTAGTGTGGGCCCTTGGTATCCACTGGAGATTGGTCATAAGCCCTTGCATGGACACCAAATCCATGGAAGCTCATGTCTCATAAAATATAATGTCACAGTAAAAAGGAGTCCATTATATAAAAACAGTAAAATCATGGTTCTTGTTCTTAGGGTTTTGTTGTTGTTTTATATATATATATATATATATATACACACACAAAAAAACACACACCCCTACAAGCTGTGGGTATACAGAGGGCTGCCCACCCACACAGTGGCTATCCTTGTAACAATAGTATGCAAAGGGATCTTGTAGCACCCTGAGACTAACTGAAAGAAGAGATTGGTAAACCATGTACCAAAAGGAACCAGCTGAATGGCAAGTCCATCAGCAGACATTCTTAATTAAAATGTAACTCTTTAGACTAGTTAACAGGTAATAGTGGTATTCTTCTTTCTGGCAGACCCCTCAGGGCTCCATAGGATTGTTTGAATGGCATTTGAAGCAACCCCTTAGTAGAAAAACCTGTTTTATTGTTTCAAATACTCATGGGGGGAAAGAGGGGGGGGGGGATGGAGAGGAAGTTGTTTGTCTCCAATTAAAATCTTTCCTTAACCCCTTGAATTGCAGCCAACATTTTCAAGGAGCTGTATTTTTATTTTTAAATTTCCTTTAACAGACATCTCTCCTCTGAAAGAAGGGATGGAGAGGGGAGCCAGGTGTCTCCTGAGGATAGCTAATGGTCCCTGTGTTTATCGCAGCTCTTTCGCCCCTAAAGGGGGAAGGGCTTGGCTGGTCACCTTAATCCAATATATATCTATCACCTCATCTGAGATGATCTTCTCAAAGATCCTCAAATGTGTGTAAGCTTTAGAGGTCCACTCAATGACCAGAGGAGGGAAGTATCTTTCTCTCTTGCTTGAGTCCCCCTGCTTATTAAACTCTAAACAAATCTGTATAGATAAAGCCTATGCTCTCATTGAGAAAAGCTAAGGCTGATACCAGTTTGCACAAGGGAGATGATGATGATAATGATGATGATGTATGTGTTCTGCTCTTTTCCCAGCAATGGAACTCAGAGCGGCTTCACAACCTTAAAAACAGTACAATTAAAAACATTAACAAATTATTCAACATCCCCACCTGTCCTCAGAATAGAACCATGTGCTCCTCCTGTGCTTTAGGCTGCCCCAGCTAAGGCAAAGTGAACTCTGGCCTTAATGGAGACAGGGATGGAGGCCTCTGAGAAGGGAAGAAAATTCATCATGTGGCTTTTATGGCTACCCCCTCCCTGCAGAATTAGTTTCCAGGCACCTTTTCTGCTCTGGTAAAACAGGCAAAAAGGGAAGGGGGGATGACCAGAAACAGAACAACTCTGAGAAGGAAGAAATATAGTTGCATATGGCCTGTAGTCTTATTTTTGAAAACAGACAAAACTCCAAGATGGGGTTTAGAAGCTTAGCCCTTTCAGTCTCAGGCTCCATTATAGAGGCTGGCTTGTTCCTCAACTCCCTTTCCCTTTGCATAGGTGAACTGGGAGGAGCACATAGGGCTGCTGTGGGACATGGCACCCCATTTCCTTGAGATATGCCTGGATCCTGAGAAAGGGCCATCTCTGATAGAAAGGGCCTCAAGAGTGCCACAGTTTGGGGCAGCCTAACACCATAGGGTCTCTCCCCATCCTCTCCCGACAAATTTTCCCCCTCCCCCTTTTTTTAAAGGAGGGAATGCATGAGGATTTGTATCCATGTATTCTCTCAGCAAAACCTTGAATCACAGAATCCTACAGTTGGAAGGGACCCCAAGGGGCATCTAGTCCAACCCCCTGCCATGCAGGAACATTCAATCAAAGCCAACATACGGCCATTCAACCTCTGTTTAGAGATGGTTGGCAGAGGCCATGTTCCCTCTGGTGAGGGCAAGAGGCCATTTCTACTTTCATTGTGGGATGCTCTATGGCAGCCAAAAAAGCCCATTTTAGAGTCTCAAGCATCAGCCCCTGCTGGGCCCCATCTGGCTTACCTTAAAGCCATGCGGCCAAGATGGCGGTTGTATATCCAACTCAGGGAGAGACGGGATACAAATAAATATATTATTATTATGTGCCCGAGGAGGAGTCCTCTGCCTCTTTCCACACATTTCATTATAAGAATTCAATGTGCAAGAGCCCTGGCAACATCACCATGTGATTCCCAGGCTGCAACAGGATCTCCCACATGTGTTGGGATCCTGGGTGCCACTGGGACCAGGAATGGGAAGGAAGGGAAGGAAGGGGAGACCCCTCATCTGCCCTCCTGGCAGAGTCCCAAGCCTTATGCTAGGCATAGTGCCTGCAGTGGCCAATGGCATTAGATCTGGGAAAGGTTCCTTGCTGGCTGCAGAGAGGGCCCCTGGTACTCACCCCTTATCCTGTGTCTTCTGGCTGGCTTGCCTCTCTGACCTTGGCACTGCTTCAGGCTGGACAGAGGTGATGCAGAGAAACTCTTTCCCATAGCATTGGCTAGCCTCTCCTCTGAACCCAGACCCTTAACGGGTTGGGCAGAGATGCTGAGAGGGGAAGTATCCATAACTTCTAGCCAGATGCCTCTCTGATCCGTGGCCCTAAAAGGGCTGGGCAGAGGAGATGGGGAGAAGCTCTTTCCCATAGCATTGGCTGGCCTCTCCTCTGAACCCAGACCCTCAACAGGTTGGGCAGAGATGCTGAGAGGGGAAGTTTCCATAACTTCTAGCCAGATGCCTCTCTGATCCGTGGCCCTGAAAGGGCTGGGCAGAGGAGATGGGGAGAAACTCCCATAGCACTGGCCAGCCACTCCTCTGAACCCAGACCCTCAACGGGTTGGGCAGAGACACTGAGGAGGGAAGTTTCCATAACTTCTGGCCAGATGCCTCTCTGATCCGTGGCCCTAAAAGGGCTGGGCAGAGGAGATGGGGAGAAACAGAGACATGGAGGGGAAAACCCTCACCATCTGTTCCCATGGCTCCCATGTGCAGCAAGGCTGTCTGCTGAAATCTCCTGTGCTCCCCCATGAAAGGGGGCAGCTTTGGAGAGGGAGAGTCATTGGCAAAGCCAAGACATTTCTCCAATCCTGGGAGCTCTTGCCATATTAAATCTTCCTCCATGCTTCCAAGGCACCAAGAAAAAGGATTAAAGCAGCTGTAGTGAAGAAGTTGCAGAGCAACAGCAAACACATCCTACTGGAGTGATAGGCAGGACAAGACTGGCCTTCCAGGGTTAGCTCCACCCACGTGGGAGTCACCAGAAGGTTTCAGCCCTGCCTATTGGAGTGAGTGGAAGGAGCATAACCCAAATTACAGGATGTGGGGGTCTTATCTACTGGGAAAAAAAAGTTTTTAAGGAATTCCAAGCTAAGTTATATAGCAGATACCTGATCTGAAAAAGTGTGGCAGGGGGTAGGCAGATGTAAGTAGTGGAAACAAATAGACTAAAATGTTTTTTTTTTCCCCTAGTCATTATACTATGATATTTCTTACCCCTGTAAATGTATTATATTACAGTTTGGTCACTCCATAACAACAATTGGTCATAAGTTCAGGAAAAAGGAACTATTGACACAACGCGCAATTTAACACAGAATTCAGCATCTCAGTCCACACTGATGAAAGTAACTAACCTAGATGGGTTTTGTTGTAAGAGTGTAGAGTGACAACTATATTGAAGAAAGCCCTATCAATAGAGAGTGGCCAAATGGGACCTTCTGACCCTCACCATGGCATAGGGTTCACTTCACCCCCTTGGTGCCAAGTGACAGCCAGGTTGACCTACCTCATTATGGGTGGCACTGTCCCACTCAGAAAACCGAAAGCCAGCCAGGGAAGGGCAAATGGGGCGCTTTTCAGCACACTGCAGAAGAATAGCTAGAAAGGATGACAACGGAGGATGTCTGTCAGAACCAACAAACTCTTACCCCAATGCACACTTAATCAGTCTTCAACTGCTTTATCACACTAGGGGGCAAACAGGATTTAAACGAGAGTTAAACGAGCGTTAAACAGGAAATGCCCAATGTTTCTCACAGGACGTTTCCTGTTTCACTCTCATTTAACTCTTGTTTAAATCCTGTTTGCCCCCTAGTGTGATAAAGCAGTTGGTGAAGTGAAAACAAAAGACTTTTATTGAAGACATCAGAAACAGAAGCCGTCAGTAGTGCATTTAGGTCAAACTTACCAGGTCCTGCTCAATACAATAGACTAAAAGCACAACATCTATAAATTCCCCCCATGCTATTTGGCCTGCAAACTTTATTCCCATAGCTGTTTCTTCTATCCCCCTCCTGCCCACCTTTCTCCAGCAGCAAAGGTCTACAGCCTGACAGTAAAAATCCTCCTCTGCATTCCTTCAACGTTGTTCAGTAGCAGACTCCACTACCAAGCAGATTAACCCATGATGGGACAATGGCCCCACTCTTTATTAAACTATCTCTTACCGATCCTTCCCAGTAAAACCAATCCCCCTTGCAAACCACCCAACCATTAAGGCAGACCCTACTCTTGGTTCGGACAATGTCTCAGGAAAGTTTCTGATTGAAGAAGTTGCTCATAGCATTTCTCCTCCCACGCTCCTCACTAAAAGGACTACCAAAAGGTCTGACCAGTTCTGATCCTTGCAAAAGGTATTATTTTACGTATATCCTTTCTCTCGACGTGGGTCTCAAGATGGCTTACAAGAAAGTTAAAATCAGATACAGCTAAAAACCTGGGAACAAACAAAGTTAAAAGCGATGCTATAAGCCAGGGATGGACAAACTTGCTTAAAGAAAGAGCCATCTATGATATACTTCAGATGTTTGAGAGCCACAAGACACGAACAAATATTACACACGTTGTTACTGCTACATGCACATTTTATATTTTGTTACAATTACATTTATAACAAACACTGAGAAATACATGTACATAATATTTATTCATTCATGTATGCTATTTTTAAACTGTTAATTTGTATTAACATAATCACAAAGTTTTGTTATTTTTGCTGTGCTGTTGCGTTCTACTGTTTTAAACTGTTTATTTATTTTAATGAAGTCTGTGAATTTTTTCCTGTATTTTTAAATGTTGTAAGCTGCCTTGTGCCCTGAACTGGGGGAAAAGCAGGCTATAAGTAAATGTAAGAATAAGAATAAGAAGTTGCTTCTAGTTGAATAGTTGGAGGACTCTGGAAGATGAGAGAGAACACATAAAAGAGAAGAATGCCAATTTACTGATGACCCATTTTAGATCAAGGTGGAGAGTTGGTTTATTGAGTTATATGAAGCATTTATATTTTCATCAACACTATTTAGCTGCCATCAAAAGCTCAAAACAGATGGAGCCAGCCTGACTTTTCTTTGCAGGACGTTCCACAGTCTAGACGCTGATACAGAGAAAGCCCTGTCAAGCGCACACAATCTCTTCCTGTTACTCCAAGTCAAATACAACGGGAACAGGACAAAAAGCTAATGGTTTTTAGTGCTTACATTTCAAGCCAGCCACTTTGACATATGATGAACTTGGTAACTCAGAAGTCACGGATGAATCCAGAGGTGTGACCACGGAATCAAAGAGGACTTCACTGAGGTCGTTGTGGGTACGAAGCGTGGCGAGGAAAACCCCAGCTGTACTGCATTCATCGAAGGAGGCCACCGTTTGCTGGAATGTAGGATCGATCTGAAAATGAATCAGGAGGAAGTGAATGACATACCTGCCATATACCACAGAGTCTTTTAAGGAAACACACAGCTACTTTTGTGGGGAGAGGAAAAAGCAAGGAGGCAATTTGAGGATTGAGAACTTTCTTGGCTCAGCTCAGAGGGAGATGGAAATAGGAGTGTATTCAGAGATGAAGTGCATTCTCCCATGCCTTCCCTTTGTGGCCCAGACCAGCTGCATCTTCATTGCGCTGCCTTCTCTGTCTCTCCTCCCGCATCAGACCTTCCAGGGGACAGGATTGGACAAAGAATAGCACCTTCTGTGTGCAATGCTTAAACGCATGCAAGTTACTAACAGGAGTCTGGCTCATGTCTCTGCATTGCCCAAATTCCACCTTTGCCGGAAGATGCCATTACACCAGGCAGTGAAGTCAAAGAACTATTCCAAAGAGGTTGGAGAACAACTTTCAGAGCAGGCTTTCTTACCTCGCCCCTCCGATCTGCTTCAGAGGCGTTGATGTTATTCAGATTCTGTTCGATGGTTTTGCACAGATGCTTCCTTTTACTTGGATGCTTCTTGGAGTTTTCAAGATTCACATCCCCTCCACCTAGATGAAGAGTCACAGTCCAAAGCTGGGCTAAACACACTTTTCGTGTACTTAAGCTGAAGCCAGGCAGAGAGGACTAAAGGCCGTGTAAAATCACAAATTCCAGGATTCCATAGGATGGAGCTACAACACTTAAAGTGGTACCGAGCTGGATTATTTCTACAGTGTAGATGCGTCCAATCAGAGACTGGGGAATGAATCTGTGCATTCAACACATGTGCTTTACACATGTGAGCAACCCACGCTTTCCATTCCAAATCCGACACCATTAAGTACATCAAGACACATACATACCTGTATCCTGGCCATCTGCAGACCCTGCTGCCGAAGCATCTTTGCCCAACCCGCCCAAAACTTTGTATACATCAGCATGGACAGCATCAACTCTCACTGCATAGATCTTTGCGCTGGCATCTAGGGTACCGGCTGCCACCTGTAAGAGGAAAGCCAAAGAAAGGAGTTAAAGAGTAGGGCCCTAGTTGGGGAACGGCTGAATGGGGGGACTCTGGACTACAGGATTCTATTATACTTGTATTTTTTAAGTTTACGAACACTGTCCAGAAAGTGATCAATTATTTTCCTATCTCAGGACAGCCCTGGTGGGGCAGTGGTTAAATGCCTTTACTGCAGCCACTCACTCGAAACCATAAGGTGGCGAGTTCAAGACCAGCGAAGGCCTGAAGCTCGACTCAGGCTTGCATCCTTCCGAGGTCGCTAAAATGAGTACCCAGATTGTTGGGGGGCAAATAGCTTACAATTTAAACCGCTTAGACACTCCTTAAGGGTATGAAGCGGTATATAAATGAAGCTGTTTGTTTTTGTTTGTTTGTTTACACTGCTCTCTCTCTTCAGGATGGATTTTTTTCCCATCAAGATTGTTCACAATAGGTCCTCGCATAGGGAATTTGCCTTCGAGGTGAGACTATACTACAAGTAGTAGCTGTGGCTGGTTTTCTTCTCCTTGTTTAGATCAGTGTGCAACCTCCCATGCAGGGAAGGCCTTTAAGTTTGTAGTCTGAACTTGACTCGACAGAGAGGAGTAATTCAGCACAAAAACCTATCAAAAGGGGAATCTGCAGAACGTATCTGGCGGAGCATCTTCTATGTGTCATAGAGAACACGATCAGAAAGGATGCGAACCTTAAAGTTGGTGAGTTCAGACTCCTTTTGCTTGAGTATTTCTGTCATATAATCGATGAGGTACAAGCCAAAAGCATTCTTGGTGGTGATTTTCTGGAAGAGAGAACAGAAATTATGCACGTCTGAATAGCAATGCTATTCATTGCTAGTACAAAGTCAAGATAAAATAATCACAGGTCCAAAACACACTGCAGAAAACTGCCCTGGCTCATGGTTAGGGAATCCTGGGAGTTATAGTTTATTCTGGCATCAGAGCTCTCTGACAGAGGCGGCTAAATGTCGTGCAAAACTACAGTTCCCAGAATTCCCTAGCACCGAGCTAGGGCACTTAAAAGAGGCCTCAAACGGGATTATTTCTGCAATATGTTTTAGAACATGGATTCAGCACCACTAAAGAACAGATTCTCAATGAACAGAAGTCAGACTTACATTTTCTGACGAAAGTTTGATGCAGGTGGAATAATGATCTGCGATCTGAGCGTTGGATAGTTGTGGGATTGCCGTGAACGACGTCTCCGTTTGCCTAGAAAACAGGCAGAAGAATGGCAGACACACAGAAGCCAAAATTAGAAAGCAAAAAAATGACTCTCCCCGCCTCTGCATTTCCTTTGATAGATTTCCTTTCAATCGAAGCACAGGCAATCATGTTTATAAACAATGTTGTCACTGTGTTTACAAGTCAGTGCAGAATCCCGTCACATTGTTCAGCACTGTAGCATAAGAAACAACTGAACACACATAGAATCATAGAACTGGAAGAGACCCCAAGGGCCATCCCCCATTCTGTCATGCAGGAACTCTCCATCAAAGCATCCCCATTGACAGATGGCCATCCAGCCTCTGCTTAAAGACCCCTAAGGAAGGAGACTCCACTACACTCCAAGGGAGTGTGTTCCACTGTCGAACAGCCCTTACTGTCAGGAAGTTCCTCCTAATGTTGAGGTGGAATCTCTTTTCCTGCAGCTTGCATCCATTGTTCCGCGTTCTAGTCTCTGGAGCAGCAGCAAACAAGCTTGCTCCCTCCTCAATATGGCATCCCTTCAAATATTTAAACAGGGCTGTCATATCACCTCTTAACCTTCTCTTCTCCAGGCTAAACATCCCCAGCTCCCTAAGGCGTTCCTCATAGGGATTCATGGTTTCCAGACCCTTCACCATCTTAGTTGCCCTCCTTTGGAGACATGGCTCCAGTTTCTCCACATCTTTTTTGAATTGTGGTGCCCAGAACTGGACACAGTATTCCAGGTGAGGCCTGACCAAAGCAGAATACAGTGGCACTATTACTTCCCTTGATCTGGACGCTATACTTCTATTGATGCAGCCTAAAATTGCATTGGTCTTTTTAGCTGCCGCATCGCACTGTTGACACATGTTCAAATTGTGGTCTACTTGGACTCCTAGATCCCTTTCACATGTGGTCTCATTCAGCCAGGTTTCCCCCATCCTATATCTCTGCATTTCATTTTTCCTCCCTAAGTGCAGAACCTTACATTTCTCTGTGTTGAATTTCATTCTGTTAGCGTTGGCCCGGCTTTCTAGTCTATTCGGGTCATTTTGAATCTTGATCCTGTCCTCTGGGGTATTAGCTGCTCCTCCTAATTTGGAGTCATGCCCTCTATTCCTTCGTCCAAGTCATTGATACATAAATTAGGATTTTGCAAAAGCCGCTCTTACTTGCTGGAGGGGGATTGTATGGCCAGAGGCGAATCGGCGCTGTATTGCAGGTCGACGATTCTGGAGCGCCGCCGTTGCTTCCTCTCGCGCTCGTCGTCATTGCAGTTCTCCAAGACGGGGGTGCCGGAGGCGCTAAGGGGCTGCCGCTTGGTGCCAGGAGACACGAAGACGTTGTCGGAAGAGGCGCTTCCTTTGTGGCCGGCCGACTGCGGCGTTGAGGACCTCATTGCGGCTGAAAAGGAAACGGATTGTGAGACCGACCGTATATTCCATTTGGTTGAAAAGCAACCCAGGGCTGCACCCACATTGCAGATTATAGCTCAGTGCTATGGAATTCTGGGAACTGTAGTTTGTCGTGGCACCAGAAGAGCCACGTTTAAAATTAATTTTGAATTTTATTTGACTGTTGTATTGCAATCTTGTACTTTATTTGACATTTAATTGCTTTCCGCATGACATAATTGTATTGTATTTATTTATTGTTGTGACCTGCCCTGATTCTACATGACTGGGCGGGCTATAAATAAATCCTTATTATAATTTATTTATATTATATAATATATTATTATATATATATTTATAATATTTTATAATATTCTATAAATATATATAAATTATTATAAATATTTATAATATATTATAATTTATAATAATAATATAATATATAAATTATTTCCATTATATTATATATTATTGTTTAAATAATTTATAACATTATAATAATATCTTATTATTATTATATATGTAATAACAATAATTATATATATAATATTATATATATATAATACATATTACTATGTATTATTTGTTATATTATACATATTATTTATAATAATTTATAACATTATAATATAATATTATACATATTATATACATAATAAAACTAACTATAT
Organism: Urosaurus nigricauda; assembly: GCA_034509955.1. Taxonomy (NCBI): domain Eukaryota; kingdom Metazoa; phylum Chordata; class Lepidosauria; order Squamata; family Phrynosomatidae; genus Urosaurus; species Urosaurus nigricauda. The sequence continues at coordinate 2,213,267 of JAOEGL010000009.1, read as the reverse complement.
AGATATATAATATTAAATATATAATTAGTGTTATTATATATAATAATAATAATATGTATATTATATTATTATATATTATAATATATAATATATATATAACCATTATATATAATTGTATATTACTATATTATTTATAATATTATACCTATGTCATTATTATTTATAATAATTTATAGCATTATAATAATATAATATTATACCTATTATTATATTTAATCAAATATATAATTTAATAAAAATATATTGTAGCTATTATTATATAATAATAATAATTTATAATAATATAATATTATACCTATTATTATATGTATTAAAATATAAATTAATAAAAATATATTATAGCTATTATTATATATAATATAACTATGCATATTATTATTATTAATAATAATAATTTAATAATAATTATCATAATTATTATTTATTTTATTACTTGATCATCTGTTTGGTTTAAAAAGAAAATGCAGAGAAGAAGAGCTTTGAATGGAAGGGGCGGGGCGGAGTTTGAGTGACAGCAGAGGGAACTGCTCCTGGCCAATCAGAGGCCAGCTACCTTCCTTCCCCCCCAATTCGCCAAAGTTCCACGCTCGCATCCTTCAAGGCTTCCTATTGGCTGAGCCGTCCCGGTCTCGACCAATCAGGAGCAGCCTCCTCCGCTACTAGTCCCGCCCTCCGCCCGTCAGTCAAAGCGAGGCTCCTCACAGAGAAAGAAAAGGCGGCCTTCGGGCCTAGTCTTCCTATTCCTTCCCCGCCGGCCGCTCCCTTCGCAGCAGCTCACCTCGAACCGTCGTCGCGGCCGCTGACGCTTCTCCGGAGAAAGAAGGTCTGAATAATAACAAATGGCCTCCCTGCCGCCGCTCACTTTTTGAATCGCCCCGCGCTGCCACTGCGCATGCGCGCCGCGTGACGTCAACGCGCAGGAAAAAGGTTTCTAAACTGAAGCTCTCTCGCCCCGCCCCTTGTGGGAGGGGCTTAAGCGGAACCTGAGAAAATGTAGATCTATGAAAAGTGTAGAGAGGAGCTTTTTTTTTTAAACCCAGAAAATAAAGAGCTTAAACACAGAGACTGGGAACATAGAGCTATGAAAATCAAGGATTCTGTAGCATTGACTCAGGATGGCATGTTTTATATTTTATAATAAATATATATATATATATTTATATATAATATTTTATATATATATATATATATAATATTTTATATATTATATATTATATATACATATTATATATATATATTATTTTATATATATATATATATATAATATCTGTATATAATTTTATATTTTATATATCTTGATATATATATATAGATAGATAGATAGATATAATATCATATATAATATTTTATATTTTATATAAATTTATATATTATATATTTTATATATTTATATATAATATCTGTATATAATATTTTATATTTTATATATGTTTACATATAATATATATATATATAATGTTATAGATATATATAATATTTGATATTATATATAATATACATACATATTATATATATATATATATATATATATAATATTTTATATTATATATATTATATTAGATACATTTCATGTTAATATATATATATAAACACACACATATATACATACACACACATACACTTGTCCCTCCATATTCACTAGGGTTAGGGGCAGAAGACCACCATGAATATGGAAAAAAACCTCAACAAAAACACCATGTTTTGACCTGAGAGGAGGACACCTCTCTAGGAATTTCTAGGTCCTCCTGCGCAACTCTGTGGCTAATGTTTGACAGACGTTGACCATAGAGTTGTGTTGGAGGAGCTACAAAGGCTTAGTAGAGTATTCTCTCTAGGAACTGGTAGGTCTTTCAGTGTGACTTTTAGTTAAAGTTGACCATAGAGTTGCACCGGAGGACCTAGATATTCCTAGAGAGAACATACTGATGAAATCTCCATGAATAATCAAATCCAGAGATATCAAAGCCGCAAATATGGAGGGATGAGTGTATATAATATATATGGTCCACTGCAGAAATCATCCATATATATATATATATATATATATGTATTATATAGTCCAGTTTAGCGAATTTACGTGAAATCTGATTGCATTCGGAATACATTCAGAATGACTTTCCATTGCCCGAAAATGACTTCCCATTGCCTAAAATTGCGTGAGATACTCTAATATGCAATTACATGAAACCACATGATTGCGTTCAGAATGACTTCCCATTGTCCGAAATTGCGTGAGATACACCCATTCGCAATAACGGGAAACCCCTTGATTGCGTCCGGATTGCCATTGCATTATACCCCCGAATCCTGCTGCAAGCACATCTCACAGCCATGAAATCCCTGCGGTTATGGGTTTTTCTAGGATTCCAAGACCTAAGGGAAGCAAATGGAAGAGTTAGGCATCCCTGGCAGCCTGGTGCCTAAAACCACATTGGGGAGAATTTGAAAACACAGCCTTCTGGAGCCTTTATTTCAAGTCTAATAGAGGAAGTTTTGTTTGGAAGCGGAGAGTATAAAAATAACAGAAGCGTCGCTGGTGCAAGGGATGTGCACCGACTTTGGTTCGAAGGCCTTTGTCCGCCAGATTGCTCTGAAGCATGGGAGACTTATGAAAAAAACCAAATTTGGGTCACTGTTCCACGTCCAATGAAGCCGTCATTCCCATGTGCCTAACCCAGCGTCGTTTCGTTGCTGGCACCAGTACATGCCACCTTCTCAGCCCGTTTGGATGCGCGGCCCTTGGACGAAACGCTCGGAAAAAAGCGTCTGAGCCACGCTACTTTCGGTGGTCCGAACACAGAGCCCTCGCCAGTTCCACGACTTCCAAGGACTCCTTCACGGCCTCAGCGTGGAGTTTGGGGTCCGCCGCCAAGTGCTCGAAAAGGTTGAGGGGCTCGGCGCTCCGGAGGACTTGGGGCATCGGGATCTGGATCGGCAAGGAGATGTTGCCGATCAAGAAGTGCGCGAGGTATTTCTTGCGCAGGGCGGTGTGCAGGTACAAGAGGATCTCCTGAAGCCTCGTGGCAATGTTTTCGGGTCCCCAGTCGGAAAGGGGCCGAAGGAGCAAGAGGTGCATCAGGCAGGTCTTGTAATGGTAGCTTGTGAGGACGGGGTTCTTACTGGACGGAATGGACTCCTTGAAATAAATGAGAATTTGGAGGCATTTCAGGTGGCAGCTCTTCTCGGGGGCCCGCTGTCTGACCCACTTGAAGAAGAGCAGCTCCTGGATCGCAAAGGTCTTCAGCCAAACCGTGCCCTTGGCGGCGTCGCTCTCGCCGTAGTGGCTGACCAGGAAGACCAAAGAGACTCCTTGCTGGACCCCGAGGACGATGTCGACCAAAATGGACCGCCCAGACGGAAAGGCCAGTTTCAGCCGACACGTCGTGCTGGAAGGCTGTGGAGCGAGTTCGAGGTTGTACTTGTGACGGAGATTGTCCCAGGCCTTGCCCGCCATACTCTGGAACCAGTGGACGGTTTTCTCCGCATCCAGGTGGGAGCTGGTGCACAAAACGTGGAGGAGGAAAGCCCCTTGCTTATCGTCGCTCAGCTCTTGTTCAGGGTGGTGAACGAAGCACACTACGTCTCCCAGCAGCCGCTGTCTCTTGCACATGCACTCCATCTCCACCAAGATGTGGCCGTGTTTGCTGGGGCCGCCCCCTCGGAGTCGCTGCTTTCGATGTGGAAGGAGTGGCCCTTGGGCGGCAGGAGAGGGACGATGACGGCGAAGGGCTTGGAAAGCTTCTGCGTGTGCCATCCTTCGAAGGCGCTGCCCACCCCAATGCAGTTCTCCATCAGAGGGAGGGTGTTCTGGTAAGGAAGGGCTTTCCGGCACTCCTCCAGCAAGTCGTTCACGAAGGACTCGACGAACTGGCACATGCTTCTCAGGTCGCTGGTTTCCAGCTCGACGTGGCTGTCGTAGAAGGCCTCCAGCGTCATCTGGCTGGGTTCGTAAGGGTCCGGCTCCGCGTCGGTGTCGTCGTACTCGTCCGTGGCGGAGGCGCTGGAGCTATCCGTGCTGGAGTCATAGTGGGGCTCCTTCTCCATGGCGTGCCTGCAGCACCCAAAGATGACAAGGACGACCAGCCCCACGTAGGGCCACCCGTCCCAGGTCCCGTCTTCTGCCGGCAGCTCAGATGCCACCCAGTCCTCCTGCTTCTGCCTTGGGTCCCAGCTCCAGCCCTTTTGGTCGAATTCCACTTGCAAGCGCCCCATTTCCTTGGCCAGCAACTCCTTGTGCTTCTGGAGGCGGTCCAGTGTGGCCTGGTCGGTGTCGTCGCTGACCATCAAGGGGTGATAGACAAGGGCTAGCACCGCAAAGAAGATGAGAGGACCCAGGGCCATGTCTACAGCAGCTGACCCTGGAGGGGGCAAAAACAGGAGAGAGAGAGAGGAAAGGACTCAAACAGGAGCCAAGGAAGACTTCAGGCAGAATAGTCATTTGCTTGGAATTGTTTGTTGCATTGATATAGCATATGCCTTACTTCCAAAGATCTCAAGGCTGTGTGCGTGGCTCTCCCTCCATCCCCGCTTTTTAATTTCACAATCACTCTATAGGGCAGCTCAGGACCGAGTGAAGATTTGAACCTAGATACTCTCCGTGGTTCGGCCATAGAAACCCACTGGGTGCCCGTGGGCAAGTCACACTCTCTCAGCCTTAGAGGGTGGCAATGGCAAACCTCCTCTGAACAAACCTTGCCAAGAAAACCCCATGATAGATTGAAAGATTGCCATAAATTGGAAATGGCTTGAAGGCACACAACAACAACAACAACAACAAACTCTCCATCCTAGTCCATGATTTGAACTGCTGAGCCATGCTATATAAACAGGACTTTATGAATTCTGCACTAGATAGACAGACATATTGACAGATTTTTCTAATTGTTAGCCTGCTGACGTTTCCATTAAATTCATATTTTGGGTTTTGGGGGGAGACTATGAGAAACTTCAGTTGGGCATTTCGAAATCCAGTTCAGGCCTCCAAAGCAAAGGGGCAGGCAGAGTGAGCAAGGCAATGTAAACATAGCAAATAGAAGTGTTCTAGGTGTGAATGGTTTTCATCATCTCATTCTCTGCAACGCTAGCGATAAGGAGGTGCAGAAATCCCAAAGGGGAGGTGGCAATGCCTTCATTTTGTCTCCTTTGCTTTATGCTGATTTATGTTCTGTGTGCCAAGAGATTGCTAAGACATCGCAAGAGCCGATGACCTGTACAGAGGGTTGCCTGCCCCTATCATAGATCCCCCGCAAGAGCCTCACCTCCCCAACGCTCCCCTACATACCTATGGAGGCACGTGGCTCTCAACAGGGCAGTGCATGTTAAACCAGGGGCGGCCCATCCCCGATTTCCACCCCGTCGGCACCGCATAACATCCTGAGTCACTCTTCCTTTGTTTCAAGCCCAGGTTCCCTCCAGAAGCCCTACTGGCTGCTGCTGGTCCCTTGACCCACCTCTCCCCATTGTTACTTGGCTGACTGTGAAGTCACATCTGCCTTGCAGTCACAGCTGGCCTTAAAAGGGCAGGACAGCACAGCCATCCTCCCTCCATTGGGAGAACACCCAGCTTGGCACAGACCTTTCACCAGCAAAACCGTGGGTGCTTGATGTTGATGACCACCTTCAAGTCAATCCCGACCCACGGCGACGCTTCGGATGAGATGTCTCCAAGACCCTCTGCCCAGCACCACTCTACTCGGGGCCTGTAAATTCATACCCATGACCTCCTTGAGAAAGTCCATCCATATAGCATGCAGCCCTTCCTTAGATGGATGGCCATCTGTCGGGGATGCTTCGACGGAGAGTTCCTGCATGGCAGGGGGTTGGACTGTATGGCCCTTGTGGTCTCTTCCAGCTCTATGATTCTATGATCCCTCCAACTTTCTTAGCATTGTTGTCTTTCCCAGTGAGTCTTCTCACGACGTGACCAAAGTACGACAACCTCACAACGTTATCATCTTGAAAAGCTCTCCCAAGTCAGTGAACCTATTCGGCGAATAGGGTTCGACTTCTTGGGAAATTTGGGCTAAGATTTATGGAGTTTATCACACGAAGGAGACTGGAAATGGATCCTGTGGATTTCCTGGAAAAATTACATGAAACGATTTCACACGACATCACGCAAAACCTGCCACTAAAGTGGTCCCAAAGAAGCATCAACGTGCACCTTTTTACTTTCAGGATTTCAGCGACAATGCATTTCCAATATCACTTTACTTGCGCAATTGCGTGAGATAACTCACCATTTTCGCTTTATTTGAGGGATGCTTTAAATGCGCTTTAATCTCTCTTTAATGCCGAATTTAGCCCCAGTGTGATAAACTCCTTGGAGTGGATGTTGGGGTTGGCAGATTGAAAACTAGAGAGGGCTCTTATAACTTTAATGGTTATGCAGAAGAGGGAATTCCAGCAGGTTTAGCTTGTCAGACAGCCAGATAACCACCTGCTGAAACTCCCTCTTATATACAGCCATTAAAGTTACAGGAGCCCTCTCCAATTTTCAATCTGGCAACTCCAGAATTCATTCTATGTTTTAACCCAGACTTTCCAAGAGGTTGAACCCGATTTTCCAAACAGGTTCCCCAACTTGGAGAGCTCTTTAGGCCTTCCAGAAAGGTTAATAATGTTTGGCAAACTGGAAGACAGTAGGAAAAGAAGAAGACCGCATCGCAAGCGGATAGACTCGATCAAAGCAGCCACGGTCCCTGAGTTTGTAAGATCTGGCAGGAGGTCTTGGAGGTGTTTCTTTTTATATGGTCGCCACATGTCAAACCCAACTTGGTGGCAATTGACAGCAGCAACAACATCCTCTGTTTCATTCGTCTTGTGCACCGCTTTGAAGACTGCTGATTTCAGCACTTTATAAATGTTCCAAAACGAATAAATAGCCACATCTGGGCCCCAAATGCTATAGGTTTCCCTTTCCTTTTCACCTAGAAAACCCTCCCAGAAAAACCCTTGGAAGGGAGCTCAGTCCAAAAAGGTCTTCCTGTATATACTCATGTATAAGTGTAGAAATTTTAATCAAAAATTTGACCCCGAAAACTTGGATCGACTTCTTCACGGGTCAATGTAAGTCCTGTACTTTAATTCTAATAAAAAAGGGAACGATCCCCTGCTTAAAGACAAGCATCTGCCCTGGAAGCACCAATTCCCTTCTATTCTTTTATCCATCCGTCCTTTAATGTGAGTTATGTCTGCTAGAATTTAGTAAGTTTTTTGGCATTGCTTTCTTTTGCTTCATCCTTTGGATCTTTTGTTACATGCCCCTAGGTTTTACCCTTGACTTATCCGCGAGTCATATCCAAATCTATAATTTTGGCCCCAAAACTTGCCCTCGACTTATACATGAGGTTGACTTATAGTCGAGTATATATGGTATAGGAAGATCGATGGGGCATCTGTGCCCTGGCAGGCAGAAGCTTGGCCCCCTGGCGTTGCCCTTGGGATCAAGTGTAAGTTATCACGGCTATGCTTGTCTCCCGTTGTCTCCTCCCTGCAGAATAATCCCTTCATGTCATCTCCATAATCGCCCCCTTTATGCGCCGGCAATGTGTCACCTTGCAAGAATGTGAAGAGAATGACTCTGGGGTCAGAGGAAGAGGGATTTGGAGGGCGGAGAGCTCGGGGGCACACCAAGTGTTAAGTTCAATTGAGAGGCATTTGACGGACTTTAATGGCGTTGCGGTGGATTTACACTCGTGTCAGACCAGGTGCCAATAGCCCTTGTGGCTCCCTTTGGGAAACACCAGTGGCATCTGAACCGTAATCGCACAGGAATCAAAGTCTATGGCCATCTCAAGTCCCATATTGGGAGGTGGGCAGGATAAAAATAACATGAAACATAACACATGAAAATAAATAATAAATCAACATACATGTGACGCCTGAGACACCCTTTGCTGGCTTGCCAAGGAGGAGGTAAGTTGCTGTGAAGTCTATTGAAAAAGCAACAAAAAAGAGGCTAGATTCTGGTCCTTGTGGTTATAGAAACACCCTCTGAAATATAAAAAACCTGGAATTGGAAGACAAAGAAAAAAAAAGAAGCCCCAATCTAGGTCCACTTCCTAAAGGTTTCCAAAGACTAAGAGGCACATGCTTTTCGCATTTGCGAGCAAAGCACGTGGTTCAGTTGGGGATCGGCACAGACCACATCAGAGAAAGCGATACGCAAATCAAATCCATTTAACAAGAGTTCAGATATTAAAATTACGCCTTGCCTCATAACAGGGCTATGGGTAGGACTGACCCATGGCATTCATTATATAGAGATCGCTTGCAGCACCTTTGAGACGAACTGAAATAAAGGAGTTTGCAGCATGAGCTTTCGTAGACTTTTCGGTCTACTTCCAAAGCATCTGAAGAAGTAGACCGAAGTCTATGAAAGCTCATGCTACCAAAGTCTTTATCTCAGTGAGTCTCAAAGGTGCTACAAGCTCTCTCTACATACTGATTCTACAGACTAACATGACTATATCTTTAGATCATCATCATCATCATCATCATCATCTGAGGAAGTGACTGAAGTCTAGGGAATCTCATGCTGCAAACTTCTTTGTTTTAGTGAGTCTGAAAGGTGCTGCAAGATCTCTCTGCAGACTGATTCTACAGACTAACACAGCTATATCTTTGAATTCTACCACCATGGTATCCATGCAAGTGTTTTTAAAGACTAGGACCTAAGGAGAATCAGAACTCCATCACAATAAAAACAAAACCCCATTGTGACCTTTTTTCCGATAGACCCCATACAATGAAGGTGGCTAGCCCTGGAAACCAAGTGGCCACTAGCCCTTTTGTTTCCAGGTGGCCACCATCTCTAGGAGGACATTGCAGTTGAAAGACCTGGTGCCCAGCTACGAGAATAAGATGTAACACGACAGCGGCTGATATATTTACGGCCTGCGATGGGACAATATCGAGGCTCGGTGTGCTGGGTGGCAAGTCATTGAATAACCTTTACGGGTTTATTTATGCTGAGGCTGGCCCTGTGCCCCCCTGCTGTGCCAAGCGGCGCTGAGGATTCAGCAATTCCAGATCAGCCCTCATCCATCAGGCCCTGATGGCTGGCTTGAGTTACGAGGGTCTCCCAGTAATGACAGCCGATTAATCCCGGCCTCTTTAGCTGGGATTACTGTCCGTGTAGTTCATTACTTTTGGGCCCAATCGCCGCCCCCATTCTCCGGGGCGGGATGGAGGGGCACGTTTCCACTGGACCAGCGACACTTGCTGCCCAGAAAGCCTGTCGTCGCGGCTATAAATAAAGCGACTTGTTTGCTGAAGAACAAATTTAGCCTGTCCAGAAGGTCAAGGTGGCAAGGAGCCCAGAGTCTGGCTCCAAATAGCCTTCCATTAAAATGGTTGTCGTGTTTGAGCTCCGCCACCAAAGGAGGAGAAGGCCGAGGGGGCATGGAAGGTGGAAAGGGGGGCGGCAAGGGCAGGACCCTCTATTGCCTTTTCTCCTTCTCTCACCCCACCTTCACTTCGGCAGATGATAGGGAGGAAAACACCCTATAACCCAAGTGTGGATTGGTCTCGGTCAGTGGCATCACTAGGGTTGGAGTCACCCCAGTGCCAGGCCGGTGGTTCATCAGCTATGGAAGAGAAAGGCTTCAATGCGCTGGGGTGGACTGGGACACTCAAAGGGACTGTCTGTGTGCTGGGATGCTCTGGTCTACCAGCCTTGTTCACAAGTCCTAAAGGGGTCTAGTCACCATTCTGTGACAGGAGAGACCTCCAGGAATATTTGCATCATCTTGGCCAGCCTTTTTGCCACCTAAGGGTGCATTGCCCCAGTTCTTCCCAGGATCTCCCGTCTCCAGGAGACCAGGTCTATCTGTGGAGAAAGGCAGCAACTCCACACCAGACTCCCCGAGATGTCGCCCAGTGCGGTCCACACCTCCCGCACATCCCTAATGACACCCCCAATTTGGGTTGTTCTGCTTCAGTCTGGCCAGATCCCAGTTGCTGACTAGTACTGGGTCTTCCATTTTTGTGGGTCATCTCCAGGTAAGGAGATGAGGGTGCAAAATTTTGGTGGGCTCACTCCAAGCAATAGGAAAGGACTCTATGGAAATCTCCAGCTCAGCTGGGATGTACCACCAGCTTGATACAACTTCCCAGGATTGGTTCATTTGTTGCTGCAACTTGCAAAGGTTCTACAAGAGGTTACCTATTTATTTAGTTAGTTAGCTTCTTCCTTCTTTCACTTCTGATTCTGACTTGGTGGCTCTTGAAGGTACAACTGTATCAAGAGAAAGGTGGCTGGGTGGGTATTGGAAAACTCAGGAATGGCACCGTGGACTCTCTGGGTTTTGCGTTCCTTTAAGTCTTCCCGCTCTCAGGAATAAAACAATACAAGGAAGCGCTGGTACTGCAACAAACCACAATAATCATAATTCTTTAGTATGGAGCCATGGCAATTAAAGTGGATTATTTCTGCAGCCTAGGATAGTTTCACAAAGTTCTCAAAGACAATTGGAAGCCATGCACGGCATGGCGGTGGTCCTTTGACTTTGTAACTGTCGGGATGGGGATGCCAACACTCCATTGAGCCGGAGGCATTTTTTCCCCAAAGAAAGGAGGGGAAGGGAACGTTTCCCAGCAGGTTGGCCTCTCAGCTGTCACAGCTGTCTTTAAAAATTCCAGCCTGTCTAACTCTGCTTTAGCACAGCTGTTTGGGAAAGAGATGAGATGCAAGAGCGAAGGCTGCCAAGGCTGCTCCAAGCTAAGGGTGCCTCTGCACTGTAGAGGTAACGCACTTTGGCATCACTGCTTGACTGTAGTTCCTTCCTATAGAAGCCTGGGATTTGCAGTTTTGCAAGATCTTTAGCCTTCTCTGCCCAAGGATTCTGTAGGATGGAGCCATGGCAGTTAAAGCTGTACCAAACTGTCTAGTTCAGTGATCCCCAAACTTTGGTTCGTCAGGTGTTTTGGACTCCAACTTCCAGAAGTCCCAGCCAGCTTGGCCAACAATCAGGAATTCTGAGAGATGAAGTCCAAAACATCTGGAGGACCAAAGTTTAGGAATAATTGGTAGAGATGCACCCATTTCCATCCTGGGGTGCTTTGGCACCAGTCTCCCCCTTCCCTGCGCCTTCCAGATGCGTTAGGCTATGAACTCCACAACCAATCTGGGGATGATGGGAACTGTAGATGCAACAGCTTGGAATCTGGGTTTCTGGGCAGCAAATCATAGAAAGCGGGTATCGTTGGCCCAGAGCGAAAGGATTTTCACGACAACTTGAGCTGCCTTGGAGGAGGGGAATTCCCAAGTGGCTTGCAGAAGCCAGTCTGTCTGAGTGGCTCGGATGGAGAAGAATGAAAGAACACACTGCCTTCTTCAATCATTCAGCGGAACGGAAACTGTGGAAACCTGACCTTCTCCTTGGGATGGCAGCTATCCTGCGCCATCTTTCAAGGCCTAATTAGCCAGCTGGAGGCTTGTCTTGCCCGGCCGATTGCTGACAGCCAGCAAGAGGGGCATTGGATGCCCAACGCCAGGCCAAAAGGGACAGGAGGATTTGTCCCAAGCTCCCTGCCGAATGTGGGCCCCAAGGCTGGATTTGCGGACCTCAAAACCCTCAATTTCATCCCCAAAAGTGGAACAAAAGATGACTTATCTTTTAAATAGGTTGTACAGGTTGCACCTCCCATATCCGGAATTCCAAAATCGAAAATATTCCCAAATCCCCAAATTGTCCCCATGGTTGGCTGGCTGAGATAGTGACACCTTCGCTTTCAGTGCACCCAAATTTTGTTTCACACGCAGCATTATTTAAACTATAGTGTATACAATTACCTGCAGGTTGTGTGTATAAAGTCTATATGAAAAGTAAATGAATTTAGACTTGAGGCCCATCTCCCAGAGATCTCATTATATGCATTATTGCTAAAGGACCTTTTAGTACCTTTGGGACAAACTGAAAGAAGTTGGTAGCATGAGCTTTTGTAGACCTGAGCCTACATCCTCGATGGCCACCTGGCCATATATTTCTGCAAGTGTTCAGGTTTCTCTGATCTGAATGAATAATGCATATTACCTAGAGCCTTTTCAACACTACACAGTTATAGTGCTATGATTCCAGTTTAACTGCCCATGCTGGCATCCTGTGAAAACCTGGGATTTGTAGTTTAGAGAGGAGCATTTAGAAATCTCAACCTCTAGCGATGCATCAAACTGCAAATCCCAGGATTCCATGGCAGTGGTATAACTGGATAGTACGGAAGAACCCTGGTTCAGGGGAGGGACAAAGCTGGGCTTCGGATGCCATGGGAGTTTGTCAGATGACGGAAATTGGAAGTATAATCTAATGGCAATCCGAACGCAATCATGGGGTTTCATGTTATTGCGTATTAAAGCATCTCACACAATTTCGGGCAATGGGGGGGTCATTTTCGGGTAATGGGAAGTCATTCTGAATGCATTCCGAACGCAATTGGAATTAACATAAATTCGCTAAACTAGCAAATTCACGTGAACTCGAATTGGTTCTAATTGGCTCCATTCGAAATAAAGAGAAATTCCTCCTGTCTGATAAACTCCATGGAGAGGAAGACTCTGTTTTGACACATTGCCAGTGATTACAATCAATATGTTTGAGGGCACGTTGGGGATGAACTAGAGGAGGTGACCTTTAGTGCTCTGTCCTGGAGCTTCCGAAACCATCCGACCGTCCAAGGCTGGGCTTTTAATCCTACTCTCGAAGGGCTTTTGGTTGACCTAAGAGGCCAGTTTGTCTGTCCTTCTTTTCAGGGGTGTCCCAGACAAGCCACAAGGATGAACGAAACTCCATCTGGAAAAGATAAACGCAGAGACAACTGGTGCCGAAACGGAGCATATTTCACGTCGCCTTCAAAAAAGCACCCTGAACTAAAGAGCGGCCTCCGTCCCAGCTGCCATCTTCTCATCCATCCCCACGTCCAAGGGACCCAAAGAAGCCCGCTGCGGAGACCATGGCTGATTGACACCTGGTTAGACTGGACTCAGCTGTCCCTGATATTTGACACACACAAATGCACACACACAGAGAGACACAGACACACTCTCCCCTTCTCCCTGGCAAGCCAAAGAGGGCTCCAGCCCTGGGAAAGAGACAAAAATATGTGAGAGAAGGAGGTGGGATAGGGTTAAACACAAAAACGAGTGATACTTCGAGGGTGAAATCAGTTCCTAAGAAGCTGCAGCCGTCTTTGGGGGAAGGAGACCACCAGCAGAAGGCACCGGAGGTGGATCTGGGGGGGAAAGGAAAGCGGATCCCAGAGAGAATGAAGGAAGGGAATGTTATAACTGGGACCATATCACCAACAGAAGAAATTTCCTAGACATTGGTCCTCCTGGAAAACTGGCGTCCCAGTTTTTGTGCCGTTTTGTTGCTGTCTTGGCTCCCGAAAGAGGACTCCTCATATCTCACTGACCAGGGAGCTCTTTCCAGAAATTGTGAGGTAGGAAGCAGCACAAGTTTGCTTTCGGCTGGTGGACTTTGCGACGGGGATATCCATCTCCGAACCTCCAATTGTAATCACTGGCAATACTCAGGGAGTATGTCAGCCGTCCTGCAAGCCAACGATGGGAGCGCCAAGGAAATGCCATCCAGAACACTGTCTGGGACGCCTAGCACAGAGAGCGGAGGTAAGGCATTCAGGTGGAAAGAGTTCAGGGAGTTCCCAGCTTATCCGAGAACTTCAAAATGCTCAGACATGGAGTAGTTGGGCCTCTGAAGGTGTGCGGCTGGGATTCTGTTGGTTAGTTCTTGTGCCGCTGCACTAATTTCTAATGGTTTTAACTAGAGCCAATGAATTAGTCAGCAAGTAGTGCGTTAACAAGGGCCAACGTGGTCTAATGGTTTGGGCATTGGACTAGGACACTGGGAGACCAGGGTTCGAATCTCTGCTTGGCCATGGAAACCCACTGGGTGACCTTGGGTAAGTGACTCTCTCATCCTCAGAGGATGGCAATGTCAGACCTGCTGTGAAGAAACCTGCTGAGAAAACCCTATGATAGGGTCACCTTAGGGTTGCCATAAGTTGGAAATTACTTGAAGGCATGCAGCTACAACAATAATAACAAGTGAGTTAACAGGTAGGCAAATCCATCCGATGCCATGGCTTGCTCTAGTTGCGACCATCAGTAGGATATAGGCCCTGAACTCAAGATTCATTTGCTCAAATAACCTCTGTTGTATTCTTGCTGCTGGGCAGAGATGGATAAAAAGGATTGAAAGTGAACCGGGAGAGGTAAAGTTTTCCATGATATGCACACCAGTGCTTGGAAACATTCATTTTTTGAACAATAGTTCCCAAAATGTCTCCACCAACATGCCCTGGCCTCATGCTGGCTGTGGGACTCTGGAAACTATAGGTTAAAACAATGTTTCTTGTGCTATCTGATATAAAGTATGGGGACAGGTGTAACAAGGGAGAAAGAAAATGCAGGTATTACCTTTCCCCAGTTAGAATTCTGCTACCCCCATGAAATTTTCCTTTAATACCCAAGTTTCTAGCATTGCAGGGTATTAGACACTTGCTGGGATCATACTCCCTTGGTAACTTTGCTAGTCCCTTTGATTTGTTCCGCTGATGTTTGATGTTATTGAAGCGCTGAAAAATTGGAGACTGAATGAAAAATTTCATGGAGAGGGGCAAAATTCTCACTGGAGGGGAATGCATTTATTTTCTTTGGGTATACCCTTTTGGGGGATCACTGTGCCAGAGGTCAGTACCATTTTTGTGCCCACTGGCCACAATTATGTATTTCCTGGAAACTCTCTAGGAAAGAGCAGATGATGGAGTGGTGGCAGTCCAGGGATCGCTACTTTGAGCCGCACTGGTTGAAAAGTTAACTTTTCTGATATCTAAGACACATAGGACTTTATCAGATGGGAGGAATTTCTCTTTATTTTGAATGGAGCCAATTGGAGCCAATTCGAATTCACATGAATTCGCTAGTTTAGCGAATTTACATGAATTCCAATTGCATTTGGAATGCATTCAAAATGACTTCCCATTACCTGAAAATGACCCCCCCCCCATTGCCCGAAATTGCGTGAGTTGCTTTAATTCACAAAAATGTAAACCCCATGATTGAGCTCAGAATGAC
This sequence comes from Urosaurus nigricauda, assembly GCA_034509955.1. Taxonomy (NCBI): domain Eukaryota; kingdom Metazoa; phylum Chordata; class Lepidosauria; order Squamata; family Phrynosomatidae; genus Urosaurus; species Urosaurus nigricauda. Next base: position 2,198,173 of record JAOEGL010000009.1, on the reverse strand, counting down.
TTCCCTTTTGCCCAAAATTGCATGAGATACTTTAATTCGCAATAATGTGAAACCCAAAATTGCATTCGGATTGCCATTAGATTATACTTACAATTTCCAGCGTCTGATAAGGTCCATAGACATCTTTTGTCTCCCTGGCATCTCTGGCTCAACATTTGACCAGTCTCTGATGCCAGCCGTACACATGCCTTGCCTGGATAATCAGAAGAGCTAAACCCAAATCAAAGAAGACATTCTTGCTGTTTTGTGCTTCCCTTCCTCATGGTCCTTTCCAGGAGAGAACGGCGAGACCTCTCAGTGCAAATCTTCCGAGTCCAGCGGCGAGGAGGAGGCCAATGTGGGCAAAAAGAAGCCACGGAGGCAGAGGACACACTTCACCAGCCAGCAGTTGCAAGAGCTGGAGGCCACATTCCAGCGGAATCGCTACCCGGACATGAGCACCAGGGAGGAGATTGCAGGCTGGACCAACCTCACGGAGCCCAGGATCAGGGTGAGCGAAAACATACACCGTTACAGCTTCTACTTTGCTTCCAAGTTCAATTGGTGTTGTTGTTGTTGGAATATCGGAGAGGCCCTTCTCCATGGCTGCCCCAAGGCTCTGGAGCTTCCTACCCTGAGAAGTTAGGCAATTTCTCTGTCCTAAATCTCCTACTGTTCAGCTTGAGTAGGAGGCCCTGTTTGAATTCTAGTATTATGAAAGAGCCGGGGTGGTTTGAGTATTGGAGACTAAGGACTTTATCAGACGGGAGGAATTTCTGTTTATTGCGAATGGAGCCAATTCGAATTCACGTGAATTTACTAGTTTAGCAAATTCACGTGAATTCCTATTGCATTTGGAATGCATTCAGAATGACTTCCCATTACCCGAAAATGACCCCCCATTGCCCTAAATTCTGTGAGATGCTTTAATTCGCAATAACGTAAAACCCACGATTGCATTCGGGAATGACTTCCTTTTTGCCAAAATTGCGTGAGATGCTTTAATTCGCAATAACGTGAAATCCCATGATTGCGTTCGGATTGCCATTGGATTATACTTCCAATTTCCGACGTCTGATAAGGTCCTAGGTTCAAATCGCTAGTCAGCCATGAGATTGGGAGAGTGTTTGTTTGGCTCAGGGGTTGGAGGCAATTGTGGTTGGTATTTGTTGCAAAAGGCCAAATGATTTCACCAAGGGCTGTCCCTAGATCTCAGAAACTTTAGAGCCTGGGATGACCCTGAACTGGCAACTCTACATACAACACTATTACGCCACTCCCAATCTTTAGTCCTCCAGATGTTTTGGACTTCAGCTCAAAATTCCTGATTATTGACCAAGCTGGCAGGGCTTTCTGGAGGACCCAAGTTTGGGAACCATTGCACTACACTGTGATATATAAGAGCTCAGTTTGGGTTTTTTGCAGATGATCATAGCAGAGGAAGATCTTCCTTACATGAAGCGACCTCACATTCAGTCACCTTTTGAATGGTCACAAACTGCCACATCCTTTCATCTCTCTCTCTCTCTCTCTCTCTCTCTTTCTCAAGGTCTGGTTTAAGAATCGGAGAGCCAAATGGCGTAAGAAGGAGCGTCACCAGCAGTCTGAGCTTTGCAAAGGAGGCTTTGGATCACAGCTGAACGGCTTCTCCGGGAACCCATATGAGGACCTCTACCCAAGCTACGCCTACAGTGCCTGGGGTCCCAAGGGGCTTCATGCCAATCCCATCCATGGCAAAGGTTTCCAGCTCTTCAACTCCATGAACCTCACTTCCACCTTTCCTCCCCAGAGCGTGTTCCCTGCCACCGGAGGAGCCTCCACGTCCAGCGTCCCATCACTGGAGAACTTCAACAGCCTGGCAAGCCCAACTGGGCTTCCCAGTTCGACCTATGGACCAGGTGCTTCTTCACCGTACATGTACAGGGACACCTGCAATGCCAACCTGGGCAGTTTGCGACTGAGGGCGAAGCAGACACAGCCTCCCCTTGGCTACAGCACTCCGCCGAATCCAGCCATCAGCCCCAGCTCTGGGCAGTATCATCTGGATAGGCCAGTGTGAGACTGGAGCCCAAAAGAAGGACGTCCAGACGGGTGTCCCATCAAGACTGTTAGCATCAGCCTCTGGGAAAGGGTTTGTCATCCATTGGTCCTGTGTAGATGGTAAATAGGATACCGCTCCTGAAAGACAAGGTACATTTGGCCTCCTCCGTTGTGGACGTTGCCAGTGTTCACTGCGAAACCTTCCTCCAAACGTGGAACCAGGGGTTTGTAAGAACATCAGAAAAGCCCTCCTGCATCCCAGCAAAGCCCTATCTCCTTTCGCATTCTGGGTTCATAGCGGCCATCCGGAAGGTAGACATGTGGAAAAGCATCCTGAAACATCTAGACCGGAATGGCAAAGAATGGTCTTCAGGGCTCTCAAGTGGCGGGGGGGGGGGGAATCATCCTCCAATGGGACATTTTAATCATGTTTATGGGCCATTTTAGGCGCAGGAAAAGCAAAGCAAGTGAACCAGAAATAATACCTGGGTCACTTCCTATTGCAAAAAAGACCTCCCCTGGACCTAAAAGGGCCTCCTCCATGCCCCCTCCCCATGTTGAAATTGTGCACAAACTCACTAGAGGGCATTTGAGGGCAAAAAAGGGGTATGGCAGTGGGGGGGGGTCCTCCAAGTTCCCCTGGGCAGCTAAAGCAGCCCCCAAGCCTCCAACCATTGTCTGCCGCTGTCCTAGATATTGGCACAGCCAAAGGTGATGGTCAGCCAATGCCATCCTGGTTTTAATCGGAAGCTTATTGTGTTATATGTTGTGTGCCTTCAAGTTGTTTCCGACTTGTGGCAACCCTAAAAAGGGGTTTTGGGGGGCAAGATTTGGTCCAGAGGTGGTTTGTTGTGGCCTTCCCCTGAGGCTGAGAGAGCGTGACTTGCCCAAGGTCACCCAGTGGGTTTCATGGCCAAGCTGGGAATCGAACCCTGGTCTCCAGAATCATAGTCCAACACTCAAACCATTACACCACATTGGATTCCCCCCAGTTTTTTTAATGCCTTGGTGATGTTAAAGGATTACAGTTCCCAGAATCCCCTACTTACCATGCTGGTTAAGGGATTCTGGGAATTGTCATCCGGGAAAGTAATTTTTTCAAACTCTGGTTTTATATTGTTAGGAGAGTGGGGGCATGAGAGATAGATAAAATGACGGCCGCAGAGCCAGACATTTCAAGCCGCAGTTTGCCAAGTACTATTGCACTGCAATTCTCATCAGCCATTGTAGCCTGTGCTGCTGGATCATGGGTCTTGCACTCCACCATCATTGAGGCTAGGGACCTTATCAGACGTTGGAAATTGGGAGTATAATCCAATGGCAATCCGAAGGCAATCGTGGGGTTTCACTTTATTGCGTATTAAAGTATCTCACGCAATTTCGGGCAAAAGGGAAGTTATTCCGAACGCAATCATGGGTTTTACCTTATTGCGAATTAAAGCATCTCATGCAACTTCGGGCAATGGGGGAGTCATTTTCGGGTAATGGGAAGTCATTCAGAATGCATTCCGAACGCAATTGGAATTCATGTAAATGTGCAAAACTAGCGAATTCACATGAATTCGAATTGGCTCCAATTGGCTCCATTCAAAATAAAGAGAAACTCCTCCGGTCCGATCAGGTCCTATGACCTCAAACTGCCTACCTCTGGTTTAAACGCTTAGAATTGCCAAGGAGAATCGCAAAGGAGACGGACATTATTGGGCATCTCCCCATAAGAAGAGGTGAAGGAATTGGAGAGAAGCAAAGCTAATACAAACCATGGATGCAGGAGGTGTCTTGGCATCCTAGCCACGCAAGTGGATATTCATATATGCACACAATAAGAAGCCAAATAATAAAGTGTCGTGGATGTGTGAGCAAAGGCAACCCGAAACAGCAAACACTTAGCTACGGCGGATAGGCCCACAGTAAACCAGCTTGGCACCATGGTGGATGTGAGTTTCAAAAGTGGCCGATAATAATTATTTTTAAATCACGCAAGCATATGTCAGCTTCGTCTATTTTACCACCCGGAGATAAAGACTCTTTTAAAGATTTTTTTTCAAATTGTTGTTTTATGTGTGACTGCCATGCGATCCTTCTAAACAATAAACCTATTTTTTTTTCTATTTCACTGCAATACCATGCCACCCTGATATGCTTACTAAATCTATTATTCTGCATTTTGTACTAAATCAGGAATATGGGGGTGTCCACGAACATGTGGGCAAATAATGCACACGATGTAAAATTACCTATGGTTTCTGTTTCCCGAAATGCATCGCCGCATATAAATTCTAAGCATTTTGAGACTAGGGAAGGAAACCAATTTTCTTTCAAATATATTGAACATACCGAGCCACGATTAATTTCAGGTACGGGGAGCTTCCTATGCTTTCCGTCCTCGGGGTTCCCAGAATCCCTTAGGAACATTTCTCATGGATGCCTTTCAATCCTCCTGACATAAAGTTGCCCTTGAAGACCATCTGGAGGTTGTTTCTGGTGTCCCTTCTGCTTTGCCCAGTTGGAATTGCTAGGAAATACAGTTGGTAAATTTAGAACAAATAAAAGGAGATACTCTTGCACACAGCGTGTTGCTGGATTGTGGAATTCACACGGCAGAAGGGAGACGGTGCTTGGCTAGTCTGCCTAGAAACGTACTGCTCGGTTTGGCTAATATCATCGGGTTAAATAAGTCACACAGTTCTAGGAACTGTCCTTCTCGACGGTTATCCCTCCTCCTGGATCAGAGCAAAGTGTGAATCAATGCTCTTTTGCACCCATTTAATATTTGCAAACGTCACAATACCATCAGTTAATAAACGCCATGTCTTGACTTCACACTAAAAGGAAACCAACATTGGCGCCACTTCTACATCGGTCACTGGTCAGGCTTGGCTCAGTGCTTTCGAATTCTGGGAACGGTTGTTTTGCGAGATATTTAGTCTTCTCTGTTAAGAGAGCTCTGGTTCCACTCGCTACAACAACCCAGGTTTCCATAGGATGGAGCCATGGCCTTTAAAGCGGTGTCCAACTGGATTATTTCTGCAGTACGGATGCTGCCCCAGTCATCATAAACCTAGGTTGGAGCTTGGAAAGAATACTTTCCTTTTGGATTACGGTTTCCAGAATTCCCCAAGCAACCTTTCCAAGCTCCAGCTGCAACAATGATCCAGTTGGACACCTCTTTAACTGCCGTGGCTCCATCCTATGGAATCCTGGGATTCATAGTTGTGGCACCAGAGCTTTCTGCCAGAGAAATAGCTCACAAAACTACAATCCCCAAAATTCCATAGCATTGAACCACGGCAGTTAAAGCGATGTCAACTTGGATTATTCTTGCAGTGCAGATGCAACCTGGGCTTCAATCGCTCAGGCGTCTTTGCTGCTTGCAAATCTGGACCTTCCGAAACGTCCCTAAATATATCCCAGCTGCCTCCAAACTCCCTGCTTGCTGAAACACGGTCCCTGGCAGCACACAGAGGGGTTATTTTAGTCCCGCTACAAAGGAAATGGCCATTAAAAATAAAATAACACCTTGACCTTCTTGGCCCAGTCAGATTGTGCCAATGTCACCTGGCCTCAAAGAACCTCTCGGCTCCTTTGCATCGACGAAGCGGTGATCTTTTCCATGCCAACTTTTGGTCTTACATTGAGAAAATAAACACGAAATGCAATTTGGATAAACTAACACCATTGTAAAACATTCATACGATGTTTGATCCAGCTCCCAGAATTAATGTCTGTTTCAACCAAATGCATGATTCCATGTATGACACTAGACTCTTTCAAACGGGGAGGAATTTCTCCCAACTCCGAATGGAGCCAATGTGGATTTATGTAAATTCGCTTGTTTAGTGAATTTACATGAACCCCTGCTCCGTTCGGAATTACTTCCCATTACCCGAAAATAACCCCCTCCTGCCCGAATTTGCATGCAAAGCTTTAATTCGCAATAACGTAAAACCCATGATTGCATTCGAATTGGCTTCCCTCTTGCCCGAATTTGCCTGCAAAGAGTTAATTTGCAATAACATAAAACCCATGATTGCATTCGAATTGACCTTAAATTATACTTCCAATTTAGCCTTGTATGAAAGAGTCCACTGAGTGATCAGGACTTCTTGGGCTACTCTATCCATAAGTGCACTATGCAAATTTGTGTGTGTTTTCGCACGTTTGCATTGACGGTTAATGGTTTTCACCTTCCTGTGCAAATGTGCATCTATTCAAACTCCCTCTGCAGAAAATGTGCCGATGTCCATGTCTTCATTCAGTTCCTCGACTCTTCGTGTTAACTTTTCCAATAGATCAAAGTCCCATATTGTTGCATACCATGAGGTGATGTTTAATACATTTCTTGATTTCCACTATTGCACTATTTTCAACACGGCTAAGTCTGGAACAAATTGAGCCTGTTGACTGGTAATATATTATGGATTTTTTTGAAATAATAATATAATTTTTTGAAACCCACTACTGAAGGCAAGTGATCCAAATCCACCTTCCATCCCTACACACTGGAATGAACCTTTACTCGGCCATCCTATAATGCAGGGGTTCCCAAACTTTGCTCCTCCAAATGTTTTGGACTTCAGCTCCCAGAATTCCTGACTTTTGGCCAAACTGGTGGGGGCTTCTGGAAGCTGAGGTCCAAAACACCAGGAGGGCCAAAGTTTGGGAAGTGCTGCTATAATGGATATCGGTTCTTGTAAGGTCAATGGGACCCACTCCCCCCTAAGCGAGCCCTGGATTTTTGCAGCCGCAGCCATGAATTCAGACAGTCGTTGGTACTGTCATCCCAGTGACAATCAAGGCGACAAATAATAGATAGAGAAAAATATATTTTATTGAATATAAATATAAATGAATAAATAAGTAAGTAAATAAATAAAGTGAATGTGCTTTAAAAATACTAATGAAACTAAAGGGAGGATGGTTTTCCAAGACTATGAACAAATGGATAGACTCAATCACGGTCGCCCTGAGCCTGCAGGACCTGAGGAAAGTGGTTGATAACATTTGGAGATTTGGAAGTCTGTCGTTCATCAGGTCACCATTAAGTCGCAGTTGACTTGATGTCAGTTGACCACAAATGAACCAATGTGTCCCTGATTGTAGGGTGGGAAGACACTCAGTGCCCAAATAGAGCTCTTTCAGTTCGAAGAGACCAATGAGTCCTCACCCTAAGGGTAGCCATAGTGGTCAGCAATTGCCATTTCTTTCTCCCTCTCCCTAAAAAACCTGACCCTCCCCAGCTTAGTCCAGCAGGCCGCCTCGGCCCTCTCCCTCTGAGCCTGTCGCTTCATCTTCTCTCGGACGGGCCGTTGCTCCTCCGTTATGGGCTCGGAGACCTCCAGGTCAGGAGGGGGTGTCCTCCACGGGATGAAGGTGTCCCCTTTGAAGGGTGGAGATGGAGGAGGGTCAACAGGGGGAAGGTCACTTCTTCTGACTGGGGGCGACGAAGGTCTGCAGGTGGGCCTCCGCGTCTTCTCCATGGTAAAAGCTGGCCCGGGATGGAGAGGTGGCACCGTAGTGCCACGCACTCTGTCTCCTCTGGTTTGGAAAGGCTGAGAGGACGGCGGCTTGGAGCGAGGTACCTGGGTTGCAAAAAAGGGTATGTCGACAGGCCTGAGCAGGGCCGGCTTCCTTGTTGCTGGTGGCGGCGGCTGGGAGAAAAGCGCTTCTGGCGGCCTCGGCTGTGTGCCTTTGGTCAAGGTTCCTGCGTGTGGCCGTGACGGCACAGGTGGGAAAGGACCCTGTTTTGGCAGAGAGGGCTTCATTTTGGCTAAGGTTGGCTGAGGCAAGGAAGATCCTGGTGGCTCCGCTACTGATCTTGCGCTCGAGAGCCGTGGTATCTTGGGCAGCGGCTTCCCTGTGCCTCTCCCCAAGAAGTCCAGCGTAGGCACGGGTTTCTCTGCCTTGACTCCTGATGGTAGTCTCTTTTCGGGGAGCGTCCTTTTCGTGGGGACACTTGGAAGCTTCTTCCCCAAGGGATACAACACATGGACAGACTCCATCATTTGCAGAGCCAGACTGCTCTTGGGGATCGTCTTGGGAGGTTCCACTGTTTTTGCTTCTGTTTTCACGTCTTTCTTCTTTCCTTGAATGCCTCGGACAGGAGCGTTCGGCTTGACTTTGCCTTGCTCAACAGTTTTAGACGCATCTTTCTCAGATTTTTGGTCTTGGGGCTTTGCCTTTGGAACAGCCGTCACCACCGCCTTGTCCTTGGCTCCTTGTTTCTGCTGGGGCAGCTTTTTCCTTTGGGGATTCCCTTCTTTGTCCCCACGTTTCTCAGGACAAGGGTCCTTTTTCTTACTCTGCAAAGAGACCGGAGGTGGCCCTGGAAATTTAGGAACCTGGTCCATCTTTGGCTTTTTTGGTAATGCCTCTCCTTCTGTGGATATAATTTTTCTTTTCTTGCTGATCTTGGATGGTTTTGGATCATCTGTTTTTTTGTGAGTTTTAGGGATGAGTTGCTTTTTTGCAGCTGAGTAATCTTTGATTTCTTGAAGCTCCAGAGCAGTTGTTGGGATTTTTTGAAGAGCGATGCCTTCAGGATCATGAGCTGCTTTCTTGGCTAGAGTCTGATGTGGCTTCTGACTCGCCTCTCTAGCACCTCGTTCCTTACATTTTGCCCCATCTGAACCCACAAGGAGATTTCCATCGAAGGAAGGTTGTTCCTCAGCAGAGGATCTTGCTGCTGAAAGAGAGGAACAGAGAACCATTTTATTCCAATTCCCTGTCTCATTTTATGAACAAAGGCCCATTGGACTTCTGAGGGCAAAGAAGCATCTAAGACAGGCTTGGAGAACATGCCTTTCGATGGAGATTTTTGCCACTCTTAGCCCCAAACATCCCTTACCTAGATTTGGGACAGCATTCATGAGATCTTGCTACAATCACAATGACATATTGGAGTTTATCACATGGGAGGAATTTCTCTCAATTGCAAATGAAGCCAATTTGCAATTATGTGAATTCGCTAGTTTAGCAAATTTACGTGAAATCTGATTGCATTTGGAATGCGTTCAGAATGACTTCCCATTTCCCGAAATTGTGTGAGATACTCTAATACGCAATTATGTGAAACCTCATGGTTGCGTTTGGAATGACTTCCTTTTTGCCCGAAATTGCATGAGATACACTCATTCGCAATGACATGAAACCTCATGATTGCTTTCAGATTGCCATTGGATTATACCCCCAAATTCCATCGTATGATAAACTCCGTTGTTAGTGAATATGGAGCAGTTATTGGTCAGTTATTCTATGTTATGGATCTATAATTGCATTCAAAAAGCCAGCCATAATTTCCAAAACATGTAGTGTCCTTCCACCCATGTCCTTCTATATTTATTGCTGTGAACCTTTGGTATCTACTGGGGTTTAGTTCAAGAATCCTCAGTGGATACCAAAATCATGTTTTTAATAATGCTGTCATTTAATTCCTCTTTTAAAAAATTGTAAATTAATTATTTGGTTGGATACTTTTTAAAATTATTCTAAGCCACTTTGGGTCCCATTTGGGGAGAAAGGCAGGATAGAAGTGCAATCAGTCAGTCAGTCAGTCAATCAATCAATCAATTATCTGGCTCCTAGAAAGTCTCAGCAGAAGGAAAGCAGCTCTTGGACAGCCCACATCTCCCAGGCCTGATCTATATTTTCCAGAAAGAGAGGCATCTACCTTTAGAGTCTTCCACATCCATGGCTTTTGATGCTGAGGCTGCAGAAGGTCCACCGGTCGCAGGAGGGGTCTTCACAATGTTGGGTTTTGCTTCTTCCAGAGGGGGAACGATGCTGTTGTTTGGGACAAGTGGGACGGGGAACGCCTGCAAATTGGGATTTCCCTCTGGAAGGCGAATGGAGGCCAAAGTTGCCTGGGAGTAAAAAAAGTGGCCTGTCCTCTCCTGGAACGGGGCTGGCTGAACTGGAAAGTGCCTCGGAGGTTGGATCGGTACCAGCTGGAGCCTGGGGACAGGATGCAGGTGGGGAGCATACAACTGCTCCATGGGACTTCCAACCATCCGAAGCTTTTCATAGGGAAACATCCTAGGCACAGGCCTGGGAAGGCGGCTCCTTCTCCCTCCGTCCTGGAGGGAAAGACAAGGTGCGGCTTGCATGGGAAAACGAAGCCTGAATGCTCCTTGCTGCTGAGGGTGAAGCATATAGTGGGAGCTGAAGGCTTCTTCAGGGTTCAGCAGAATGGACTCAACCTGGACGGAAGTGGTGCTCAGCGACGGAGGGGAAGTTGCACCAATGCTCCAAGTTGCACCAATGCTCCCTTGTCCCTCATTTGCTCTTGGCATGATCGTCACCATTGGGGAGATGCTCTGGGATGGTCGGTTTGAGCCCTCGGCTGGCTGGGCGTTTGGCGACTGATCTGTAACACACACAAAGGAAGAAGGCAGGGGCATCAATGGTGGTCCTTCCCGATCAGCTGTAGGAAGACACATGACTTAAACTATTTCCATGTATCGGCAGTCTTTGACTCAGGAACCCCAAACCTCAATATAAATCAGCAAGCTTTATTCGGAAGCCAAAGCAGTCCACAGCATGGCGATATTGACAGGGCCAAGACAATTAGGTTGCACAGTAAAATAAAAGCACAAAGCAATGGAGTTTATCACATGGGAGGAATTTCTCTCACTTGCGAATGGAGCCAATTCACAATTAGCGAATTTACGTGAAATCTAATTGCATTCTGAATGCATTCAGAATGACTTCCCATTTCCCTAAAATGACCCCCCATTGCCCGAAATTGCATGAGATACACTCATTCGCAATAACGTGAAACCCCATGATTGCGTTCGGATTGCCATTGCTTTATAAACCCCCAAATTCCGTTGTATGATAAACTCCAATGCAAACTTTTTGGGTGCTCAAACCTCATTTATTATAAAAGCAAAACCTTTCCTTAGTCATACCACCCCGTAGCTTTCTTCTGTGCCAGGCATTCCTATAGAACTGACCGTGGCAGTTTCCAATGCTTTTCACCTCCCACATTTGCTTCTTAGCCATTCCCCAGAACAGGTAACCATTCCCTTCCACCGCTGGCACCGCTGGTATGACATATCCCAACATCCCGCAACATGAAACAAAACAAACAAGCAGGAACTTTGAGGCACTCAGAACCTGACACCCCTAAGTAGTCATGTCCCATGTACTCATGCGTTGTTTTCTCACTGTTCCTAAGGGTGCCATGTAGAAATAATGCAGTTCAACACCACTTTAATGGCCATGATCCCATCCTAAAGAATCCTGGGATTTGTAGTTTTTGTGAGGCACCAGCACTCTTTGGCAGAGAAGGCAAAAGGCCTTGCACAACTACAAATCTCAGGATTCCATAGGGCAAAGCTACAGCACTGAAAGGGACACCAAACCACCTTACAACCAGCTTTCCATATCCACAGATTGTTTATGCCTGGACTCAAGCGTCTACGGCTTGAAAATATTTTAAAAATATATAAATTTGATTTTTGCCATTTTATATAAGGGGCACCATTTGATTATGCCATTGCATTTAGTGGGACTCTTGAGCATCTGTGGATTTTTGGTATCTACAAAGGTGTCCTGGAACCAAACCTCAGTGGATACCAAGGGCCCATATGTATTTCTACATACGTATCTTCCAGAGGGAAAGGGTCCATTCAGTTTGCATCCAAGAGACCCCATAGAATTAGGACTACCTCAACATTCTTGGGGTTGCCTCCATAGTAACCCCAGGTTCTAGGAGACCAGAGAATGTTTTGATGCAAAATGGATTCCAGAGCAACAGTCAGTTGGCTTGAACTGAACTGAAGGTCTAACGTCTGTTATGCAACTCAAACCAAAACAAGAGTAAAAACCAGCACCTGAATGTAGTCTGTCAGTTGAAGACTTCTCCAAATACAGATAAATATCTATGTATTTCTGTAGACACCAGAACTACTCTTAAGTGACTCTGTTGTTGGGTGCTTTCAAGACATTTCCGACTTATGGCAACCCTAAGGCAAACCTGTCATAGGGGTTTTTTTTGGCAGGATTTGTTCAGAGGAGGTCTGACATTGCCTTCCCCTGAGACTGAGAGCAAATGACTTGCCTAAGCTCATCCGTTGGGTTTCATGGCTGAGCTGGGAATCGAACCCTGGTCTCCAGAGTCAAAGTCCAACACCCAAACCACTACACCACACTGTTGGTCCTCTAAATTCAGGGGCCCCCAAACTTCCCGTCACCTTTCAAAGACACTTGAGTACTTTCCATCTGCCATAAATAAAGAAGATAACCCTCATACGGCGGTTAGAAAGTTCTTCTGTGTCTTTGCTCTTCTTCTCAGTCCTTGGCGTTTTCACCCAAATTTCACATAGAGAGATTCAGTACTTCTTGTCTTCTTGGTCATGACAGTGTCCTACTGAACCTGGAAGGCTTTGGTCAACCTAAGTCCTGCCGATTTTATTTTGGCAGCACTGTGTCCTCTAGTTCTGGATCGTCTTTATTCCCCCTTTGCTTTATTTACTGTCACACTTTTCTCCCACCGTTTCCAAGAGTTTTCCCCTTTTCTAGGCCAGCCCTGTGACTTTATCCCTTCTCCAAACCTTAGTCCATCACTGCAAAGCTAGATTTTGTCCCTAATAAATGAATCGATGGTCCATCTGAACATCGAGGTATCCTCATTTCCTACCTGCCATGCCGAAACCAAAGATCGGCTCAATTTCTTTTATCAACAGTTGGAGACCTCGGCTCCTGACCTCCTCACTGTCCAAGTGTCCAGTAAGGAATGGCCAGTAAGAAGATGAAAGATGGTTTATTTCTGTTTGGTTCTGTTTATTTCTGTTTCTATGGCAATCCCGGAGGTTGTGAAGAGGGAGGGGGGCCATGGAGAAAAAGAACCATCCGAGACGAAGATTCTACAACGGCCAAAGGAAGAAGAGGAGACCCGGGGCAACCTCCAAAAACTGGGGCAAGAAGGTGGAATTGGGATCGTGCCACCCTTCCTGGTGGGCAACTCAGTTTGAAAAGCTTTTTTATTTTAAAATAAATTTTACTGTTTTAAAAAATACATATATACATACATGCAGAAAATAACAAATAATACATAGGAGTTCATCGGACGGGAGGAATTTCTCTCTATTTCGAATGGAGGCAATTCGAATTCACATGAAATCCCATTGCGTCCGGAAGGCGTTCGGAATGACTTCATATTAGCCGAAAATGACCCCCCATTGCCTGAAATTGCATGAGATGCTTTAATTCGCAATAACGTTAAACCCATGATTGCATTCGAATTGACTTCCCTTTTCCCCGAAATTGCGTGAGACGATTTAATACGCAATAACGTGAAACCCCATGATTGCGTTCGGATTGCCATTAGATTATACTTTCAATTTCCGTCGTCTGATAAACTCCATATAAAAGCAAACAAACAAAGCAGTACATTTGGTGCTTCCTAAAACCAAGCCTTCACCGATTCATATTCTCATTCTTCATATCCGCATATCTTGTTTAAAGAGCTCTTTTTCATTGTTTTAATCAGTTTGCCTTCCTTTTTTTAAAAAAATAATCTTTATTCAAATTAAAATATATACATATATACATAGATCAACCAGATAACTTATCTGACATCTTATTATCCAATACCTATTTTTGCATACTTTTGCGTCCGATGCAGTGCTATCCCCGTCTTTAAATTTAAATGTAAAGAAGACTTACCTTTTCCAATTTCTACATGATCGTCTTAAACTCCGGTACTCTGATTTCGGCTCATTTTCTTACTTTTTCCACCCCCCCCCCATAATAATTATTAATGGGATATTCCCCCCCCACTTCTTCTTTATATATACTTTTATCCCAATCTTCCAAATAAATTTCCTTTGCATCGTTTAACTTTTTTGACATTACATCCACCTCCATCATATCAAACAATTTAATGACCCATTCATCATTTTGTATTTCCTTTTCGCCTTTCCCATATGTAGCGTAAACTACTCAGGCAGCTGTCAACATATAGGAGATAATTCTCCTATACTTTGGCTGCATCCACACTGGAGAAATAACCCGGTTTGGCACCGCTTTAAGTGCCCTGGCTGAAGGCTATGGGATTCTGGGAGTTGGAGTATGTTGTGGGGTCCAGAGCGGAGCTTCGCTCCGCTCTGGGCCCACAACAAACTCCAACTCCCAGAATCCCATAGCCTTCAGCCAGGGCACTTAAAGCGGTGCCAAACCGGGTTATTTCTCCAGTGTGGATGCAACCTTTGTTTCAGTATTTTTGTCTATCATATTTCAGAGCAGTACAGTTTCACAAGCTTTCTATGGAGTTTCCCTTCTTTGGAGGTTTTCCAACAGAGGCTGGATGGCCATCTTTTTGGGCTGCTTTGATTGTGAGTTCCTGCATGGCAGAATAATGGGGTTGGACTGGATGCCACTTCTTGGGGGTCTCTTCTTCCAACTATCAGTTCTCTGGAGTTTGTCCTACGACGGAATTTGGGGGTATAACGCAATGGCAATCCGAACGCAATCCTGGGGTTTCACGTTATTGCGAATGAGTGCATCTCAAGCAATTTCGGGCAAAAGGGAAGTCATTCCGAACGCAATCATGGGGTTTCAAGTAAATTGCGTATTAGAGTATCTCACGCAATTTTGGGCAATGGGGGGGTCATTTTCAGGAAATGGGAAGTCATTCAAAACGCATTCCGAACGCAATCAGATTTCACGTAAATTCGCTAAATTAGCGAATTTATGTGAATTCGAATTGGCTCCGTTCGAAACTGGGAGAAATTCCTCCTGTGTGATAAACTCCTAGGTAAAAATAATAGACACACATTAACCAGCATGATCACTGTCCGGGGTGCTGAATCCATGAAAATGGCTTATATGCTAGTCTTTTTGTGTTATCATAACTGGAATGGAGGCAGATGCAGCCCCAGAATTCCATAGCACTCAGCCAGGGAAAGTTAAAATGGTGTCAAACTGCTTTATTTATGCGGTGCGGATGCAATCTTTAACCCCTTCCTTATGCTTCGCAGGAATAATTATTTGCAGGAACATTTCATTCAGTCCATTGTTGTGTGACTTTGGACGTTATCAGACAACGGAAATTGGAAGTATAAACCAATGGCAATCCGAACGCAATCATGGGTTTCACGTTATTGCGTATTAAAGCATCTCACGCAATTTTGGGCAATGGGAAGTCATTCCGAATGCAATCATGGGTTTTACGCTATTGCGAATGAGTGTATCTCACGCAATTTCGGGCAATGGGCAGTCATTCTTGGGCAATGGGAAGTCATTCTGAATGCATCCCGAACGCAATTGGAATTCACGTAAATTCGCTAAACTAGCAAATTCACGTAAATGCGAACTGGCTCCATTCGCAATTGAGAGAAATTCCTCCCGTCTGATAACGCCCTTTGAGTCCAATGTGAAGTCGAAGGCTTTGACAGACGGCATCCATAGTTTTTTGTGGGTTTTTCAGGCTGTGCGGCCATGTTCTGTAAGAGTTTATTCCTGATGTTTCGCCAGCATCTGTGGCTGGGCATCTTCAAGAATAAATGTCAGGAATAAACGTAAGGAATAAATTCTTCTAGAACATGGCCACAAACCCACAAAAAACTATGGATGCCGGCCATGAAAGCCTTCGACTTCGCATAAGAAAAATTAAATATTGAAGATGATAGGGATTAACTGATAACGATCAGTGATGGGAATGTTAATGGTGAATATTTGTTGATTATATTTTAAAATTGAACAAAAATATATACAGGTATTTTTTAAAAAAGAATAAAATATTCCATAATATGCCCGCATAGCCTCCCCCCCCCCCCCCCCCCACAAAACCCCACAAACAGCCATGACTTTGAGTCATTTCTGACTAATGGCAACCGTTAAGGTGCCATAATAAGTTTGGGTTTTCTTAGCAAGTTTCTTCAGAAGGGGTTTTGCCATGGCATTTCTCATGAGGCTGAGAGAGTGTGACTTGCCCACATAAGTCCCATAAATGTCCCATAAATTTAAGTCCCATAAATGTCAAAGCAAAGTTGTGTGTGTGTGGGGGGGGGAGAATTGTGTTGGAGCAAATCCGAGGTCCTTTTTGGATTGAGGACGCCAAATTTAATAAATTGTTTATGACCCTCGATTTTGGCAGGCCAGTGTTTTAAACAAGTTTAACTTTGTTTACTTTTTTAAAAAAAAAATTACTGTGTTTTATTCTTTTAATAAGAAAACTATTTTATTATTGTAGCAATTGCATTGTTTCAATATATCACTTTTCTATGTTTTTTTAATTGCACGTTGTTGTTTTTTACTGTTGTGAGTTGCTCTGGGTGCCCCAGTTTTGGGAAAAGAGCAAGAGATAAACAAGTTGTTGTTTTGTTGTGGTTGTTGTTTATTATTGTTGTGATTTATTGTTGTTGTTGTTCTGGGGAAAAAGCAAGCGAAAAATAAAGGTGTTGTTTTGTTGTGGTTGTTATTGTTGTTATTTATTGTTGTTGTTCTGGACAAAGAGCAAGAGATAAACAAGTTGTTTTGTTGTGTTGTTTGTTTATTATTATTTATTGTTGTTCTGGGAAAGAGCAAGAGAAAAATTAAAAAAGTTTTGTTTTATTGTTTATGATTGTTATTTATTATTGTTGTTCTGGGAAAAGAGAAAGAGATAAATAAGTTGTTGTTGTGTTGTGGTTGTTTTGTTTTTATTATTGTTGTTCTGGGAAAAGAGCAAGAAAAAAATAAAGTTGTTTTGTTTTGGTTGTTGTTTATTATTGTTGTTATTTATTACAATTGTTGTTGTTTTAGGAAAAGGGCAAGAGACAAATTTATTATTATCATTATTATTATTATCATTATTCAGGAGTTTTATAGGAAAAAATGTTAAAATCATCATTATTCAGGAGTTTTATAGTAAAAAAATGTTAAAATCATCATTATTCAGGAGTTTTATAGTTAAAAAAATGTTAAAATCATCATTATTCAGGAGTTTTATAGTAAAAAAATGTTAAAATCATCATTATTCAGGAGTTTAATAGGAAAAAAAATGTTAAAATCATCATTATTCAGGAGTTTTATAGGGAAAAAATGTTAAAAATCATCATTATTCAGGAGTTTTATAGTTAAAAAAATGTTAAAATCATCATTATTCAGGAGTTTGATAGTAAAAAAAATGTTAAAATCATCATTATTCAGGAGTTTAATAGGAAAAAAATGTTAAAATCATCATTATTCAGGAGTTTAATAGGAAAAAAATGTTAAAATCATCATTATTCAGGAGTTTTATAGGGAAAAAATGTTAAAAATCATCATTATTCAGGAGTTTTTTAGGGAAAAAATGTTAAAATCATCATTATTCAGGAGTTTTATAGAAAAAAATGTTAAAATCATCATTATTCAGGAGTTTTATAGTTTAAAAAATGTTAAAATCATCATTATTCAGGAGTTTGATAGGAAAAAAATGTTAAAATCTTCATTATTCAGGAGTTTTATAGTAAAAAAAATGTTAAAATGCTTCAGCAAGGACACGCCACTTAAACATTAGGACCCTTTCCTTTTATTTTTACATTCTTTTACTCTTTTATAATATCATTTTATTATTTCCAGGGTCCCATTTTGAGGCGAAGGTGGAACAAACAAACAAACGAGGAAGCACAGGGAATAAATAAAAACAACACAGTCTTTCTTTTATTATATTTTATTATATTTTTTTATTATATTTCTCTTTTATTATTATCTTTTATTATTTCCCAAAACAAAATGGAGGAAGGATGTAAACAAACATGGCGCCCAAACAACCGGAAGCTGGCCTCTCCCTCAGAGAACTTTTGAAGCGGACGCTCTAGGACTGTCGAGAGAGGCACGAACTCTATGACCCAGACCTGAGGAGAGAGAGAGCGCCAAACTTGGGGCACTTTGACCCGGAAGCGTACCTTCCCGAGACCGGAAGCGTACCCTCCTAAGACCGGAAGCGGAAGTTTTTAATACCGGAAGCGGAACTTTTTGATTGTACTCCTGCGTGTGAGAGGCGTTCTGGAAAAAAAAGGCGGTTTAAGGAGGAGAAGGGAAAGAGGCTCTTTCTCCCGCCTCAGCCATGGCGGATGTAACCGCCCGGAGCCTCCAGTACGAATACAAGGCGGTGAGTGAGGGGTATAGATAGATAGGCCTCTTTCAGGGTCTCAACCGAGGCCATTTTGAGGAGGCAGCGAGCTTTTTTCCTGCTGCTCCAGAGAATAGGAAATGGAGCAATAGATGCAAGCTCCAGGGAAAGAGATCCCACCTCAACATTAGGAGGAACTTCCTGATAGTGATATTAAATATCTGAAGGGATGTCATAGTTTTAAGTATCTGAAGGGATAATGTTACGTTGAGGGGGGAGCGAGCTTTTTTCCTGCTGCTCCAGAGAAGAGGAAATAGAGCCATGGATGCGAACTGCAGGAAAAGAGGTTCCAGCTCAACATTAGGAGGAACTTCCTGATAGTGATATTAAATATCTGAAGGGATGCCATGGTTTAAGTATCTGAAGGGATAACGTCACGTTGAGGAGGCAGCGAGCTTTTTTCCTGCTGCTCCAGAGAATAGGAAATGGAGCAATAGATGCAAGCTCCAGGGAAAGAGATTCCAGCTCAACATTAGGAGGAACTTCCTGATAGTGACATTAAATATCTGAAGGGATGTCATGGTTTAAGTATCTGAAGGGATAACGTCACGTTGAGGAGGCAGCGAGCTTTTTTCCTGCTGCTCCAGAGAATAGGAAATGGAGCAATAGATGCAAGCTCCAGGGAAAGAGATTCCAGCTCAACATTAGGAGGAACTTCCTGATAGTGATATTAAATATCTGAAGGGATGCCATGGTTTAAGTATCTGAAGGGATAACGTCACGTTGAGGAGGCAGCGAGCTTTTTTCCTGCTGCTCCAGAGAATAGGAAATGGAGCAATAGATGCAAGCTCCAGGGAAAGAGATTCCAGCTCAACATTAGGAGGAACTTCCTGATAGTGACATTAAATATCTGAAGGGATGTCATGGTTTAAGTATCTGAAGGGATAATGTCACGTTGAGGAGGGAGCGAGCTTTTTTCCTGCTGCTCCAGAGAATAGGAAATGGAGCAATAGATGCAAGCTCCAGGGAAAGAGATTCCAGCTCAACATTAGGAGGAACTTCCTGATAGTGACATTAAATATCTGAAGGGATGTCATGGTTTAAGTATCTGAAGGGATAATGTCACGTTGAGGAGGGAGCGAGCTTTTTTCCTGCTGCTCCAGAGAATAGGAAATGGAGCAATAGATGCAAGCTCCAGGGAAAGAGATCCCACCTCAACATTAGGAGGAACTTCCTGATAGTGATATTAAATATCTGAAGGGATGTCATAGTTTTAAGTATCTGAAGGGATAATGTTACGTTGAGGGGGGAGCGAGCTTTTTTCCTGCTGCTCCAGAGAAGAGGAAATAGAGCCATGGATGCGAACTGCAGGAAAAGAGGTTCCAGCTCAACATTAGGAGGAACTTCCTGATAGTGATATTAAATATCTGAAGGGATGCCATGGTTTTAAGTATTTGAAGGGATAATGTCACGTTGCGGAGGGAGCGAGCTTTTTTCCTGCTGCTCCAGAGAAGAGGAAATGGAGCAATAGATGCAAGCTCCAGGGAAAGAGATTCGAGCTCAACATTAGGAGGAACTTCCTGATATTGATATTAAATATCTGAAGGGATGCCATGGTTTTAAGTATCTGAAGGGATAAAGTCACATTGAGGAGGGAGCGAGCTTTTTTCCTGCTGCTCCAGAGAATAGGAAATAGAGCAGTAGATGCAAGCTCCAAGGAAAGAGATCCCAGCTCAACATTAGGAGGAACTTCCTGATAGTGACATTAAATATCTGAAGGGATGCCATGGTTTTAAGTATTTGAAACAATAATGTCACATTGAGGAGGGAGCGAGCTTGTTTTCTGCTGCTCCAGAGAACAGGACTCGGAACAATGGATGCAAATTGCAGGAAAAGAGATCCCGCCTCAACATCAGGAGGAACTTCCTGACAGTAAGGGCTTGAGAGGCACCAGGATAGCCCTGTTTAAATATTTGAAAGGATGTCAGATATTGAGGGTGGAGCAAACTTGTTTTCTGATGCTCCAGAGAATAGGAAATGGAACAATGGATGCGAACTGCAGGAAAAGAGATCCCACCTCAACTTTAGGCGGAACTTCCTGATATTGATATTGGAATCATAGAGTTGGAAGAGACCCCAAGAAGGGCCCTGATCCAGTCCAACCCCATTCTGCCATGCAGGAACTCTCCATCAAAGCATCCCCTGCTTAAAAACCTCCAAGGAAGGAGACTTTAAGGGAGTGTCTTCCACTGTTGAAGAACAGCCCTTACTGTCAGGAAGTTCCTCCTAATGTTGAGGTGGGATCTCTTTTCCTGGAGCTTGCATCCATTGTTGCGCGTCCTAGTTTCTGGAGCAGCAGAAAACAAGCTTGCTCCCTCCTCAGTGTGACATCCTTAAGATACACCAAGGATCCGTGCAGACCAAGCCCCTTCTGCCATTCAGGAATACATCGACTGAGAAGACTTAGGGTGCATCTGCTTTGCAGAAATATCAGCATTGTGCCACGGAAGTTAAAGCGGTGTCAAACTGCATCCTAAGTCGTCTTCTCAACGCTTTTGATATGAGAGCCCTGTTTAAGTATTTGAAGGAATGTCAGATTGAGGAGGGAGCAAGCTTGATTTCTGCTGCTCCAGAGAATAGGACACAATGCAGCCATGGATGAAAGCTACAGAAAAAGACATGCCACCTCGACATTAGGAAGAATGTCCCGACAGTAAGACTTGTTGGACTGGAGGGCCTCTTGGGGTTTTCTTCCAGCTCTGTTATTATGATTCTATTATGCTAAGAGGTGATATGAGAGCCCTGTTTAAATATTTGGAAGGATGTCATATTGAGGAGGGAGCAAACTTGTTTTCTGCTGCTCCCGAGAATAAAAGACAATGGAGCAATGGATGCAAGCAACAGGAAAAAATATTCCACTTCAACATTAGGAGGATCTTCCTGACAGTAAAAGCTGTTTGATGGTGGAAGGTGCTGCCTTTGAGTGTTTAGCAAGTAGCTTAAATCCGTTGCTCCTTGTCCCGGTTTCTGGAGCTGCAGAAAACAAGTTTGCCCCACATTGCTCATATTGTGTCTCATATTGATAGAAAGGTGGGAAATAAATCCGTCAATAACAATCATAGAAAGCAAGTTGGAAGGCGGCTACCTATTGCTTCTCGCAGTGAAGCAGAGATGAAGGGAACTTTTGAAGGAACTTGTTTCACCGCTTTCTCCAAAGCCCTGATCGCTGCTCCTCTTTGTGCTGTCATTCCTCCAGAACTCGAATCTCGTACTTCAAGCCGATCGCTCGCTGATTGACAGGACCCGTCGCGATGAGCCTACGGGGGAGGTCCTGTCGCTGGTTGGGAAACTGGAAGGCACCCGGATGGGGGACAAGGCCCAGAGGACCAAACCCCAAATGCAGGAGGAGAGACGAGCAAAGTGAGCAAGCACTCGATTCTAAATTCATGTTTCTAATATGCCAGCATGTTGTTCTTATGGCGTTGGACATTACATTGCTAAATACGGTGGGCCCCTGGTATCTGCTGGGGTTTGGTTCCAGGACCTTCTTGTGGATACCAAAACTTTTGGATGCTTGTCCCATTATATACAGTCAGCCCTCTGTTTTCGCAGGGGATCTGTTCTGAATTACGCCGTGAAAACGGAAACTTGCAGATATTTAAGCCTCATAGGCTTGAATGGAGGTGCATACCCACAAGCGGTCTTAGGCGCATGTCTCATTTTAACCCCCTGCCCGTTTGCTCCTCATGAGTAAGTGAGGACCGCGGATCTAAAGTCTGCAAAAATGGAAGGGCAACTGTACAGTGGCATAGTGAAACTTTTCTATATTTCTTCATTAGGGAGTGAAGGTGTGGTTCTGTGTTTTAACTAAACCGGAAGGGTGGTCCTCCTGATTTTCTTGATTATGCGATGATCTTCTTCCCTGTTTTGTAGGAGACGGAAACGTGATGAGGACAGGCATGACATTAACAAGATGAAAGGCTACACTTTACTTTCCGAGGGCATTGATGAGATGGTGGGAATTATCTACAAACCCAAAACCAAGGAGACTCGGGAAACCTATGAAGTTTTGCTGAGCTTCATTCAGGCAGCTCTTGGGGATCAGGTGGGTTAAGGACAGGGTTTGTGAAGGGCTCAAAGGGTACTGGGCTAAGAGGAGGGCTAAGATTCCCATGTTCTTTCTGCATAGGCTCGAGAGATTAACAAAAGCCCCTATGAAACACTTCAGCATTCGTGAAGCAGTGTTAATAGCTACTGTTAAGTGTTCCAATAATTTTAGTTTTCATGCTTTTCTTCAGTCTGCTAAAGTTATTGACTAGCTTAAACATACAGAGCATTGTATTTGACAAATCGTTTACCTGAATCAGGATACAGCAATACTGCTACGATTTTGGAACGCACTGATGCACCTTTGATCAACATCTATCAGCATTCATTTGCTATTAGAAGTAGAGATTTAAGTCCCTTTTTTCCTTTTCTTGCAGCCCCGAGACATTCTCTGTGGAGCTGCTGATGAGGTTCTGGCTGTTTTGAAGAACGAGAAGCTACGAGACAAGGAGCGTCGGAAGGAGATCGACCTCCTATTGGGACAGACAGATGACACTCGGTACCACGTGCTGGTGAACTTGGGCAAGAAGATCACAGACTATGGTGGGGACAAGGAGATCCAGAACATGGGTATGGCTGGCCACCTTTTTCTAAATTCATTCTTTGTATACTGAATTCTGCGTAGAGCACTCTGATGTTTAATTTAATGCCCTCTTCAAAGGCACAGACTAGAATCCTCTTGGTGACTTGCTTACCTTTTTTGCAATGCCATTTCTCTACTTGTGCAATGGCACCTGAATGATGCCTGGGATAGCTCTGCCCTAGCAATTGATTGGCCTTGAAAATGAATCAAGCTGTCATCTGGTTGCCATTGTGCAACCAAAGAAAAAGGGGGAAGCATTTGCCTTCCCAGACCTCTAGCGTAAATGTACTGGCAAGGCTTTTTACATTTCGCCAGTGTCCCAACACAAATCACATCCAGGGTTGTGTGTGCTTTCCAATTAACCACGCAAAATCTCCTTTTTCGCATAGCTGTTGTAAACTCCTGTCATTTGTTAAAGGCATGGGCAAGTATCTTGAAGACCTATTGCTAGAGCAGAGAACTGTATAGACTATATGAACTACACACAAAGCAGATAAGCTGTTGCCTTCTTCGTTTGCTGCATCCTTTCTCTGCTGAGATGTCCACTATGCACTCGATACTGTTTTCTGAGTGCCACTTAGAGTTACCTTGAGCACATGGTGGCAATTGGCTATCTTAGCACATACAGAGAACAGCTGGGAATCAGCACAGGCTGTTTTTAATCTACAACCATTGTGCAGATTGGTCACAGCCAAAGACCACAATCATTATTCATTTTCGTTCAGAAACAAACCTGCTGCTCTCGTAATTAGCCCATGTGGTTTCTTCTAATCTGTGGCTATCTTTGCAGATGACAACATTGATGAGACCTATGGGGTAAATGTGCAGTTTGAGTCTGATGAAGAGGTGAGTGCATTAACTGTTTTGATGTGGTGTAGGGGTGGCGAGAATGGAAATGTGCATGCAAATCCTGACTGATTCAGGGATGAAATCTTGGCTGAAAGTTTTCCCAAGGAGAAAGCAAGTTCCCCTGCTCAAGTGATCACAGAAATATGTCATAACAGGGATCCCTTGACCATACAAGCAGTTTTCGCCCAGTACTCTTTTTTAAGTGTCTCTTCATTCTTGAAACACTAGCCATGGTAGTCCTTCTTGCCCACTGTTTGCCATGCTGCTAATGGAGATCTTTGGGTTTTGGATTTTGTTGTGAAATGTCCTTGCGAGGAACACTGAACAAAAGCCATTTTGCTCCAACAGGAAGGGGATGAAGATGTTTATGGTGAAGTCCGAGATGAGGCATCTGATGATGACATGGAAGGAGATGAGGCAGTTGTTCGATGCACCCTTTCAGCCAATGTGAGTCATTCTGCAAATGCATTGGGGCTTATGCCATTTTAATAGGATGGTGACTGACAACAGTGGCCTTTTGGAGTGTGTAATGATCAGAATAACTGGGAATTTGTTGCTACCATGCCTGCTAGGAGCATTTTCCAAACCATAATTGAGAATTGTGTTGCCTGTAGGCTGCACATTTTTGTTACAGGGAATCCAGTATAGCCCCAGGGGGCCTTCACTTACTCCCCAAAGCCCCAGAACATCGATTACAACCTCCCCCCCCCCCGCCAATTCTTTGGCTGGAAAAAATGTTCCACTAAAAAAACACTTGGATTAATCAATCGGGCATGATGCGACATCACTTCTGTTTCCCAAATGGCATACATGATGAAGTATCGTAGCTCTCTGGGGGAGTCTGAAATGGTACAGTGTAGCTCATAGAGAGTATGTACTGTGCTCTGGAGGAATATGCCTAGCGTTCTCTTTAGCTCACACAGTTGTATTTGGGTTTTATGTACTGTAGGCTTTTATTATCCAGGCCCTTTGTGCAAATGATTGTGTCTCTCCTCAGCTTGTGGCATCAGGTGAACTGATGAGTTCAAAGAAGAAAGACTTGCACCCGCGAGACATCGATGCCTTCTGGCTGCAACGGCAGCTCAGCCGCTTCTATGATGATGCCATCGTATCCCAGAAAAAAGCCGACGAAGTCTTGGAAATCTTAAAGGTGTTTTGCTTGCTTCTGTTGCCTTATTGTCACAGTACTACTCATTTTCCTTCCTGTTTAGATTTCCATGTTACAGATATCCAGGTTTATTCTTTCCAGGGACTTGAGTTTTCTGTCTCTGACTGCTCTTCTTTAGCTAGAAGCCCCCAGGTAAAGAGAAGCAGTTCTTAATGGGAACAAGCATGAACTTCTTTCTTCCTCTTCTCTCTCCCTAGACTGCCAGTGATGACAGAGAATGTGAAAACCAGCTGGTCCTGCTCTTGGGCTTTAACACATTTGACTTCATTAAAGTGTTGAGGCAACACAGAATGATGAGTAAGTGTTTGCCATGGTTGTTATTAAGTGTTATGGCTGAGTTACTACTACATACGTTTGTGGCGTGTGTGTGGGGCGGGGTGTCAGTATGTGGCTTGTCAGAGATTCCTCCTTTCTCCAAATCCTTTGGTATACACACCAAGACCTAGAAGAGAAACAGGAATTTCTCTCATTTCCATTGGGGTAAGCAGCATGAAAAAGTGGGTGGTTTGTAAGAGATTTTCATCATTGCATGAGAGAGGTAGAGGATTCCAACTTCAGCAGTGTCCTCAAAGTGCTATGGTATTCCTGCCTTTCCAAAAACTTCATAGATCTGTTATTCAGGGAAGCATAGGCCATTCATGCCACCAGTCTACAGGTTACCTGTTCCTTAAGTGAGGAGGCGTTTTCTCTTTTATTCACTGCCTTTTCCTTTCTCCCCAGTCCTGTACTGTACACTCCTGGCTAGTGCCCAGAGTGAAGCTGAGAAGGAGAGGATTATGGGAAAGATGGAGTCTGACCCTGAGCTATCCAAATTCCTTTATCAACTGCATGAGACTGAGAAGGAAGATTTGATTCGGGTAAGGGATGGTAGGGAAAGAAATTCTAAGTGCTAGCCTAAGTTCACCTCATAAGTATTAGTTGCAATATGGCTTTGTTTTATTGTTTCTGTCGATTGCAAAATCAGGCTGTTTGACAGAAGTGGTGAGGCTGGCTGGCTTGGTCAGGACCCCTTAGTAAGACAGAGCAATGATTTGAATGTACAGTGCCCTAAATCCAAAGTGGCACGTGTTGTTCCTTTTGTGGTATGTCTCAGAATGGTGTTGATGGATTCTGAGGATATTAGGTATTCTAAGTAAGGGATGGTCATCCCTTCCTCTGTTAGTGTATTCATGTAATAATAAGTATGAGTTGTTGTTTTGTATTTAATCTTGGAGTGTTAAACAGCACAGTTCTGATGACTTGAAAGTAAGCTATATGTAAAGCATATTTAGCACAACATCTTTATGGAGTCTGGGGGATTGCACGCACACATTTGTTAACAGCCAGGCAAGATACAAAAAAACTAAAAGAAACTGGCTGAGCATATATAGGCCTAGGGCATTGTTATGCTTACTGGCATATACTTTCAGTAGCAAAAATCCAAATTTTGTTTTGACTGTTGCTTTTCAGGAGGAACGTTCTCGCAGGGAGCGGGTCCGCCAGTCCCGCATGGACACTGACCTGGAAACCATGGATTTGGATCAAGGAGGGGAGGTTAGTTTGCTTCGTCAAAGGTTCACATTGCATGAGAGAACAGACAACAAGGCCATGCATCAGTAAGCTGAGAGAAGAGATTTCCTGACTCAGGTTACCTTGTGTAAAATATTGGTTTCTACACCAAAACAAATTTGAGGATAATGACTCTGGAAGCCTCTGCCAGGATGAATAGTGAGGCTTACTTCTTCTAATTGCAATGTATAATCCCTTCCATGCATGCCTGAACTGTATAATAGTAACTTATGAACTAGGTGAGTGCCCCAGACCATCTCTGTTGTTGGCATATACACTCATTCTGCACTTACCAATGGAAGTGAAGAATAAGCTCCCAACTTCTTTATAAGCAGCAAATACTTGTGTGGGCTTAAGCAAGTGTTTATGACAAGCCCTTTGCTATTTGTTCCTCATCTTGGGTTTTCTTCTTCCATGTCAGGCATTGGCCCCTCGGCAAGTTTTAGACCTGGAAGACCTGGTGTTTGCCCAAGGAAGTCACTTCATGGCCAACAAACGATGTCAGTTGCCAGATGGTTCTTTCAGGAGACAACGTAAAGGCTACGAGGAAGTCCATGTTCCTGCCTTGAAGCCAAAGCCCTTTGGTTCAGAGGAGGTTAGCAATGTATTCTTACATTTGCTTTCCACGAACTATGCTCAGGGTTAGGTTTGTCTGGCCCTCGCTATACCAAACCATTTCTGATTTTCAAACTAGCATCTTTGCTTGATGTCTTCTGTATTTATAAAAATACATTCTTATGTGCCTTGGTTTGTATGCTAGTACCATCTTTTGTTCATTGGCCCCTCAGATTAGTAGCATCTTATGTTGTGGCTGGTAGGTGCTGATCTTTTGTTTGCTCTTCTGGTACTTGCATATTCAAGCATAAATAGCCTCAAACCATCTCTGTTCCAGGAGAAAGGCTTCTGCCTCGCAAGCTTGTGGCTGACTTACTTTAGTAGTAGTGATAATGATCATGATGGTTTCTGTTTCTTTTCCTCAGCAACTAGTTCCTGTGGAGAAGCTCCCCAAGTATGCACAAGCTGGGTTTGAGGGGTTCAAAACATTGAATCGAATTCAGAGCAAACTCTACCGTGCTGCACTTGAGACGGATATGAATCTGCTTTTATGTGCACCTACTGTAAGTGCCTTTGCCATCTTTCATTAAGTCAGTAGATTTCTGTGCCTCTAAACGATTCCTAGATAGTTAAACTTGCCTACATGTATACTGTATGTCTGTTCAGCTTTCCCATCTGTGTATGTATCCACTGGCAGGTTTTATTATGCTTATTGATTTTATCCATTCTATGTACAGCGCTGTGCAAATTTACAGCACTTTATAAATAAAATGTAATAATAATAATAATAATAATAATAATAAAAATATATATTTGGAAAAAACAGAATAGACATGAGCCTAAAGTGGGCTTATCTCTTGACCAGTTTGACCAAATACTTTCCACGTAAGAGTGGTAAAATCTACAGTTACCTTTTCAGAACTGAGGCTCTATTTCTTAAAAAAATTAACTGTAGTGCCTCTCTTATAAGGTTTATATCTGCAGGTATGTATGTGTAAGTGCCAAGAAGGAAGAAAAACAGGATTTTCTTGCTCTGATACTCTCCTTATATTCCAGGGTGCTGGGAAAACCAATGTGGCTTTGATGTGTATGCTGCGTGAGATAGGGAAGCACATCAACCTGGATGGAACTATCAACGTGGATGACTTCAAAATCATCTACATTGCACCAATGAGGTCCTTAGTCCAGGAAATGGTGGGCAGCTTTGGGAAGGTAAGACAGGAACACTGTTTGCCTACTCAGTGCAGGTTTTGTATAAAACAAAGATGGAAGGGGGAGAACTGGAGCTTGGAGAGTTCAGTTTTGGAGCATTTTTCCACCCATTTTATTTATTAGGCACAGAAAGAGTCTTATTAACCACTGTTAGAAGTAGCAGAATAGAAAAGGTCCTTGCTCAAACAGGCTGCAGTCTGATGGGTGCACCATAATAGAGGAAAAAGGGAAGTGGAGGGAGGAGGAAGATTGCTTCATAACAGACATGGTAGAGAGGCCAGAAATGGTGTGCTCAAGGGCCCATTAATACCAAGCCAGATTCACTGTAAAGGTCTTTGCTCTTTCCCTTCCATGAATACTAGGAGGAAAGGGTTTATAATAATAACAATAAAATGTATTGATACCCCGCCCCTTTGAGATCAGTTACACAGTGGAACTTAATAACCAGGGATTGGAAAAGTTAATTTTCTGGAAAGTCACTCCCAAAATTCTTCTGTTATCTGTGGAATTTTGCCTGTGTAGTGAGCTCATCAGGTGGTCTAAGGCATGCCATACTTTCAGAATCAGCTCTGCTTCATTTGTCTACAACCTGATAGGATTGTTGGATGTGGAGTACATGAAAGCATTGTATGAGTAGCTGTTACTGTTAACATCTGTGTTCTATTCTTCCTCCTAGCGCTTGGCCACTTATGGCATCACTGTGGCTGAGTTGACCGGAGACCACCAGTTGTGTAAAGAAGAAATAAATGCCACACAGATCATTGTCTGCACTCCAGAGAAATGGGACATCATCACCCGCAAAGGAGGGGAGCGTACTTATACCCAGTTGGTGCGCCTAATCATCTTGGTAAGTTGGCCTGTTTCTGTCACTGCTGGAACATGATAGATGCTGTTTCCTCTACCAAATCATCACTGCTTTTTAGTTGGGAGAAAAGCCAGGCTTGCAGATATTCAGTTACATTTGCTTCTGGATTTCCATCACATTAGTGAGCCGTGCAAGTAAGTAAATCTTTCTCCTTTATGCAGGATGAGATCCATCTCCTGCATGATGACAGGGGCCCTGTTCTGGAAGCTTTGGTGGCCAGAACCATTCGCAACATCGAGATGACCCAGGAAGATGTGAGGCTTATTGGCTTGAGTGCCACCCTACCAAACTATGAGGATGTGGCTACCTTCCTGAGAGTAGAGCCTGCCAAAGGCTTGTTCTACTTTGATAACAGGTAAGGGTAGTCATGTTTTGACAGAGACTCAGAAATGATCTTGGAGAGGTGGTTGAGAACTGCTATAGCATTAGAGAGTGATTCTGTTAAAAGGCAGTGAACAGTATGTTCACTTTTTAAAACTTGTTTGAAAGAGATGTTTTGTATAGTGTGTGTGTGTGTGTGTGTATCTCTTCAGGTCACCTGTCCACATATGGTGACCCCATGAATTTTTTAGGGTTTTCTTAGGAATGCTCAGGGTTCCTTCCTCTGGAATAGAGCCTATAGCACCTGGTATTTCTTATGCAGTGTCAAATGTTAGTTCATTTATACCTGCCCCAAACCACAGATAGTCCCAGCTTCCTGGCACATGAACCTAAATGATACACACAGCTGAAGATGCATGTGTATTACGGACAGACATGTTTAAATGTACCCAAATGAGTCACTCAAGGGGTATGTCTATATGTGTGAAACAACTGAGAAAGAACAAAAAGGAATTGGCAGGGCTGAAACTCACAGATATGCTTCCAAATTGATGGAATTGTCTCATACATCTCAGCCCCTACTAGTTTTTAAAATTGCGTCTATGACTATCTGTTTCCACACACAAAATTCTTCCTGCTCTGTGTCTACATCCCTCTGCATAAAAATTGACTTAAATCTGTATTTCTGACCATGACAGCCAACAGAAGTGACCTGCATGTGGGAAGTAAACATTTCTTGGGCTCTTCACTCTAGATTAGTGAAGCAATGATTGTCTTCTGTAAGTCTTACTATTTGCAATATTTTCCTTCTAGCTTCCGTCCAGTCCCCCTGGAACAGACTTATGTGGGAATTACTGAAAAGAAAGCCATCAAGCGCTTTCAGATCATGAATGAGATAGTGTATGAAAAAATCATGGAGCATGCTGGGAAGAACCAGGTAGGGATGATTTGGGGTTTGCTTGTGTGCATCTAGTTGTCTTTGTGTAAGTGGAATTGCAGCTGATGAACAGTTTCTGAAATCACAGCATCACAACAAAAAAGGAGATAATTTACTTCTGTGTACATCTGTATTGTTTGAAATGTATAGTCCTTCTACATGAACATTGCTTTTATTTTATACCATTCCTGATGTGCTTTTCTATTTGCCTCTCAAATGGTGGGTGGGTGGAATAGAGCTGCATCCAGCTTCAGTTGTATAGCTAAGTGA
This sequence comes from Urosaurus nigricauda, assembly GCA_034509955.1. Taxonomy (NCBI): domain Eukaryota; kingdom Metazoa; phylum Chordata; class Lepidosauria; order Squamata; family Phrynosomatidae; genus Urosaurus; species Urosaurus nigricauda. Next base: position 2,167,700 of record JAOEGL010000009.1, on the reverse strand, counting down.
AAGGCGTTGTGCAAGGAGGTGCTGTATACCTCCTTGCACAATGCCCCAAAAGATTTTTAAGCTACTGAAATCTTCAGTGATGCCAGCATAGGCCACCAGGTGTTTCCTAGTCACTGTTTCCATCAGATGCCATTGCTGTTCTTTTTTCTTTGGCATTATACCATCACTTTTCAGTGCCTTTTTTGCTTCCTCAGTTATCTCCACACTTTCTTCCTTCTCTTCCAACTTGGCTTTTCCACTGTTAATTGCTTTGATTTCTGGTGTCTGAAACCAGGTGCTTGTGTTTGTCCACTCCCGGAAGGAGACTGGGAAAACAGCCCGAGCCATTAGAGACATGTGTTTGGAGAAAGACACTCTGGGTCTCTTCCTGCGAGAGGGCTCTGCCTCCACTGAGGTCCTGAGGACAGAAGCTGAGCAGTGCAAGGTATTTGTTCATTAATCTGAAATGCCTTTTTGTATTAACTTCAAAAGAAGTTTTCACACTAAAGAAAACAACATCATGATAATCATCTAAACAAACAAAATCAGTCACACAGATGGGTGAGAAACAGCACAGTATTGAGGGCCAGAAGCGAGACCTATTTGTTTTCAAAAGCAAACCTAAATTAAAGTGGTTTTTTTCCCCTGGTGGAAAGTTCCACAATGTAGCAGTTGTTCCAGTTTAAAATGATAGATAAGACATACACATTTTAAAACAGTCGACATTTAAAATTCATCATCTCATTCAGCCTACCTTGCACATTAGGAGATCCCGAGAACTAGCTTGATGGTGCATTTGTTCCCTCTGGAATATAATAGTTTCCTTGTTTCTTTACCCATTTACAATGAATCAGGACGACTGCCCTCTTAGTCTTTTGATGTGAGTTTTGTTTTCTCTTTTGCAGAATTTGGAACTGAAAGACTTGCTGCCCTATGGCTTTGCTATTCACCATGCTGGCATGACTAGAGTGGACCGAACATTGGTGGAAGATCTGTTTGCAGATAAGCATATCCAGGTGACACAGGGCTTTCCCATGTCAGCAGCACTTTAGTGTCTCTCCCTCAGTGGTCATTTAGTTCCAATGACATTTCTTCTCCATTTGTCAGTTTCCTCCCTGTCTGTACCCAGAACTGGTGGAAGGTCACAGGGAGCAGATAAAATCATATAAAATACTTCGTTCAGAAAGAGTGGAACACTCTTGAATTACTGTTTCTAAGATAAGTGATCTCACACAGTTGTAAACTTTGTCTAATTAAATATCCCACAGAACATGTAATACATTTAATGCTCTTAAAAACTAGAAACATGAGTTAAAGTGTAAGAAAAAGTAGCCTATAGTTCAGTTTCCCCCTTCCCCAATAGCTTGAAAAGGTCTTCAGAATTTCCAGAAATTTTCCATCTCTGGTTAGCTCCTTATGTAACTTCATGACAGATATGATACACGTGTCCATAATTTAAAAACAAGTTTCTTTTTTAATTCATGCACAGACATAGTTAGCATTTAGCAACTCAAGACTTTTTGCTTGTACATTTAAAGTCAATTGCTTTTACCCTTTTGGTCATCCTGTTTACCTTCCTTTTTGTGTACATCCAGGTTCTGGTCTCCACAGCAACCTTGGCCTGGGGTGTTAACCTCCCTGCTCACACTGTCATCATCAAGGGGACACAAGTGTACAGCCCTGAGAAGGGCCGCTGGACTGAGTTGGGTGCCCTGGACATCTTGCAGGTACATTCTATGCCATGTAGATACTCCCTAATAGAGTTGGAGCTCAAGAGTGTATTTTCTCTGCCCTAATTTATCCAGGGCTGGGAAACAATATTGTTTGGTTAACAGCTCTGAGAATCCCTCAGCTGGCATTGACCTGTAATGTTTCCAAAAATTCGTCTTGATGTAGACAAGGGATGGGCAACTATGGCAGAACCAGGGACCATTTATGTTTCTGGCCCAGGACACCTTGTGGTGGGGGTACTGTGTGGACTACAGAGAGGAGAAAGATAGTATAACCAGACAGACGCTTCTAGTTTTGAAAAATAGTAGTTTTTAAAATATTAAATCAGTGCTAAAGGTTTTAAAACTTGTTTTAACGCTGAATTGCTGCTCCTAGAGAGTTCCAAGAGAGGCAGTTCACCTGAGGGGGTGGTCAAATGAAGGGAGTTTGAAGGGGTTCAGAACTAGAGAAATGGCTTTGGAAGGCTGCATACCCCTATCCCACCTCTGTTGACTTACACTGTGCAGAAGTTTTCTCAAGATAGGCTGGACACTCTTCTGGTTTTCCTTTTTACATCTCGAAATTTGGGTTTATTTAGATGCTGGGTCGTGCTGGGAGACCTCAGTATGACACCAAAGGTGAAGGTATCCTCATCACTTCTCATGGAGAGCTGCAGTATTACCTCTCGCTGCTCAACCAGCAGCTTCCGATTGAAAGCCAGATGGTAGCCAAGCTCCCTGACATGCTGAACGCAGAGGTTGTGTTGGGTAATGTCCAGAATGCAAAGGTGAGCTAAATTCCCTGCCATGAACTGTGGCGGCTGTTTTGCTAGAATTTCTTTCCCTAGAGATAATGAGCTGACTGATCTTCTGCTTCTTGGCTGCTGTAGGATGCTGTGAACTGGCTTGGCTATACTTACTTGTACATTCGCATGCTGCGGTCCCCCACCCTGTATGGGATATCCCATGATGACCTGAAAGGAGATCCGTTGCTGGACCAGCGCCGGCTGGACTTGGTGCACACTGCTGCACTGATGCTGGACAAAAACAACTTAGTCAAGTATGACAAAAAGACAGGAAATTTCCAGGTGAGGATGAAGAAGAGTACAAGCTATGCAGGAAGGATGTATTCTGCAAATGTTTGTTGAGGCATTACAAAGATCAGTCTTGGTTGTTTGTTTGCCTTTTCTTCTTTAAAGTGGTTCCGCTTTCCTTCCTCATTCTCTCTCTCTTCTGCCAGGTTACTGAGCTGGGTCGCATTGCTAGCCATTACTACATCACCAACGAGACCATACAAACCTACAACCAGCTGCTCAAGCCCACTTTGAGTGAGATTGAATTGTTCCGTGTATTCTCATTGTCTTCTGAGTTCAAGAATATCACTGTGAGAGAGGTATGGATCCAGGATCTTTTGGGCAGAGGGGTGGCACATCTGTGTATCTTTATATCTGTGTGAACGCCTTCCTATTCATCTTGATCTTCTGATAATGTTAATGTGGGCAATGTGTTACCCCAACTTTTTAAATCTTATTTTTATTTTGAGAAACATGAGAACTTGATCTGTGTCTTTGTGTTTATGAGGATAGGCATAAAGAGAAAGAGATTCCTAGCCACAAATATAGGGTGTAGTTTGAAGACTGATAAGTACTGTTACCCTATGGAACAATAAATCTTTGTTGCTTGCTTATTAGCTTTTCATCCAAAATACCATTATTTCTATGCCTGTAATTAAGGGACTGAACCATGACGTATTGTTGGGGGTTAATATCATGGAGGTTAATATCATGTATTACCTGCCCATTAGGGAACCTGAGAAGATAATAAGAATCACCTTGTTCCTTTATAATCTTTTAGAATCCTGAGTTTTTCCTTCAAGGTGCAAAGAACCTATGACTTTTGATATCTTTCCAACATTGCCCCTGTAGTGATTGTGTTGCATATAGCCGTGATCACCTTAACTTGATTTTAGAAGAAAATTGGTGAATTTTGGGCTAGATGGGATGCCCTTTTTTGTATTTTTTATCCTAATCTATTGGTTTGCAGGAAGAGAAATTGGAGCTACAGAAGTTGCTAGAGAGGGTCCCAATCCCAGTGAAAGAGAGCATTGAGGAGCCTAGTGCTAAGGTATACATTTTCTGCTCCCAGGCTTGCCTGGTTTTCAGTTGCCTGGTTGTCAGTTCATCAGTGTTTGAGTGCTTCCCTTTGTGTAACACTCCACAGAAAACATTGGGCAAAGGTTAGAGTGTACCATATACAGAGGATTGGATAATCTCATTGTAATTACCGAAGCCCAGTTGCTAGCTGACTGAACCCTTTTTGAGACTTTATGCTTGAATTGATCTGAAATCTATAGAAATCAAAACTCAAAATGTTGCCATCCAGTGCATAGTGCAATGCAAGAGTGGTGTGGGTTTTCAGTGGGGAGGGGTGTGTGTGTTACCTGATATAAAGGATGGATGTGAGTCTGTGAGTAAAGGACAGTTAGCATGTTTTGATTTGACCGCTTGTACTTGTGACTACTTGAGAAGCAAGAAATTTTGAGAAACAGAAACAAGCTTAGCAGGGTGTTAATTTGTTAGCCTGTTCCTCTGACCACTATGGCTTATCAATGTTTTTCTCTTTAGAAGACTAACTAGAACTATATAGCCTATATTTAACCCATCTATCGCAAATGATTACAGGACAACAGCTAACAACTATAAACATTGATATATGGTGTGGAAAAATATTCCACATCTATTCAGGGTAGCCTAGCTCTTAATGCACTTTAAATTCCTTTTTATTCTGACTAAGTTGTCTGCCTCTATCTTTGCTCATATGGCCTTTCCAAAGTTATTGGATAGCAATGCCCATCGTCCTTAACTTCTGTAGCAAATAGTGAGGAATGCAAGGCGTCACAGTTCAGCCACATCTGGAGGGTTGCACGAGTTCCACTCCTGTATTAGATGGGAATGATATTTAAAAAGCATGCATTCATTTCTCTCTGTTAACCTGGCATTGGGGAGGAGTTTGTTCTTTGTAGGACACTAACCTGTCTTGTCTCTTCCCTTCCTTAGATCAATGTGCTCCTCCAGGCCTTTATCTCTCAGCTGAAGCTGGAAGGCTTTGCTCTCATGGCAGACATGGTGTATGTCACTCAGGTGAGTCACGGTGCTGAGAGAACATGATATTGCCTGTGTGTCTTTGGGTACACTAGGGTTTTATTATCCCACATGTTGAATAGACTTGAAAAGATTGCCTTACAAACAAGATCAAAAACACAACAGCTAGCTATTGCAGCAAAGCAGCAGAGAGTCTTATAGCACCTTGAATTATTGCAATGTCTTTTGAGGCAAAATCTGCTCTGTGAGATGTATTATTTGATCCAGCTTGTATGGATGGAGGCACAGGATGAAGAAAATTCCAGTAAAACCTTGCAATCAGCAGGTTGGGAAATGGGTTTCAGAACCTGAGCACTTTTAGATATAAAGGGAAGGTGCAGGTGGGGAGTTTCTAGGAATAAATGAAATGTTTTCTGGGAGAGGTGGGATTGTGTGAATTTCTCCCTTCACCCCTGGATGTTGACACCCTTTTTTGTACCCTTTCCAGTCTGCCGGGCGACTCATGCGTGCCATCTTCGAGATTGTCCTGAATCGAGGCTGGGCACAGCTCACTGACAAGACTTTGAATCTCTGCAAGATGATCGACAAGAGAATGTATGTGGGATGCTGTTAATTTTTCAAGTTATGTGGGGTTTGGGTTTCTTAAAGCATTGAAAGCAGAACTGGAAAGTTTACTTTTTTCAGCTGCAACTCCTGGATTTTATTGGCTATGCTGGCTGAGGAATTCTGACAGTTGCAGCCTCCAAAAGTAACATTTCTAGGCCTTGCTGGGTATCTTGTTCCTATGTGTATTTACTGGGAAGCATCACTGGGATCATTAGAATTTGCTTTCACTTAATACGTCCTAGAATTACAGCTTTAAGATGTAAGAAATGTGTTACTTTAGTGGTGTGGAAAAATGCTGGATGTTTCAATGATTACAAAAAGTAGGGCCAAGGGGGTCACATGTGGCCCACAAGCCACATTTTGTCCAGAGCCTCCTAGCCTAGGAGGACATGTCTGAGCACCTCCTGCCTTTCAAAGGAGGCCTTTGCCATCTCCCAGGTGATTAGTAGTTCAGGTCTGATAATGTTTCTTACTCCTGCAGGTGGCAGTCCATGTGCCCCCTTCGTCAGTTCAAGAAGCTACCTGAAGAGGTGGTGAAGAAAATTGAGAAGAAAAATTTCCCATTTGAGCGACTGTATGACTTGAATCACAACGAAATAGGTTGGTGGGTGTAGATAGACTTGTGCATGTTTGCCTGTGCACTTGTGTGTTAAGAGTGGATTTCAGATCCAAGATGGCTGCCCTTAGGGTAGGCAATTTTAGTGAGTCTGGTGGCCATCTTTCTGCCCCTGGAACCCTCATAAGGGCCACATGGACTGCAAAGCTGGCAAGAGACCTGACCAAAAATTCCACTTCTGGTTTGAAAAACTGTTTCGGATTTTTAGTTGGTTGGTTGGTTGTGTGCACTTCGGCCATGTCTTGAGAAGACTGGACTCACTAGAAAAGATTATAATGCTTAGCAAAGTAGGAAGCAGTCGGGAAAAAAAGACTGCATTCCAGATGAAGCAATCAAGGAAGCCAGGGCCCTCAATTTGGACTAGCTTGATCGGTACTGTGCAAGAAAAGAGCAACACAGATGAGTAGAGTCCACAGAATATGCCTCTTCAAAGTTAGGTGGATTTTAGAAACCAATTTGTGTTCCAGTACACATGCAGAATATGTAATGCTGCTTATTATCTGCTGAGAGAATGGGACATAGAGTTCATCTCAGCCCTCCTTTTCTTCAGGGGAGCTGATTCGGATGCCGAAAATGGGAAAGACTATCCACAAATACGTTCATCTCTTCCCAAAGCTTGAGCTGTCTGTCCACTTGCAGCCCATCACCAGATCTACTCTGAAAGTCGAGCTGACAATCACTCCCGATTTCCAGTGGGATGAAAAGGTAACCCAGCTCACATGGAAGAGGCTGCTTTCATAAACATCAGGGTTGCTTGAGGGAATGATAGTGAGAAAAGGCAGCTGGGGATGAGGATTGGCAAAGGATGGGACAAGAAGAGATTTAGTGCTCCATAGGTGAAGACCTGGTCTCTGTCCCTGCACAGCTTTAAGTCCATTCTCTCTCTTCTGGGGCAGGTCCATGGTTCATCAGAGGCCTTCTGGATCCTGGTGGAGGATGTGGACAGTGAAGTGATCCTGCACCATGAGTATTTCCTTCTGAAGGCCAAGTATGCCCAAGATGAGCACCTCATCACCTTCTTTGTGCCAGTCTTTGAGCCACTCCCCCCACAGTACTTTATCCGGGTCGTCTCAGATCGCTGGCTCTGTAAGTCACATTCTCAAGTTCTTTGGCTGAGCTCTGCAACATGGGTCTCTAACCCTTTTTTTTTACTGTGCTCTCCCCAATAACTCACCAGTATATATATATATTTTAAATAGGTATGGCAGTTTGACAAAATCTGGAGACGGACTGCTAAATGTACCAAAGTCAGTTGGGAAAGGAGTAATAATTGACTATCCTATTGACTGTTATGCATATTTATTTCCTTTTACTATTAACTGTAATGCATTCAACCATTGTTGCTGAATTGTTTGCTGGTGTAAACACAGCCATGATAATGTTGAACTGATCCTATGGTTTTTGAATTGATAATGCAGTTTATTTGAATATATTGTTATGGTTTGTAACTGTTCTGGAAACATCTGGAAACCGTTCAACTCCATTATTACAAACTTACAAACCAACTTCCAAGCTATTATTAAGAGAAAACAAAAAGCCACCCTTGCCCTCATGGCTACTGATAATATTGCCCCGGGTTGGATGGTTTGTAGCTGACTCTTAGGGCTCAACCTCTGCTTAGTTGTGTTTCTCTGCCTGATTATTACAGCTTGTGAGACTCAGCTTCCCGTGTCCTTCCGGCATCTGATCCTCCCAGAGAAGTATCCTCCGCCAACTGAGCTGCTGGACCTACAGCCACTGCCTGTTTCTGCTTTACGAAACAGCGCCTTTGAGAGCCTCTACCAGGACAAGTTTCCCTTCTTCAATCCCATCCAGACTCAAGGTGAGCATTGAATGTGTGCTGGGTCAATGGGAGCTGGGGGGAAAACTGATATCCTATAGGTGGGATTTCAAGAAAGTTGGTTGGCCAGAGTTGGTGTTTGGTGGATGCCTGCAGATGTTAGGACCAGATGAGCAGATGAGATGAGTCAAAAGGCATAATGCAGAAATACCATCAGGTTGTTAGATGGATAGAAGCCCCATGTTGTTCTTGTGCCTTCAAGTAATTTCTGACTTAAAAACAATGCTAAGGTGATCCTGTCGTGGGATTTTCTTATCGATTTGTTCAGAGGGGGGTGCCTTTGTCTTCCTCTGAGGCTGGGAGAATGTGACTTCCCCAAAATCATTCAGTGGGTTTCCATGGCTCTACAGGGATTTGAACCCTGGTCTCCAGAGCTCTCTCATCTTGTTGTAGCCAGAGGAATTTAGGCTAGTAGTCTTATTAACCAAACTCCAGTATGTCGTGCTTAATAGTGACATAATAACAAATTCAGCTCCTCTTCAGTGTTGCTTGGCAGAGATTTTACTCTTTTTTTTTTGTCTGTCTAGTGTTCAACACTGTCTATAACAGTGATGAAAATGTCTTTGTGGGAGCTCCCACTGGCAGTGGAAAGACCATCTGTGCAGAGTTTGCCATACTAAGGATGCTGCTGCAGAATTCGGAGGGCCGCTGTGTCTACATCACACCCATGGAGGCCCTTGCTGAGCAGGTACAGTGCCTTCAATTTACTCCTTTTTCAATCTTTCCATTCCAGGAAGGTTCGTTGGAGCGGATTTAAACCAGTTCCTCTTTCCATAGTTCACAGACTGTTCTCCTTGGAGAATATTGAGGAACAGTCAACATTCTACAGAATTGGAAGAAAAATCTTGCAAAATTGTTGCATCATGCAAAATATATGTTTGCATTATAAGCTAAAAATCTTAGAAGACTGCATGAAGGAGAGACGGGGAGGGGAGAGTATAGCATAGAAGCTGTTAAGGATTTCAGCCATTCTTCCTGTCCTGGCAGATCTTCCTGGATTGGTACGAGAAGTTCCAAGAACGTCTACTCAAGAAAGTCGTCCTGTTGACGGGAGAGACCAGCATAGACTTGAAGTTGCTGGGCAAAGGCAACATCATCATCAGCACGCCTGAGAAATGGGACATCCTCTCCCGGCGCTGGAAGCAGCGCAAGAACGTGCAGAATGTCAACCTCTTCATCGTGGACGAAGTGCACCTCATTGGTGGCGAGAATGGGGTGAGTCATCTCCACAGAGAAATACGGCTCAAGGGAGAATGCTGGCTGCTACCGACCTCTCTTCTGGGGGAGGGCTGGTAATGTCTGGAGGTGCTTCACTGTAATAATGATGTGGGATGGAGTGAAATTTCATTGATCAAATGGGAGACTCCCCTTAGGCAATCCTCGTAAGGGAAGCTGCTGCCATGCCTCCACTGGGAATTCATCATCATCATCATCATCATCATTAATCTATCTCTCTATTTATCTTATCTTACCTGATGTAACTTAGCTGCCTCTGGCTTCCCTTTGCAGCCTGTCTTGGAAGTGATCTGCTCTCGCATGCGCTACATCTCCTCCCAGATTGGGCGGCCCATCCGCATTGTGGCCTTGAGCTCCTCCCTCTCCAATGCCAAGGATGTGGCTCACTGGCTGGGCTGCAGTGCCACTGCCACCTTCAATTTCCACCCCAACGTTCGCCCTGTGCCCTTGGAGCTGCACATCCAGGTAAGTCACCCTGTCCCTCTCTCTTTCACTCACTCATGCAGAAATCAATAGGAGTGCCTGAAGCGGCTTTGTATCACCTGGCTTAGCATTAACAACCCTGCCTGGCAGCAGCTCTTTAGGTTTCCGGTGGAGAAGCACCAGAGATGAGACCAGATGCCTTCTTTCTGCAGAGCACATGCTGTGCCACTGCAATATAGCCCTTCCCATTAATTCTTCTCTCGGCAAGTAGACTGGCCCTCTTATCATCCATCTTATTTTCCGTTTTCTTTTTCACACTCAGGGTTTCAACATCAGTCACGCGCAGACTCGCCTGTTGTCCATGGCCAAGCCAGTTTATCATGCCATCATGAAACACTCACCCAAGAAGCCGGTCATTGTGTTTGTGCCATCTCGCAAGCAGACCCGCCTTACGGCAATTGACATCCTCACAACCTGTGCTTCGGATGTTCAGAGGCAGAGGTAGGGATGAGACTAAGGGTTGGTGCCTTAATTCCTTTCTAAAATGACTGTTGCACTTAAAGAACTGTGTGGATTTTCTGAGGCAGCGGCTGTGTGTGGCCTTTGCGGTCCACTTTGCCCACAATTTATGTTGACAAAGAGAGAGGGGTCTTAGAACGAAGACCCCCCCCCCCCCTACTCCCTTTCCTGGCTTATCTCTCTTGTTTTGATGTATCTGGATAGGTTCCTGCACTGTACAGAGAAGGATGTGGCTCCATATCTGGACAAGCTGAATGACAACACCTTGAAGGAGACTCTGGTCAATGGGGTGGGCTACCTGCATGAAGGGATGACCTCTATGGAGAGAAGAGTCGTGGAGCAGCTTTTTTCCTCAGGTGAAGTGGTGGTGAAAGCGGAAGCGGGGCAGGGAGTGAAATGCAGTAAAATCATCCATAGCTATTTTGGGGGAATTGAGGAAGAATTGTGGTCCTAAAAAACAAATCATCTATTTCTTAATGAAGAACAAATTCGTATTGCCTATGGGCACACAATATATCTTTCAGTAAAGATCCTTGTCTCAAGATACCGTTTGTTTTCCTGATGGTTTAGGAGTCTCATTCCCTGCCTCTTTTTCAGCAGTTATCTGGTACAGAAGAAATGAATGTGCATAGGTTAGAGGGAGAACTGTGGTGATGCTCATGACCCATGCATGTCCTTTTCTACACTGGATAGTGTCTGGAAAGAATTTGGGTTGCTTTCTAAAACTCTGCCAATTCTGGGTAGCATTTGTGTGTGTTCCAACACCACTCAGGTGGACTTAGGATCATTCCTCGCCTCATTCTCTTCTCCTGTTTTACTCTTCAGGTGCCATTCAGGTGGTGGTGGCCTCGCGCAGCCTCTGCTGGGGAATGAATATGGCTGCTCACTTGGTGATCATCATGGACACTCAGTATTACAATGGCAAGATCCATGCGTGAGTCAAGGCTTCTGTGGGGATGTGGGATGTTGGGTTCTGAGCCTGCGAGAGACTGGAAGGGATGCCTAAGAGCAATTCAGTGGGAATCTGAGCACCATGAGGCAAATGCACTTTCATTCCAACAGCTATTCGGAGAAGGGCTGTAATTTCATCACCTAATATAGTGGTTCCCAAACCTGTGAGAAAGAGGGGTTCTCTAGATGTTGCAGGACCTAGAGTTGTATCTTGCATATTCTAGATTCCTCTGTCTGTGCTGACATTGTGAATTCCCCTCCTCTGTGTGCCAGGTATGTGGATTATCCCATCTATGATGTGCTGCAGATGGTGGGTCATGCCAACCGTCCATTGCAGGATGATGAAGGGCGCTGCGTTATTATGTGCCAGGGATCCAAGAAGGTGGGTAGAGGAGGAATAACGGGTAGACTCCTATATTGTCTGCTGGCTTCAAGGCATTTGGAATCTCTGAATTCTTTGGCATATTCTTGCTTGTTTCTTTAGAGCATACTTTTCTCTTCTGGGTTTGGCTGTTTGGTCATTGTGGGAACCTTATAGGCCAAGTGGTTTGATTAAAATATTGAGACACCCCTTTTCATTCTCCTGTTCCAGGACTTCTTCAAGAAGTTCCTGTATGAACCCCTGCCAGTGGAATCTCACCTGGACCACTGCATGCACGATCACTTCAATGCTGAGATTGTCACCAAAACCATTGAAAACAAGCAAGATGCTGTGGACTATCTCACCTGGACCTTCCTGTACCGCCGGATGACTCAGAATCCTAACTACTATAATCTGCAAGGTAGGAAAGGCTACTTGATATCTGAATTTGTTTTTGTTCTCTTGGCCATCTCTCCTGTCCCAGGTGAAAAAACAGGCAAACGGAGGAGAACAAATATGTGGTTACACTGTTCTTCCTATAAAAATACTCAGGACAGTTCCTAAACATAATTAGAAACTGTTGCAGTTTTAAAAGTGCTTTTACATTTTTGTAAACATATTCATGGATAGCTGTGTTGGCCATGTAGCAAAATCCACAAAACAGTGGTATTTTATGGGGCCAACTAAAATGCACAGAATACATCATGCCCGATTTCGAAGCTTTATTGGCGCCTTCATCAGGCAAAGATGGTATAAATAATAGAGGAGAAAAAAAAGTGACGATGTTAGAGAGATGTTAAGGCATGTTACGATGGGCAGCTGGAGAAACTTCTTAAACCTGACAGAGCTAAGTTTTTGGAGTCATGTTTGGTCATGACGAGTGTTACATTTACATGACTGGAAAGGTAAATCCCAAAAGGTAAAGATTAAATCTGGTTTGCAGTCTTGTGTCATAAATACTGAAGAGGATGCCAGCTGTTGTTTCACTTTTGCTCTGCATTTTATTTTAACATAAACTTTGTACACTGTGTAGATGATTTTGTCTGTTTGGTGGCTAGCATCAAAACTTTCAGGTTTTTCTCCAAGCCTTCCTGGTAAGCAGCATCTGATGTGGCTCACCTCTTTTGTTCAGGTGTTTCTCACAGGCATCTCTCGGACCACCTTTCTGAGTTGGTGGAGCAGACTCTTAGTGACCTGGAGCAGTCCAAGTGCATCAGCATCGAGGACGAGATGGACGTGGCACCCCTCAACTTGGGCATGATCGCAGCTTATTACTATATCAACTATACCACCATTGGTACGGTTGTTTGTTCTAGGCGGGAGGGATCTGAGCTCGGCATGTTGTGTGTTTGACTTATTGCTTGAGACATTGTGCCTGACGCTCTCTTTATTATGAAACCCTCTTCTGTAGAGCTGTTCAGCATGTCCCTGAATGCCAAGACCAAAGTGCGAGGCTTGATCGAAATTATTTCCAATGCTGCGGAGTATGAGAACATTCCCATCAGGCACCATGAGGACAATCTCCTGCGGCAGGTGAGGGAATGAGACACTTCTTCCAGTCAATCTCTTGTTTTCTGGGCCTGAGCCTTTCTCAACGTTTAGCAAACCGAAATATTTTTAAAAAGCAAAACAGTTGTGTAATCCAGCTTTGGTGTATTCTGGAAATGTCAAAAACCATGGTAGAATAAAATCATATATGCACCCAGGATATGTATTATAGACAGCTGTAAGTTTTTGTATATGTATAGCAGGGATGAGCAACTGTTAGAAGGAATATACAATTGTTATCTGCTGATTTTTCCTTCTCCCTCTTCTTCAGCTTGCCCAGAAAGTGCCTCACAAGCTGAATAACCCCAAGTTCAATGACCCTCACGTCAAAACCAACCTCCTGCTGCAGGCCCATCTGTCACGAATGCAGCTGAGTGCAGAGCTCCAGTCAGATACAGAGGAGATCCTGAGCAAGGTATCAGCCAAGGAGAGGAGGGTGGTGGCTGGATACTTCCAGCTGCCTCCTTTTTCAATAGGGGTCAAGGGGACCCATATTTTCATGGAATTTTGTCAAACAATTGTTTGCTGAAAAAAAATGGGGGCTAGTTCTAAAATCTTTTGGGGAGTGCAGAATGGAGTCCAAATGTGTCCTGTGTGTTCCACTTCCCTCACCCCAAGTTGTGGTCTTGGTTTCGGTGGCAGCTCAGTTAGATGAAAGAGTTGACCCTGTTGTGCATGTGCCTAAACTGAACTCCAGATGCTTTGGTTTTGCTTCCTTTCCCAGGCAATTCGGCTGATCCAGGCTTGCGTGGACGTCCTCTCCAGTAATGGCTGGCTGAGCCCTGCTCTGGCCGCCATGGAGCTGGCCCAGATGGTCACCCAGGCCATGTGGTCCAAGGACTCCTACCTGAAGCAGCTGCCCCACTTCACCTCAGAGCACATCAAGCGCTGCACAGAGAAGGTGAGAGCAGGGGCAGGCAGGAGAGACGTGGCAATCCGTCCCCTTCTTTTTAACAACACAGGGGCCAGGAAAGCTTTTCACTCTTTGATTCCCAAGGCTTTGCTCACCCCGTATCTGTCCTCCTTTTCAGGGAGTGGAGAGTGTTTTTGACATCATGGAAATGGAGGATGAGGACCGCAATGCCCTCCTACAGCTCTCCGATGCCCAAATCACTGATGTGGCCCGCTTCTGTAACCGCTATCCCAACATTGAGCTTTCCTATGAGGTGGTGGAAAAGGATGGCATCCGCAGGTAATGCAGGAGTAACGCTTGTTGTGGTACGGCTTCAGTGAATAACCCTCAGATATAAATGTATTGCTGGAGGGAGGAGGTTGCAGAATAAGCTTAGCAGGTAACGCCTAGACACCACACTGTACTTGGGGTAGTGGCTAATATCTCTTCTCTGGGTTTTTCCCTCAGTGGAGGGCCGGTAGTAGTGCTGGTGCAGCTGGAGCGAGAAGAAGAAGTCACTGGGCCAGTGATCGCACCCCTCTTCCCACAGGTATGTTGTGTCCTCAGAAGGAGGGATTATTTCCCTTTGGTGTATTCCTTTTATGGGTGGTAAAAAGAATAATGAAGCTGTGAGGCCTCAAGTTGAGTTCTTGCTGTCTTCTTTCCCCCTCTCCCCCTTTGCACAGAAACGTGAAGAGGGCTGGTGGGTTGTGATTGGCGACTCCAAATCCAACAGCCTCATCTCCATTAAGAGACTCACGCTGCAGCAGAAAGCCAAGGTGAGCTGAAACAGCTGTTTCCATTTAAGGGAAGGAGGGCAATATGAGAAGACTTGAGTCCTGTATTCTTGAGCATTATATGCAGCGATGATGAGCTTAGCATGGTAGATCAAGCATGCTTGTGCTGCCCAGCCATAGGCACACTGGATAAATGCCGGCACTGCAACCGCGAGGTTGTGAGTTGAAGCCCAGGGCTCCAAGGTTGACTCAGCCATCCATTATTTTGTAGGCTGGTAAAATGAGTACCCAGCTTGTTGGGGGCATTTGGCTTACATTTCTAGAAGGTTCCAGTGGAGAAGGAGCTTCTGTGAGTCACTAGGGGGTGGAGCTAGCGGTCTAGCCTCTCTAGATCTTTCTAGACCAGTTGCTGTTGGAGAGAAGGAGGAGGAGAGCAGTCCCTGGGTGACCATTTTTAGTGGGTGAGAGTTGACTTTATGAAAACTTTTGGGAGAGTGTGTTGTTGCTGGGGGCTGGAGCTTCTGTGAGTCACACCCGTGAGTCACCAGGGGGTGGAGCCTTTCTAGAAAGTTCCAGTGGGGGAGGAACTTCTGTGAGTCACTAGGGGTGGAGCTAGCGGTCTAGCTCTATATAACCCCTCTCAGAGCCTTTCTAGACCAGTTGCTGAGAGAGTGCTGAGTTCACTGATTAGTGGTATAGAAATGTAGGAAAGGGGCCCCCAAATGTGTGGCTTCAGTGGCTTTGTCAAGTAGTGAGAGGGAAGAAAGCATGCTTTCCTCTTCCTGTATAGCCAGTTACAATCAATTTAAATGAAAAACACCTACTCACTAGTGTCATCCCTGATTTTAGGTGAAACTGGACTTTGTGGCACCGGCTACTGGGACTCACAACTACACCCTGTACTTCATGAGTGATGCTTACATGGGCTGTGACCAGGAATACAAGTTTAGTGTGGATGTGAAGGAGGCAGAGAGTGACAGTGATTCAGACTGAGACAAGACTTTGGTGTACATCTCTGGTGGATCATAGAGAGAAATTGAGCCGCCTTGGAGCAGGGGGTCCACTGTGTGGCTCCTTATCAAGACATTTCACTGGTGTGCTCTTCACCATTGGACAGTTCCTGCTTTCCATCCTCCTCCCAAAGGACTCCTTTCACCTAAATCTCCAGCCACTGGCTGGAGAGTCTGTGTTTTTTGTTTGAAAAGCTCAATAAATTGGAGGAATTACCTCCATGTCCTTCTAGCGCCAGGAGAAACTTCAGTTTTTTGGGTAAAACTCAACCCTAGATTTGTGTACAGTATTTTAAGTAACTGGCTTGAGTTGGTGGTTCTTTTGGATTCCTACTTGTGTCCAAAATAAAATTCTTTAGGAACAGACTGTGCGCTACTTTTGTTATGACAAAGGGAGAGGGTTTGCTAAGCATGCTCTGTCCATAACGTTTGTTATTCCAAATCTATTACTGCTTCTTTTTTTCTCCACATCAGAGACTATTTCACCCCCCCCCCCAATTGCCACTTAAACTTGTCTTTTCATTAGGACACCCAATAATTAGGGCCCATTTTTTCTGTCTCAAATGCAGGAAGCTAATGCAAGAGGTGGCTTACTCTGGGGAAAGATAGCAGTTCTTCCATCAGGGTGTTCCAGATAATGAAACTATACCACAACCTTAAAGTGGCTATGCCCCTGCTCTGCAGCACAACACTTTCTGACCCCAAGCATTGTTCTGTTAAAGAATCAGTTCTGTGTAAAATTAGTATGCTAAATATTCTGTAATTTGGTTGCATAATTTTTACATGAAACAAAACCTCTGAATGGGAACTGGAACCTACCAGACTCAACTCATGCCAGTCTATTTCCATTATTAGTGGCCTTATGGGTGCTTGCTGATAACACATTCCACTTTCAAAATCCTCAATACAGTGGTTGTGATGTTGCGGTCCAAGGATTTTTTTTTTTAGTGTGAAGTAGTTGCCTCCAGCAGTATTGCTCAGGAATACAACCGAGCTGTAGAAGCATGCTTGCTAAAAACAAGAAATGGACCTGTCTCCCACTGCAGAAAGGGGATAGAAAAGTGGTGTAACTGTCTCCAGTGCTTTGTAAATGGGCATACTTCCATACTCATAGCAGTCATTTTTGTGACACACTGAATAGTAAAAATAAACCCACTACCTTCAAAGGTTTCAGGAGTCCGTCTAAGCATCCTGTAGGGACTCTAGCAGTTTAGCCAACATATCTGTAGAGTCATGTGTGGACAAATTTAACTCCAAAAATGTACTTGGAAGAGAAATGTTTATCTTTTAGTTAAGACACATGTATGACCCAGAGATTCCCCCCTCCCCAATTAAATTTTAAAGAAATTTAGGAATTAACAATTATTTATAGTAAGAGCAAAACCTGCTTTTGCTTTAAGGTCTGTTATCTTGCTCCTTTTGCACTTTGAGGCTCTACTGCAAAGCTAGTTCAGAGACAGAGTGAGAGCAACAAACAGAACAGCACAAAGTCTATCATACTGAACAGTTATTGTTTGTTTCACAGAAAATATCACAAACCAGCTTGTTTCTCTAACTGTAGCTCTCACCCTGCACCGTCCACGGGCTAATTTTACAAGTGTGCAGCTGCTAAGGCCTGTTCCTCCCCTTGTTTGTTCTTGAACATCTCTCCAATGGAACTCCCGCAGAGTGAGTGGCTGCAAGAGAACACTAGACCACCGGCACATGCAATCCAGGCAATAACATGAATCTCTATGGAAGAACCAGCTTCCAGGAATGAGTTCTGGAAACCTGAATGTGGGTGAGGTGCGGGCAGCTCGCAGCACCTTTCCTGAGGGGATACAGCCAGGAGATCAACTCAGCAAACCTCAGGCCGCTGGTATTTCCAGAAGGCTATGTCTCCATCGTCGCTACAAGAAGCCAGCAGGCCAGACTCCTTGGGATTCCAAGCCACACAATTCACGTCCTGGGAGTGAGCCCTGGCCATGTGGACAGTCAGGCTGAAGGTGGGCTGGTGGGCATCAGAGTTGGGTTCCTCCTCAAACACGCGGATAGCGTCATCCCCGCAGGCTGTGGCTAAAGCCCCCGTCAAGTGGCACCTAAAGAGAATTAGAACCATCACCAATGACTGCATAGGTCTGGGGATACTGGTGAACTTTTTTGGCACCAGGGTAAGAAGCCTGGATTGGGAGTTGGCAGCAAGGTTGCCAAGTTTCCAACGCAACAATACAGAACAGCCCTCTCTCTTGCCAGGCCAACTCAACTCTCATGAGAGGAGGACTTCACATGAGTTCCAGCCTTCAATGACCTTACATGAGAACTTCGCTATATAAGACTTGAATATATAGACTGAATATATAAGACTTGATATAAACTAGTCTCGTGTTACTTGCTTGGGCTGCCTAAATCTGTAGAGCTGAATACCTGCTCACAACAGGTATTACTCTGTAGTATTTGGTGTGTAATTTGAAGTGATTTTGCTGCATTTCAAATGCATGAAGTCAGCTTTGCCACTATTTCTGCTCTCACCAGCCAAAAATTAGGAGGTAAAAACAGGGACCCTTTTTATGCTGCAGCTTCTGTTCTCACTCCTAATTTAGAAGCTGCCCCCTGAGACTTTCCTTCCTCTCTTCCCTCTGCTCCGCTCACCATGAGACGTCATAAATGGTCCTCGTGTGGAAGCCGGAAAGGGTGCAGACGCATTTCCAGGTAGGATCGGTGCCACAGCAGACCACCCCTGCAACAGAAAAACAGCTCTTGAGGCTCAGACCTGCCAGGGTTCAGCATATAAACTTTGTCAATCCAACCAATACGTTGGGACTCGACACAACAACAAATATGGTATCACTGTTAATATTGATGTTTGTTATCATTAGGGGCGTAAAAGGAAAAAGAAGGAAGGGAGGTCATATGGGTCAGTATGAGAAAACTGAAGACAACTGTATTTTTGCACTGGCCCCAATGAAGTCTTTACATCTTGTGTAAGTCACTTCCGTGGGATGGTTCAGCTTCCTCAAGAGAGCAACAACAGCAACTGGTCATATCGGGACTCTGCAGCCACAGCCTTTGGATCACGGAGCAAATACCAACTCCTTGGCCAGATCTGCTGCGTCCTCGCTGCACCACTGACCTTGCTCATTCCCTGGCTTGTACTGGCGCCAAATGCGGACCGTCTTGTCATCGCTGCAAGAGGCCAGTCGGTCCCCGCTCTGGTCGAAGGCAAGGCTCCAAACGGTGGACTCGTGTCCTTCCAGTGTGGCAAAACAAACCCAGTCATCCTCTTCCTCCCGGTACAATTTCACAGTGTCATCGTAACTGGCTGATGCCAACAGCTGGGAGCAGAAAGGGAGAGACCCGAGTTCATTTCAGAAGGAAGCAACCAGTGGGGGTTCCCCATGTACACAGGCACAGGAGATAAAAAGCATGCAAGACGTTGCATCCAATACAAAATTCAAGTTCCTGAGAATCCCAATAGTCATGACAAAACCAAGATCATAGACACAATACCACAAATATTGGGCAAAGACATATACATGTGAGCATAAAAGAGGGAGGCAGAGACAGCACATGTACATTTGTGGTCACAAGATAAGACTGTGTGTGATAGAAATGGGTATATGTGTGTGTGAGAGAGTGGGGAGTGTGTGGATATGTGAATGTGAAACCTGGGGGAATCTCCACAAAAGCTATTACTGATGAACTGAAAGGGGAGAACAAAACATCCTGCTATTTGAAATGGTGACCCTAAGGTGAAACTAACATGGATTTTTCTTGGCAGAATTTGGCCAGAAAAGGTTTGCCCTTGCTTTCCTCTGAGGCTGAGAGACTATGACTTGACCAAGGTCATCCAATGGGTTTCCATGGCCAAGCAGGGATTTGAACCCTGGTCTCCCAGTATCCTAGTCCAATGTCCAAACCACTACACCATGCTGACTCTTGGGTTAAAAAGCACTCCCCCAATAATGCAAAATGAATCCCCTCCACATGCAAGCCAGATTCGCTCCACACTCAGAGACGCTATTAGTTCACTCACCTCTTGGTTGGGATGCCAGGCCACATGCTTGACGTCCTGTGTGTGGGAGTTCAAGACGCTCATGCATTCGTACTCATCCTCTTCATCCACTGCAACAGAGTGTGGAGGGGATGGTAGTATTTGTGAGTCCAGCTTAGAGAGGAGGCAAACCCCTCCACAAGCACATAAGAACCATAAGAACCCTGGCTCCTCTCTTCCCACTTCTCACCTTCCCAAACCCAGACGCTCTTGTCTCTGCTGCAAGTGGCCAGGAGGTTGCCGGAAGGAGCCCAGGCCACAGACTTCACCTCATTCTCATGGCCCTCCAAAGTAGCGACGCACTGAAAGAAAGCATTTCTTACAGGAGAGGGCAACTGACAGCAAATAGTAGTAAGAATCACTTGCTATGACAGGGTCAGTGTCATGGAGATTAGCCAAAATGAGTTTAATCTAGATCCCATGGTGCTGGTTCTTTTTGAATCTCACATTGTGAATTGTTCTCACAGTGATTGCAATTGCTTAATTTGGCTGACCCAGTTTCGGGCTAATCCATTTGCGAGCTATGGGTTTCAACGGGGTTCCCCGCTCTCATGTTTCCATTTTGATCATCGGTTACAGCAGGGGTGAGCACATCGCAAAGCTCTGAGGGCCATGCCAACTGATTCCTCCATATGACTAGAGAGGGTTTCTGCCCCCAAACAATGACAAAGCCACCATTTTGGGTGACACTCCATAACAGCTCTTTATAATGTCTCAAAGCTGTTTTGAGTGGCTTTGGGGCAGAAAATCAAATTGGGTGATGGTGGTTGTGCTATGGAGAGTCCCAGGGTCAATGGTTCCCACTCCTGTGTTACAGCCTAGGCAGCCCCCATGCAGATGCTCGCATCCATTTAGTGGCTTTGAAACTTTTTGAATGTCCCCCCGCTACATAAAAAGTTGAAATCTAACATGTAAGGTTTAATGACTGGCAGTAGAAACTTTAAGATAAAACATGTTTAAAGTACATGGCTTTTTGGTCCTACTCCTTCTGTCTTTGATACGAATCACTGAAATGCACCCTCTGAGAACTACTCTGAAATTAAATCTGGCCCTTGGGAGGAAGGCCATTTCCCACTAGGCACACTCCCAGCTCAGGTTAACCATTGGCCAAGCCAGAATGTGGCCTTTACCATATAATACACCCAAAGAGAAAGACACACAATACACCCAGTGACTCAATAAGTATTGCCAAAAATTGGTTAAGATAGGCAATCTTCAGCTTTGGGGTAATCTGTACCTTTTCCCTTTTATTTTAAAAATGTTACTAAAGTGCAAAAAAGTCCAATTGGAAGATCTGTTAGTTCAGACTTTGCATCACCCCATCGTAGTCGTCCATTACCTCAAAATCCTCTTGGTTCTTCTTCCAAATGCAGGTGGTGGCGTCAAAGCTGGCCGACGCAAGGTAGTTACCGCAGGGGGACCAGGCCACTTTGCGGATGGTCCTCTGGTGCCCCTCGCCCAGCACGGATTTGCATACCCAGGTGTCACCTGTTGGGAAAGGAAAGCCGTGAGGGGCGTGGAACACACCTCTGTGGTCTCCTGGAAAGTCCTTCTCTTGACCGTGGCACCCAAAGGCTTATTTGTTATTGGCCATCGAGTCAGCTTCGACTTATGGCAGGCCTCTGAACAAGACATCCATGAGCCCCATGGTCCTCTTAGGTCTTGCAGATTCAGGGCAGCCGTGTCTTCCTTGACTAAAGCGATCCACCTGTAATGTGGTCTTCTTCTTTCCCTACTGACCTCCGCTTTCCCCAGCACTGTAGTCTTTTTACCAAGAGTCATGCCATCTCATGATGCGTCCTATTATTAGGAACCCCAAATTCAACAGGTAGGGAGAGAAGAAGGCCACGTGCCAGATGGATGGACTCTATTAAGGAGGTCACTATGGGTTTTATGGGTTTGCAGGAATTAAGCAGAGCAAGGGAGGATGGGGTGTGTGTGTGTGTTGGAGATGTCTCATCCATAGGGTCAACAACAACAACGACAAAATAATAATCCAGTTAAGCCTTTAACCGTTAAAACTGGACCTGCAACTTTATTTCCATACACAAAGGATTTGTAAATTGAATTTATATCCTAAAATACCAATGGCATATATATATATATATATATGTCTGTCCCCGTTTTCCACTCCACCAAATGCATCTGAGGAAGTAGACTTCAAGGAAAGTTCATGCTGCCAATTTCTTTCTTTTCAGTGAGTCTGAAAGGTGCTACAAGGTCTTTCTACTTATTATTATTATTGAAGCTAAATGCATCAGAGGAAGTAGACCGAAGTCTAGGAAAGGTCATGCTGCCAATTTCTTTCTCTTAGTAAGCCTCAAAGGTGCTACAAGGTCTCTCCACATATAATAATAATAATTATTATTATTATTTCATCTAAATGCATCTAAGGAAGTAGACCGAAGTCTAGGAAAGCTCATGCTGCCAATTTCTTTCTCTCAGTAAGCCTCAAAGGTGCTACAAGGTCTCTCCACATATTATTATTATTATTATTTCATCTAAATGCATCTGAGGAAGCAGATCGAAGTCTAGGAAAGCTCATGCTGCCAATTTTTTTCTTTCAAAGGTGCTACAAGGTCTCTCTACTTATTATTATTTCATCTAAATGCATCTGAGGAAGTAGACCGAAGTCTGGGAAAGCTCATGCTGCCAATTTCTTTCTCTCAGTGGGTCTCAAACGTGCTACAAGGTCTCTCTACTATATTATTATTAAAGCTAAATGCATCTGAGGAAGGAGACCAAAGTCTGGGAAAGCTCATGCTGCCAATTTCTCTCTTTTCGGTGAGCCTCAAAGGTGCCACAAGGTCTCTCTACCGATTGTTATTATTTCATCTCAACGCATCTGAGGAAGTAGATGCATCACCTTCTTTCCCCCAAATGCGGATGCTGCGGTCCCCACCGCAGGAAGCCAAGAGGGTCCCCGAAGGGCTCCAGGCCAGGAACCAACACCGAGAGTCCGGGTGCGCC
The DNA here is from genome assembly GCA_034509955.1 of Urosaurus nigricauda. Classification (NCBI taxonomy): domain Eukaryota; kingdom Metazoa; phylum Chordata; class Lepidosauria; order Squamata; family Phrynosomatidae; genus Urosaurus; species Urosaurus nigricauda. Next base: position 2,145,172 of record JAOEGL010000009.1, on the reverse strand, counting down.
GGGACGCGAGACAGGAGCGTCAGGGAATCCTTCATGGTGGCTCCGAAAGGTTGAACACTAGAAATCCTAGGAAGAAACAAAGAGGCCCATCAGCAACTAGAACCATCCGGAATCAAGAGGGAAACACATTTTAAATAATGAAATAACATTTTATTAATTTTATTTATTTATAAATTACAAATTGTTAAGTAAACAAATTGTTAAGTAAATAAATAAAAAAATTTTATTAATTTTATTTATTTATAAATTACAAATTGTTAAGTAAATAAATTTTAAAATGAACCCAGAACAAGAGATTTCAACCAGGCGTTTCATTTTGCAAACGACGCATTTCCCGGAACGAGAGCGCGCACCGGCAGCTCTTCCGCACTGGAGAAACAAAGCGGTCTGGCGCCGCTTTAACCGTCATGGCCTCATGGCTGTGGAATTCTGGGAATTGTAGTCCTGTGAGAGAGAGAGAGAGAGAGCACGCAGGTGCCACAAAACAAACTACGACTCCCAGGATTTCGCCACGACGCGAGTTGAAACGGTATCGAACTGTATCAATTCTGTAGTTTAAATCTCTCCCTGAGAACTACAAATCCCAGGATTCCACAGCACTGAGCCAGGGCAGTTAAAGCGGTGTCAGACTGCATTCATTCTTCAGTGTAGATGCATCCAATGGCAGGCAACTGAGGTCTTTTTGATGCCCCAGATGTGCTGGGCTCCAACTCCCATGATCCCCCTAAAAAAAAACCAGGTCCACTGGCAGAGGATTCTGGGAGTTGTAGTCCCAAAGCACCTTGAAGTGATCTAGGCAGCCTGGGCCTTTCACCAAGGGCTGGAGACGCTTCGAAGAAAGCCCTCAGAGACCAAGAAAGAAGAAGAACAAACCCTGTATTTCAATTCCTCTCTATTTCACCTCAAAATCTCTCAAAACCTCTCTGCGCATGCGCGGCGGCCGCTGTGCCTGCTGGGATTCGTAGTCCCCGCCCCTACCCGCCGCTGCGTCTATCCTCGCCCTGAGAACCACAACGCCCATGATGCTTTGCGGCCGAGAGACAGTGAGAGGGCCCTAGTTAAAGGCCTGATTAAGAAAAAGAAAGGAAGGGGAAGCCGATATTTATTTATTAATGTTATTATTATTATTTATATATTAATAAATAATTAATTATTATATATTATATATATATATATATATATATATATAATAATTAATTATTTATTAATATATATTATTTTATAAATAATACAAAATGTATTTATAAGAAATTTATTAATTTCTTATAAACTGGGTTTATAAGAAACAAAACAAAAAAATGTGTGAGGTAAACTATAATAACCGAAAAGTGTAGCTTCAAAAATAATAATAATAATAATAATAATAAAAAAGTAGCCATTTTGTTCAGTTTGTCGTCGTGAGGGGGGGGGGGAAGGAAATCTCGCGAGAAGACGCGACGCGACGAGAGTGAAGGGTGAGCGTGAGTGAGTGAGTGAGTGAGTGACGCCCGCTGCCCACGTCACGCGGTGACGTCACGGCGCGGGGCGGAAACGGAAGCGCCGCGGCAGCGGAAGCGGTGGAGGACTCAGTCGGCGAAGCGAAGCGAAGCGAAGGGAGAAGGAAGGAAGGAAGGAAGGAAGCCGGGCCTCGGTGCCTCGCAGCCCTGGCAGGTAAGGACGCCGGTTCCCAGGCAGCGGGGGCCCTTCCTCATCCTCGAAATGGACCCTGGGCCTCCCCGCTTTGAAACCGGTTCAGTCCCTGGTTAATATCGCTTTCGAGTTTATCACACGGGAGGAGTTTCAATCGCGAATGGAGCCAATTTCGAATTCATGCGAATTCCTTTCGCGTTCGGAATGGCTTCCCATTGCCCGAAAATGACCCCCCGTTGCCCGAAATTGCGTGAGATGCTTTTAATTCGCAATAAAATAAAACCCACGATTGCGTTCGGAATGACTTCCCTTTCGCCCGAAATTGGACCTTGTCATACGACGGAAGTATAATCCAATGGCGATCCGAACGCAATCATGGGTTTTATTTTATTGCGGATTAAAAGCATCTCACACAATTTCGGGCAAAAGTGAAGTCATTCCGAACGCAATCGTGGGTTTTACGTTGTTTCATATTAAAGCATCTGATGCAATTTCGGGCAATGGGGGGATGGGGGTCAAGAGTTCCCCAGCATTGAGCCGGGGCAGTCAAAGCGGTCTCAAACCGGATTAATTCTGCAGTGCGTTTTAAACCAAAACGCCTCCCAGTTCCAAGAGTTCCCTGCTCAATGCTAGGGAATCCTGGGAATCGTAGCACATCGTGGCACCAGAGTTCTCTGACAGGGAAGGCTCAATGTCTCCCAGAACTACAGTTCCCAGAATCCCCTAGCGTTGAGGCGGGGCAGTCAAAGCGGTCTCAGACCGGATCGTTTCCGCAGTGGTATTGGAAGCTGCCATTGTGACGCCACAAAGCTTTGAGATGTTTTGGACTTCAACTCCCAGAAGCCCCAGCTATTCGGGCCAACGGTCAGGAGTTCTGGGAGCCGAAGTCCAAAGCGTCCCTAGGTCCGTAGAGCGGGAACCTCTCCTCTCGGCTTCTTCGTCTGGAGATTTTTGGCATTCCCTTCCGACGACGGTTATGTCAAGGGACGCGGATATGTCCCTTGCCATCTTGGGGATAATAAATCTTTATTGAATAAGTCTTTCGACCACTTCGCAAGAAACATAGAAATATAAAATTATTAAAAGACAATTTAATAATTATCTTGTGAAATGGTGATAATCTCTATTTCCCTTTTGGAACGATTTAACTGGAAAAATGAGAGACGGACGGTCGGCCCTCCGTATCCACGGATTTTTATTTATTTTTTAATCCATCGATTGAAGCATCCACTGTTTGAAAACATTTTTAAAAATGTATAGCTTCCCAAAAGCCAATCTTTATTTTTTGCCATTTTCTAAAAGAGGGGCTGCAGTGGTCCCCCGGTTTACGAATCCCCCGGGGAACGAAATCCCCGGGACCCGAAACCGGCGGGACCCAAAAATATCCCCCGGGATACGAAGGAGAAAAACCGCGCGGCCCCTTTAAATCGGCCGCGCCGTCCCTCTCCTAATGCGGTGCCCCCAGGAAACGAAAACTTCCGGGTTACGAAAGGTAATCCGGAATGGATTACCTTCGTAACCCGGGGGACCACTGTATTTTACTATGGGGCTTTCTAGATTTGCAGGAAAGTGTGACATGAAGTTGCCTTTTCCTTAAAGGCTTGCAGCCTTTAGATGGAGCTGCGCTGTTCCCCAGTTTTTAAAAAAGAAGCCGGGAAAACCAGCACCTTTTTAAAGGCGCTTCTTCTCCCCTAAAACGCAAAAAAAGCGTTTTCATGGCACACTTTCCCTTCTTCTCATCTAAAGGCTAGACTTTCATGCGGCCATGAACACACTTCTTTTTGCCAATCTAGAAAGCCCCTATGTTTTTGTGTTTAATGGGACTTGAGCACCCACAGAACACCAGCGTCTCTGTCTTATATCCTCTGTTCCTTTTCTTTATAAATCTTCATTTATCTTTTCGAGTCTAATCTATACCATTGTTTTCCTTTTTCGTGTTTCGGGTTTGGGCGAAAGTTGGCAAATAAAGATTTTCTTCTTCCGGTTGTTGTTAAAAGGGTTTTTGCACCGCTGGATTCAACGTTAGAAACTCTGGCCGCCGAAAGAGAGAAACAGAAGATTCAGCCGTGGAAGAAAGGTCTTCCCGAGACACGTCAGCGGGATAAATAAAAGCCTTTTTTAAAGAACAGCGTAGCTTAACAACCTTTTTGTCCAAACAGCACTCTTATTTTCTCCCCCTCAATTCTCTCTTTTAAATGTTTAACCCTTTAGAGTTTATGCCTCTCAATTTAAATCTACCTTCTCATTGTGGTGTTGGTTTTCTATCTCTTTTTAATCATGTTACGTTGTATGTCTATTTTGTCGTTGGTTGTGAGCCACAAAGAAAAATCTGTGCATTCGGGTGTACAGATGTGGTATTGCTGCCGTTATTGGTCCCAGGAGGAGTGGAGTCTCTTCCGCCGGTGTTTAGCTTAAGCCACAATAGGCTTGTTTGTTTTTCAGATGCCACACGGCTCTTTGTTTAAGGATTAGTGTTTGTAAAGAGGGCCACGATGGAGATTTTTCCCTCCGTGCCAAAGGAAAGGAGCAGCACTATAACGTTTTCTGTGTATGCAGCGTCTCACAATAACCGAGCCCAAATTTGTGTTCCAAGGATCTTGCAGTTAAGAAATTAATGGGGAGGAAAGAAGTACTGATGCAATTGTATCAGTAACTCCTTAGGCTTTGCATAGTTTTCTTGGTCTAATGAGAAATTTTGGGTGGAGGAGAGTTCTGTGGATTCATGTGGTGTATATTGTAAAAGCACAATTCTCTGGGCCTACTGAGAAACTGTGGGTGGGGGAGAAAAAATAGTACTATTTAAGTAATTATCCTTTTTTATTATTATTATTGCCCTAGATGTACATGACGCTTTACGAGGAACAAGACAGCAGCTCCCTGCTCCAAGGTGCTAACAGTCTAGATATCGACACAAGGTATATAATAGAAAAGAAAGGAAAATGAAGGGTTATTCTCCCCAATCCCCAATATGTCGTTTAAAATAACAATAACCTGAGTTTGATTGCATTTGGTTATTCAGGTAAATATCAACCATTCCCAGAGATTCAGTTTCGAATGGCAAAAAATGTGGATAGTCATGCCCCATTTTATTCAGTGTTGGTGACTTGCGCAGGGATGTGTCTGTATGCAGGTCTTGCCATTGAATAATATGGTGAGTGGCGATCTATGGGCAGTCAAATCCATGGGTCGCCAGCCCACTGAGATGAAGGCTCCACTATATTCTTTGTTTTTACATACACTGAGTGTCTCTCAGTGCAAGTAGGGTAGTGTCTCCGGTACACTTACATGAGTATAGCCTTTTGTCTAAAAGGAAAAGAAGTTGGAGATAAATGGGTTTGTTTAAGGGTAATGAGGGCAAGGGGTACCTCGTATCACTTATTCCAAAGAGCATGTTGCTGTTCTTCAGGAAAATGGCTGTCTTTGTCCACATGCAGCCTGAGTGCTCTTGATGTGATGCATACAACGAGCTTGGAATAAATGAATGAACAAAGCAATGCAGTCATGCCAAGGTTTCTTTGCATGAAAGAACAAGAGAGAGTGAATACTAGCGAGGGTGCCATCTAAGAAAAGTACCCTTAGTTTTCCAACCAACTGATATTTACACAGTGCTGATGTAGATCAGCGGACTAAGATACTGGACAACCCCTATTATCCTCAGGCTCTACACCAGGCTCCCATCACATTGAATGGCTTGTTAGAAACAGTTCAGAAGGATTTAAATACACGCTAAAAGCACAGATTCCTTTGCTTGAGAAGAAACCGAAGGTTAAGATAAAGAAGGGTGCCTTTTGCAGAGCAGGAGTGTCTAATCTCTCATCATCTCACTAGTTCCAATGCTAAATGGCGTTCAGGGACACTGATATTCAGTTAAACTTTACAGTGCACCATGAAATGATGAATGGCATTTAATGAACATTTCAATGAGCCTTTTACCTAAAGGTAAACAGTTGTTGGTGTGTACCTTCATAGGATTTTTGACTTAGGTCAGCCCCCTGGCAAACCTATCGTGGAGTTTTCTTGGCAACCTTTGTTCAGTGGGAATTTGCCATTGTCTTCCTCTGATGCTGAAAGAAGGTAGCTTGCCCAAGGATAATGAGTGTTTAGACTTCCCGATGTCCACAATATATTTACTAGTATGTCCATCACAGATTTTTTTGTAACAAATTCTTACTTGGTCACTTGAAGGCAGTTCTTTGTTGTTGTTCTGTGCCTTTAAGTTGACACCCACTTACAGTGACCCTATCCTAGGGCTTTCTTGACAAGATTTGTTCAGAGGAGGTTTGTCACCATTGCTACCTTCTGAGGCTGAGAGAGTGTGACTTGGTCAAGGCCACCTAGCAGGCTTCCGTGGCTGAGCAGAGAGATTCAAACTCTGGCCTCCAGAGTCATAGTCCAACGCTTAAACCACGACACTACACTCACTCCTAGTTCTTTCTTACTACAGACAAAAAGTTAGTTATAACTTTGCATCTGCTGGCCACTTGAATCCTCCACTGGTTTTTCCAGATTCCTCAACAGAGTCAGATTGTATTCTGGTATTCTCCATTTAACAGTCTGTTCTGTCCACAGGCCTTCAGCTTTCTCTTGACCTGGGCCCAACATCCTTGGCAATACTGGACACGCGCAGCCTCACGAAGATCCTGAGTGCCTCCGGACGCAGTTGTGTTCCTTTGGATTATTCGGCCTGATCCTGGAAGGAGCTTCCACATGTACACCCCAAGTGGCTCGGTGCTGCCCACTGGGCGCAGGCGGAGAGGCCAAGATGGGAGTGCCTTGCCAAAGCAGCCGGAGAGGAGCCTGGCTTCTGCCTTGCCCGGTGCCCTCTCCATAACTGCCCTTTGTACTGCACTGGCGGAGCCTGCCTGGCTACGGATACATGGGGGCACTTGTACTCGCCAAGAGCTGGGTGTTGCTGATGTGCTTGGATATGTTGACCCTGAATTACTGAAAGGTGAGAGTGGAGTGTGGATTGCCGTTGTCTGCCTCCAAGTTGTTTCTGATATATGGCGGCCCTAAGGTATTTCACGGGGTTTTCTTGGCAAGATGTGTTGAGAGGCGGTTTGACTTTGCTTTCCTCTGAGGCTGAGAGTATGGGACTCATCCAGTGTCCAACTCTGGTCTCCAGAGTCATAATCCCATCACTCAAAGAGTTACACCAGGCTGGCTCTCTGGGTTATATCTAACAAGTTTTTTATTCTCTGCTGCACCTGCTTTTCCCCTTCCCTTCCTCTTTTTGCCTTTTCCACTCCCAAATTCAGACAATAAGGCCTTGATGTCAGGAACCTGGCTTGCTTGCTTTTCCTATCTGTTGCACAAAGTCCAGCCATGATGCCATCTAACTGCAGGTGATAATTATCTGAATGGGAGCAAGAGGAAGTTAATTTCATATTCAGAGGAGGCCGAGTCATTCTGGTGTCCCTGTCTCTGGCAACTTGGCACAGTGCTTGGTACATCAGGCTCCAGGCCAATATTGCTTTGGTATTAGATTATGTGTCTGTGCTGTGCTTACAACCTGAAATAAGGCACGTTATATTTTATTAAATAGGCAGTAAATGCTGGCTGTTGTCTTGGTGAAACAGATGTAGAACATGATAGCACAGTGTCGAACTGAGAAGAGCTGCATCTTGAAATGGTCCTTGCTTAAAACCTCAGAGTCCGTTTTCTCATTTTTCACCAGTCTGTTTCCAACCTTCAGATCTGTAGACGAAATAAGAAATGGGAAGATCTAAAAATTTAATTTCCCCCACCATTCTTGAGTTCAAAAGTCACTGAAATTCATGCTTCAGTTTGACATTTCAGAAGATAACACATAACAAGAGCAAGCCTTACAAAGCTGATAGATGCTACTAGCCAATCCTTACTAGCTTTCCTACGTTTCCTGTTGCATTTGTGGCTTGAGTGACAAAAGTTACACTCCTCCAGTTTTACAAGCCTGCTGAAAGTTAAAATTAATCCAATGTGTTGCTCTTGAATAACCTCTGGGATATTCTGAGAACAAGAGAAAATCAACTACATAAGGTGGGATGGATAAGTGTAAAGTTTATGTTTTTAGGGGTGTATTTAATCAGTCCAGGACTGATTGAGTTTCTGAGCCCAGGGGTCCTTAGGCTTGTTTCTCAAAATAACACAACCCTTTTGAAATGCCATTAGGTGAGTGTGTCTGTTGCTCAACTCATTGTGGCTACAGTAAGCTTTTGCAGCCAAAACAACACTTGTGCCCCAGACCTGCATTGAAGGCTTGGTATTTTGCCAGGTTCATCGTTGTTGGTCCAGCCATGCCATTTTCAGTTATATGCAGCCAAAGGAAACCCTTCCCAATGTATCTTGGGCCCTGCCACACATTTGCCAGAAATGGTCTGGTTCTCCATTACAGTCGCTGCCCTTTTTGCAATGGCTGTCAGCTTCCTGATGGGCCACACGCTGTACTCAGCTTGTGTTTTTTGTCTTGCCGAATGTGTATTTCTCTGTGTGGTGCAGCTTGTTGCCATGGTAAAAGCAACAAGACAGGTTTGGGTGGAACACCTAAGTAGCTGGAAAGACTTTTGAGGGAAACAAACACACTAGGAGGGGCTGTTGGACTGAAATGGCTCCTTGTTTGTGTGAGAATGGCCGAAATACCCAACTGATCAGCATTGCCGAAACAGAGGAGGAGGAAGTTTTGAACCACAGGGGAAGCTGGAAAAATCCTGAGGCTGAGTCAGACATCCTGCTGAAAGACATTAAAAGCGGGCTGCGGGAGACTGTTATGACAAGGCTATAATTAGAGCCACGAACCAGGAGAACCTGCCCCTGGCAAAATGAAGTGCCCTTCGGTAGCAACTTCCCGTGGGCACTTTATTTCTTCTTTGCGCCACCATAGCCAGAAACCTCCAGCCTTGTTATATAGGTCTGATTCAAGTGCAAAAGCAAATCTCCAGGTCTCATGTAGAGTCTGGTTTGGCAGTTTGTTTTATATTTCATGAATCCTTCTAGAACAGAATTGGGAAAGTACACCCTATGAACCACTTTTGCAACAGTGCAGTCCATGGGTGAATGTTGGCCCTTTCCTCTTCTGCAGCTGCCCACCCCTGTTTTGGAAACATCGTCAACCTCTTCCTATATGTTCACTGCAAAATGGTTCAGCTGTTGCACAATTCACTCCTTCACAGCCAGTGGATAAGTATAAAGTGTGTCAGATAATATTGATCCAAGCAAAGCCAAAAGCAGTAGCACACTGTTCCCATTTCACAGATGAGTAAGTCATTCTCGGGCAAGTTAAAAGAGTAGACCTTTTATCAAACATGCACTTGACCACAGTCTTAAAATAAGGCCATGCTACTGTTTGCTATGTCTGTGGAAAAAAATGTTTCCTTTCTTTTGCAGTAAGGAAGAAGCTGGCCACCTGCTTTTAGGCAATAAAACCATCCAGATCAGGCTGGCATATTTCACACTGCTGCATTTTATGTCAAAGATGCCAAGCCGCTTGATCACCAGGGTGCAGAGAACTCGCTGCCAGCAGTACTATAAAGACTTTTAATGGAGCATTAAAATGGTGGAAATTATATGTTTTTCGTCTTTAGCATGCCATTGACAATCACCCTCTTGACTGTGCAGATGGAGTGTGCTTTCAACCAGCCTGTCGGGTGCAGACGCTTAGCGGAGAATTCCAGATAATGTGACAAGTTGTGGGAATTCTGGCAAAGATCTAGGAGCTTTTATGCAATAGTGAAGTTTACGGAAGCTAACGTTTGGTCCTGTCTGCCCTCTCCTAGACTACTGCATGAACCCCCAGACAGTGTTGTTGCTCCGGGTTATTGCCGCTTTCTGCTTCTTGGGAATCATCTGCAGCCTTTCTGCTTTTCTCTTGGATGTATTTGGACCCAAGCATCCTGCACTGAAGATCACGCGGCGCTACGCATTTGCTCACATTCTCACAGGTACTCAGACTAGGTTGATCTTCCTTGATGGCTGCTGGGTGGGGCACATGTCATTTATATTTGCGGGCATCTGGTTCTTGGGCCAGCCATGTGCTAGTTCTACTTCACTAGGCCCAGGGGGATGCTCAGTGGTCCTTTGAAGTGGTATCCTTGGTTGCTACCTTGGTTGTCTAGGGGCAGCCACTGAGAAGGCCCTTTCTTACATCCCCACCAACCGTGGTTACAATGGTGGTGGGACTGAGAGAAGGGCCTCTTCTGATAAGTTAAGAATTTTGCTTGGAAAAGAGCTGGCAGCCAGTGGTACTATTTCAAGAGGGGCGTAGTATGGTCTCTAACCCGCCCCAGTTTACAGTCTGATGGCTGCTTGATTCCCATTTTTCAGCTACAGAAAAACTTCAGCATGAGAGAGTTATTGATGGCAAATATGTCCTGTGGGGAGCATGCAGCTCAGTCTTAATTAAACTGCAAAAGCATTTCCATTCCAGGAAACAATTCCTGTCTTCTACCCATCATATGCACACATTTGACAAACTAAAAGAATGTTGAAGAGGCAAAATATTGTTCTGCCAGGGCCACTAGAAAGAGCAAGAGCATTTGGTATCTTGGTACTGCATCTGTTCCTCCTCCTAATTTGGAACACCCCTCCCTCCCTCTTTTTTGCTTCCACTTTCAGTGTTGCAGTGTGCCACGGTGATTGGGTTCTGTTACTGGGCCTCGGAGCTGATCCTGGCACAGCAGCAGCAGCACAAAAAGTACCACGGCTCCCAAGTGTACGTTACGTTTGCCGTCAGCTTTTACCTGGTGGCCGGTGCAGGTGGGGCCTCGATCCTTGCCACGGCTGCCAACCTGCTGCGCCACTACCCCACCGAAGAAGAGGAGCAGGCCTTGGAGCTCCTCTCGGAGATGGAGGAGAACGAACCTTACCCGGCAGAGTATGAAGTGATCAACCAGTTCCAGCCACCTCCAGCGTACACACCTTAACGTATCCACTGGGAGACCGGGCCAGGGGAGGACGGCTTTTTTCCTCCCCCAGCCTGACCCTGGAGCCGAACTGTACACAATTGCTTGGGAAGGTGTTCCCTTGTCCTGGAGCCACTCACTGGTGCTTTCCCCCTCACCCCCAGGTGGTCCACTCACTTCTACAACTTCCTTGCTGGGGAGAGAACTCACTCGAAAAAGTCACCCACAAAGGAGCTTTGCTCAGGCACCGACCTCCAAAGCCACCCTGTGCTCTAAGGCGCAGGCAACGGGGTGATCTTTTCTTACTCCAATTCCTCTTGCGATGTACTTTGAAATAATTGCCCACTCTTCTGTGACTCTGCAGACTTGAGGATCGTCCAGACACTTGTGCTCCCTTGGATGCTCTCCTGTGCGGAGAGGAAAGGCAGAAGCATTTCAATTGGTGGAGGGGCGTCTCATCTCACAGGTGCAAGAGATGGCATGTCTGCACCTTGTCGGAGCAAGAGCAGGTTGGGGCACCACTGTTTTTGTTCATTTTTGAAATGGCGATAAGATCTTTCACGCTGGTGTACACACTCGGAAGTAGCGAGTTTGGCAGTCCTGCACTGCTCATCCTTCCCCTCACCTATCCTCCGCCAGCTCAGAGGCCTATCTTCTTTTGGGGGGAATGTGACTCACACCCAGTAGGGCTCTATGTTTAGCACGTCTGAAGTTGGGGCTCCTTCTCTATGCACTGGTTTGTGGGGTGGGGTGGCAAGAGGGCATCACATTTCATTTGATTCATGTGCTACCCGAAAGGCACAATACGCTTGCTGCCACCATTGCTTCATCCGCACCCACATTCTGCCTCATGCTACTTAAAGAAGCATTTTGCACTTTATTTGCTGTTCTCACCCCCTGCTTCCCCTCTAACCATTTATGGGGGAAAAGGGGAACAAAAAACTTGGCAGAACCAGCTCAAGGGTGTTGCCACTACTGAATTTCTCTTCAATAGGTTGGGCTGTCTTTTAGCTTAAAAGACCAGGGCCTTTGTAAGGGCTGTCATTCCAATTGGTACTGGGGTCTGTGTATTAACACTCATCCACATGTATACAGAAGCAGCCCAGCTCTCAAAGTACAAAAGTTTATTTAGCTGTCACTGATGTTAAGAAAATATGCAAATACCTGGTTCCAGGCTTGAGTTTAATTATTTTTAGCTGTTTTTATCTTTTCCCCACCACCTACTTTTCGTTCTGAGCCGCTTTCAAGCCACAAAACAATCTTTTCTGACTTATGCCAGAGGCCGCATTCTCACATCAAGTTTCTGTCAGCTCTGATTTATTCTTCAGCCATGAATTGTCCTACAGATGACCAAACATTCTCCATTATAGGTCTGTATCTCTCCTGCTTTGCCTGTCAGCTCCTATTTCAGGGTGGGCAGTGGAGAAACAAGCCAGGGAGGGACTGCATTTCTCAGCAGACAGCTGACAACAAACCATGGTTTAAAAAGGTCAGAGTTTGTAAGCCAGTAATGAGAGTGACAGTTTGCTTGCAGGGATAGGTTTGAATAAAACAAAAAGAGCTCAGCAAACCACAACCTGGCTTACCTTTATGTATCAATCTGGCCAGTGTTTACTTCAGAGATTCTTCTGACAGGCAATAATGAAAGACATCTTAGAGTGCGCTGTTTCCACTCCACATTGTGAAGGATGCTTATTGATCTAGTATTCTGAATCTATATCCTGAGGTTACCCTTGCCTTTCAAATTGATATTTGAAATTTACCAACTTTTCTCTTGTCTTTCCCATTCTTGTCGCAGCTCATGCTGAGGAAATCATGTGCAGTGTAGTCTGCCAAGGCTCCCAGGCTATAGGTACAGTATGTTATGTAAGATACTGGGGGAAGGATGACTCCTTTCTCTTCTAAGCCACGGCTGAGGGAACCTTCAGACTGCTCAATGTTCATAAGTGCCAGTTCCCATCATGTTTCATGAATGGCAAGATTGGCTAGTAGGGCATGAATATCTAACATCTTGAGACCCACAGGTTTCACATCCTCCTCTTGAGAGCATGGTCAGAATAATTGGCCAGTGGCTGTAGCTGAGTTGTGGAGGAGGTTTTGCCTTTTCTGTGAAAGACGGAGAGGAAGTAAATTTGTAGAACTTGGTCTAACTTTAAAAACAGCAGCTCGCTCTTTGGCAGGAGATCCAACAGGGTTTTAACCCACTCCAGTCTGTCAGATGAATACGTCACTTGAGTAGCCTTACTTTTGGTTCCTCCTTGCTGCCGCTTGCCATCCTTTCCCACAGAGGGCTTTTCCAAATGTTCACAATGCAGATTCCGTAGCCTTTTTTTGCGTGTGGTGGGAGTGAAAACAGTTCTCCTCCATCCCCTCCAGGCCGTTGCGTACGAGAAAAAGAATTTGGCTGTAAATAGTGTGCATAATTCTACGATCTCCACCTTATTTCTAATCTTTGGGTCACAAAGAAATGGGTGTGAGGTCCAGGGTAGTGTGTTGGTCACTCTCTTGAGGTCCTCCTCCTTTTCTGGCCCTCGGGAAGGAGAGTGATGGTGGCAGCACCTCCACGTGCCAAAGGGAGTTTGACCCGTCTCCGGAACGGAGGCGGCTCCACTCAGCTTGTTTCCACAGAGGGGACTTGACCAAATCTGGTTTCCTTGTGATCTGTGCACTTGGTTACTGTGATCATTTTTAGACCTTGAACATAATTCATAAAGCACTGTTGATTATAAAACCCATCTGTAAAATCCTGGATTCCTTTTTCTACCAAAAAAAATAATAATAAAACAAGGATGTAAATAGTCTCTGTTGGATATTTCCACTTGAGCTTGCAAAATAGAGTATCACCATTGGGCAATCCTGTGCACTCCCCCTCCCTTAAAAACCATTAACCCAACATAGCTATCGCTTGCCTGTGTGTTAACTTACCTTTCCAGTAACCAAAGGCCACTATCTTGCATGCACATAGAAAGCTTCTTTTGGGTTTTAGCAACAGTCATGCCAATTCAGGGTATGTGGTAGTCCTCAGCCTTTGTCAATCTGCCTTCAGTCTGTTTTTCGTGAGGCTGGTGCTTGACAAAAAAGGATTTATGATCTCTAGTTTATGGGGATAGGTGAGTCAACCGCAGCAAGGGGAAGCCTTTTTCTCACCCTCCCTTTTGCGCCGCTTGTGGAAAGGTCTTACGGCTGGAGGACATTCGGCTCTAGAAAGGAAAGTATTGTAAAGCTATTGAATGACCTCTAAAAGCACTGATGCACATACCCTTGAGAGAGTGTCTGTATTGTTGGACTCCAAGTCCCATCAAATCTCAGCAAGCTTGACCACCCATCACTGGGTGATGGGTATTGCAGCTCAGCAACATCTAAAGGCCCTGGTCCTGATAATTTATATGTTTTACAGAGAGAGGGAGGAAGGTCAAAAACAAAAGCCTCTCCTCCTTCAATCTTGCAATCTGAATTTTGAAATGGGGAAGAGAGCAGGAAAGTCTTAGTTTGAGTTGACATTGCACGGATGGGGTGCAGAAGTCCTCTTGGAGGTCCCAAAAGCAACAGTGCAACACAGCAAAACTTGCAGAATATCTTTTTAAACATTTAGCTGGTGCTTGGAAAAAAAGAAAGCTGTTGTGTACTGGAAACAATTGTATTTTATCGGCTGGGGTTGGTTATTTTGGTTGTCTTACCTTAGCAGCGCAGCTTCTCGGCTGAAGTATTTTGTTTCTTATCAAACACTGACTCCTTTGTGCTCAAAAACACTTCACCCTGTTTGCTAGCAATCTGCTTGGGCATGTAATGAAATGCATTTTTATTTTGCATCAGAACATCTGAGGGTGGCGGGGGGAGAGGATGGCAGGATCTTGCAGTTCTTATCACTGGCTTATTTATAAAGAGTTATGTACATAGAAGGTACTAAAAGGCAAGGTCCCCAAACCTGTTACACAACTACAATTCGCTCACTGATTTTTAAGGGTGGTAGCCACTTTGAAGTGGTTTCTAAAAGAAGTGATTCTTTCTTAACCAACTGATCACACTTGAATACACTTATACAGTATATGTTGTTACACCTCCATGAAGGTGCTGTTTTGGAGAGCCTGATGGAAGAGAGATGTTACTTTGGGATAACTTCACATTTAATAAAAACTACCACTTACTGCTAGCCGTGTCGTCTTTAAAACCTTTCCCTCTGAGTTTGGAAACGTGTCCGTTATTCTTCATTGATTCTGCTGTAATATAGCTGTGCAAAGGAAGCTGGAAAAGTGAGTTCAGAGCTTTATCACCATTATATGGAAGATTCGGGTTTAAAAGAGAGAATGAAATGCGGTATTAGAAGCTAGTTCCCATTACTAACGTTTATGAAACTTGTAATGGGTTCAGAAAGGGAGCAGTAAAACATCTTTAGCATCCCACCTCCCATTATATTTTAGTAAGAAGTCGATTTTAGAAGCAGAAATGATCTATTAACCATTCTGTCTTGTAGGATATTGTTTGTCAAACTTTTATCATTCGGAAACATCCACGGCGTTGTCTGCAGATAAACCCTGGAAGGTACTATTATTGTAGTACTGTTGAGTACTCCATCTCTCCTTTCCTCTCCCTCTTGCTAGATTTTCGACACTTCGAACTCCATTTGCAGTAAATGAAATAAGCGAAGGGGGAAAGCGGAAGAAGGATTGCGACGTTTTAAAAGCAGCTGAGAAAGTGGGGTGGCGAATTAATTGGGATTGTCCCTGCTAAACCGGGACAGTGGAAGGGTATGTTGTTCTGTTTGAATTGTCTTTTTAAAAGTTTCTAATGTGTGTATCTCAACATCAGAAACTAGTGTGAAGTCGAAGGCTTTCATAGCCGGCATACATAGTTTTTGGTGGGTTTTTTCGAGCTCTGTGGCCCATGTTCTAGAAGAGTTTATTCCTGACGTTTCTCTCGCATCTGTGGCTTTGGCATCTTCAGAGAATGAAGCATCCCAAACCCACAAGACGTGCGAAGATGCCAGCCACAGATGCTGGTGAAATGTCAGGAATAAAGTCTTGTAGATAATGGCCACAGAGCCCGAAAAACCCCCACAAAAAATTATCAGAAACTAGCTTCAGTTTTGTGCAAAGTGATGCCAATCCTTTTTTGGTGGCTGCTCTGATCCTACAGCAGAAAAGGGCAGAAAAGTGGGAAAATGTGAGTTACTACTGCAATGGGTTGTTAAAATCTGTGCAAATTTACAAAGGGCCATTGTCACCTTTTGTGAAACAACAACAACACGCACACCTCAGACATTTATTTTTTTTTTCTAGGTTGCTTTCTCCAAAATCCAAAAAGCCAGATTTGGGTCACATTGGTAATGTCTGGAAATGAGAGAGAGGGACAGAAGAGAGGAAAAAGAGATGCCTGGTACCCACAATGAAGAATGAATGCAGTTTGAGACATTGCTCGAACTACCATGGCTCCATGCTATGGAACCCTGGGATTTGTAGTTTGTTGTGGCACCAGGGCCCTCTGACAGAGAAGGCCGAATGCCTCGCAAAACTACAGATCCCAGAATTCCATAGCACGGAGCCGTAGCAGCTAAAGCAGCGACAATCTGCATTAATTCTGCGGTGTAGATGCTGCCGAAAATATCTCCCACAGAACTACAAATCCCAGAATTCCATGAGACGGAGCCATGGCAGTTAAAGCAGTGTCAAGCTGCATTCACTCTGCAGTGTGGATGCAGTCTAAATCTTTCTCCACAGAACTACAGATCCCAGAATTCCATAGCATTGGACCCATGGCAGTCAAAATGGGTGCCAGGCTGCATTCATTTCTGAGGTGTAGATGCATCCTAAAATTAATCTCTCCTACACAGAACTACAGATCCCAGAATTCCATAGCATGGGAGCCATGGCAGTTACAGATAGTGTCAAACAAAGCCTATAAACATCCCACAGAACTACAAATCCCAACTATTTCCATATCTGAGCCATGGCAGGCAAAGCAAAGCAGTGCCAAGAAGAGAGAGAGAGAGAGGGGGGGGCAGCAAAATCTCCCTCAGAACTACAAATCCCATAATTCCATTGCATTGGACCCATGGCATTTTACAGATAGTGTCAAACTGCATCCATTCCTCAGTTTAAATATCCCACAGAACTACAAATCCCAGCAATTTCCATATTAACCACTGAGCCATGGCAGAGGTGCAGCAATTAAATCTCCCTCAGGACTACAAATCCCATAGTTCCATTTTTTCCCCTCCCTCATTTCTGTCAGGCACCTCTCTGGACACCCTGGGCGCGGGGTCCTCGCTGTCTCCAAGGCGCCGTTGAGCGAGTCACAACTGAGGCGAGGCTCAAGCTAGGTAGAGAGAGCACGAGGCAGCGACGGCTTAAAACTGAGGGGAAGCCAAGGAGACAGACTAACCTAGTGGCTGCAGGACGAGCGACGGAAGACGGACGGTCCGTTCTTCCAATCAGAGGGCGGGGAATGTGACGAGCAGCCAATGGCAGGCGGGGATGTGGGGGTGTGGGCGGGGCGTGTGAAAAATGGGGCGGGCCTTCACGCAGCGGGCTTCATGAGGGCTTTTTCGACCTGAGGACGGAGGAGGAGAGAGGGCCCGAGCCACGGCGGGAGACCCGGGGACGAGGGAAGGGCCGCCGCCGCCGCCGCCGCCGCCTGGCACCGCCAGGTGAGGAGGAGAAATAATAACCCGCTTCGAGGCCGCTTTAACTGCCTTGGCTCAAGGCTAGGGGATTCTGGGAATTGTAGTTCTACCATTGAGCCTCCTTTGTCAGAGCTCAGGGGCCACAACGAAACTACAACTCCCAGGATTCCCTAGCACTCAGCAGTTAAAAGCAGTCTTGAAACGAGACTGTTTCTGAAGTGAGTTTTGGACTAACAGAACTACATTTCCCAGGATTCCCTAGCACTGAGCCTCAAAGTGGGTGGTTATTATTATCATTATTATTTCTGCCAGGAATTATTATCAAGTGTTATTTTGGGTCCAAAACGCTCTGCAGAAATAATAATAATAATAATAATAATAACCCAGATTGAGGGTGCTTTTAACGGCCCTGGCTCAGTGCTAGGGAATCCTGGGAAATGTAGTCCATTGGGCCACCAGAGCTCTCTCTCTCTCTCTCTTTCTGTGACAAAGAAGGCTCAAATATTTGAAGGGAGGCCATGTTGAGGAGGCAGCGAGCTTTTTTCCTGCTGCTCCAGAGAATAGGAAATGGAGCAATAGATGCAAGCTCCAGGGAAAGAGATTCGAGCTCAACATTAGGAGGAACTTCCTGATAGTGACATTAAATATCTGAAGGGATGTCATGGTTTTAAGTATTTGAAGGGATAATGTCACGTTGAGGAGGGAGCGAGCTTTTTTCCTGATGCTCCAGAGAATAGGAAATAGAGCCATGGATGCAAGTTCCAGGAAAAGAGATTCCAGCTCAACATTAGGAGGAACTTCCTGAGAGTAAGAGCTGTTGAAAAGTGGATTACGCTGCCTTGGATTCTGGTGAAGTTTCCTTCCTTTGGAGGATTTTAAACAGAGTTTCGATGGCCGTCTGGATATAAAACCATAGGATCTTAGGGCTGGAAGAGACCCCAAGGGTCCATGCAGACCAAGACCTTTGTGCCATGCAGGAATACCCCATCTAAAGTCACTGAGAAGACTTAGGTGCATCTGTATTGCAGAAATAATAGCATTGTGCCGTGGAAGTTAAAAGTGGGCTCACGCTCTCATATCCGAAAAGGTGTCGCATCGAGGAGGGAGCAAGCTTGTTTTCTGCTGCTCCAGAGAATAGGACTCGGAACAATGGATGCAAGCTCCAGGAAAAGAGATTCCAGCTCAACATTAGGAGGAACAAACTGATGATATGAACCTGGACAAGAGAAAGTTAAGAGGTGATAGGATAGCCCTGTTTAAGTATTTGAAGGAGTATCAGATATTGAGGAGGGAGCAAGCTTGTTTTCTGATGCTCCAGAGAATAGAGCCATGGAGCCATGGATGCAAACTGCTGGAAAAGAGATTCCAGCTCAACATTAGGAGGAACTTCCTGACAGTGACATTAAATATTTGAAGGGATGTCATGGTCAGGATGGAGCGAACTTGTTTTCTGATGCTCCAGAGAATAGGTCTCAGTGGAGCCATGGATGCACATTAAGACAAACTTCTATGTAGATAGGTAGAAAGTATTAGTACTGAATGTAAACCATAATTTAAAAAAGGTAAAGGGTCTGGAAGCCCTAAAGCCCTCTGAGGAGCGACTTCGGGAACTGGGGATGTTCAGCCTGGAGAAGAGACCGAGGAATCCAAGCGGACCATAAGTTGAACATGAGCCAACAGTGCAACGCCGCGGCAGCTAAAAAGGCCAATGCGATTCTAGGCTGCATCAATAGAAGGATAGTATCCAGGGAAGTAATAGTGCCGCTCTGTTCTGCTTTGGTCAGGCCCCACCTGGAATACTGTGTCCAGTTCTGGGCACCACAATTCAAAAAAGATGTGGAGAAACTGGAGCATGTCCAAAGGAGGGCAACTAAGATGGTGAAGGGTCTGGAAACCATGAATCCCTATGAGGAACGCCTTAGGGAGCTGGGGATGTTTAGCCTGGAGAAGAGAAGGTTAAGAGGTGATATGATAGCCCTGTTTAAATATTTGAAGGGATGTCATATTGAGGAGGGAGCAAGCTTGTTTTCTGCTGCTCCAGAGACTAGGACCCAGAACAATGGATGCAAGCTGCAGGAAAAGATTCCACCTCAACCTTAGGAGGAACTTCCTGACAGTAAGGGCTTAAGGGGCACCAGAATAGCCCTGTTTAAATATTTGAAAGGATGTCAGATATTGAGGGTGCAGCAAACTTGTTTTCTGCTGCTCCAGAGCAGTCGTTTAGGTCCTGGCCTTACCTACAATACAATCACCGACATAGATGCCAAAAGAGCACAGGAGACAAAATGGAAAGTTTCACAAGTTAAGCCAGCCTTTTTAAAGGCTGTGGCTTAGCGCATTAGTCCCGTAGTGCCATCTTCTGGGAGCAGTCAGCAGTGTGATGCTGTGGCTTAAAAAGCCGTTGCGATTCTAGGCTGCATCAATAGAAGTCTAGCGTCTAGATTGAGGGAAGTCATAGTGCCGCTGCTTGCAGGATTTCAGATATTTTTTAATGTACAGTTTGTAAAAAGTTGCAGATTTCTGCTAAAAGGAGTCAGCGCACTGGAGGAAAAAGGTTACTGTTGCCGGTTCTCCCCCTAAAAGCCGGTTAATGTTTTGAAACTCTTGTGACATTTTGATGAAATGGGGTAACTTTTCCTTTCTGGTGAACCGGCCCCCATTGCATCCAAGATGCAAGTTGCCTCTTCCGAGTCTGCAGTAGCACTTTAACACTTTATGTTTCTATACCGCTTCATAGTGAACTCAGCACTCTCTAACCAGTTTACAGTCTGTAATCCAGTTGCCTCCAACAAGCTGGGGACTCATTTTGCCGATCTCCAAAAGGATTGAAGACTGAGCCAACCTTGGAGCCCTGCCTGGGATCGAACTCGCAACCTTGTGGCTGCAGTACTGACGCCATGGATCTTCCTATGGTTTTCCATTTATTCCTCCCTCTTGACTCCTGCCCTATAGCCAGCATCTCAGAGCCACAAAAGCAAACAAGGAGTGTTGGTCTGACAGCCGCAGCCTATGAGTCTTCGTTTTCTTATCCCCGGAAACTTTCCACGGTTTCAAGTTAGTCATTGTGGAGCTAATAAGCTTAGACTCATGATCAGCAGCGTCTCTGAGAGGAAGAACACTTGCTAAACATTTTCCAGCTCCTTAATAAACCTTTGGAGAGATTAAGGAGCCCTGGATGAGGGTCCTCTTCCCTGCAAAAGGAGGCTTGTGCTTTCCCTGTTTTCTGATTTAGAGCCCAGCAACACACACTCCTGCATCAGAGTTGCTGCGGATGATGGCGAAGTACGGGTTGCGAGACGTGAAAGCGGATCATCTTGCTAATGCAGATTACCTGACAGGATTTGCTGCCTTGTCAAAGGATATAGCGGAGGAGAGCAGGTTTGTTATTTGCAGGCGTGGAGGAAAGAAACCGTTTTCTTATTTTTGGCTCCTGATTACCTGATGGGAGCGGAGGTCAAGTCCCAGGAAATGCCATCTGGCCGCATGGCGTGCCTCCCCCAAGTATAATTTCTGGCGAGGATTGTCACGGACAACTGGCCCTTTGCATTTGATTTCAGTTGACTGTGCTCATCCTTTCCCACAAAGTCCATGTCAGTGATTCTGCGACTGTGTAGAAAACTTATTTCTTTGAGCAAACAAGTTCTTCAAATCCTGGATTTTCAAACTGTTAAACTGTATAAACTCCTTTTTGGTCAGACTTCATTCCCTTCCCCTTTCCTCCAGATTTTCAGGTTTGGCTGCGGCTAACAGGTGCAAAATGTCGATGCAGTCAGTTGTTCCATTTCATGCCTTGTCTTTGGTATCTGTTTATTGACTGATAGAAGAAGGGTGGCCCTTGAACAAAAAAAGTCAGTGTTTCAAAAAATTGTTCCTTGCCATTTGATAAAACTTTTGGTCACTCTGTGCTATTGTCTTGGATGAGGTTGCTTACAAACTGTTTTTTGGAGCAGATGAAACAAATTTCATATAGAATGGATAATGCCAAAATATGGCAACAGTATTGGGAGTAGCAGCAAAACAATCCCTTCGTTTATGCTGTACATTAGATGAACTTGGGATCTCTTTCACAAAAATATTAAGAGAGCCATATGTGTTTTTAGATACTTTTACTATAGATTAACACAACGAAAAGAGACAATTGCAACCAAGAAAGGAGGACATTTATTTTCTATAACTTATACCCAATCTATTGTATTTTAACTCACTTAAGTCTTTGGAACATTTGATTTAGGGTAGGTATGTGTGCTTCGGCAGTGTTGCAGCACTTTCCTCGTTGCCACGAAGTTGGCTTTCAGAAGCCACAGGTAATTTTGGCTTTAACTGTACATTGGGTCAAGTACACAGATAGTAGGGCAGACTCCTAAATACGTAGGTGTGAAAGGCCACTGGCCTCTCCTGTCACTAATATTCTGATCTCTTTCCTTGGCTAGGACTCCGTCTTGTTGGTGAAGCTTGGCAGGAATGTTCCACCCACTCCAGTGGAGGCCTCCCTCCAGCCTTTATTCCTATTACGCTAACTCATCCCGCTTCATCAGCTACGAAGGGAAACGGAGCTTGTGGCCAGGCGATAAATCCTTGAAGGGCAGGTACCGGTGGCTGCTCACCTGGCTGCAGAAAGCCCCCGAGCAATGTCCGAAGCGGAAGAGCCTCCTTTCCCTCCTGGCCAACCAGTGCAGTTATGTGACTAGCCAGAGGATCCGGCGCGCCCAGCAGATTGGACAGCTGTACAGTAACATCTACTCGGAGAGGACGCGCAGAAGCCTCTTCAGCTCTTTGTGGCGCACGTTCCAGGGGCGTCACGCCAATGCCTGCAAACTGATGGCAGCCCTCACTGGCGTGTTCCTGTGGGAAGAAGAGAGGATCAAAGAGGAGGAGCTGAAAAGGTGGGCTTTCACTTTTGCCTTCTGTGGGAAAAGGGGTGAGAAATGCAGAGCGTACTGTGTGAATGTTGAACGTTGCCGTTTCCCTGCATTTTATTTCTGTCTTCATCTTGAAAATTTTTATATGTCATCCTGAACTCTATCAGAAGAAGGCTAGGGGTATTTAAAATTAGTAGAACTCATTTACTGGCCTCCAGTCAAGGCACAGAAGCTTCGTCATCATCAGTTTTCCACTAGCTTTGCAGTCTGGAGGGCTAGAAACACTCTGCTCATTTCAGACCTAATCTCCTTGGGCTATCTATTTTTAACCTCAGTAACTGATTCCACAAATGTTGAATTACTTGGCTCTGGGTAGGTTGGCAAGGTGATTTAGGAGTGGTTAACTGTATGCTTATTTTTAATTTATTTTTACTGTCACAACTTCTCAACCTCTTCCCATGTAAAACATAAACAAAGCTATTTCTGGTTAGTACTGCTCAATGACTGGGGCGTCCATGTAGCAGTTGCTTCTCTTGTACATGTGTGGAAAAAGAAAACACTTGTCAGAGGATGGCAGGTGATTCAGTATGATCAGGACTGCCAAGATGCTAACCTCGTCATCTTTTAAGTTACATATCCTAGAACTGTCAATGTGACGCATCCAGGAATTTGTAAGGCGTCCTGAAACTCCTGTGTAACCCTTTGGAATAGGATAATGAAAGATGGTATTTTAGTTAAACCATGTTTGCATTACTATAACATGCCTACAGGGAGCTGCTCTTAAAGCCAGTTTGTGGTCCTCCAGATGCTGGACCGCAGGGAGTCTACAATGTTCATTCTGCTTTGAATTCATTTTGTTGGCCTTAAGGTCTTTCATGATTTGCTCTTGTGACTTCTCAGCTTAATTTCCCTGTTCTTCAACAAGGAGGATTAATACTACTGACTTATCCTTACAGGGGTAGATTGTTAATCTGTTGAAAATGCTAAACAAACGTTTTGGACTAGTTATTACAATTGGGACCTGCAACAAAATGTTTCAGATGGCAAGTTCTTATTCAGAGTGTCCCCTGACTGTGTCCACTTCCATTTAATTCCCCAACTCTTATTTCCCATTCCTTCCTCCACCCACAAGACAGTGTTCACTCTTTACTGGGTTGTCTTGGGTTCTCTATCCCATAGAAAAGGATAAGCAACTGAGGCATCTGTAAAAGCCAACAAACAGACCCTTGGAGCATAAGGCTGAAAGAACAGTAACCAGAGAGCCTCCCATTAAATCCACAAGAGAAAAGGAAGAGCTGTCTCAAAATGCTAGAAGGTGGTCTAATACAGACCATTGTCTCGCAACCTGAGATGCCCGTTTCTTTCCTCTTATGGACTCGAAAGCCTAACAGATTCATTATGGTGTGAGCTTTCCTGGAAAGTAGACTATGTTCGTATACTGAGCCAGGAGATGACAGCTGTGTGGGCTTAAGCTATTTCTCCTTAACGTGAAATAGGATTGCAGTAGTGATCTTATTAGTTTTGTAGGTCTGATCTGCACGAGTTGATAACTTGTGATTCACTGAGCTGAATGCAAACTGCCAGTCCTGGATGGAAGCCAAGCAGCCATCCTCCTTTTTCTGCTGGCCTGTGCGGGTTTGCAGCAGTCCAAAGTTTCAGTATCCTTGCCTTGTGTGGCGGATGGATGGCATTGGGCTCCATGGGTCACAAAGAGCGTGGACCTGCCCTTCAGTTTTCTTTTTTGAACTCTTCTGTCTCCAGATCTGTGGTAGAGCTTGGAAAGACTACCGCTTCCAAAATCCCCAACCCCGGGGCGATTCTGGGAATCACAGTTCAAAATAATTTCCCAAAACTCTTGTTATCTGGTAACAGTAAAGTGCTGTCTTAGTTTGACTATAAGCATAAAGTTAATACAAATATTTATGAGGATGCTTTATTACCTAAGCCATCTTCCAGAAAGTCTATTCCTCTGAGGACATATTAGTTTCTGGTAGTAGAAAAAGGGCACTTAAGTCTGATTTCCTGGATCCAATTTTGTTTGATAGATCCCAAAACTTTTACATTCTCTGGAACACAAAAGCACCCAAGGAATAAAATCTGTCTTATTTCTTGGATATGTTTTGTTTAGAAAAGTAAGTGGCTGAAACTGGGGACTTTTTGTCTCCTCATCATTCAGGAAGGATGCAAGAAGACTGAAAACATTTTTCCTTGTCTCAAGGATGCTTCTAGGGACAACAACCTATATTTCTAGTTGTCCTCCCCTGCTCCCCCCCCCCCCAAAAAAAAAACCTGTTAGAAAAGTCTACAGAATTCTTTGTGGTCATTCTTGCAGAAGACAAATTTTACTTGGCCTAAAAGAGCTCTCTTGGGTTGGGTTGGAATCTTTTCTGTCATGTTTTAATGGTTTTGAATGGTTGTCCTGGATGGGTCCTGTGAGAACCTAATTGGCCTCAGCCTCTGTCCTTTCCTTTTTTGTTTTATTTTTAGAGTTTGTGTCAATAGTGCTTGGAAACATGAAACATTTCCAACAGTGGCCATGCAAATGTACCAGGCTTTTGTCTTCCTGGCAGGAAATTGGGACTCTTTCCAGTGATCCTGGATGCTTGAAGTGTCTTTTGTTTTTTCTTGGGTCAATTCCACCCGGCATTAACCAAATCTTTGTAGGAATAAAAAGGACAGTAAACTACAGCAGGTCTTATAGGCCTGATGTAGAACCAGAGATAGTTAAATTGGTCTATCATATTCAAAAGTATTTGTACAAGGAAATAATAATAATAAGAATAAGAAGAAGAAGAAGAAGAAGAAGAAGAAGCAAGGATTGTTTTCCCCCACCAAGGGGTGTGTGTGGCTTTTGTGCAGTTTGCAGAGGGACATCAACCATTTCAAAAAATAATTAAAATAAGTAATTATTGGTAAAATAAGGTCCCCCCCTCATTTGTGTGTTTCATTGTGGCCCCTTTTTATCTGAATGTAGGAGATTGCTCTTAGAAGCAGTAGCACTCCTCAAGCAACAGACTTTGGGTTGGGGACAAGTGTGTCTTGTGTAAGATTTTCTTTTGTTTTGATGGCAGCTGTCAAAGGAAAAGTTGGCCAGAAACCAAGGCAGTTTCATTTGGAGTTGCAGTAAGAAGTGGCTTCTGAATTTGTGTGTAGACTAATAATAGTGCTATCAGTTGCTTGACCCACATTACCTCAGCAGCTATTTTGGATGGAGGCTTGGCATCCCACCTGTCACAAACTCCTGGCTGATAACTGTCTATTGGCAGTGAGTGCGAGGAGGAGGCCAGTCGGAGTCTGTGGGTGCGTATGGATAGATAAAGCCCAGAGCTGCTGCCTGTGAGTCTGATTTTGGAGGCTTTATGCCACATGCATCACGTGGCTCATGAGCTGCATCCGCTGGGCAGAAGAAAACGGACTGCAATTTCCCTGCTGTGGTTAGCATTGGTGAAAAGCATTAGTCTTAACCCAGAGACAATTACAACTATCCATGGTTTAGGCTTTGGATGTAGTGCTCAGCTGTAGTAAGAGGGAACTGAAAACATCTGCAGTCAGCTCTCCATATCCACGGATTCTGCATCCATGGATTCAGTCATCCAGGGCTTGAATATATTTTTTAAAAGCATCTGAAAAGCAAACCTTGATTTTGCCATTTTACGTAAGGGACACCATTTTACTATATCATTGTATATATTAGGACTTGAGCACCCGCAGATTTTGTTATCCACATGGAGTCCTGGAACCAAACCCCAGCGGATAACAAGGGCCCACTGTATGCAGACAACAATTGCTTCTGTTCTGCATTAAGCTAGAAACTAGATGGTGACGTATAATTTGGTAGTGGTAATGAAATATTTTAATTGTGAGGCTAATGAGAGATTTTGGTATCCTGGAACCAAACCCTGCTCTTCCAATGGAAATCTTTGAGTGGATACCTAGGGCCCAGTGTAATTTCTTTCTTGTGGATCTGCCAGAGGGAGAGGAGAAAGTGCAGAACGTGGAGTCTCATGTACATAACAAACTATCATTTACTGTTAGAACAGGGCTGATATTTCTTCTGTTTTGAACTTAAAGCTTGCACAAATTTAGGAAGAAAATCCATACTTAAGGATCTCCCCTTCCAGTCTCTGCCATTCCCTGCATTTCCCTTCACTGTTTAATCTTTTAAGTATGGATGGGGATTGTGTGACTCTTCCAGCATTCCTCACCTTTGGCTTTCCTGGCTGCTGGAAGTTGCAGTCGTCTGGTGGGCTGTACAATTTCCTTCTTTGCTCTGGACCCATTTGGAATAGAGGTCTCTCATAAAACCTGCCCAGATAGGATCTCATCAATGTGAGCAAACGCGGACTGATTCTTTTCTCTCTTCTCGGCAAGGTCTGCAGACGAGATGAAGCGCATGGAAGAAATCAGCCAGCTCTTCCAGGGCAACAGAGGAGAGAACCAGTCTCAGGAGCCAAAGCCCGACAAGGACATTGCATCTGATCCAGAGGAGCAGAGTTGGGAAATGGTGATGGACAAGAAACACTTTAAGCTGTGGAGGCGTCCGCTAGGAGGGAGCCATCTCTACCAATACAGAGGTACCCTCCCTGCTGCCTCTGTAGCATTCCCTTGCCTCTTAATGTGTGAGCCTTGTATTTGCACAGCAGGGAGCCAGAGCACATGGCAGTCTTTCAAAGTGTGAAACAGTTGACAATTTCAAATGCAGTACAAGGTGATAATAAATGCTCAGGCATAAAGCATATTTACACATTTCTGGGAGTGGGATGGAATGCAATATGGGCTACTGCACATAACAGCAAAAATAATCTTCTCGGGGAGAGTTTTGAACCTTGAGAAACTTGACTTTTGGTGAGCAGATTTGTTGCTTTTACAAATCAACACTAACTGACCACTATAAAGATCAGAAAGACCTGGATAATATTACGCAGTCCTTTGGAAAGTTTGGGCAAAGGTCACGATTTGCATCTTTCTGGATCCTGTTGCATTCCTTCCCACTCCCACCACTGTGTAAATATGTTTTATACCTAAGCATTTCTTATCACTTTATACTGTGTCCCATCTTCTCCCCCTCTTCTTTTTCCCCCCAGTTGTTGGTTTCCAAAATTCAGCTTCCAAAAATTAAGTCACTTACTCACAAAAGCACACCTTAATAACTCTGTACAAAAAGTTAACATTAATTTAAACTCTTCATAGAATTAAAAGCAATTTAAAACCTACCTGTAAGAGGCAAGAAATAAATATAGTGTACTAGTCCAGAGTTCCCTGACAACTCCCCTTGCAACCAACCTTATGGCATTGCCACAACATCTTTCGCTATGTTGTAGGAGCCATAAAGAAAGACTCGAAGCTTTTGGTGATACCAGTTTAATATATTTTCTTTAAAAATCTGATTTTGTTTTTATGATCCAGTTCTGATGTGTTTGTGCATAAAACCTAGAATCCAATGTCATTTTGTCATATTGCTCTCTCTTGAGCGCCTAGCTTTTGAAAAAAATAATGTCATTGTCATATTCACTTCTTTCTGTTGTAGTATTCGG
Source organism: Urosaurus nigricauda (assembly GCA_034509955.1). NCBI lineage: Eukaryota > Metazoa > Chordata > Lepidosauria > Squamata > Phrynosomatidae > Urosaurus > Urosaurus nigricauda. The sequence continues at coordinate 2,117,655 of JAOEGL010000009.1, read as the reverse complement.
GACATACACAGATGTGACTCCAAGGCAGTTTTTCAATGTGCAGGTGAGTGTTGTTGCACTTTGCCCTCTTCCTCACTAGTGAGAATATGTCATGGAGTTGGAATTTCTCTTGTATTCAGAAAGCCTCTGGTGCTCACCCGTGCTTTTAAGATGTCTGTCTTTTAAGAGTCAACAGGATCTCTCCCCAGGCTCAAATCTGATAGCAGAAGCACCAGCAGCCAACAATCCTGGTTGCAGGAATTCATTATGTTCAGTGGGACATATTCTAGGCAAAGAATTTCTGCTTGCTTTCATTGTGCAAGTAAACCCCACAGTTCCAAAGGAACCTCTTCTGTTTTCTCCCCACACTTGCCGCACACCTCACTTTCTATGCTTTCATAGATTTTTAACCCCTCTTTGAAATCGATGCCTCATTGTCCTGCTATCTTGCTACTTCCAAATCTGTTTTTACTCTCTTTTTCATTAGATTCCCTTGTTTTGTTGTTATTGTTGTTTATTTTACTGTAGTGGTTTATGTCGCTTGGAGAGAAAGCAGTCCACAAAGTGAAAAGTGAAGTGTGGACTATTTTGTAGGAGAGTGGAAGGCAAGAGGATGCAGCAGGCTTTAAGTGTCATCGGTCTAGTTCTACTTTTTTTTAAATTAAATATTTTAATTTAAAATTTTGAACAGCATAACCATCACTGTGTTCAAAAACAGTTTAGATTAGACAAGGGATCTAATTGCCATCTTGTCTCTTAGTAATGTATTAGAGCAGTATTCTTCAGTTTGTGCTTTGGCAAGCAGGATACATATTTTTGCTTCACGCAGAATAAGCTTTTGTGGTTCCCTGTCTTCTAGCTGGATACAGAATATCGCAAGAAATGGGACTCCCTGGTCATCAAACTGGAAGTAATTGAGAGAGATCAGGACACTGGCTCAGAAGTTGTTCACTGGGTGACCCACTTTCCGGTTAGTGCTTATTTGTGTTCTAGTCTGATGATTGGATGCTCCAGGTTTATGATAAAACATTTCATTAATGATTTCATTGTACTAGTCAAAGGCCATGGCCAATACAAGTTGATAAATGTAACTGTTCTTCCTTTTCTCTTCTCCTCACAACCTGCAGTATCCCATGTACTCACGGGACTATGTATATGTTCGACGGTACAGTGTGGACCGGGAGAACAATCTGATGGTTCTGGTCTCACGGTAAGTAATCCTGTGCCAAGTGAATAATGTTTATTCTGCTGTTGAAATGTGTACAAAATCTGGAGATTTGTAAGAATGTCATTTGCATAAATCTGCCCCCAGAGGTTTGCTTTTCAGGTAGTTTAGAGAGCTTTGGGGAGCAAGCGCTGGGGAGATGGAAGGAAAGCAGGAAATTTCATGTAATGTGAGCCATACACTTGGAGTACACTCTGTTTTAAACAGGCTTATAGGTTCTTCCACCCACTCCTTCCATCTTTTGCTGTTCCAATGGAAATCTTTGAGCTGCTGGGTGTATCTGACTTGGACTGCCACTGTGATGTCTTCTTCAGGGAGATCTTAAGGCAAAATTTGGGATTCTTAGTGAAATGTATGGCCTCTTTTCTTTCTTTGCCAGAGCGGTTGAGCATCCAGGTGTTCCAGAAGATCCTGAATTTGTCCGTGTCCGCACTTATGAATCCCAGATGGTTATCCGTCCGCACAAGACATTTGATGAGGTAAGTTCCTGGGCCCTGTGGGGAATCTTTGGGCAAAGTGGTCATGTTGTCAAAAGCAAGACCAGAAGGGTGGGAGAAATGGAAGAACTTTGGGTGTTATGGGGCACTCCTGGTAAGGATCTGCTAACTTGGTTTCCCTTTTCAGAATGGCTTTGACTACCTGCTAACATACAGTGACAACCCTCAAACTGTGTTCCCTCGGTATTGTGTCAGCTGGATGGTCTCTAGTGGTGAGTAGTGGGAGGAACAATCAATTTACAAAGGAGGCTATCAATCTGGCTTCTAAAGAAGCAAATACCCATTCACTGGGTGAGACCTTTGGGCTCAGGTATGCATAGGGTAGCAGGTTTAGCTGTGTCCTTCTCCATTTCGTCAAGCACCCAGGAAGCTCTACTCCAAGGAGTTCATGGCTACTCCCATTTCTGTATCGAAAAAGCAGCAGTTGCTGGAGAAGATAAAATGTGGGTTGCCTTGCAATATTTGGAGGAAGGTTGTGTCCTCAGTAGTCCCGGAGTACAGGAGGCAGGGCTTTGAGGAACACAATAAGAAGAGGATGAGGGCTCATAAGAAAGCCTTTCTGGCCACTCCTAAAAGTGCAATTCCCATGATGCCCATTCCACAGGAATGCTTGATGCTGGAGTCGGGTTGATTTCTCAAGGGCTATGCAAGTGTCCCTTCTCCCACTTAACCTTCTCTGACCGTGGCTGTTTTGGCTGGAAATGATGGGAGGTGCAGTGCAAACTAGCTGAGGGATGCCAGGTTTCGGGAAGGCACTCTCTTCTGTCAATTAATGTTGTTCTCCCTCCAACCCTCTGATAGGCATGCCAGACTTCCTGGAAAAGCTGCACATGGCTGCCCTGAAAGCCAAGAACATGGAGATTGCTGTGAAGGACTATATCTCCTCTGCCAAGCCCACAGAGTGTGGCAGCAGTGCTGGCAGTGAGGAGAAGGCCAGTGTGCCCACCCAGGAACACAAAGGTGAAGGAACATGCAGCCCTGTTCAGATAGACTACGCTTAAAGTGGAGGGCTTGATCCCCGGAGTTGGCTGCCCAAAACACTTGGCCTCTGGGCTTACTAGGAAGAAAGAAAGACCAAGAAAGGGACACCTTTGGGACCGTAGTTCAGCTGGTTTCCTTCTGTCTCCGTAGTCCTTTCCCTCCCCCCTCCCTGCCGCTGCCCTCTCCTGTGCCATTTTGGAAGTGGGCGGCTACATTAGCCATTCGGATCCAGGCTCAGCAGTTTCGAAAAGCTCTTTTCCGCAGCCACTGTTGTGCTGGTGAGCTTCTTTCCTGATGGGGATGCACAGGAGAAATCTGTCACTTTCAAGGGGAAAACCTTTCTCCCCATCACCATGGTGCCACCCGGTTATAGATGCCTTTTGGGGACACCCTTGCAAAAACCACCAGGCTACTGCAGCCTTTAACTGCAGCCTTTTTGTAGATATCGTGGCTTAGGGGCATATTTGCAGTGCCTGCACAAGCATGTTGAGTGAAGCCAGTCCAAAAGATGCTTATTTCTACGGCAGATCTGTTTCCACATCCACATGTGTTTTGAGGAATGGGGCTGGGCACATGAATCCCATGTGCTCTACCTACGCAGGGAATTTCTCTGCTGCCGATGTGCCTTGTTTTTTTTCTGGCACTACTGCATGCAGCCTTTTGTAGCTGCTGGAAACAAGCACTGGGCCTAAGGCTCTTTGGTATCTCCCTTGGGACAGTGCTGCCTTTCCTGACCCTCCATGTGTGTCTTTGGAAAGAAGACTGTGTGTCTTCATGGTTTCTATTTTGTTCTCTTCCTCTTTGGATTGGTGACACTCAACCATGACTAGTTTATAATCCCAGCTTCTGCTTGGGGTTATTTGACTCTTTGGTCATAATACCAATGGTATCTGCACAACCTCTGTTTCCCCTGATGATGGTTTAGCGTGAAACCACAAAATAGCCACAAACTGGAGTACTTGCCATTTGTGTGTGACAGATAAGACCTTCTCAATGTGATTTTTGTCTCAGTGCAAAGGGTTTTGAAACCTGAAAGGGGGATGACAGTGGGATGAAAAGTTGAACAGCCAAACTGCTGGGTTTTAGGGGTGCAGCATAGAGCAGGGTGGACCGAAAGCACAGTGGTAGGCATGCATCCATCCCAGATTTTATAAGATTTTTAAAAATGATCATCTTGGCTTTCTCCCTCCTCCCTCCTTACTAATGATTTTCAGCCAGCCTCTCATTGTGATGCCCTAGGACTAGGTTTAGAGGGGAGAGGAGTCATTCCTAACACGCCTGCAGTACAGGCACACTGCCTTTTGAGCATGTCCCAAGGAAGCGAGGGATGTGCCTATATTCTTTTTCCAAGTAACATTCATTCACATCTGTGGCACACCACGGTCTGCCTGAGCTGGGTCATTGTAGTACCCATCGATGTGTGCTGCAGTCAAGAGACTTTCCATTTAATCGCACTGTCTGCAAATGACGCAAAGCCGAATGAACCATAAGTGAGGTCGGATGTTGTGTGCGAGTATCCTTGGATAACCCTTTCCGTGCCAGTGAAAAATGGGAGGGCAGGGGGTTGCTTCTCCCACCCTCTTCTCTGTGTGTTCAAGCATGTGATTTATTTGTATTTTATTTTATTAAAAGTCCCGTGGGGAGTAGGACGTATGAGCCACCCAGGTTGAGCTGAGCAGAGCCAGGCCAGCGCTCAAGAAAGGAAGCTCCTCTTCTCACCTTGGGAACTGGGGTTCAGGGGTTTTGTTATCTGTGGGGTTGGGATGGGGTGGAATTGTGCATGGAGACCCCGTTGGGTCTTGTTCTGTGGCCGGCAAGGGCCTATTAACAAAGCTACTGATGGACCGCCTCATGCTTTTACTTAAATACAGTGTTTTTATGAGGACTGAAGAACCAATAAAGGTAACGACTGATACAACTGATTTAAGGGCTCTTCCTTTGGGGTGAAGTAGAGGGCTTTAAGGGGTTTTCTCTTCCCTCAACCTCTGTCAGATGCCACTACCTGCTAATGTTTACACCTCAAGATACCTAGTAGGAAATTGTAACTTGCCATTTCCCCCACCACCACCTGTAACTCTGCAGAGGCTTCCCCTTCCTTTTACATGGGATATAGGAATCCTACGCACACGTACATCCACGCACATGGAGATAAAGTGTAAAGGAGAAGATCTTTGAAGAAAAGCTTTTATTCAGAGTGAGCAACCTTTTATTATCTCATACCTAGGGCACCTTGTATGTGAAGGCACCTTTCTTCATGCATTACTTAGGATTACTTTGCAAAATGCATTACTTTGCAAAATTACAAAACAGCCTTAAATCCTGTTAAAACTTAGCATAGTCCTATCCTTGGCCAGATTTCTTCAGAGGAAAAAGAGTATGGTTTTTCCCCCAAGATTATCCTTTGGGTTTCCATGGGCAAAGAGGAATTTGAACCCAGGTTTGCCAGCATCCTAGTTCAACATTCGTGCCACAGCATCATACTGGCTCTTTTTATACCCACTAACTCAGACATAAATGCAAAATCATGACTGAAATATGAAAGTGCATTCCGTGAAATGTAGAAATCAACTACAGTCTGGCAATTAAATATTCCATACTACATGATCTATGTTGTCTCTGTGCCGCTGGGTGGCAGCATCCCATTAGGATCCCATTGCAAGAAACTTGCTCTGCTGGGTAGATCTGCATTGGAAACTAGCATTTTATTATGTCCTCCAGTCTGGGCAGTTTAGTTAACACCGCTTCCTGTATTTAAGTTGGCTTTATGGAATGAATTCCAGGACATTTGCAATTCTAGGAAGGTTTCTTTTTAGGGTCTGTGGAGCCTCGAGAATCTGAATTAATGCACAAGTAACTTAGGGAAAGTAATTCAAGTGGTGTAGTGGTTTGGTGTAAAGTTGAAGGCTTTCATGGCTGGCATCCCTAGTTTTTTGTGGGTTTTTCAGCCTGTGTGGCCATGTTCTAGAAGAGTGTTTCCTGATGTTTTTGCCAGCATCTTCAGAGAATGGGTGACCACTGGGTAACTTTGAGTGAGTCACACTCTCTCAGCCTCAAGGGAAGTGTGTGTGAATGTTGTGCGCCTTCAAGTCATTTCCAACTTAAGACGACCCTAAAGCGAACCGATCCTAGGGGGTTTTGGGCAAGATTTATTCAGAGGAGGCTTGGCATTGCCTTCCCTGAGGCTGAGAGTGTGTGACTTTCCCGAGAGCACCTAGTAGGTTTCATGGCTGAAGTGGGAACTGAACCCTGCTCTCCACAGTCCTTGACCAATACTCAAACCACTATGCCATGCTGGGATAGTTGGAGGTCTATGTGTGTGCATTCACATGTGCTGGCCTTTGGACACACACATGCACATATGGGCCCACATTTCCTCTCGCAGGAAAGTGACACTTTCCACTTGCCTCTTGAAATGCGGGGACCCATTTTGCTGACCTTTGGGAGGAATGACCGCGGGCGTCGAAAGAGTTGAGGAGTTGGGACTCGGTGTATCTCTGTCACAGAAGTGACTCATGCAGAAAAGGAGTCGCTAACCTTTACCTTGCGCAGCCCAAGCAGCCGCACGAGGATGGAAAGAGGATGCAGGCGCACAAAGTGGGTCTTCCCCCAGTCTGGCTTTGTGGTTTCTACAGGTTTGTGAGCTTCCCCTCCGCTCTCAAATGTGTGCAGTGCACCCCGAATAAGAACAACATGGAATATGTGGTCCGTTTCATCCGTACTGAAGAGACCCAGGTTTGACTTGATGGAGTTTATCATACAGAGGAAAATTAGAAATTATTATTATTATTACTACTATTACTACCACTGTACTATTTATATTCCAGCCTTCTTCCAGGGCTGGGACTCAGGGGGACTTACAACATTTAAAAACACCATTCAGTTACGCCATTCCTTCACCTCTTCCAATGGCACCTCCTTGCAATCCTTTTTAAAATTAAATAAAATACAATTTTTCTTAAAAAATATCTTTCTTCACTTCTTCTAGTGGCACCTCTTTGTAATCTTACATTTTTAAAAATTAAATTATAAGATGACACGGTGGTTTAAACAGGGTTTATCCCGTGAAAGTTGCGCAATTCCTATTAAATCGGAATTAAGATTTTCACACACAGCAGCGGTCATTCTCTTGAGAATAACCAGGCGATAAAACAGGATTTTCCCATGAATGGTTTGTTTGCTGTTTGTTGCCTGGTTATTCATGGGTTAATAGTACTTTAATCTCTTTTGATCACGGTGTCGTGTGAAAAACTTTATCACAATTGCTTGATTTTCGTGGGATATTGCTAGGATAATAGTACTTTATTCACAACATGATGTGAAATCTTAATTGCAAATGCACAATTTTCATGGGATAAACCCTGTTTGCATTTCCAGTTGTCCCCGTGTGATAACCTCCCAAGTGTGTGTTTGTGTACACACACCAGCAAATGTGATATCAGACCCATATTTTACCAACTATCCCCAGCACGGCATAATGGTTTCAATGTTGGTCTAGGACTCCGGAGACCAGGGTTCGATTCCCAACGTGGCCATGAAACCCAATGGGTGACTTTTGGCAAGTCACACACTCTCAGCCTCCGGGGAAGGCAATGGCAAACATTTCCAAACCTTGCCAAGAAAACCCCATGATAGGATTGCCTTTAGGTTCGCCGTACACATTGACTGGCATCAATGCCTTCCTCCTCCTTTGTGGTGTCATGGATTCCTGAATTAACTGAGTCATTTAACAATTCCTGATAACTTGGAAAAGCAGCTCTCCTGATCTATGGGCAAAGATTCCTCTTTTAGCCCAAAAAGTGCCCCCAGCTAACCCTCAAGAAACCTTCTTTGTCCCGTCTCCGTTTCAAAAGCCAGCGTGGGATCCGAGGCAAAGGTTCAAGGAAGTGTCTGGAAACGCAAGGCTGGGCAAGAGGCGAGAAAAGCAAAAACCAGTTCCTCCAGAAAGTACAGAAAGAAGTTACAGCAGCTATATTTGGCCTGGCTGGGTCTTTCCTTCGCACAATCGGTTATGAGGAAAACATGACACAGAGTGCGATCGCGAGACGTGTGGCCGCTCTCCCCACATCTGCCCCGTTGGAGCCACACGAAATGAAATGTAAGATGGGGAAAGTATTGCAGCAGTGAAGATCTTCCACTTCACAAAAATACAGAAACACATACACGCTAACACCATCGTGCTAAACCAGGTGCACAAGACTATCATGGGTCCTGACATTTCAGGGCCAAAATCTGGGATTTTGAGATAAGGTCATGGGAGCAGGTCTTTGTGCTCCCATTAAGCATGATGTTGAAAGTGTGAGCCCAGATTCGCACAGAGTGTCTGCCATTCGACTGGAAAATGCAAATTTGGAGTGATGTGGAAAACACACAGTCGACCCAGCATAGCCCTAGATTCCTTATCCATGGATCCAACCATCCACGGCTTGCCAATATTCATATATATATATATATATATTCCAAAAAACGAACCTTGATTTTGCAACTTTATATTAGGGACATCATTTCATTGCACCATTGTATTTACTGTGACTTGAGCATCCATGGATTTTGGTATCCACAGAAGGTCCTGGAATGAAACCTTAGTGGATACCAAGGGCCCACTGTATTTTGTGAGCAGTTTTACCTAAGGTTTACAGTTTCCAAGCCGCCAGCCAATTTTTCTATATTGTTTTTGTGAATATACACGTCCTTGTGTATGCTTGCCCTGATGGACCCGGTTTCGTATAGGACCTTTTAGACTCGGAGAGCCTTCCTCCTGTGTAATAAGGTGCAATTTTGGGGCTTTCACACAAAGCACCAGTGCTTTCCCTGTTGGGTTGCAACACGGTTGTGTCGCTCCCACGCCTTCTTAGCCGGGCGGCGTGTGGGAAAATTCAGCGAGGCGATCATTGAAGGAGATGGCTTCTTCCTCCGGGTGTCAAACGCCTAGGCAGAAAGGGAGGAGGAGAAGAAGCAAAACAGGTTTCTTTCAGAAATAATAATGATCGTAATAATAATAATAATAAATAGTACTAAAGCAGTTGAGTGCTGATGGGGTTGGGAAATGGCTGCAACCTTTTCACCTGTCAGCGATCAAGCCAACAATTGTGTGTAATTATTATTGTTGCCGGAGATGGAAGGAATGTGGGTTGCTAGAAGCGCAATGACACATGGCGGAAGTGTGCATGGGGGAGAAGCTGTCTCAAAATAGCTCTGAAAGGCAAATGACGATGAAGAGCCACTTCCCATTTTGCGCGCTCGGCGATGGGCCTGGGACTGGCTCATGCTCAAATAGTTGCGGGCATCGACACAACCTGGAAAGGACGAAATCTGATCTTTCCCTCCATGGATGGCCAGTCCCCGAAGTTGGGTTGCCTGGGATGGAACTGCAAATGATGCCCACCAAAGAACCCCAAATACTGGGTCATTTTGTCCCATTGGTTCCTCACCGTGGGAGCTGAACTACAACGACGATAACTCAGATAAACCAACCTTTCTATTCTCTGAAGATGGCAACCACAGATGCTGGCAAAACATCAGGAATAAACTCTTCTAGAACATGGCCACAGAGCCCCCAAAACCCACAACCAACTAATTCTGTTATCATTTTCAGCCCAACCCAACTACTATGAGCCATGGCAGTTAAGAGTGGGGTTAAACTGTGTTATTTCTGGATAGCCATGTGTTGGAAGTGCTTTAATGGTAGATCTTCCTACATGGCAGAATGGGGTTGAACTGGATCACCTCTGGGGGTCTCTGCAAGACTGTGTCCAGTTCTGGGCACCACAATTCAAAAAGGATGTTGAGAAACTGGAGCGTGTCCAAAGAAGGGTGACCAAAATGGTGAAGGGTCTGGAAATCGTGACTTATGAGGAGCGACTTAGAGAGCTGGGGATGTTTAGCCTGGAGAAGAGAAGGTTTAGAGGTGATATGATAATAACCCTGTTTAAATATCTGAAGGGATGTCATACTGAGAATGGAGCAAACTTTGTTTTCTGCTGCTCCAGAGAATAGGATCCAGAGCAATGGATGCAAGCTGCAGGAAAAGAGATTCCAGCTCAACATTAGGAAGAACTTCCTGACCGTAAGAGCTGTTTGATCGTGAAAGATATTCCCTCGGAGGGTGGTGGAGTCTCCTCCTTTGGGGTCTTTAAACAGAAGATGGATGACCATCTGTTGGGGATGCTTTTCTTGTGAGTTCTTGCATGGCAGAATGGGGCTGGACTGGATGGCCCTTGGGGCCTTTTCCACTTTATGATTCTATGATTCCCCCTCTATGATTCCGTAGTGCAGATGCTGCCCTATTTTCTCCCCGGTTTGTGGATTTTGGATGTTATTATACTTTTTCTCTATAGCCAAAACACAGTTACCCCTGAATATGAAAAAAGAGGGTTCCCCTTCCCCTTTCCCAAACAGTTTCCTGGTGCCCAACTCTTGCCCTTTCCTCAAGCGAGTGAAAGGCACTGCCACCCCATGCCACATTCCTGTTCCTTCCCAGCGCACACGCATTTTGCCGCATCTGATTCACTTTTCCTCAGCTGCTACGGCCACTTGGTGCACCAGGGTCCATTTTGCCAAGGGCACACTCCCACGCTCTCTGCCAAGGCAGCGGCTGGTGTTTTGCTCTGGCCTGGCCTGGCACGTGCCTGGCAGCCGTGTGCCAAAGGAGTCACGCACGGGGGCTTGCGTTTCCAACCTGCCATGCGTGCGGCAGATGTGCGCCCAGCTGCCTCTAAACCAGAGAAGGGAGGCAAGGACAGCCTCTTTCAGCAGCAAGCTGTTTTGTTCTGGGTTTCCATTTATTCAGATTCTTTTGGAGTGACCCCGCTCCAACGCAGGCCAGAAGAAAATGTTCTCTGGCCAAGGGTCTATTTACCGGAGAAGGAGTGTAGGCGGGTGGCCTTGCCCTCCCTAATAGGAATGCCAATTGAAATTAAACTTCTGTCTACCAATTTCTAGTACTCCAGTAACCTGAAATGTCAGCTGAGCATTTAGAGATACGGCTTAAGCATCCAAGGATAAAGGGCAGGTTAAAAGACCCTGGGATGATAAACGCAGCAAATAGAAGACTTCTAGGAGGGAATGATGGGAGAGCCAGTGTGGATTGGGGGTTTGAGTGTTGGACTATGACTCTGGAGACTAGGGTTCGAATCCCTGTTTGGCCATGGAAACCTATTGGGTGACCTTGGGCAAAGTTACACACTCTCAGCCCCAGAAAACCCTGTGATAGGTTCGCCTTTGGAACACCATAAACTGGAAATGTTGCTGTGTGCCTGAGGAGCAAGTGTTAAAGTCCACATGCTGAGTGCTAAGAAACAAAAGTTTCCGAGATGGGTCAACTCTTTCCTTACCCTTTGGATTATCCCATGGATTTGTGGCATACTGGGCTCTCTGCCCCATCCGTTCGTCCATCCGTCCGTTCATCCATCCCTTTATTTATAAACCCTCTTTTCCCCCCTAGACTGGGACTCAGGGCAGTTTATCACCCTATTACCCTAAAAAGATATATAGCCAAAAAAACATGCAAAAGCTAAGACTGAAATAGTATGAAGTTAGCAACCAAATTGCACTTGAGGTTTTCTCTGGCGTTTGGACACAGGAAGGGACTGGAAGAGCTCAGCGTCTTAATCCTTTGGGGCTCAAGGGAATTTAGCTGGCCTTGGCAAGGTCACAATGCCCCCGACACACACACACACAAACACACAGAAAGCAGGCCTTGTGGTTAACAGATTTAGCAGCATTTAATCCCGTTGTGGCCAAAGGGGAGGTAGGCGAAGCCGGTGGGTATCATGCAGGAGGGCTAGAAGAAACTCAAAGGGGTTGCCAGCAGCAAGGGGACCGGTTTCGCACATCGCAAAATACTACAAACCCTACTAACACAGCACCACCGAAAAAGAGTGGCATGGCATGTAACGTGTTGCTTTGCAGGTGAGGAGCCCAGTAAATTTCTGTGCAGGCGTCACCTGCTTTTCGGCATTCCACTTTTCAATGATCCACTCGTTGGACCGTTTTCAATTACATTTGGCCCAATCTCACCTGGAATAATATTGTGTCCAGTTCTGGGCACTACAAAGGAAGGTGACCAAAATGGTAGAAGGTCTGGAAACCATAATGCTCTATGAGGAGAGGCTTAGGGAGCTGGGTATGTTTAGCTTGGGGAAGAGCGGGTTAAGAAATGATATGATAGCCCTGTTTAAGTATTTGAAAGGGTGCCACATTGAGGATAGAGCAAGCTTGCTTTCTGCTGCTCCAGAGAATAGGACCCAGAGCCATGGATTCAAACTACAGGAAAAGGGATTCCATCTCAACATTAGGAAGAACTTTTTAATGATAAGAGCTGTTCAACAGTGGGATATTCTGTCTTGGAGAGTAGCGAAGTCTCCTTCTTTGGAGGTTTTTAAACAGAGTTTGGATGGCTATCTCTTGGGAGGGCTTTGATGGTGTCTTCCTGCATGGCTGAATGGGGTTGGATTGGATGGCCCTTGGGACCTCTTCCAATTCTGTGATCCTATCCATCCGATGTATGGTTTGCTCTTTCAACCTACTTCATCATGTTTCCATGGCCTTCCACACACTTCTAAGACCAAACACTCCTTCTCTGCTCCATTTATACCTACAAAAGAAAAGACAAACTTTGGAGGTCAGAGGCACCATCATGCATTAAGTATCACCAAAGTTGCTGCTTTCCAACTTGAATTGTAGTTTAAAAGCTACGTGTGATAAAGCCCCTAGTTAAGTATACCGATCTAGGCCAAAGTTGTAATATTTTATCCTACGCTGCCTTGCGAGGGTGGGAGCTAAATACAGTCAATCCTCCATACCCATGGATTTTTTAAATACATACACCAAATAGCAAACCTTGATTTTCCCATTTTATATAAGAGACATCACTTTATTGTGTATTGAATGGGACTCGAGCATCCACGGATTTTGTTATCCATGGGAGTCCTGGAACTAAATCCCAGCGGATAACTAGGGCCCTAAAACTAACATTTTAGGAAATTTATAAATAAATAAATGAAACAACAGGGGCTGGGACTTTTAACCCAACAACACCAAAAAGTCTGCATGCTTGCCACCCCAGCTTTACCAATGCCACAGGATGTCATTTGTGGCACATCAAATTTCACTGCACCCCAGTCGCTACAGTCACGTTTCTGACCTACTGAGTTCCTTCCTTGCCCTTTGTTTTTCTTGCCATCTCATGTCTTTTCCTAGTCCCAGGCATGAATACAAGTCTGCTCTTTCCAAGCAAGATCAGCCCCCATCTCACTGCCAGGAGCCATGATGGTGTGTTTTCCCACCAGGAAGGAGGAAACCCGTCTGCGAAAAGAGCAAACGTCTTGTAGTTTTGGAACCTGCTTGGCAGAGGAGTTCCCCCTGAGGCTCGGGCGGCTTTTGGGAATCGCTGCAGCCAGGTAGGAGTGTCCTAGCCTGGCAGAGCGCCTGGGTGTCGTCGGATGGGTAAGGCCGTCTCCTGCGAACGGAGACAGCCATGCGTTTTCTGCATTAAGTGAGCTGCCATTTGCATGCACGTGCATGAGAGACAAAACCACCCAACCCACAATCAGCAGAAATTGAATGCTTGGTGACCTGGAGAACAATAACTGTCGCTGGCAAAACTGGAACAAGAAGACACCGCCCAACCTGGGAGCAATGACCAGCAATATCAACCTTGGTCCAAGCAAATCGGAGCGCCAGCTCGAAGTCTCTACTTCAGGGATTCCCAAACTGTGGCCTTCCAGCTGTTTTGGACTTTGGCTCCCAGAATCCCAGGAGTTTATCACACGAGGGAATTTGTGGGTATACTCCAAAGGCAATCCGAACGCAATCATGGGGTTTCACGTAATTGTGTAATAACTTATCTCACGCAATTTCGGGCAATGGAGGGTCATTTTCGGGGAATGGAAAGTCACTCTGAATGCATTCCGAATGCAACTAGAACTCACATAAATTCGCTAAACTAGCGAATTTATGTGAATTCGAATTGGCTTCATTCGAAATTGGGAGAAAATCCTCCCATGTGATAAACTCCCCAGACTATTGGCCAAGAGGGCTGGGGATTTTGGGAACCAGAGTTTGGGAATCACTGCTATTACCCACTAGAGTAAATACCTTGAATCGAGATGGATTTACACCAGCCAGGGTACTCCTGGAGTATTCTGGCCCCAGAGATGCTCCGAATTCCCTGTTATCTTCATGCTCCAGAGCAATGCTGGATGGTTGTCTACACACAGGTCCTATTGTGTGACGCTGCCTCCAGTGTGAACCGCATCCTCTGGGGTAAAAACTGAGATGCTCACCGTCAACCATATGCTGGTTAAATGCTGGTGCTGCAGCCACAAGGTTTTGAGTTCGATCCTAGGTTGACTCATCCTTCCATCCTTTTGTAGGATACCAGCATGTTGGGAACAATTGGCTTACAGATTGTAAACTGCTTAGAGAGTGCTGAATTCACTATCCAGTGGGATAAAAATATAAATGCTATTGGTAATGATATTGCTTCTTGTGACCTTAGGACTCTTGCCAGGGGTGGTGGCAGCGGGCAGCACAGCAGCACACTGTTCAATACCAAAACAAAACAATTGTTTTCACATCCAGAAGTGGGTCTGCCTTTTATTAGTATTATTTTTAAAATACTTTGGTCTTTTTCGCCACTTTGTGCCTCCTGCCTAGAAGAGCTGAGCAGCAGAAGACTCCAGATTGGCCACATCTGCCCACCCTTCTTTTATAGAAAGCCCAAAGGAAGAATGATATTGGATCAAGAGGGCCATAGAATCGAGCAGACTGTGCCTCTTTTAGAGCTGACTCTGCAGAATGGAGGGGCATGGAAAATGTCACCAAGGGCCTGAACAGACAGGGCAAATAAAGCTGCTTCAGGTCACTTTGGAGGTATGCTGTTTAAATGATGCATGCGTCCGAAGAGGCTGGAAGCCGTGCCAAAACCACGCTCCAGTCCGAAGGTGCAGCTTCTATCCTCTTAAGATGTGCGTGTCATTTAAACAGCACACCTCCAAAGTGACCGAAAGCAGCTTTATTTTGGCCTGTCTCTTTGGCCCTTTGGCCCTAAAAGCACACACCGAGCATTACCCAGATGGGCTCCCATCAACGGGCTCCCATTGGACTGTGTTGCACCCTGTCTTTCTCTCTCGTTGACTTTGCTCTGGGCAGAGCTCAGTTCCCACGCTTCCTCACCTTCCCCCTAAGCCACTCAGCCCAAAGTGGCAACCCAAAGTGGGCCAGCCAGTCACCAGCCGTTCACGTGAAATCCTCCTGCGGCTACCACCGTTGCCACTGCCACCACGGCCTTGCCCAGTTTGGAGTGGGTGAAGGATCAAACAACCATGCCCAGCTCTGTTTTCTGCTGCAACTAGGGCTTGGGCGTCCCTGCCTGCTCTTAGTCAGCCCGGTTGCTCCCACTCCTTGTTTGCAATGGACTAGAAAAGGCTCCTCCTGGCACGTGGAGTCACTCCGTTTTCATTACCGATTTATAGACGAGGGTGGGATCTCTTGAGCCGTGTAATATGACCGACTTAGAAAGCTCGAGAAGAACACACATACAGCCAGGGCATGTCTGGGCACATATGGCTTTCTTTTTGAGATGCATTCATGTGATTCCAGCATCCTAAGATGTTAGGACTTTGAGACTGGGGACTTTATCGCACCAGCCTGCTGTCCCAACAAAACTGCACTAGTTTAAGAATAGAAACAGTGGAGTTTATCACATGGGAGGAATTTCTCTCAATTGCGAATAGAGCCAATAAGCAATTACGTGAATTTGCTAGTTTAGCAAATTTACATTAATTCCAATTGCGTTCGGAATGCATTCAGAATGACTTCCCATTTCCTGAAAATGAACCCCCGTTGCCCGAAACTGCGTGAGATACTTTAATACGCAATTACGTGAAACCCCATGATTGCGTTCGGAATGACTTCCCATTGCCCGAAATTGCGTGAGATACACTCATTCACAATAATGTGAAACCCCATGATTGCATTCGGATTGCCATTGCATTATACCCCCCCAAATTCTATCGTATGATAAACTCAATACTAATCTCAAATCGTCACTTTTTCAAGCTCTGATTTATTCCTTAGTTATTGTAGGAAAAGGGAGAACAAATGGCAAATACAGTCAGCTCTCCATATCCACAGATGCAGATTTGACTTTCCACAGCTTGGAAATATTTTTTTAAAATATATAAATTCCAAAAAGCAAATCTTGATTTTAACATTTTATATAAGGGACACCATTTTACTATGTCACTGTATTTAATGGGACTTGAGTACCCACGGATTTTGGTATCCAAGGGGTGTTTTGTAACCAAACCCAAGCGGATTAACAAGGGCCCATTGTAACTCATTTACTGATGTGCATTACTTCCAAACTCTACAGCATTTGCACAACCAAAGAACACACTCCCTTGGAGAGTGGTGAAGTCTCCTTTGAAGGTTTTTAAGCGGAGGCCAAGTGGGCTTCTGTTGGGGGTCTTTTGATTGCGTATTCCTGCATGGCAGAATGGGGCAGGACTGGATGCCCATTGGGGTTTCTTCCAACTCTATGGACCTTATCAGATGGGAGGAATTTCTCTTTATTGCAAATGGAGCCAATTGGAACCAATTCGAATTCATGTGAATTTGCTAGTTTAGCGAATTTACGTGAATTCCAATTGCATTCAGAATGACTTCCCGTTACCCGAAAATGACCCCCCCATTGCCTGAAATTGCGTGAGATGCTTTAATTCGCAATAACGTAAAACCCATGATTGCGTTTGGAATGACTTCCCATTGCCCGAAATTGCGTGAGATGCTTTAATTCGCAATAACGTGAAACCCCGTGATTGCGTTCGGATTGCCATTGGATCAGACTTCCAATTTCCAACGTCTGATAAGGTCCTATGCTTCTATGATTCTTTCAGAGGCAGTGCCAGGGACCCCCCTGCCCCTACTGTTTTCATCTTGCAAAGCAAGCAAGTGCCCCCCCCCCCCCGCATTGCATCTTCCACCCTCCGTCCTCCATCCTCCTGCTGTGGCTCTTGGCCAGAAGATGTATAAGACGCGGCTGAACCCAACCGGGGTGGAGCAGGGCAAATATGCCTTTGTGCTACCAGAGAAGGAGAGGCAGGGAGGTGGCAGCGGCTGGCGCACATGTTGGGGACGGCATCCACACGCTTAGAGCTGCCATGGCCCAGATTCCCTCAAACTGGGGCAAGAGCGTGACGGGAGGAATGAGGCTGGTTGCAGAGAAGAACACTCCCTAGTTATGCCCAATCTTGCAACAACAGGCCCATTCAGAACAGGGCTCGGAAAACTGACTTCTGGACATAACAATATCCACAGTTGCCTAGCTCAGGTAGTCCGGTGGCAGCTTCCTATATGAACCCCCTCCTCCAAATTTTGATCTTGAGAACATTGAAAATAATGTTTAGGCAAGCTTTTTTTAAAAAAATAATGATGTCAGGGTGGTTTATTCGGGGTATGCGTTAACGTTTTAACTTTCGTATGTTTCTATGTTAACTTATATTGCTTTAAATCAGCAGTTCTCAACCTGTGGGTCACGACCGCTTCACAGGAGTTTCCATCGGAAAACACATATCTCCAATGGTTTTAAGAATAATTTTAGGGTTGGGGGTCACCACAACATGAGGAACTGTATTAAAAGGTTGCAGTATTAGGAAGGTTGAGAACCATTGTTTTAAATAGATGATTTTAATTGGTTTTTAATTTTTTTTACTGTGATGCTTTTGAAATATTTTTATCTAGGGACCCTTCCTGGGAGAAAGGCAGCAAAGAAAGAAAGGACCTTATCAGACGGGAGGAATTTCTGTTTATTGCAAATGGAGCCAATTTGAATTCACGTGAATTCCCATTGCATTCAGAATGCATTCAGATTGACTTCCCATTACCCAAAAATGACCCCCCCCCCCGTTGCCCGACTTTGTGTGAGATGCTTTAATTTGCAATAATGTAAAACCCATGATTGCATTTGGAATGACTTCCCTTTTGCCCGAAATTGCGTGAGATGCTTTAATTCACAATAACATGAAACCCCATGATTGCGTTCAGATTGTCATTAGATTATACTTCCAATTTCCAGCGTCTGATAAGGTCCAAAGAAAGAAAGAAATCAAGAAAGAAATCAAGAAATCAATTTGATGATGTACAGCATGATCTCCATATCAGTGGGAGCAGTACCCATATCTCTATGGGCATTTTCTATGCCCTCAAGCACAATTGTATGGTATTTTTCTGGTGGACATTGTCTATAGAGTAATGCTGGAGGACCTAGAAATGCCTAGATAGGTGTTCTTTGCATGGATAGGTGCAGAATTGACTGTCCTGTTGTTTCTTTTCATTCTTGGCACCTTAAACCACATGGGTTATATTTCCCCAACATTTCCTCTGTTGTTGTTAACTGTCTCTGAGACGACTTCGACTCATAGGAGTTTATCAGACCACGGAAATTGGAAGTATAATCTAATGGCAATCCAAACGCAATCATGGGGTTATTGTGTATTAAATCATCTCACGCAATTTCGGGCAAAAGGGAAGTCAATTCGAATGCAATCATGGGTTTAACGTTATTGCGAATTAAAGCATCTCACGCAATTTCAGGCAATGGGGGGGTCGTTTTCGGCCAATACGAAGTCATTCCAAACGCCTTCCGAACGCAATGAGATTTCACGTGAATTTGCTAAATCCTACAGAGTCCTGGGATTTGTACTTTGGTAAAATATTTCTGTGAAATATTTATACGCTGTCGAAATACTCCAATTTGACACTACTTTAACTACCATGGCTACAAAATCCTGGGATTTATAATTTTGTGAGGCACCAGCACCCTTTAGGCGGAGAAGGCAAAAGACTTTGTAAAACTACGAATCCCAGGATTCCAAAGGATGGAGCTCCGGCACTTAAAGTGGTGCCAAACGGCATTATTTTTTCAGTGTAGATGCACTCTCAGTTTAGTTATTTTGTCTTCTAGGGAAAGTACCAGTCCGATCTGCTCTAGGATCTATTTATTTGCCTGTTTATCCGCAATATCCGCAGAACTCTCATCCAACACCGAATCTCAAATGAGCTGATTTTCTTCCTTTCCCTTTTCTTCACGGTCCAGCTTTTGCAACCAGACAGAGAAATGGGAAATGCAATATGACGGCCAATCCTAATTTTAGTATCCAGGTAAACAGATAAAACGTTGTGCAAGCCTATAGTTCCTCTTTTGGGGATGCTTTGCATCGGCGAAGCGCCTGTCTCAATTGTAATCTTGCCCTTCGTTGATTTCTCAGTCCTCCCTTCCTCTCCATATTCTCGATCCTAATCTCCGAATTCGAATCGGAAGCTGGGTTTAAGCCTCACATGGTTGGTTCCACCAACTGTCCCTTCCAGGAATGGGTTTGCCCAGTTGCAGGAATTAGAGCAAGTGGAAGCGGATGGGAGGGTGGGTGGGTTAGTGAAATGGGATTTAATTCTATCTCCTACCTTCATCTCTGATCACTGATAACAGCAGGACCACAGTTTTATCTCTATTGCAAGCTGTCAGAGAAAATGTAATGGAGCCTGATTAGGATCACCCGGCCGGCCAATACCCAGCCAAGGAGCACATGCCCCTGTGAGCGCATGCTACACCTCTCTTTCAATGCCAAGGGTGGGGTGGATGGATGGCCAGAGAGCCACATCTCCTCCCGGTCACCTCTGGCTGCAGAGCCATCGACAGCTGGATGAATCATCTCCCGCGGAGAGATCATCTAATCATGCTCCTGCGCATCGGCAGGACACTCTCACTGCCTCTTTCTCGCTCGTGCCACCGCTCTGCGCGGCTGGAAAGTAGGTCACATCTTTAGCCAAATAAGCAGGAAACCAGGGTTCGAATCCCAACTCGGACATGTAAACCCACTTGGTAACCTTGGGCAAGTCACGTTCTCTCAGCCTCAAGGGAAGGCAATGGCAAACCTCCTCTGAGCAAATCTTGCCAAGAAAACTCACAATCAGGTTGCCCTAGGCTTGCCTATAAGTCAGAAATGACTCAAAGGCAGACCATATATATATATATATATATATAGAGAGAGAGAGAGAGAGAGAGAGAGAGAGAGAGAGAGATGAGGATATGTAATTTTAGTTATGTATGTGTTATATATTTATTTATGTATTCTATTGTAACCCATCTTAATCCTTCTGGAAAGATGGGATATAAATAAAATCTATCATCATCATCATCATCATCATTATTGTATATATACACACACAGTCATCCCTCCTGATTCATGGACTCACCTGTTTGCAGACTGCAAGCAAGGAGGGATAAAATGGTGCATTCATCTGAGCACACAGGAACACGCCGCCATTGAAAACAATGGCAACTCCAATATTGGCATTTTTCTGGATTTGAGGGAGGGTCTGGAACAGATCCCCCACGAATACAAAGGGATGACTGTGTATATACATATATAATATGGGTAGGGTCTTTAGTAACATAGCTGCATCTATGTTCACAGGGTAAGAGGCTACCCTGTCCAATGCTCAAACCACGACCCCATTTGTTGTTGTTAACTGATGTCAAGTTGAGTCCAACTTATGGGAACTTGATCAGTGAGAGACCTCCAAGTCCCCTGATCCTCAGCCACTTGGCTCAAGTCTTGCAGACTCAGGGCAACCTTGGTTTCCTTAAGTCCATCCATCTGTAATGTAGCCTTCTTCTTTTTCTCCTGTCTTCCCAAACCTTATTGTTTTTCCTAGGGTGCCATGCCTTCCCATGATATGTCAAAAGGATGACAGTCTCCATTTAGTCATCCTGGTTTGTAGACAGAGTCCAGGCTTGGTTTGGTCCAGAACCCGTTTATTTGCCTTTTTAGTAGTCCATGGTTCTATGGTTTCCACATTTTCCCTACAACATGCAATGGACTACGATGTGGCTATCGGACCCCTGGAATATTAAAACCAGATTTCTTTAGGTCTGAGGTGATGGCGGATTTGAAGAATCACAAGATCTGGAAGGTCAACCAGAAATGCGGATGTCTGGTCCACGGCTTTGTTTTCTTTTAATTAATTTGTTGAAATCTCCCGAGTGAAAGGCGACTCCTCTGCTTTTCCCACCAGTGAAAATGATAGCTCCTTGGGACTGTAATTAGCCAAACCCTATCATCTCCCGGCAGCAGCGAAGGGCAGCCAGCCAAGTCCTTTGCAATCTGCAATCTTGGGATTTGGAGACACCTCCACCCCTTTGGCCTCCGGGCTTCCAACGTGCGGAGAGACGCAGGTGACCCAAAGCGTGGTGTCCGAGGCCCCTTTTTATCCCTTGGAATTTCATACATTAAAATATTTCGTTTCCTGCCCTATATCCAGTAATTTCAGGGTGGTGTGCGATAAAATCGGTTTAGCACAATAAGTAACGACAGCTTTAAAGGGCTACAGGTGTATGAAATCGTTTATCACTTAAAGCCAGACCGTTTAAAAACTAGTTAAATGATTTATTTTTTAAATGCTGACCATTGCACATGTGCAAATTGGATGAAATCTATCGTCAACATCGTCGTCGTCGTCATCATCATCACTTTCATCATCCTGACTTTTTTTTTCCCATTTGGGAATGCAAGGTGGCTTCCAATAGTTAAAAGAAACATATTTTTTAAAATATACTAAATACAAAAGTTAAAAATATGATTAATCTATCCATTAAAAAAACTAATTTGTTGTGACAGGTTGCATATCCTTTGGCCAGGATTCCAAAATCTTAAAAGTTCTAAAATCCAAAATTGTCCACATGGGTGGCTGAGATAGTGACACATTTGCTTTTGGATGGTTCAGTGTACTCAAACATTGTTTCACACAAAATTGTTAAAACTATTGTGTATAAAATTACCTCCAGGCTGTGCGTATATGAAATGTAAATGAATTTCATATTTAGGCTTGGGTCCCATCTCCGAGAAAACTCATCACGTATATGCAAATATTCCAAAATCTTTAAAAATCTGAAATCCGAAACACTGCTGGTCTTAAGCATTTTGGATAAAGGAGATGCAACCGGAGTGTGCAAATATTCCAAGACTTTGTGCAGCTGCTAGCTATTGTAGCTGGGGATTCTGGGAGATGTAGGCCAAAAAGGGACCTTTTCCAAGCTTTGCAAAGAACCCATGTGTGGTGTTGCCCTCAACACTCAAACGCTTATAGAAGGGGCTGAAGATGAAGAAGACGGAGAAGGAGAAAGCACAATTATAGTCTTAAAGTAAGAATTATTGTATGATCCATGTTCAATAGCCATGAACCCATTCTGGACTTTAATCCAGATTTTAAAGGAACTGTCCAAGGTGCAAAGGTCTATGCCCTAAGCAGGTTCCCAGATTAGGTCCTTTTAAAGCCTGGACTAAACCCTGAAATGGATTCCTAGCCCCATTGATGCCAAAGCCGCCCAGCCCTTCTGCATCCTATGTAAGGTAGGTATGGTCTTCTTCTCTGAATGGGATTCATTTCTGAGCCACGGAGGGAGTCTTAGCCTTTCTTACACCAAGGCAGCCTTGATGCCACCCGCAGAGACGGGTGGGATGGAGGATCTTGAACTCGTACCCTGGCTTGTCCCATTTTCAGGGGAGGCGGCTTTTTGGCTCATCATACTGAGTCTTGGGAGGCACACCGCGATTTCAGATCCGCCCCCAGAGTCTCGTGTCGAAGCCGTGCTGCTGGTTCATAAAGCCGGGCATAATGACTACCAGCAGTGACAGTGCCTGGTCTATTTATCTTAATGTGTGTTGGTGGTTTGGCTCATGGCCCTTCCAGGAGAGCTATGTGGGTTGGCCTTTGGGCCAGCCGTGGCACCCTCTTCTTGGTGCCCATGGAGGAGTCTGGCTTGGCATCGCCAACCATGGAAAGCCATGACCTTAGAAGTGAGAACTGTGCAACCCGGGGAACTCATCTCACCCTTGGTGGGCCACGTGGCCCTTGGACACCCAGCCCGCTGCCCAGTTTTTAAAGAAAGAGATAAATTTTCAGCTTTAAAAAATCACTCCAGAAAGTATGGTCTTGCATTTTATCACTGCCTCTTTTATAATAATAATAATATTTATTTCTTGCTCGCCTCTCTCCATGGATCGAGGCAGGGGACAACTGCAATGAACAGATAAACGACATCGGTTAAAACGACATCCGTTAAAATGCACATCACTTTAAAATGACAAATAAGATATACACATATTACTGTACAACAACCCACATTATGAATGGCAAGAGTTATTAATGAAGAAGAACACACAAGCTGGGAGATGCTGCCGCAGTTTGCTTTTGCCTGAGCCTACAGGGAAGAGCAATATCTTAGCCCTCCTCTCCTCTTCCTTTTGCAATGACAGTAAGCTGAGGACAAAGGAGAAGAGAGAAACCGGGACATTATAAAAGCAGTTGAAAAAGTGGGATGATGGAGGATTAACTGGGACCGTCACTGCCAAACTGGGGCAAGTGGAGGGTACTCTGTGTGCTCTGCCGTGGAGACCTGGCATCTTCCCAAGCACACTACCCTCATCGTCTCCAAAGTAAGGACTCTTTCATACGAGGCTAAATTGGAAGTATAATTTAAGGTCAATTCGAATGCAATCACGGGTTTTACGTTATTGCGAATTAACTCTTCGCACGCAAATTCGGGCAAGAGGGAAGCCAATTCGAATGCAATCATGGGTTTTACGTTATTGCGAATTAAAGCTTCGCATGCAAATTCGGGCAGGAGGGGGTTATTTTCGGGTAATGGGAAGTAATTCCGAACGGAGCAGGGGTTCTTCCGAATGGAGCAGGGGTTCATGTAAATTCGCTAAACTAGCGAAATTACATGAATCCGCATTGGCTCCATTCGAAGTTGGGAGAAATTCCTCCCGTTTGAAAGAGTAGTAAGATGCAAATGCAATGCGCCACGGTCTGGAGGCTGCTGATCTACCGTGGCACATGCAGCCTTGTTGGCACGACATTATTCGTCTTCCCTGGGCAGGGCCGAGACACAATGGCGAGGGACTGGGGCGTGTGGCCCTGTCCTTGGCAACGGAGACCTTCACCCTTAGGGTTGCACCAAGCCGACCAACCTGGCTCCTTTCTCCGGCATCAAATCTCTTGGCATGCAAACTGGGGAAAGAAAACCCCTCCGACCAGTCAGGCAACAACATCCCTGGGAACGGTTGTGGGAGGCAAAGCTGAGAGTCCCAACAGCGTTAATTGGGTGCGCAAACCAGGCCTTGGCGCACGAGACTCTTTGGGTGGAGAGACCGCAGCACTGGTTGCCTCCATTCTGCTACTTTGTGCATGGGTTTGAGGCAAGGAAGAAGATGTGAGGCTTAACCAGGACCATCCAGGACTCCATCCTTGGCTGATGGAAAGCCTTTGGCTTGCATGGCTGACCGTGGTCAGCCATGCAAGCCAAAGGCTTTCCATCAGCCAAGGATGGAGTTCACCTGGCTTCTTGGGCTGCAAGGTTGGGCACCTGAAGAGCCATTTTTCTTGTCCTGGGACCCTGAAGAGGAACACACACAAACGGATGGAGCAATGAACTGGGGCCCTTTCACATGACACAGTTGCCAGTTTAGGATCACTCCAGATGCTGAGGTTTCTGGTCCAAAACCAGAGTCCTAAGGATGGCCCCTTGGGATTTCATGAACTCTCGTGTCTGAACTGACAATCGCCGTTTCTCACGGCTTGTCTTTCAAACACAGCTGTGCCGTATTTTCCTGTTTGGAAATTAAGACAGAAGTTTTAGCTATTCTCAGATCAAGGTGAAGTGAGAGGGCTATTCCTTCCACACTTAAGGAGACGGAATAAGGAGCATTTACGCTAGCCTGCTGGTTTGTTTCGTGTGGCGTAGCTTGTTCAGGTCACTTCAGACATACGGCGAACGTGTTATGGGGTTGTTCAGAAGAGGTTTGCCATTGCCTTCTCTGGAGGAGGAGAGAGTGGGTTTCCATAGCCAAGCCAGGACTTGAACCCCAGTCTCCTGGGTCCTAGTCCAACACTCAAACCACTATACCACATTGGGTCTCATTTTATCATAGATAAAATAATTTTTGTGTCCCCTTTGTCACCCGATGAAGAAGCCAGCAGGATTCTGAAAGCTTGTATGAAATGTCAGGTGCATTTTAGTCACCCGATATAGGTGTCGCTCTTTTGCGAATGACAACACATGCGTATGGCGCCGGCAGGAACCTCGGCTTTCCGAGTGAAAAGATGCAGATGAATTGCTGGAAAACCAAGGTAGCAAACAGCAACACTATGGCTGTTTGCTACCTTGGTTACCTTGATTTGACTTCTGGACTACACTTTGCCTGGAATGTGCAGCAATTGGCAAAGACCAGGAGAGATCGCTTTGCCTTCCGCACCTAGCAATGCGCCTGACATTAATTATACTGCACACGGGTCAGGATTTTAATTGTAAGTTGCTCCAGCAGCCAATCTGTTCTGAAAAAGCAAGGTCTAAATCATAAACAGATGCTTGAGAAGCAAGACTGAAGGCACCCTAGTTAGCTGACTTGTAAACAGCCATTTACTTGGTCATTTATGGAGGATAAAAATCACATGCAGGGACCGGACAGAAATGCTTCACAGATATTTGATCCCTTGCTGGCCACAAATGACAAACACAAGCATCTCAAGACGATCACTATTTCCAGCCTAAGTAGACCAACTGTTTCACTGTGTTTTACATATGTGTAAAATACACCCGTCAAACATTAACTCAATTGCTTTGTTCTAACTGGGATTGTTGTTGTTGTGCGCCTTCAAGTCAGTTCCAACTTATGGTGACCCTAAGGTTAACCAGTCATGGAGTTTCCTTGGCAAGTTTCTTCAAAGGAGCTTTGCCATTACCATCCTCTGAGGCTGAGAGAGTGTGACCTGTGCAAGGTCACCCAGTGGGTTTACGTGGTCAAGCCAGGATTTGATGATGGAGATGGACTTGATGGAAATGGTGATGGAGATGGAAATGATGGAGACAGAGATGAAGATAGAGATGATGGAGATGGATAGAGATAGAGATAGAGGAAGGCAAAGGCAAACCCCCTCTGAACAAATGTTGCCAAGAAAACTCTGTGATCAGTTCACCTTAGGGCTGTCAACAAATAGATAGCTATAGCTATATTTTGCTGCAAGTAGTGTGAAGGCCATCAAGTCAAGCGGATGACAAACTGAGATGAAACAGAAAAGTCTGAGTTCTGTTGCGCTGGGAACAAGTGACAAGTTATCATTTGGCGGAACCACGAATGCTTGAAGAGGGTGTGAGAAAACTGTTTTGTGCGGCCGCCAAACTCTGCACAAAATGGAGGCGCATGGCTTCCGTCACTTTGGTTCATCTTCGGCTCCTGCCCAGCTCCACCCTCGAACTCTCTAGCAAGGCTAATTTGCCATCCGTGAGTCATCGGGGCACAGCTGGCATCGGCTGTTTATCAGTCCAAACAGCCTGGCATCTAACAACTTCCCTGAGCTGTGATTACAAATTAACACTTTCACTGGCGCAACAGGCCAGGTAGCCACCTGTCCCAAGCGTTGGCCACCTTGACTCACCGGCCTCGATAAGATCAGAGCCCATGAAGAGGAACTGGTACCCTACAAAACAGCGCCGCGGGCGGCCTCTTTTGCCGCCTCCTGAGATTCCAGGATGAAAGGAGTTAACCGTCATTCTTCAGACAATTAGCATTAGCAGTAATTTCAGTTGCCACTCAGATCTTTCCAGAACAACTGAACTCCACCAGAAACATCTTCTGAGACAGCATCTAGGCCTGTGACTCGACCATCATCACTTTTGTTCTCATTTGCAACATCTTTCACTTGGTAAAGAAGCTGGTGGAGCTTTGAAATCTTGCATGGTGCGTTGTGCGTGTTTCAGTTGGCCAACAAAAGTCTCGCCCTTTTGTGGATTTTGGATTTGGTTGTATCTTGAAAAATCTTTATCTCGTTTGGCAAGGTCCTGCTTGGCCCAAGTGGAGTGTAAAGATCTGTCACTAGTAAAACAGTGGCCTAGATCCTCCATCTGCGACTCAGAGCCAACTAAGTTTGATATATGGTTCCAACCTTTGGCCTTTCAGATGTTTTTGGACCTCATCTCCCATCATTTTCTCACTCTTGGCCAAGTTGGCTGCGACTTCTGGGATCTGAAGTCCAAAACAAACGGAGAACCAGAAGTTGGGAACCACTGTTCCATGTTGCCAACTTAGGACTTTATTGCACCAGTCTGCTGTCCCACTACGATTGTGCTAAGTTTGAGCATGGAAGCGTGCCAGTTTGGTATCATGTCTTATCACACTTTTCCGCACAATAGCGCTTTGGTGATCTATGGTTGCGAGATCTGTTTTCCACACTGCCAAATACCTCTTTCCGAGAGGAAGCACGTGAATGAGCAGTCGTGGCTGCCAACCACCTGCCAAAGGTGTGTGAACGTGCCCCATCTACTCAGTAGATATGGTTGCCCCCGTCGGATATGGAAACTGGATGTAAGTCTTTGCTCCAGAGCCTGGACACGGTGCCACTTAGCATTCGATCCTGGAGGCTGAGAAAGTTAGGAGCGGCCTCACGTGTTGCAGCAGCCGACGCCGGGATTGTAAACATAGGGAGAAGTGTCCAAGGGTGTCAAGCCACGGGGAAACGGACAAAGAGAGGAGTCTTGCCAGCATTGCAGCTGATCCGGGTTGAAACGCCTGGATTAATGATGTGGCAGTGGGTGTAAATAGCACCTTGCGAAACTCATGGGAAGGAGGAGATGCAAACCTTGGCCGGGAAGCGTGTTGACAATAGCATGGGGATTTTCGCATAGCTTTCTATCACTTGCTTCCTACTTGTTTAAGCCTTCCTCTCGCTGCTGCAATAATAATAATAATAATAATAATAATAATAATAATAATTGCAGTCTCTATCTCCATGTGACGGATTTAGATCTTCCAAAGTGACCTGATTCCTGCCACTTTCTACGGGTGTGGTATGTGACAGGCGTAATGATTTAACCCATGTGGCCACAACGTGCCTTTCCGTGTGGCACGGAGGCTGGCATTGGCCACTGGAGATGTGTTATCAGATGAGCATTTGTCTCTCTGTGTTTGGGAGGGCAGTGCATGCAAAATTCGGGCCCAGGACTGCAAAGGGACAGAACTCGCTCCGTGTTCTCATGGACACTTATGGGTGATCCTCTCTAAACGCCCCAGAGACAGAAAAATGGCCCATGTGGGGAGACGTGACCCGATCAGCTTAGAAGCAAAATCCCCAAACATGGCAACACTGATTGTTGCATGCCTTCAAGTCCTATCCAACTTATAGCGACCGAGAGGCAACCCTATCGTGGAATTTTCTTAGCAAGATTTTAGAGGAGGTTTGCCATTGCTTTCTCCTGAGGCTGAGAGCGTGTGACTGGCTTAAGGTTATCCGGTGGGTTTCATGGCTGAGCTGGGAACTGAACCCTGCTCTCCAGAGTCGTAGTTGAACACCCAAATCACTACTCCGTACCGAATTACGTGGCTCTAATATTTCACATATGAAAACTGCAACTCGTGTAGCCAAGGTAGCATTGGACTAGAGCTCTGGAGACCAAGGTTCGAATCCCAGCTCAGCCTTGGAACCTCACTGGTGGGTGAGCAATTCACACTTTCTCAGCCTCAGAGGATGGCAATGGCAAAAACCCCTCTGAAGAAACTTGCCAAGAAAACCCCATTAACTCTGAAATGATCCGAAGGCATGCAACACACAGTTGGGATTAACAATACAAAATGGGATTAACATTCGAACTGATCTCTCGGTCTATACTGGGGATGTCAATCTGGAATCGGAGTTCTATGACAGAGTCTTTGGGGAGCGACGGTGACCAAGACAAGGAATTATTCTGTGCCGAGTTGGGTGTGTGAGGCTTTGCTGAAATCCTGAACCGCTGTAGTCATTAAAAGAGCACACAGCATTTTTCAAACCAGATTTTGGGGTGTCAACCGCAGAGTCCTGGCTGGATTTTTAACTGGAGTTAATGATGCCGCGGCCTCGTTTTCAACAAGGGATGACGCTCTTCACTTCCTCTCTTTAAAAAGCCAAAGTCTCAAGGCGTGCAATCCCTGGTTCTAATCAGATCCCCGGAGAAGAGTGGCATTCCCAATACCGACACCTTGATTATGGTCTTTCGGAGCAAATGACGTTATGAAACTCCACTCGTTCATGCAGGCAAAGCAGGTCTGTTTACATACACTCCAAAGTCTGCAAGAAACGAAAAACACAAGTTCTACCAGAAAGGCTGATTATAAAGGTGAGACTGAGGGTGCCTCCGCTCCAAACCATTGGCTTGCCTTATCGTGTGAATTTTGCAGGGCCTTCAGATTTTCTCATCTTCGTATCCAAGGCCCCGTTCCCACTACCTTTTAAACCGGATCGCAATTCGGTTCGGACCAATTCAAACCACCCTTGTTCCCACTTAAATCGATTCGCTGAACCGATTCGGTGAGGAGGGGCCATGCACCAGACCCATTTAACCCGCGTCTTTTTGACACTGATTTTATCCTGTGTCTTTTTCCCACCAAATGCGCGGAGGCCACCGCTCACCACCGACGGTCATAGTTTTAATGAGATACATTCCATCCTACTTTATGAGGAAGTCAACATTATTGCATCAGGACAGAGCTGGAGCTCTTCCTATAATTCATTGGAAGCAGATGGAGCTGATTCCAGTTGCAACAGGTACGGAAAGCACACGTAGTTACTAGCTGGGGAGAAGCTGGGTGTGTGACAGCCGTGCGTGTTGCCATCATCGTCCAGGACTCTCCAAAGACTGGTTTCTCTGAGAGCGGTTCAATGCTGTCTGCTCCTGTTTCGTCTTCTTTGAAATATCACGGCGTGTTCTCTGAGCCTGAAACATGTGCCTGTTCACTGGGAAGGAAGTTTTGACACACACATACACAAATGCACAACTTTTCCAAATGGTGGTTCTGCCCAAGAACGAAGATGTGCTGCTGGGGTCCTGCTTCTCGTTCCACTAACAGCAATGATGCATCAGGCAGAGATATGGGACAGGACCTTCTCTGTGGTGGCAACCCATTTATATAATAATAATAATAATAATAATAATAATTTATTATACTGCTTCTCCAAAAAGATCGAAGCGGCTAACAGGAAAACATCCATAAAATACAATAAGCGTACCATAAATGTCTCATTATCCATTGTATCCCAAGCACTCCCAACCTTCCCATCCACAATAAAATACAATGGAATTATTAACAATTGTTAAAACAATTAGTAAAAGCATTAGTGCAAACACTGATCTCTCTTAAGCATGAGGTTAAAAAATGGCATTTTATTAAATGTTATTCTTGTTTGTTGTAACCCGCCTCAAGCCGCAGGGAGACCACCACTTTTATTATATAATATAATAATAATAATAATAATAATAATAATATATTTTATTTATATAAAATTTATTATTATTATTATTATTATTATTATTATTATTATTATTATTTGCCTTTGGTGATTAACCTTATTGAGTCTCCCTTATCTGGGATTCTGAAATCCAAAATATTTCAAAAACCAAAATGTTTTCCTTGGGAGGCTGAGACATGATACCTTCGCTTTCTGATGGTTCAGTGTACACAAACTTTGTTTCATGTGCAAAATTATTTCAAAATATTATATAAAATTACCTTCAGGCTGTGCATATGAGGTTTATACGAAGCATAAATGAATTTTGTTTTTAGATTCGGGCCTCATCTCCAAGATATCTCATTATGGATGTATATCCAACTCAGGTATTGCAAAACCCCAAAAATCCAAAATCTAAAACACTTCTGTTTGCAAGCGTTTCAGTTAAAAGAGACTCAACCTGTACTCCTCACGTTGCATATGTGTATATTTAAAACTCTTTTATCCTTTTCTGTTGTGTAAACCTGGCGGTGTATATCAATATGCTTTTACCTATTTAAAATATTCAGGAATACTGTAAAACAGTTTATGTTTGAATTGTCTGCCTCCTTGAGATCTCATAACAGGGGACATTAACTAACTAACTAATTAAATAAATACCTTTAAAAGGCTGCTGAAAGTAGTGCAATTCCAATTGGATGAGTAATTCTGTAAGCACTGCTGAAATAATTGCATTTTTGATCGTTTTACTCAGAAAAGAAAAGAGCTTTATTATGCAATCAATCTATCTCGTTCCTAGCCTTTTTATGGCCTTGGGGTTTCCAGGTATTGTTGAATCCTATTTATTTTTCCATCACTTCTTCCCCCCCTTTTTCCCCCTCTTTATCTTAATAATTCAGTTTTAGAGAAGACAAAATAGCCAAAATCTGTATCACAGCCTACGTTGCATAACTTTGTGTATACCAAGAGTGCGTTTATATTGCACAATTAATGCAGTTTGACACTGCTTTAACTGCCATGACTCCATGCTATGGGATTTGCAGTTTGGTGAGCCACTTGGCCTTATTCCGGGGGACCACAACAAACTATAAATCCCAGGATTTGGGATTTGGGAAAGTGGGAAGTGATGCAGGGTCAGACTTTTGCAGGTGCATTAGTGAATTTTGCCTATTCAATTCTCACTGACGGCCGTATAATGACGCTGGTGTGATTGTGTATCTCTCTGCCATTTGTGGGTCTGTGTATCAGTGGCTCACCGGGAGGTTGTGTGGCCAACACAACAGGCACTTTAAGCGCAGAGGAAGTTCGCGATCCGATTACAGAGGCGGATTTGCCCGGTCGCTTTATCTCTAATCCTTTCCCTTCTGCTTCCTTTTCCACTCCGTCCTTCTCCTCCTCTTTCTCCTTTAGATGAAGCTGATCTTGGGAGTTTATCAGATGGGAGGAATTTCTGTTTATTGCAAATGGAGCCAATTGGAGCCAATTCGAATTCATGTGAATTCGCTAGTTCAGCGAATTCCCATGAATTCCAATTGCGTTCGGAATGCGTTCAGAATGACTTCCCATTACCCGAAAATGACCTCCCATTGCCCAAAATTGCATGGGATGCTCTAATTAACAATAACGTAAAACCCATGATTGCGTTTGGAATGACTTCCCTTTTGCCTGAAATTGCGTGAGATACTTTAATTCGCAATAACATGAAACCCCATGATTGCGTTTGGATTGCCATTGGATTATACTTCCAATTTCCAACGTCTGATAAGGTCCTTACACTAATAAGTCTGTCGGCCTCAGAAAACGGCTCTCCCCACCTTCCCAACCCAAGAACCTTCCTATATAAGCAATGTTAGCATTCAATTAACTATTAAAATAAGCTGTATAAATATAATTCAAATACAGTTGCATTTAACTATTAAGTTCGTGTCAAATGGCTATTTAAATTGAGGGTCGAGTGCCCGGACTAGACGCATTGCCAGATTTAAGTTGGAAAAGTGCCATGATTATTATTGATATTTTATTTTATTTTCTTATATAAGGATGCTGGACAAGAGCTAACGCAGCTGATTTCTGCTTTTCTCATATATATATCAGCAGATATTTTAGGGTTACAAGCCTAGGGTTAGACAGATGAAGAGTCTTTATGGGATGCTTGGGGAAGAACCTAGGACCTAAATTCCAAGAAAACCTCCTTCCTTTCGAGCTATCGGTCCAATTTTTGGAATTAATTATCACAAAAGGTTGTTGGTTCTTTAGCACTTTGTTGTTGTTGTTGTGCACCTTCAAGTCATTTCCAACTTATGGCAAACTTATCATGAAGTTTTCTTGGCAAGACTTGTTCAGAGGGGCTTTGGCATTGCCTTCCCATGAGGCTGAGAGAATGTGACTTTCCGAGGTGGGTTTCATGACTGTAAACTTGGACAAAACGCCAGCCAACGGTGAATAGTCTCCATCTATTCCATCTCTTGGAATAGTCCCCAGCTGTATCTACAAGGCCGAATCAATGCAGCTTGACACCGCTTTAAACTGCCATGGCTCCGTGCTGGGATTTGTAGTTTCGGGTGGCACCAGAGAAGGCTAAATAGCTCGTAAAATGACAAAACCTAGACTACTGGGGCAGCTAAAGCGGTGCCAAACTGCATTAATTCTGCAGCGTGGATGTAGCCGGACAAACTCCATTTTGTCCATACCTTACTATACCTCCCTTTTCGTTCTTCCAAAAGCTCCGGCTAAGCCCCGAAGCTTAGCCCCCGGAGTCCCCCGCCGTCTGCCATGGTACGCTAATCCCTTTTGGAAAGCTATTTGCTGTGGGGGTTTTTTGGAATTCGCCGGAGCGTTTCATTAGTTCCCATCCTAAATCCTCTGTGTATTATTTCCTTCCAGATTCAATTAAACGGGCTGCCCGTCCCTTGAGCCAGGAGGGCTAAAGCTGGAGAGGGTTATTAGTGGCATAACAGGTGGCTTTGCGGCGGAGAGAGAGAGAGAGAAAGGGCTTGCGGGGTTTCATCTAATGAGTCCTTAAGCCCCCGGCACATGGGTCCGACACGGGACCGGACCGGCGGAAAGGCACGACTCGGCCCCCATTTCAGATCTCTCCGGGTTAGGTGACCCAGATGGGGAAAGAAGGGGCAGGAGGAAGAGTTTTAGGGGAGGATAACAGCCACAACTTTTGGCTTTCAAAACATACCGTATACACTCGACTATAAGTCGACCCCATGTATAAGTCGAAGGCAGGTTTGGGGGCCAAAATTATGGATTTTGATACGACCCGTGGATAAGTCGAGGGTAAACGTTAGGGGCATGGGATGAAGGATGTAAAGGATGAAGCAAAGGAAAACAAATGCCAAAGCACTTGCAAAATGCCAGCAAGCAAAACTATTTGTATTCATGCAAAAGGCTGGATGGATGAGAAAGGAGAAGGGGTCAGGGCCTCCAGGGCAGATTAATATATATATATATATATATATATTCATATAAATTGTTTAAATTATTATTATCATTTAATATATATAATCATATAATCATTTAAATTACACACACACATACACACATATACATATGATTTAAAGTACATTACTGCTGTATGGATAAGTCGACTCAGTATATACAGTATAATGCTCTGCGTAGGATGCTTTCACTGATATATATGATATGTAAATGACTTGAAAGGACACGACAACATATGTATATGCATGTGTGTGTGTGTGTGAGTGTATACACACACACATATATGTATACACACACACACATGTTGACGTGTGCCTTCAAGTCATTTCTGACTTATGGCAACCCTAAGGCAGTGAGGGAAATCATAGGATTTTCTGGGCACTTTTCTTCAGAGGGGGTTTCCCCTGGCCTTCCTCTGAGGCTGAGAGAGTGTGACTTGCTCCTATGTTCCTCCAAGGCATTTTTGACATACGGCGATCCTCAGGCAAACCGATCATTGGGTTTTCTTGGCAAGGTTTTTTTCAGAAGGGCTTTACCATGGCCATCCTCTGAGGCTGAGAGTGTGTGACTTGCCTGAGGTTGGCCGAAATATGATCCAAACCCTGGTCTCCGTAGTCAGTGCAATCCTCAACTGCCATGCTGGCTCTCAGATAACGCGTGTTTGTGCAAATATGGCATAGTGGTTTGAGTGTTGGACTAAGACTCTGGAGATCCATTTGGGCATGTCACACTCTCTCAGCCTCAGGGGAAGGCCATGGCAAACCTCCTCTGAACAAATCTTGTCGAGAAAACTCCATGATAGATTTGCCGTAGGGTCTCCATAAGTCAGAAACGACTTGAAGGTGCACAACAACGACAACATATCTCCTTTATCCTACTATATCTCCCCTGCCATAACTCATCTGTCCATGATCTCCACTTCACCCGTGAGAACGTTGGACGTATCCAAGGATTTATCGCTACACCTGGCGAACCCGGGCATCTTTTCACACACCCACTAAGAAGCAAAGCCATGCTGCTGTCCTTTGGGAGAAGGCATAGGAGAGACTGGCAGCTGGCGGCAAAACAGACCAAACCAGTTCCAAGTAGGCAGGAAACTCTGGGCAAAGACTTGAAGGACCGTAATCCTGCCTGGACATGACGGTTTCCACATCGGTCTCGGACGTTCGCCTCTTCTATTGCAGAGAGGAGCTTACACATGGTTGAACCCCGATGGCAGACTGAATTACAGTGGCATTCATCCACATGTCAACTCACAACCCGACAATCCACGTCTCTAGTCGAGACTAACCAAATCTCACCTAGTCTCTAGTTGAGACTAACCATTGGAACGTTGGGTAAGAAAATTCTTATTTTTCACTCTGCCGCAGTATATGAGAACCATATGACCCACCAGATATGGTTAGATTGCAGCTCCCATTTATTCTTCCATGTTGGCTATACTAAGGACTAGGGAAGCTGGTACTTGCGGCTCAGCATCACTTGGAAGGCTACACTTCTGGTGTAGTTCTTCCAGTGCCCTGCGGATGCTCCTTTTGTCACTTATGCCATCTGGTTGGCACACACATATGCACAACGGCCCCATCGGTTTGTGAGGAAATACATTATACGGTGTCTTTGTTTTGCTCCACGCACCCCAAGCGATGAATCGTTTTGGTCCAGAGGGGTTTTTTTTTGCGTACGAGAAGCACAGGTCTGAATGCCAAGAGGTTGTGTAGTGTGAGGTGTGAGGAACTCGGGGGCAAGGGATCAGACAGCCGCATCATGTCCTGTTTGCGTCTGGTTTCGCATTCACTGTCATTGGCAACTTCTTGAAATGTTGCATAAGGAAGTGGGGAAACATTTGACTGAGCTTAACCACAACAACTATACTCACATCAGAAAGTGCATATATATATATATATGAATGAGAAGGTCAAGAATCACATGGTTATTAAGACTCAACAATTACTGCATATACTCATGCATAAGTCTAGAAATTTAGGGCAAAAAAATGACCCCAAAAAACCTGAGTTGACTTATCTATGGGTCAATGTACGCAGTGCATCTTAACTCTTATTTAAAAGAAGTAACCATCCCTTGGTGAAAAGCAAAGGTATAATACGTAAACCTCTGACCTCCTCTACTCTCTCGTAAATCCAGCCTTAAGAGTAAGCATAAAGAGTTATGTCTGCTGGAATTTTATAAGTTCTTTGATATTGTTTTGCTTTGCTTCATCCTTCAGATCCTTTGCTACATGCCCTTACGTTTTCACCCTCGACTTATCCACAGGTCATAGCAAAATCCATACTGGCGGCCCCAAAACTTGGCCCCAAAGACTTGCACATGAGGTTGAATTATAGTCACGGATATATGGTATTCTATGTGTAACATCACATTTGCAGTACCAATAAGAGTGATAAGGCAGGTGGAAGGTCTCTCCTTGGAGGGACCCATGATGAGAAATGTAGTCTCAATGGAGAAATAGGGCTACTCCTGTTTCCTTTACGTTGTTTGCAGCTGAAGACAGTCATTTATTGGAGTCAGGTAGCAGAGAGGAAAGTTGTGAGCTGATTACACTTGACACACAAGAGCTGTTGTTTTCCTCCCTCTGCAAAGTAGTTATGATGCACACTATGAAGTCACCACCACTTTCCAGTTTCTCCATCTGTGTGTGGACTTACCTTGCCAAAGTTCCTCCTCAAGCAACCGACTGGGCTGATTCTTGCTTCGGCCACATTTTCAGCTTTATAAGGGCGGAATCCGAATCCACGCAGGTTGCTTTGGAAAGTATGTTCGTGCCAGGTTGAAAGCATTAATCGAGAACGTGTGGATCTGTACGAACGTTTTGGTGATCTTATGGTTTATCCTTGGTGGGGAGACCATGTGGACCTTCAACAGAGTTAAAAGAGTTTGGACGACCAACTCCAGTTTATACCCTGGCCCCCATTCAGTTATACCTTCACATCAAAAATATAATACTACTCTTTTTCGCTGTTGCCGTTTAAAAGAACATTTGTCCTGTGTCATATTTGACTGTCTCCATCACATCTTACCTGTAAGTTTCCAAGAAACATCTGGATAACTACTGCCAGGAACTCAGGACTGAATTATCGATTCAGTCCTATATTATAGTTCCTACGGACTTTATCACAAAGGTGGATTTTTAACAGGTTGAAGGTTACTTATCACATGGCATCACAGTTTTAATTTACTAAATCCAGGGTCAGACTCAGTTTTAAGGGGATTTTCTGGACAATTTGCTCTTTGTTCATCTTCCGTTATGGGTAGGACTTTGTTGGCAGTGATCAGAAGTATCCAGCAGCATTGCAAGGAATCCTAGGGAAGGGTATCGAGTTGTCATGTTAGTTTCCCACCATGCCCCAAAGCGATGGTCTATTGGGGGACTGGGGAAAATTTATATGCCTAGACCCATATAAGCAGCATAATGTTTTGGGGCATTAAAAATAATGACTGGAACCCTGCATCAGGACACATACATCGTATGTGGCTGTATTTTCATAAGTGCGTCTCCCTTCCGAGAATCCACCATTTAAACAATACAGTCAGAATGGTGTAGTGGTTCAAGTGTTGGACCACAACTCTAGAGATCAGGGTTCAATTCCCTGCTCAGCCATGGAAACCCATTGGGTGATCTTGGGCATGGCACTCTCAGCCCCGGAAAACCCAGTGAAAGGTTTGCCTTAGGGTCACCATCAGTTGGAC
This sequence comes from Urosaurus nigricauda, assembly GCA_034509955.1. Taxonomy (NCBI): domain Eukaryota; kingdom Metazoa; phylum Chordata; class Lepidosauria; order Squamata; family Phrynosomatidae; genus Urosaurus; species Urosaurus nigricauda. Next base: position 2,080,506 of record JAOEGL010000009.1, on the reverse strand, counting down.
ATGACTTGAAGGCACACAGCAGCAACAAAGCCCCTGCAACACAGCCATTTCCGCATTGCAGGGAGAATCAGCGGTGACACGTCAAGCTATTTTCCTGTAAGTGGATGAATGAAAACAGGCATCCGCAGGGATCTTTAGAGACCGAAAATGCCAGAAAATGAGACCCACACCCTGCCGAAAGTGGCCAGAGGTCTGGTGCTGATTTTGGGAGAGAGAAAAATGGTGGCTGGTATCCTATTGGGAAGTTATGTCATCAATTACGATTACATAAATTTGAATTGCTCCATTGTGCAACGTTCACATTCTCAGGAATTGGGAGAAGAGACACAGGTGCGCCATTGGGACCATTGCACAAGTGGATCCAACTCTTGCGCGATATGTCCTGACACTTAGTATGTCCAAATGGGGAATGTGTCCTAAAGCATTGCATGTCCCATTGCACACGGGGAGCCCCTGTCGCACAACAGCACATCTAGCACGGGGGGCCCTCGTGCACCATTGCAATTCACTAGCAAAGTTGCGCATCATATTAGCAACGCAGCTCCATTGTCATAAAATTACGCACCATAGTCTCCGATGCAGCAACACAGCTGATATGTTTTGTGGTTAAACAGGGCAGAACAGCTGTGCAATCTATTTAAAGGTGTTTAAAAGGTGCATTGGTTTCCAGGAGAGGACCTAAGAATCCTTTTGCGGGCACAGAAAGAGCCAAGGGGTTGCCTTTGGGTCGCTTGTGCTCCATCCCATTCAAGCATCTTTTACACAAAGCTCTCCACGAGACGAAAACCAAAACAAAACATCAGCTGAGCGCTTGTTGTCTATTTTCTTGGGTCCTCTCTTACGCACCTAAATTGTGGCTTCCCAGTCCCACCCATCAGAAAGAATTTGACAGACGTCAGCGGCCGCTTCCAGGGACAAAGAGGCGGAGGAAGAGGATGGGTAGAGTTTCACGAAGAAGTGACATTTTGTCCTGGAAGAGGCCTTCCCGACTAGGATGACGACAAGACGTGGGGACGGGGAAGAAGAGGGAGGCATTCCTGGAGGTTGCCACAGAGCTGGGTGTCCCAGGACACACCTGTTTGTGAGCAGAAATTATGTAACTACCGTCAGAGGAACTATTTTGTTCTGCCCAGCTGGGATGGTGGAGGGGGGAGAGGAGTAATTAGATATTATTTCATGCACCAAATACAACCTGTATTATGCTCCCACTAATCACCAGCTTCCACGTAGTAAAGCACTCGTTCTCAGTCTCTGGTCCTCCAGCTGTTTTGGGGTTTCAAGTCCCAGAAACTCCGCTTGGTTAGTAGTCGGGGATTCTGGCAGCTGATGTTCAAGACATGTGGAGGACCAAAAATGGAGACACCCGGCCCGCTAAATAGAAGTCAACTATGGCTATAAAAGTGGCACGTGAATTACCTGTCAACATTTCTATAGTTTTGTTTTTGTGGGTTTTTTGGGCAATGTGGCCATGTTCTAGAAGAGTTTATTCCTGACGTTTCGCCAGCATCTCTCTGAAGATGCCAGCCACAGATGCTTGCGAAACGTCAGGAATAAACTCTTCTAGAACATGGCCACATAGCTTGAAAAACCCACAAAAAACTATGGATGCCGGCCATGAAAGCCCTTGACTTCACATTGTCGACATTTCCTTTCTGCACAAAACATTAAAGCACAAGAGCTCCAAACCAGTGTACTTTGAGCTGTGTCTTGTGAGACACCATCAATTCCACATATATACATTGCTGTATCCTATATCTCAATGTCCTATATGGTGGCCACCAAGGCTATCCTTGTGACCCGTGACTCCTCCAGACTGCCTTTCTTCTGGCCAAAAATTTATAAATTGTCTCTCTTCCAAGTCTCAAGTATTAGGCATTCATTTTTAAAAAAGGTTGCAGAAACTCCTTGCACTTTAAAAAGCTGTTTTTCACAACCAGAAGTAGACTTCTGGGCACTTCAATGTTTTATTTTGGGGCGGACAGGGGGTATCTTTGCAGGTCCCAAATGTTCACAGGGGTGGAAAAATGGCCAATGGCCAAAAACACAGTTGCCCACAGTAGCATCTCTGTGATGCTATAGTGTCATATAGTGGCGTTTCTGACAGCTGGGAATCCTTCTCATGAAGAATAACAGACCAGTGAGAATTTTGTGCAATTTTCTCCTCATATTTGACCTCCTTATGTTGTGCAGTCTTTATCGCTTTTTGCAGCAAAAACGTGTTTTCTTGCACAGAGAACAGTAGTTCCTACTCTTGTGTGCATCTCTGTGTGCAGAAAACCATCTGTTTTTTTACACAGAATAATTCCTCTGCAACATTTCTGCACATTCAAATATGGCGAGACTACAGCAGAGCAATACTTTTCTTTCTGCCATAATAAGGAGAAAACTGCTGCAATTATTTGCTCTCACATGTGAGAATGAAAGAGTCAAGGATTTACAATCCTAAGTCAAAAACAACACGCTGGATACAGCTCCCCAGCTGTATAGCTTTATAGTAAAAAAGGGGATTTGTGCATCCTACAAAGTTGCGTAGGACGCTTTTGCAAAAACACAGGAGAGAAGGCAACTGGTCATCATACTGGAAAGAAGCAGAACAACAGGATCTCTGGATTCCAGAAGGCATCTCATCTGTGACTAAAGCAGAAGTGAAAGTTCGTGGGAAGGGCACAGCCCTGGCATATCACTGGCAAAGCAAGGGACGTATTTGTGAACAAGAGTCAACGGATCCCTCAAGGAACAGAGTGTGCCATCTCCAACCTAGGCACAAAAATGCAGACTCATGGATGAAAGTGCACACTTGTAAATATCCATCGCACAAATGGCTGGATAATGCATAATGCACAAAGCCCACATCTTCTATCCCAAAGGATGGCTCGTTTTTACACACTGCTGCACATATAAAAATAATCATCCATGGAATCATAAAAACACCATTCAGAAAGGACAAAACCCCTTTGCATGCATAGTGCATATAGACATGTGCAATGCTCACATATTCAAGTTAAGCAGATGCAGCAGAAGGGCACACAAATGTGCATACGAACATGCAGATACATGTGTGCCACATGTATGCATCTGAAACACACTTCTGTTTGAATAACTAGATTTGCAAAGTGTATAAAACTAAATTTCTGCATGAAATGCCCACTCTAAGCTTTGCACATGTATGTACATATGCATAAGTCTGCAGGGCACACCAAAATGTGAAAGTGAACAATGTGCGATATATGCAAAAACCACAGATGTGCAAACAACACAGAAAAAATATTCGGATTCACAAACAGCATACTTCTAAACATTTCTAAATTTCTTCCTGACTTGTGCACAGATGAAAACTTGCACAAAACACACTTGTCTCTGTGTGTATCAAATTCATCTGTACATAAAGACACAAATAGGGAATGCATAGATGGGTGCACACATTTGCACCCCCTTTGAGTGCACCTAGAAACATGAATATTTTGGATGGACAGAGAAAGTCACATCTGCACAGACAGATGGAGAGAGGCACGCACGCACGAACTTGCAGAAAATATGCCTGCAAGAAAAGATCACATTTCCACTCTGAAAAATAAATGCATGTGTGCAGAAGCTAAACAGACACAGCATGCCGTTTTTGAAAATCCTGTGCTAATCTCTCTTTGCAGCTACAAAGGGGGAAAAGGTCTTTTTTCTGACCTCCTTTAACGTCCTACAACAAAGCTTACATTGTGCTTCATGCACTCCAGAATATCCCTTTGTCCGTGCATCCATAAACTCTCCTAACATTTTTCAAATGACAATATAACCACCAACACCCAATTCCACCTGCTCCCATCTACGCCAGCATGGATGCATACTGGGGAGACGCACCTTTGTAGCATCATGCTTTGTGCATGATTTGCTACCTGCAAAACCCCATGTTTTTCAAAGAGGCACTTTGACATTCTTTCCACCTGAAATCTATGCTTCTTGCAGAATCCTGCAGGAAAATTCACTTTTCCAACACTGGCGGGTTTACCTGCCCCTTCAGAGGATGCACCTGCAATTTCCCCAAAAACTCTGTTGTCGTTTCTGCAACAATTGTCCGATCTCGGGTGGAATGGCAGCAGCATTCCACTTGTGATTATGGCAGGCTGGGCTCCGTTTCTAATACCAAACTCCTCTCATTAAACTCGCTCCAGTTTCTGCCCAATTACCTGCCCAATTGTTTGTTAGCCGGAGCGTGGAAAGCAATTATATAACGACAGCATTTTCACTGACACTGTAATTATCGTTTCCAAGCCAGGGTTGTGCAATTCAGACGTCAAACACAGACCTTTAACTTTTGTGTTGCTGGGCTGTGATGTCCAGGTAAACACACCATTTTCAGACACGAGTGTGCATTGTTTGTTTCTGCACCGCAAAGTCTTGCTTGCAAATGGTCCTGGAATGGTCCAACAAGGGACAATGGAGTACAGGTTGAACTTCCCTTATCCAAAACGCTCGGGACCAGAAATGTTCCATAGTTTGGGGTTTCGCAGATTTTGTATATACTGTATAGTGGCACCTTGTTATCCGCTGGGGTTTGGTTCCAGGGCTCTCCGTGGATAACAAAATCTGTGGATGCTCAAGTTCCATTAAATAGAACGGCATAGCAAAATGGTGTCCCTTGTATGACATAGCAACATCAAGGTTTGCTTTTTGGAATTTATAATTTTTGGAATATTTTCAAGCCATGTATGTGGGCTAAAACTAACAAAATAGTAAAAATGAAATGCGTCGATATTGGATGGGGGACACCTGCCCTTAAGGAGACTTATACGTGTGAAAGGGATCTAGGAGTCCAAGTAGACGACAAGTTGAGCATGAGCCAACAACGCGATGCGGCAGCTTAAAATTCTCAGCTTAAGCATGAAACCCATTGGGATTGGGTACCCTGGCCAAGTCACACTCTCTCAACCTCAGGGGAAGGCAGCGGTAAACCTCCTCTGAACAAATCTTGCCAAGAAACCCCCATGATAGGGTTAAGACTTACAGCTTTGGGGAAATGACTTGAAGGCACACAAAAACAACAAAGAGCACACCCAGGAAAAATTCTCAACAAGTTGAAGATCTGTTTAAATCTATAGGTCTTTGCTTCTGCATGAAAACGGTGGGCCGACCATGTCTCCCTTGGAAGGAAGATGCACGGCCTAAAACCAGCCATGTGTCCTCAGCAGAAGAGCCTAAGATGGTGATGGGGCTCAGAGAAAGCTCAACGATTGTAAGACTTGGGTGCTGGGCATGGGGTTTATGTAACATTGTGCAACCGGCGCATAGCTTTGTGAGTGTGACATTGTGTTCCAACTCATCAATACAGAACCTCAGCCTCCGTCCATTTTGCACGTCTGATTCACTGGATGTCCTTCTTCTTTTTTCCCAGGCTGTGAACAGAAAGGCCACTTTGTCCTCCTTAACCCTTGCAGTGGCCCAGGGCTATACATTTTCCCTTTCCTGTGCTCACCGGTGTGGCATGCAGCGAAGCCAGCAACACCTTCGAGTGAGGCATGCGCCACCCAGGCCAGGCGGTCCCGCCCCACGTAATTGCCTTGGGATGCTTTGCTTTTCAGCTAAGTGCGGAGCAACAACACTTCCAGCCTGGGAAGCCAGATGCAAAGGGAAGGGAAGACAGACGCCCTGGCTGGCACCATTCTTGCCACAAGTGCCTATTAGTTTGTGGGCTTAAGCCGGCCTCCCCGGAGCAACCGGCCTCCTCACGTGGAATTGGGCACGGGTTGGTCCCGTCGTCTCGGCATTCGCCCTTCCAGGCTGGTGGTGCAAATAACAATTAAAACCCCACACAGCGTCAAAGGGCTGGATGAGTCCTTCACAGCCTTGCAGGGTAGGCTTTGCATGGTCTCCCCCCTCTTTCCCCATTGACTTTCCATTTGTGGGGACAGGATTTGCAACGGGGCAATGAGGTGGCACCAATAGGGCAATGGAAGCAGAGGCATCTCTAAAGCACAGAGCTGGCAAGGTAGCACCAAAATGGGCTCTGTTTGTTTTAAACTTAGCATATGTACTTGACTATGGAGTTTATCACATGGGAAGAATTTTTCCCAATTTCGAATGGAGCCAATTCGAATTGACCGTAAATTCACTAGTTTAGCGAATTTACATGAATTCTAATTGCATTCGGAATGCGTTCAGAATGACTTCCCATTTGCAGAAAATGACCCCCCATTGCCCGAAATTGCATGAGAATTTTAATATGCAATTACGTGAAACCCCGTGATTGCGTTCGGATTGCCATTGCATTATACCCCCAAATTCCGTTGTATGATAAACTCCTGTAAGTCAACCTCATGTATAAGTCAAGGGCAAGTTTGGGGGCCAGAATTCTGGATTTTGCTATGACCCGTGGATAAGTCGAACATAGGGGCATGTAGCAATGGATCTAAATGATAAAGGAAAGGAAAACAATGGCCAAAACCTTACAAAATTCTAGCAGGCAAAACTCTTTGTGCTCACAATAAAAGCTGGATAGATGAGAAAGTAGAGGGGGACAGTGCTTCTAGGTCAGATTATGCTCTTGACTTTTATTGGGAAGAGTTCCTATATATATATATATATATATATATATGAAAGTACAATATGTACATTGCACAGTCACTAAAGAAAGCCAAAGAAGAAAGCGCAAAGGCAGGCCTAATGTTAAACTGAACGAAAACAAAAATAATAACCGCAGAGGATTTACAGAAATGCAGCCTTGATAACGAGAAAATCCAAATAGCTAAAAGATTTCCCATACCTTGGATCAAACATTGATCAGAATGGAGACTGCAGACAGGAAATCAGAAGAAGATTGGGAATGGGAAGGGCAGCTATGAAAGAACTAATGTATATATACTCATGTATAAGTCTAGAAATTTAGGTCAAAAAATTGACCCCAAAAACCTGAGTCGACTTATCCACGGGTCAATGTAAGTACTGTATCTTAACTCTTATTTAAAAGAAGGAACCATCCCCTGATGAAAAGCAAGAGTATAATCTGTCCTGGAAGCACTGACCCCCTTTACTCTCTCATCCATCCAGTCTTAAGAGTAAGCACAAAGAGTTATCTCTGATGGACTTTTGGAAGTCCTTTGACATTGTTTTCCTTTGCTTCATCCTTTAGATCCATTCCTATATGCCCCTAAATTTTACCCTCGACTTATCCACGGGTCATATCAAAATCCAAAATTTTGGCCCCAAAACTTGCCCTCGACTTATACATGAAGTCAAATTATAGTCAAGTAAATACGGGTAGACAAAATCCTAAAGTGTAAAGGTATACAGTTGGACACTAAAGTTAGAATTGTTCAAGCCGTTGTATTCCCGTTTACCATGTACGACTGTGAGAGCTGGACAGTGAAGAAAGCAGATAGGAAGAAAATTAATTCATTTGAGATGTAGTGCTGGAGAAGAGTGCTGAGGATCCCATGGATGGACAAGAAGACAAATAAGTGGGTCCTTGAAGAGATCAAGCCAGAACTCTCCCTGGAAGCCGAGATGACGGAACTGAGGCTGTCGTACTTTGGATGCATCACGAGAAGGCATGAACCATTAGAAAAGACATTAATGCTAGATGGATGGACTCTATTAAGGAGCTCAGGAACTTGCAAGAACTGAAAAGGACAGTGGAGGATAGGTGGTCTTGGAGAGACTGAGTCGATGAGTTGCCATGAGTCGAGATAGACTCAAAAGCAGACAACAAGAACAACAACAATATGTACATTGATCCACGGATAAGTCGAGTCAAGTGTCTTGGGTCAATTTTTAAAATAAAATTTCTAGACTTATAGTATACTACATATACAGTGGTCCCCCGGGTTATGAATCCCCTGGGGTACGAAAAGCCCAGGGTACGAAAGAGCCGGGGCTGGAAAAACGGCCCCGGGTTACGAAAAAAAACCCGGGTTGCGGAAAAAAAACCGCGCGAAATTCAAATGGCGCAAAGTTTTTCCCTATACTTACAGTGGTCCCCCAGTTTGCGAACGTTTTCGGGTTACGAAAGTGGTGCTGGAACGAATTACTTTCGTAACCCGGGGGACCACTGTATATTGGAGTATATACAATATATATCTACCCGGTATATATACAGTATTATCTACCCAGCAGAATTAATGCAATTTGGTACTGCTTTCACTGCCGTGGCTCAATGCTATGGAATGCTGGGATTTGTCACTTTGTGAGATATTTAGCCTTCTCTCTGAAAGAGCTCTGGTGCCACAACAAACCAGAAAACCCAGGAACGCACCGTTAAAGTGGTGTCAAACTACATGAATTCTGCAGTGTGGCAGCATCCATATATGAAACAAATTTCTTTGTTCGGCCCTGCTCATGAAGATAGCGGAATTTAAACAAGCCGTATGCATCCGGTTGACTTTACAAGGCACCGAAGAAATCCACATTTGGTTGCGAGCAGAGTTACACAAATCCAGCCCATTGAGGTGGGAGGGGGACACCGTCTGGATTCGAAATAGTTCTTTGCAGATTGAAAAAGGTGACAAGCGTGTTACTTCCTCTGTCTTCTCTTGCTATGAATTGGAATTCTAATTAGAATTGCATGGGGAACGGGTGAGAGCTAAATGTGGCAGAAAAGAGATCTGTGAAATGGCAGGTTGGGGTGGGGAAGTTTTATTTGCAAGTTGAGGTTAGAAGAACCGGGTGGGAGTTAAGTACAGTCACGGCTGCGAATGAAAAAGAAAAACCCACAGGTTGCAAGTGGCAGAAGAATGAACTTCAGCTCCCGCAGGACGTGACTTCATTGCTGGATGCTTGGGTTCGAGCGATTGTCGTCATACGGTTTATTAATCTGTTTGGTTTTCTTGGCTTTTAAAGGTGTTATTCCCTCCTGGACGTGTGATGAAAATGCAGAGGCAACTGTTTTCAACAGGGATAAACAGCAAGCCCGAGATTATTTCCTGAAACCGGGTCTGCTAAATCTAATGTTTTTGTTGCCGTGTGTCTTTAAGTCCTTTCCAATTTATGGCAATCCCAAGACGAACCTATAACGGTGTGTTCTTGGCAATGTTTCTTCAGAGGGGGTTTGCCATTGTCATCTTCTGAGGCTGAGAGAGTGTGCCTTGTCCAAGATCAGCCAGTGGTTTTCCATTGCCGAGCTGGGATTCGAACCCTGGTTTCCAGAGTCTGTCCGATGCTCAGATGACTACACCAAGACGTGAGCCCACAACGAACCTAGTTTTACAGCCCCTTCCAGGCTCCTTGGGTTGCACATTTCATGCTCACCGTCAAATGGACCCCATACAAATTGTTTGGGGGCCAAAAGGCAAATCCAATGCATGTGCTTTTGACTAAGCGTTAGGAATTCTTCCCCAAAAGCAGGAGCAAAGATGGAAAGCCTTGGAAGGTAACTTTGGATTCTATTTCACTGGATGAAAACCAGTTCTGGATGCCTTAGCTGTGGATTCTTGCACTGGTAGCAGATGGGATTAGTTGGCCTTTAGGACCCCCTCCAGTTCTATGGACAAGATCATAAATTGCACTTTGCCACCAAGCATAACAGGAGCCAGGTTAGGACTCTGGAGACCAGGATTTGAATCCTGACCCGGCCATGTCAACCCACTGGGTTGACCCTGGGCAAGTCACACTCTCTCAGCCTCAGAAGATGGCCCTGGCAAACCTAGTCTGAACAAATTCTGCCCAGAAAACCCCATGATAAGTTCATCAAAGGGTTGCCATAAGTCGGAAACAGCTCAAAGGCACACAGCAACAGCAACAAGCCAGGCACAGCAATGGTTTCTCCCCCTTCCATGTGCTCTTTACGGAAAGGAGGTCTAGGTTTTGGAATTGCTCCTGAGCCCCAGCCAACTGGATTTGGCCTTACTCCAGCTTTTGCTCTTTTTCTAAATGCTTTTCCAAAAATGGGATGTGTCTGTCTTTGTTTTGTTGCGACAGCTGCACAGAGAGCCCTCATGGTGGCTGGATTCAGAGGAATGTTACTGTCACAACGACACTCGTTTTATAACCAGTATCTATAGGATCATGTTGCGCCACTTGTCTTCTTGCGCTAATTCTCTTCCGAGGCATCTCTGTTGTGGCATCTTGAGTCACCCAGCAGCTGGAGCACCCCCTGCTGATGCCAGCCATATCCAAACCTTTTCGGAAAGCTCTTCCACACAACCCACAAATTCTCACCTGGATGTACAGTCCTCCATATCCATGGATTTTTTTTAATCCATGGATTCAAACATCCACAGCTTGGAAGCATTTTAAATATATATATATATAAACTCCAATAAAACAAACCTTGATTTTGCCGTTTAATGTAAGGGACGCCATTTGATTACTGCATTGTATTTAATGCGACTTAAGGATCCATGGATTTTGGTATCCTTGGGGGGGGGGGGTCCATGGAACCAAACCCCATCGGATACCAAGGGCCCACTGTACATAACAAGAACAACAGCATCAACAAGAACAACGGCAACTATTGTATTTAATAGGACTTGATCATCCACAGATTTTGCTATCCTTTGAGAGTCCTTGGAACCAAACCTCAGCAGATACCAAGGGTCCACTGTACATAACCGCAACAACCACCACCACCATTGGATTTAATAGGACTTGAGCATCCACAGATTTTGCTACCCATGGAGGGTCTTTGGAACCAAACCCCAGAGGATACCAAGGACCCATGGAATCATTTCTTCATCATTTTCTTTCCGTGGAACCATTATGTGCTGGTTTGTTAGATATATACCACTAAAGCAAGCAACTGATGCATGTGAAGAAAGGAATGTAATATCCCGATTCCTTATGGTAGATCATCCAGGGTACAAAACGGTGCTAAATTTGCTTGCATTCCCCCAGATATGTCAACTTGTCTCTCAGCACCTTGGCCCAGCAGATAAGCAACAAGATGGGCATGTATTGCTATATTTTGTTCACGCACAGTTGGGGACCACAGATCACCAAAGGTTCAATCATCGATAACACACGCACGTGTCCTCCAGCTCTCTAGTTCAGTCACTGGGTGGTGGGGATTGTTGCAAACAACCAAAACGACAACAACAACAACAACAACAACATAAACATGTTTGCAACCATAAGTGGCAGTGATGGAGCTAGAAATGACTGATCTTGAACTGAAATGACTGATCAAGCAAATGGGTTTCCGTATAAGTCTTCATCAATTGATCGTGGCGCCTTGGCAGCTGCATCGATCCTCCTGAAAAGGAGATGCGGAGATGATGAGGCGGGGAGATACAAAATGGTTTTTGTATCACTGGCCTATCCACACATATAAATAGCTTTTTAAATGTAATGATCAACAGACAACTGATCTGTTAAAAAGTCTGGAAAGCACCAAACCCTCTGAGGAGCAGCATAGGGAGCTGGGGATGTTTAGCCTGGAGAAGAGAAGGTTAAGAGGTGATATGGTAGCCCTGTTTAAATATTTGAGGGGATGTCATATTGAGGAGGGAGCAAGCTTCTTTTCTGCTGCTCCAGAGCAATGGATCCAAGCTATAGAGAAAGAGGTTCCACCTCAACATTAGGAAGAAACTCTCGAGAGTAAGAAAGGTTCGACAGTGGAAGATGCTGCTTTGGAGAGCGATGGAGTCTCCTTTGGAGGTTTCCAAACAGAGTTGGATTAGACCGGATGCCACCTTGGGGTCTCTTCCAACTGTGAATTCATATGGGACCTACATACTGCAAAATCCAGATATTTCATTATCTCATACATCACGTCCCTATTTCTTTCACGCAAGAACAGGAGCGGCACACGTTCAAACCTTGCTGTTTCACGACTTTGTCCCAAGGACCAAATAGTTGGCCATCGTGGGGTGAAAGAGGCTGGATTGCGGGGAATGACGCCTCGTGTGAATCCAGGCCAAGGTTGACCCAAACTTTAAAGGAGGTACCCAAAAGGTTATGTTAATCTATTTGGGAAATAGGGTTCCACTTCTTGGATTAATGTTTAAAGCTCATACTATGGAGTTTAATCACACGGGAGGAATTTCTCTCAATTTCGAACGGAGCCAATTCGAATTTGCGTGAAATCCGATTGCATTCGGAACGCGTTCAGGATGACTTCCCATTTCCCGAAAATGACCCCCTATTGCCCGAAATTAAATAATACCTATCAGGAACTTAAAATGAAGTCTGAAACCATATCTATCTCTCTGGGAGCCATTGGGGTTGGAGCTTTGGACTATGACTTTGGAAGATCGGGGTTCGATTCCCAGCTCGGCCATGTACTATATGTACTTGACTATACGTTGGCCCTATGTATAAGTCGAGGGGAGATTTGGGGGCCGAAATTACGGATTTTGATACGACCCGTGGATAAGTCGAGGGTTAAACTTAGGGGCATGTCACCAAGAATGTAAAGGATGATGCCAAGGGAAACGATGCCAAAGAACCTGTAAAATGCTGGCAGACATTTAATTAAAATTTCTAACCATGAATATGTATACACTGTATACATATATTGTATGTATATATATATATATATAAGCTGTATGTGTGTATATATATATATATATTGTGTGTGTACACATACACAAGATATATATATATATATATATACACACACACACACTATAAATATATTGTGTGTGTGTGTATATATATATATATACACACACACACACAAAGCTGTATATATCTTTTGTGTGTGTGTATTATATATACACAAAAAGCTACATACACACACACAAAAGCTGTATATATATATATATATAGTGTATATATTGCATATATACACAAAAAGCTGCATATATGTGTTGTGTATACACACAAAGATATATATATATATATATACACATATACACACACACACACATACAAAAAAGCTATATGTGTGTGTGTGTGTGTATATTCCCAGAAAAACTGTGTATATATATATACACACACACACACACACACATACAAAAAAAGCTGTATGTGTGTTGTGTGTGTGTGTATATATATATATACACACACAAAAGCTGTATGTTTATATATATAGTATATATATATACACACACACACACACAATACATATATATGTATGTATTGTGCGTATATATATATATATATATAGTGTGTGTGTGTACACATACACACGGTATATATATATATATATATACACACACAATATATATATATATATATACTGCATATATATATATATATATATAAATAATAATATATATAATATAATAATATATGTGTATACAGTGTATATATATATATATACACACACACACACTGTATTCATATATTGTGTGTGTATTATATATACACAAAAAGCTACATACACACATACACAAAAGCTGTATATATATATATATATATATATATAGTGTATATATTGCATATATACACAAAAAAGCTATGTGTGTGTGTGTATATATATATATATATTAGACACATATATAGCTCCAGAAGGCCTGGCCAAAGGGCCCCTTTCTTTCCTGCTTCTGCTGCACGTGAGGGGGCGGAGCCAGGCCCTCCCCAGCAGCCCAGGAGGGAGTTCCCCCTCTTTGTGACGCACATCTCCTTATAAGGCGGTCCGGGGGCGGGGCTTGGCGGGCTATTTAAAGCGGGCGCGTCCAATGGGAGAGCAGCATCAGAGCAGAGCAGACTAGAGCGAGAGCATCTTCCTGCAGAGAGTCAGAGCGAGCCAGACGCGTGTCTGTTTGCACGTGTGAACGCACCCTATTCCTTTTCAGGAGGATGGTGCTGGAGGGGTCGGTGCTGCCCCTGGAAGGCCGGGCCTTGGCCAGCCTCCTGCGGGACCCGGAGTCGAGCTCCCGGACCTTGGTGCTGGACTGCCGGCCCTTCCTGTCCTTCTGCCAGGGGCACCTCTTGGCCTCCAGGCCGGTCCCTTGGAACGGGATGCTCCGCCGGAGGAGGAGGAGGAGGAGGTCCAGGGCCGGGGTCCCCAGGAGGCTCAGCCTGGAAGGCATCCTCCCGGACAGGGCTCTCCTGGGCAGGCTCCGCAGAGGGGAGATCCAGCACCTCGTGGTCCTCGATCAGCAGCAGCAGCAGGATGATGGGACTTCCACCTCCTCCTCGGCTCGGCCCCCGGACTGCCTGGCCAGCCTCCTCCTCGAGGCCCTTTTGGGGGAGGAGAAGGCCCCCGACGGATCCCACGTCTACCTCCTCGCAGGTAAAACAACACCCTCCTCCTTTTGGGGACTGCAACTCCCAGCATCCCCTGGACAGCCTTGCTTTGGGGACTCCAGCTCCCAGCATCTTCTAGGAATCCTTTGTTTGAGGGGGACTGCAACTCCCAGCATCCCCTAGGCATCCTTTTTTTCAGGGACTGCAACTCCCAGCATCCCCTAGGCGTCCTTTTTTGGGGGCTGCAACTCCCAGCATCCCCTGGACAGCCTTGCTTTGGGGACTCCAGCTCCCAGCATCTTCTAGGAATCCTTTGTTTGAGGGGGACTGCAACTCCCAGCATCCCCTAGGCATCCTTTTTTCAGGGACTGCAACTCCCAGCATCCCCTAGGCGTCCTTTACTGGGGGGGCTGCAACTCCCAGCATCCCCTGGACAGCCTTGGTTTGGGGACTCCAGCTCCCAGCATGTTCTAGGAATCCTTTGTTTGGGGGGACTGCAA